>JAPWDM010000002.1:810000-2065000 GCA_035578155.1 Brachynemurus nebulosus
CACTTACAAGATTACTTATGGTTACACTAGAGGGCATTAATGTGTATGTGTAGGAAAAGTTATATTTATTTTTCATTTTTCTTTGGAAAAGAAGCGTTCACAAACGTTTTTATGAACATATTTAGAATTCACAAACAATTTCCGATCGACTGAGTACCTGGAAGACTATATTACAATCAATTTTTAAAAGTGTTGGCTAATCGTAAGTTTATAATTAACAAATTAATAACTACTAAACTAATTAGCTCACAAACAAATTTAAAAGTGTCACAAACATTCACAAACGATTCACAAACGATTGGCATAGAAGAAAAGTTTTAATTTTAACCTTTTGAATTTTGTGTTGGCTAATCGTAAGAGGGTATAAAGTACGGTGGTAAATAAAAGATTACAAAAGTAAATTTTATACATTACAAAATGATTGCTGTACATGAAATAAAAATTATAAGGAAAAGGTAACTCTTTTAGTTGATTTCCTCCCGTAAACACGATCAGGTCCTGTCGTTGACGGTGTAGAGGTCGACTGCGAGGACGATGATGTTGAAGGAAAAACAGTTGTCGTTTGACTAGTGTCGAATTCTTCTGAAGGTAAAAATGCTGGTTTCAGCCTTTCGATGTTAATATTGGTTGGTCTACCTTCAATGTCTACTTTGAAAAGAAAGTCGGAAATTCTTTCCAGAATCTTGAATGGACCATTGTACGGTTTGTCTAGGGGACCCTTGACGGAGTCAACTCTGACAAATACGTGGGTACACTTGAAAAGGTCTCCGGTAATCTGATTGTGGTTCCGTAGAGCATTTCCGCAGGTGATCCTTGAATATCGACCTTATGACATGAACGAAGTCCGAGTAGAACGATTGGAAGTGTTTCTACCCAATTTTTATTATTTTGACATTTGAGTGCGGCTTTGACGGTACGATGCCAGCGTTCAATTAGGCCGTTGGCTTGTGGATGATATGGTGTGGTTCGTTGTCTAGATGCACCAATCATGGCAGCTAAGGCAGAAAAAAGTTCAGACTCGAATTGAGTTCCTTGGTCCGTGGTGATGGTTAAAGGGGTTCCGAAACGTGATACCCAATGTGTGAAGACTGCATTTGAAATAGTTCTGGCGGAAATATATTTGATTGGTACGGCTTCAGGCCAGCGAGAAAAACGATCCATCATAGTTAAAATGTACTTGTATCCGTGAGATTCCTGGAGTGGTCCGACGATATCGATATGGATATGTTTGAATCGTGCGTCTGGTTCGATAAAGCGCTTGGGCGTAGGACGAACGTGACGGTTAACTTTAGATGATTAACATTCAAGACATGTTTTGGCTAACTGAATAATTTGACGATGCATATGTGACCAAACGTAATGTTGTGAAATAGCTCGATCTGTAATACGACCACTAGAGTGTGCTAAATTATGGAATGAGTCAAAAATTTTCTTCCTCATTGATTTAGGTACATATGGACGAATCTCTTCGGTAGATGTATCACAATAAATAGGAGTGTCGGTTGAACTGAACTTGATTTGATGTAATTTTAAGGAAGTTGAGTTTGATTTCAGAAGTTCTTGAAGTTCGGCATCTTCGGATTGAGCTGCAGCTATTTCGGCTGTCGAAAATTGTGCAGGGAAAGTAATTGCGTTGATACGTGACAGATTGTCGGCTAAGACATTGTCTTCACCAGAAATATGTTCAATTGTGGTACAAAATTCGCTGATGAATGCAAGTTGACGTATTTGACGTGGAGAAGCATTTTCTGAGTTTCGCTGGAGTGCGTTAACTAATGGTTTGTGGTCGGTGCGTGTGACGAAAATGTTCCCTTCCAAGAGATGTCGAAAAAATTTAATGCTGTAATAAATTGCTGATAGCTCACGATCATAAGTGCTATAGTTTCTTTGAAAATGGTTTGGAAAAGAAACCTAGTGGATACCATTGATTGTTAGTAAATTGTTCGACACATCCTCCCATCGTAGTATTCGATGCGTCAGTTGTTAAGCGTAGTGGAGCACCAATTTTAGGATGAGCAAGGAGTGCTGCGTTGGCAAGCCCTTGTTTGCAATTTTCAAAGGCTAAATTGGTTTCTTGTGTCCAATTGATTTTACGTTTGTCGTTTTTGGTAGCTCCCTTCAAGAGTGTGTTCAGAGGTGCTTGTGATTGTGCGGCATCCTTGATGCAACGGCGATAAAAATTAATTGCGCCGAGAAATTTGCGAAGTTCCTTGATAGTAGTTGGACGAGGACATTTGAGAATAGCTTGGACTCTGGTAGGTATTGGTTGAATACCGTTTTCTGATATTTGGTATCCTAGGAAATCGATTGTCGAAACGCCTAGAACACATTTAGAAATGTTAAGTACTATGCCATACTCACGAAATCTGTTAAAAATGATTTTGAGATGCTCTTCATGTTCCTCGTTGGAATTTGATGCAATTAAGCAATCGTCCAGGTAAGTATATACGAAGTCGAGTCCGTGCAGGACCTGGTTAATGTAACGTTGAAGTGTTTGGGCCGCATTCCGCAAACCGAATGGCATGTATAAAAATTCAAATAAACCAAACGGTGTGGTGACAGCAGTTTTCTCGACATCTTCTGGTGCCATTTTTACTTTTAAGAAAGCTTTGTCGATATCCAGTTTGCTGAATACTTTCTTGCCATGTAAAAAGCTTGAGAAATCTTGTATGTGAGATATTGGATATTGATCAGGGATTGTTACTGCATTGAGTCGTCTAAAATCGCCGCACGGTCTCCAATCACCTGAAGGTTTACGTACCATGTGGAGTGGACTAGCCCACGGGCTCTTAGATGGACGGCAAATACCTTCATTTTGCATTTCCATAAAGATTTTACGCGCTGTGTGGAACTTGGCTGGATCTAAACGGCGAGGTCGTTGGGAAATTGGGTTTCCAGTAGTTTGGATATGATGTTCTATATTGAGTCCCAATGTTCGTTTAGGTGGAATTGCACCGGTGATCTCTGGAAATTGTTTGAATAGGTGTGTAAATTTATCATTTATGTTGACAATACAGAGTGAATTAAGAGATGGATTGGTAATTCGGCGAATTCTCCCGAAGGATGATATGTTAGTGAGTGAATCCAAGAGGCACTTCTGCTTAACATCCACTAGCAGACCGTAGTGTTTTAAAAAATCGGTGCCAATAATTGCAATTGGAACTGAAGCAATTAAAAAATTCCATTTAAATTCTCGACGGAGTCCAAGATTCATATTAAGGGATCTTCTACCGTACGTACTTATGACGCTTCCGTTTGCCGCGGATAATTTTAGCGAGATGGGATGTGACACTGAATATCTAGGTCGTGGTATTACCGAAATTTCCGCGCCAGTATCGATTAAAAAGGATATACGATTTTTTCTATCGTAGATAAATAGGCGGTTTTGTGTGTTACCGCTATCATCAACCGCCGCAACTGATGAAAGCGGAGTTAGTTTCCCGAATTGGTATTTGATCTCTTGTTGATTTGTTTGAAAGCACACGGCTGTTCGCATTTATTAGCATTTTTTCCGAATTTATTGTGAAACCAACACCAGTTTTTGTTCCAGCTTGGTCGATTTTCCCGTGATCTTGATCGATTTCGTCTATAATTGTTTTGTGATGACTGAGAATTAATTTTTGACATTTGAAATTTGAGTTCGTTTATTTGTTTGCTTAACTCAGCTACATTAGTTGGTGTCTCTTGAATAGCGAATGCTTCGGTGGAGTTAGAAATTGAGTTGATTGATGAAAAATTGGGAATTTCAGCTAATTGATCAGCTAGGGCAGTAATTGCCGTTTGTTGCATATTGGGAGCGGCTGCTAGAACGCCTGACAGTGTTTCCTGAAGACGTGTTGGAAGACGATGAATCCATAATTTTTGTAATAACTGATCGTTGAATGTGCTACCCGCCAAACTTTTCATTTGAGCTAAAAGTTCTGACGGTCGGCGACCAGCAAGTTCTAAGCCGGAGATGAGTTTACGAATTTTTTGGTCCGTAGAAATTGAATAATGATTTATAAGTGTTCTTTTGAGATTTTCATATTTATCCTGTGGTGGCGGATTAGTCAGGATGCTTG
Organism: Brachynemurus nebulosus; assembly: GCA_035578155.1. Lineage (NCBI taxonomy): Eukaryota > Metazoa > Arthropoda > Insecta > Neuroptera > Myrmeleontidae > Brachynemurus > Brachynemurus nebulosus. The sequence continues at coordinate 814,062 of JAPWDM010000002.1, forward strand.
AGACTACGCAAAGCTCTTCACGACCCAACTGACAAACAATCGCATGGAATCTTGAACTATCCGAATTGACTTGTTTGGCGTGAAATTCTGATTCGGCTTGTTTGAACCATAGTTCAGGATGTTCTGGCCAAAATTTAGCAAGCTTAACTTCGCGAAGTGCGGCTAAGTTAGTTTGTTGTACGCATTGGTTCATTGTATTTTCGTTTGTTTGAGCGGACGTTGGACGAGGCTGATCGGAAGAATTTTGACTTACTTGATTTTGGAATGCCTCCAATTGTTGTTGTAATAGTACATTTTCAGATTTGACTACTTCCAATGCACGTTTTAATTCTTCTTCCATTATTTTCGATTCGCTTCCGCAATAGTTTAAATGTGAAAACCAACACGTGATTTTTAACTTGATTTTATTAAATCAATCAACCACACGGAGGGGTTACCAATTGTGGGATGCGTGTTCAAATGGTTGATTGATAAAATTGTACTCCGTATTTTAAGATTTATTCAATTAAATTACAAATAAAATTAATTAACAAAATTGTGATGAACCAACACTGTGTACCAAGAGGAAACCATCTTGATTGTCTGTTGCGTCTGTCTTTTTAAAAACTCAATTCATAAAAAAAAGGTTCAACTCACTAGTTGGTAATAAAGAATTTGATAAGTTTGATAATATTGCATGTCGGTAAAGTAGATTTCGACAATGCCCATAATTTTATTCTAATTTGACATATAGGCAGCGTGCAAAGTATATGGTGGGGACAATTAGATCGGTTGCAGCATGAGTAGTGGAGAAAACAAGCATTAATACGGGCTCATATGTGTTTATAGTATAATAAAAAATATTAAATACAAATATTTACATTGATTCACTTTGATAATGAACGCAGTTGCAACTAATATGTCATTCTTTATTTATCTGTCAACAGTATTAACGTCCACATGTCAATCCATAAATACAGAATAAAAAATATTTGATGTATTTTAACTCACATAGTCACATGAAATAATGTTTCATAAGGAGTTAAAGTTATTGATGTTTGTCTTATGACTCTACATTAAACTAAATGGCTCATGTCAGCATTTCTTAATTCTCGAATTTCCCTGACGTACTTCACCGGCACCAGCAACTTCTTCCTCTGGATAGTCCGAGGTTGGAAGGAAATACTGTCTTGATAATTATACCCATATTAACGTCGAAAACTGTTTAATTACTTTTTTAATATAACTGTTATACTTCATCCAGTATTTTATTGTTCAAACTGAACAAATCAAATTGTTCAAATTTATTTATAAAAAAATTAATTGTAAATAGCAAACATTTGTATTCAGATTTACGGTTTGTTTAAAAATATTTTAAATTTATTTATTTCCACGGTTGCCATTATTTATATTCGTTAATGAGCCCAGAAAAATGTATATTATAGATGCCGTTGCCATCACGCACCCAGCCTATACGTAATGTATGGTTTTATTATTGATTTTCGATAAAGAAGAAAATTATTTGGAGTTTTGTTTACCTATATGAGATCGTATTTGTGTGATTATTCCATAATCACGCTACTGTAGATCTTATAACAGACTTAAACAATCTTAAAATTTAATAATACCTGTGTATATATTGCTTTTTAATACAAAACTAGATCAAATTCTTCAATAAAAACAAGAATATGAAACTTTTTCTTATTAATCAAGTAAGTAATAACGAAACAAATAAGAAAATAACCATTTATGATTAAGAAAAATAAATCTGATTGTTTTAGTCAAATGAAACTAACAGTGAATTTATTCTAATGTGTTAATTCAAGCGGTAACAGTAATTTCTTTAAATGCATACATGTATGTTTAATCAGTTGTACTCTATTATGTTTAAATATTATTTTAAAAAAAGTCATGAGTAGATTTACTTAAAGTTACCTAATATAAAATATCAAAAAATTAAATCAAATTAAATAATTGAAATTATGTATTTAAATATTAAAACAGGACAGAAGTATTATTCTTAAGGTACCATAACAGTGTGATTTGTCGAAAAATAGACAACGTTTCGTGATTTTTTTTCGGATGGATAGGATGGGGGAATAGGATTGAATTTTTTTACGATTAATACCACTATTTAACAAAAATATTTTTTTTATTCATTTTTATTTATTTTTTATAATTAATATAATTTTTTGAAAAAAGTGTCTTTAAAAAAGGACGAAAAACGGTGCCCACGATTGCGGCCGCAGTTTTCATCCGAAAAAAAAATCAAACAGATAAATCTGTAGGTAAACCGCTATCTACCTATGGGAGCTATTTTTTCTTTTGAAATCTTCCTATTTTTCGACACAAAAACTATAAAAAATTTTGTACTTTTAAACCGCCGCCATTTTTTCAAATTTTAAGAAAAAAAAGTTCCCATAGGTACATAGGGGCTTACCTACAGATTTATAATCTATTTGATTTTTATTTTTCGGATGAAAACTGCAGCCGCAATCGTGGGCACCGATTTTCGCCCTTTTTTAAAGACACTTTTTTCAAAAAATTATAATAATTATAAAAAATAAATAAAAATGAATGAAAAAAAATTTTTGTATTGTTAAATAGTGGTATTAATCGTAAAAAAAATTTAATCCCATTCCGCCATCCTATCCATCCGAAAAAAAAACGCGAAAGTTTGTCTATTTTTCGGCAAATTACACTGTGATGGTACCTTAAAGTAGTTTAGGAAGATCGCGCGGTGAGACGATAGAGAATCAACAAAAAGTATATTTGAAAATGAACTAACGATTCGAAACAATATTGTCACAGTTTCAAATATAAAAGTGGTATTTTGCAAAGTAAAGTATTTGTTTATTATTTACAAATATGGAATACTATAAAGTAAGGCTCAAATCTATTAATATTATATTTATATGTATAGAATGTTATAGTTTCCGCGTAATTCTTACTCAAACCGGTATTTTTCTATCGGAATGAAACATTTTCCCGCAGTAAAATGTATCCTGTATGTTTACTCAGGTAATAAATTATCATCACACTAATATTCATCAAAATCCGTCCTGTAATTTTTTATTAATGTATGCATATACAGACACGTAAAAAATTCAAAAATTATTGTTTTGATATCTAAATCGATAACTATCTACATCACCATTATAATTTTCAAAAAATATTCAATGTACAAACACCATCTCGTTACAGTTTTATTTATGTGTCGATTTTCATTTATGTATAGCTTAGGTATAGCCGGAATTTAATTTCACCTTATCTCAACATCGTGATCATTCTATATCAAGTTATTCATGGATAAAAGTCTACATATTTTGTTCCTTAAGGAGGGGGTAAGGTATTTTTTTTATTTTTTTATTTTCTTTTTCTTATTATGTATTTTCTTTTTCTTTTTCAAAATTTGTCAAATGAATGTACAACAATCCAAAATTATTATATTCAATTTTGATGTCGATTGAAGCAAAACTAACGCAGATATAGACTTGTAAATCTCCGTTTCTCCGACCCTATAGTGTATGAAACATTTAAAACGTGTATTTCTCACACTTAACATTTTCAAAGTCGGTGAACTCTCTAACTCAAAATCTACTGGATCGATCTTTTTGAAATTTTACACACTTTTTCTACACATTACGAGATAACGCTGTCGAGTTATTTTATTTATTTTTTTAATTATATATAATTGATTTTACAATAAAAAAAATTGTCCAATTTTTAATCAAAAATCGATATTTTAATTTCTAAGTCCTCGGAAAAATTAATAAATAATTTTAAACAAAAGAAACCCCGATGGTGTTACCTGGAGACACTTATCAGCCAACGAAATCTTCTTGGTTTTTTGATTTTAGATGATCCGATGATGAGTTATGTGGTTCACCGCAATGTGACTTTTTTTCTGAGGCATCTGCAAAAATATGCCGTCACTTACTCATTTCTGCATATTTTTCAATAAAATTTTTACACAATGTTCCTTGAGTATCATTCTATTATGTCCCTAGTAACCAGTCCTGCCGTCAGACTGACATCAGACCTACGTACTTAGGTCTACATTACCCTTCGTTAGATTGACGTCCATCTGCTCCATTTTTGACGAGTATACAGACGTCAGACTGTCGACAGAAAGTCAAGACAAAAAATCATGTAAGCTTATAAGCTTACATGATTTTTTTAAACTGAATCTGTCACAAAATAACCTTAAAATGTAAGAAAATTGTTTCATTTTTAAACGTATAATAAAACTATATTCGTCAGTAACTGAAAAAACTTATAATTTTTCAGTTTTGTTTAATAATAAGAACTACTCTCATCTTTTTTATTATATATATTTTGTTACATATATATATGGAAACAAGAATTTTTACAAAGGACTGACACTTTGAATTAACACAATTAAAAAAATGAAAATGATAACCGCTGAAAACTTATGGGAGGGGAGAATTTAAAGCAGGTAGCTGCCGTCTTCCTGCCGCAAGTCTGTCGACCGAGTTATTATAAAAATTATTCGTCAGACTTACTTACGTATCTCTACTGTTTTTTCCTGACGTTAGATTCTGTCGACAGTCTGCCGTCTGTATATTCGTCAGAAACGGCGCAGATGGACGTAAATCTGATCCAAATTTCTGACGATAGGACTGGTTACTAGGGGTACTAATTTTTATTAACCGTTAATATATAAAATCGTAATATAAAATAAAACCGTGTAATAAATAAATTTTTATTAACCGTTTCGACAAAAAAATTCTCGAAAATGTGCTTATTTTATAAAGAATTAACCTTACCCTCTCCCCCTTAACTATTTTATAAATTTACTGGTAAGTAACAACAAAATAGAATTAAAAATTTATTACTTATAAAATTTCATTTTCAAATTTTAACACAAGCGGTACCAATATATACGCTTTAGCATTGAATCATCATTACTGTTTTTACTATAAATTAGGTGAAATTAAACATACATAATAATGCTCACAATCATTTAATGTTAGCCATCTTAATATTAATTTTATTTTTAATACCTATTAATCATATTTATTTACGATTATGCATATAAAAAATTCAATAAAATATTGTAACATTAATGGAAATGATGCAGAGAATTGCTCTCCCTAGTGCTTCCACCATTATTACAATGTTACACTTTATGGGCTGATCACGAACTGCATCCCACGGTTGAAAAAAGTCGACCCGACCCGAAAATTGTATCCCGTATTGAAAAGTGACCCACACGAATTACATTCGGCAGTCAATATTTTATTTCTGTAGAAAGTTTAATGGGGTATTTGACAATTTTTTAAAAACCATCTTAGTGTGTTTATTACTTCTTACTAAGCTCATAATACACATTTTAAAATTATTTTGTACTATATTTTTAATAAAAATCACCGATAAAACTTCAGTTTTTAAAAAGACCGCCAAAACGATGCTTTCTGTTTCTTTCAAATCGTATGACGTCATTGGCTCTAAAACATTGAATCGCTAGTGGTTTTACTTGTGACATTTGTGTTACAATTCGTAGTCTTCGTAAGATTCTCTGGAGGCACTACCACAATGAAAGAAACATATGTATAGTAGGTTTGTCATATACATACTTTCAAAGTTTTATAAAGATTGTATACTCACAATGTAGTTTTTACATTTTTTATTTCGGTGGAATAAAAATCAGGATTATTTTTAAAAAATAAGTCTATCATTAATGCGTCTATTCTTGGCAAATTGTTACTATCAGCTTTAATAAAATTTTCTTCCATTTTATAACGGTTAAACAAGGTTGAGTGTAAACGGTTAAACACCTTTTAAAAAATTATTAATGAAAAATTTCTTTCATAGTTACAAAAAAAGTAAACAGTTTTTTTCTTAACTACAAAATAATACAGTTCAAGAGAATCCTTACTAATATTATAAATGCGAAAGTGAGTTTGTCTGTTTGTTTGTTTGACTGGCTTTCACGCCTCAACAGCTTAACCAATCAACTTGAAACTTTGTACGGACGTTGCTTGCGGGCCAGAGACGGTTATAGGCTACATTTTATTTCGGGAAAATATTACATTCCCGTGGGAAAATGCATTAAATTACAACAGCTGACTATTAAAAAACGGCTACAGTTCGTACTATGAAAGTGTTACAGCACGGTACTAAAATAACAGTTTCATAGTGAGATAAAAAAAAAATATGAAGAGGCCAGTAACTAGTTTACTTCTATGTACTTGTACTACGACAATAACAAAACAAACATTCTGCGTGTATTCACATGCAGCGTTTGATTGTATTTGTCACACCATGGTGATGAAAGTAATATTGATTGTAACACTTTGGTAGTGCACTGTTTCATAGTGGCTACTGTAAATGATTTCAAACTTTGTATATTGCTAACAGAAGGGATGAGAAAGGACACAAACTATATATTTTAAAATATATTTTAAATGAAAAAAAAATTATGATAGACAAAGATAACGATATACAGCGATAAACATAGGTTATTTTTTTACCCTGATAAAATATCTCATTCCCGAGAGAAAATGTATTTAAAACGAAACAATGAAATAACAACTGACTACTAAAAAAAGGATGATTGATTTCAAACTTTGCATATTGTTTACAGAGTGGGCGAAAAAGGACACGGACTACTTTCTACCCCGGGAAAATATCTAAATCCTGTCGGAAGTCATATTCCCGTGGGAAAATATATTTAAAACAGTATAAAAAAGAATCATTGATTTAATTTGAACTTACCATGTTGTTAAAAGAATGTTATAGTCTCTTTTTACCCGAGGAAAATATTGTACTACTTCTGTGGGAAAAGTCCAAAGAAAAAGTAGCAGTACTCGACGCGCAAGAGCGGCGCGATGAAAGTACGCTTTATACGATTTAACTAAATGTCATAATTTCAAAAGCCACGCGAGCGAAGCCGCGGGTAACAGCTAGTATAATATATATTCGAACGAGCTTGTGACGTAAGCAGCTTTTGCTTGATGTTTTTGATTACGTCATTTTTAACGTAAATTTTGTAATTTTAGTTAATTAAAATTTTTATATTTTTGAATAAAATAACTTGTAAAAAAGCAATATTCAGTATTACTATAACTCTAGTAATTATTTAAAAATTAAAATAGACATTTTTTCATCTACTGTCAAATACTCCATTGGTAACAAATACATACATAACAACTGAGTACTGAATCGAACATATTAACATATATTTCCTAGAAATACCATAGGCATTAAATTAAGAACCATAACTCCATTTTATTAAACCCAACTTGTAACCACGGAGACTTGTTTATAGACACGGCATACACATATTATATTATATTATAGAAGGCATTGTAATTAGCAACTTACAGTTGCCATTAGATACATTTTGTGACGTCAATTCGTCCGAAACAAATGATTTAACTTATGTCAAAATTATTTCAATATTGAATTTAAGTTATTTAAATATTTTGAATTTAACTTATTTTAATTATTTTGAATTGTTATAACGTTTAAAATGGTTAAATGTGCGGTTTCTCTATGCAAAAATTATTGTGGAAAAAAATTTGAAAATAAAAAAATTAAATTCTTTACGTTTCCATCTGATGGGATTATTTGTGCACAGTGGGTAAAGGCATGCGGGGAAAACGCCGATTTTAATTTAGCCACAGCAAGAATTTGCTCTGATCATTTTGAAGAGTCAGACTATACTAGCCTAAAAGATAAATTATTAAATATTCCAATAGAAAAGTGACATTTAATTAAAGATGCTTTACCTACCAAAAATCTTCCTAAGCTCAATAGAGCAACTGAAAGAGAAACTAGAAAACTGAAAAGAGAGCATAAAAGACAAATGTCAGAAATTATGGAAATTTATGAACGGTATGCTTTTAAAATTATTCATTTTTAATATTTTTAATAAAAAGTAATAATTACAGACATGAAACAAAGGAAACGGATGCGGAACATGATACTGAAAGCGATGAACATGAAATTAAATTTAAGGACATTGCTATACAAACAGAGTAAATATCCTTAAGATTATTTTGCATTTTGCTTGCTTTTAATGTTTATTCTGTTACAGAGGAGATATAGACTGCTTGAGAGAATTAGAAATAATACAACTCAGAAAAGAATTAAAAAAGGAAAAACAAAAGAACGAAGTGCTGACAACTGACCTAAATAAGGCTAATTCAATCCAAATTTTGTTAAAAAAAATATTTAGTCCTACCCAAATTAAAAAGTTAGGAGAATCATCTAGAAGATTAAGATGGTCTGGAGATGATATTTCTCAAGCCATTTCTTTATATTCTGCAGGTGCAAAGGCTTACCGCCTCCTTAGAAAAAGACAATATCCATTACCTTCTGTATCAACCTTAAAAAAATGGGTAGCAAAAATAGATATAAAACCAGGAATTATAGATCCGGTCATTCACTTGTTATCATCTTGTAATTATGATGTGAATGACAGAGTGTGTGTTTTGTCATTTGATGAAATCAAAATAAAATACGCCTATGAATATGACAAAAAAACAGACGTTGTAATGAAGCCCAGTAATTACGCACAGGTCGCGATGATACGTGGATTGTTTAAAAATTGGAAACAAATAATTTTTTACAATTACGACACCGCAATGACAACAGAAATTATAAAAAATATTATTTTAAAATTACAAAAAGCAGGTTTTATGGTAGTAGCAATGGTCTCCGATTTAGGTCCCAAGAATTTACGTATTTGGAAAGAATTAAATATTACAGAAGAAAAACCATATTTCTTGATTTCGGAAACAAATAAAATTTTTGTCTTTGCGGATATTCCCCATCTCATTAAACTTCTAAGGAATCATTTTATAGATCATGGCTTCACGTTCAAGAATAAATCAATTAATATCGCACCGATAGAAAAAGTTTTGAGCTTACAGGGAGATGATTTAAAAATATGTCATAAATTAAATAAAAACATTCTAGAACTTAATGACATGGCAAGGCAGAAAGTTAAACCTGCTGTTAAATTATTTTCTAATTCGGTGGCCCGGTCGATTGAAAGGTGTATAGAAACTGGCAAAATGAATTTGCCAAACACCAGTGAATGCAGTAAATTTATTAAGCTTATAAACGATTGGTTTGATTTATTCAATAGTTCATCGCGAGCTGTGGACGCCAGAGAAAGACTGAATGCATACAATCCCAATAATAAGGAACACCAACGAATTATTTCTCAGATCAATGAAGTAATGTCTCAATTACGTGTTGGCAAACATAAAAATTTGCTGCAATTTCAGAAAGCAATATTGGTGAACAACGCATCATTACAACAGTTATTTGATTTCTTACAAGATAAATATAAAATTCAGTATTTGTTAACAAGAAGATTAAATCAAGATGATTTAGAGCGATTTTTTGGTTATATTCGTTATAAAGGAGGTCTTTACGATCATCCTACGCCCTTGAAATTTAAATACAGATTACGGTTGTCACTTTTAGATGAATAATTTTAAGTTATAAAAATTTTTCAAGAAAATGTTCATGTTCGTATCTAACCGGGGGAGATCTAACAACCACATTAATCAGAATAACTCACATTAATCTACAGCTACCACACCACTATTACCAAAACCAATAGCAACTCACCAAAATGGTGCGTATAACCTAGCAGTTGCGCATCTAACCAATATATTAAAAAAAATGTTCGTTTTCAAGAATGAATAACTGTTTATGTTACAGGGAGATCTGATATTTCGCAGCAGGTAAGTGTATGTAGTAATGTAGAGGATCCAGAAGAAACCCTATTAGCTGACCAAAATATTACTGGGGATTTATTAAAAAGCGTGCCACATAATGAAATGGTTGAAGCAGATGAAAATATTTCCAGTACTGAAACAGAAATTACCGATTATTATACAATGAATTTAGAAGAATTAGAAGTAGATGCAGCAGAATATATTGCAGGATACATAATAAAAAAACTAAATTTAAAGTCCGAGTTATCCACGGATGAACATCACACTTGGGTAGATGTAGTTTCGGAAGGTGGTTTAAAAAAACCAAGTCAGAATTTTGTGAGCAAAATTCTTCACTTGGAAAATATTTTTAGATTAATAAATAAAAATGATATAAAAATTGATAAAAATTTTATAAATTATCATCTTGATAAGTCAACACATATTGATTTACCACTAAGTGTAAAAAAGGGGCGTCGGTAAACTTTTGTTTTGGGGGGTTGGTAAATATTATTTATCTGAATTTATTTAAAACAATATTATCTTAAGAGACAATTTACACTTAAAATTCGGTTGTGTAGACAAAGGAAATCGAATGTTATACTAATGAATATGAGTGACAACTTTTAGAAAACTGTCCAAAAATCAACTTCGCTATCGCATTCATCAGCGTAAAAGACGCCAAATAGCGGAAGCTGACAAAAATTCTAGAATATTCTACTCGTGAACTGGCAAAGATACCGAAAAATAAACTTCACTGTTGAATTGCGCACTAAAAATTAGATTAAGCAGCGCATTTTGACAAAAATTCTAGAATGTTCTATTCGTCAACTAACAAAGATATCGAAAAATCGATTGTACCATTTAATCGGTCATCGAATAAAAGACGGAATAGCACATTTTCATAAATGTTCTAGAATATTCTATTCGTCAGATAGCAAAAATTGTTTGTCAAAATCGGACATTTGATTTACATTAGTTTAATTTCGGTTGGACAATTAAGTGGTGCAGTAGATTTTCCAATATCTTTGTTAGTTGACAAATAGAATATTCTAGAAAATTTCTCAAAATATGTTATTTGGTCTCTTTTTTGGTACTCAATTCAATGGCGACGTTTGTTTTTGAATATCTTTGCTAGTTGACGAATAGAATATTCCAGAACATTTGTCAAAATGAGTAATTTGACCTCTTTTTCAATGGATAATTAAATAGTACAATTGATTTTTCAATATCTTTGCTAGTTGGCAAATAGAACATTCTAGAATTTTTGTCAAACTACACTGTTTAATTTCATTTTTAATGACCAATTCAACGGTGAAGTCTGTTTTTTAATATCTCTGCTAGTTGACGATTAGAATATTCTAGAATTTTACGTTACTCATTTTGCATTTGCATTTTGCATATTACGTATACAGAATATGTGCATATATATCTTCAGTGAAATTTTAAAATTTTTAAAGGCTACGAGACCCTCAGACAATATTACCTACGGCCCTGACTCGGGCTTGGTACATAAATTTTCACCAACACAGACAAACAACAACATATCTGTGAGAGGAGAACAACACTAAATCGCTGACGTCACTACGTAAAATCGGAGTACGTACCATTGGATGGCCACTGTATTCCTAAAATATGCATCTAATCGAAAAATAGTTTATACAAAAAATATTCAAAATAGAGGGGGCCATTCACGAAAAATTGTTCCAAACTTCTAGGACTTACGGTTTTTTTGGAATAGAAAAAATTTTTTTTTTCAAATGGGAACATATGCTAAGATGTTTCTTAAAAATTTGTTTATTGCTTCAAACTTCCAATTATGCTAAAATTTTCATTATTTTATTTCAAATTTTTGAGAAATTGCATTCTTAAGTTTTGATTTCCAAAACCCGTGGTCAGGTTTGTTAAAATGAACGCAAAAAATACGGTTTATTGTAAATTTAGGTTAAAAAAATAGTAAATAAGTTGTAATGGTATATTCACATTAGCCCCTTACAGTAACAGAAAATTTATTAATTAAATACATTAATTATCAAAATAATTTGTAGTTTTTCCTTAAATATTCAACTTAATATTTAATAAATAGGTCATCAAATTACAACTGTGATTGTAATATTTAATTTTACACCATATTAAAGAAGTCAAAACTACTTACGTGTGAAATTGGCATTACTAGATTCATAGATTAGGCAATATGCATGTAGAGATGTACAAACAGCTGTCATATTATTTGTCAAACTTAAATTTTTAAACTCTTTTTTAAAAAACAAAAGTAAAAAAATTGTCCAAAAAAATATTTTTAATATAAAAATTTTCGGGATTGCGGTATGTATTTTAACAATACGTCTGAAAAAGATGTATTTTGAAAATATTCATAACCTTAATTTCTTTTCCAGTAAAAATCAACACAAATTTGCAAAGTTTATTTTATGGAATATGCTTACTTTAAAATCAAAGCAGTTACATTTAAAAGCAAATGAAAAAGCTACAAAAAGAGCTGTAAAAGCTCAAAAAAATATTTCAAAAAGTGATGAAAAAAAGAAATCTAAAACGATGGAAGGTTATCTCATTTACATTTACAAAGTGTTAAAACAAGTGCATTTATTCTGATTTTATTACAATTTTAACATCTTTAAAACGTATTTTGTATTAAAACGGTTCTCCATATTATGAAAACGACAGTATTTAATCAAGTTTTTAATAAAATTACACAAATTTTATTTAATTACAACCACTTCCTAAATAAAATATAATAAATAAATATACTTAAAGTATAATTTTATTAACTCTAATTAATTTAGTGTGTAATCAAATTGCCTAATTGTTTTATTGCTTCCGAAACTACTAAAGTAGCGGAAGTATTGTGATCAAGTTTGAAAAATAAAAAATTTTTCCCCTCCAAAATAAAATTTTTTACGCACATGTTACGTTTTAGAGCTTCCTGAATAATTTTGGTTTGGTGTCTGTCCGTCCATCCGTCTGTGTGCCGCCAGTTTGCACCAAGTGGCATAACTTCTAAACTATTCGATTGTTTGTAATGAAATTTTTAGAAATTATGCAGTTTGATTCCTAGATGGTCCCCTACAAATTTCATTGCATTCGAAGTAATAGTATCCACGACACTACCATGAAATTCCATTAAATGTCAATATCTTAGTTACTGCTAGTCCAATTTCGCTCAATTTTTTATGAATCGTTTTGCTTATTTATTTTTATTAATTTATATACCTATATTAAATTACACAAAGATATATTGGGCATTTAATTACCAAGGTGCTTTTACGAGTACGAGAAAGCTGTGTGCCACACCCCATTGGCAGCGTATTTTAGTATTTTACAAAACTGCGAATTTTTTTTTATTTTAGTTTGTAACCAAATGATCGTGGATCATTTTCTTGCTATTGCCTTGGTGTTACCAATTGCCATTTTATCGTTAATTATTTCGTTTTGATTATTATTTAGAATTTTTCAGGATATTAAATAAAATACATTTTTCATAGAATAAGATTGATTTATTCTTAAGTACTTAATAAAAATATGCAATATTTTAATATGAGCATTCATAATTTATGAATTTTAATTCGCTATTTTCTTCTATCGCGATTCGATATCTCTAAATTCTATTTTTATGTTAAAAAAATCAGATATCACTTATCTGTCAATTTACTTTGCATTTTCATCATTGTTTAGCATAATTATTATTTAATTATAACAATTACTGCATCACATTCAATCTTCTTCAGTTTTCGAATTCTGAAACATAGTCAAATTAATTCAAGCACCTTCAATTAAAATATTAATAAATAAAATTTTAAACTATATTATTCTCAAAATGCCTGCCATCTACATGAATACAGCTAGCTACCCTTCTATGAAATCCCTGGTGGACATTTTCTAGCATCTGTTCATGGATATTCCTGATGGCTTCACGAATTCAATCTTTCATGTTTTCCCTAGTGGTTGGTTTAACCGAGTAAACCATTCCTTTGATGTAAGCCCAAAGGAAATAATCAAGGGGGTAAGATCGGAACTTTTCGAAGGCCAGTGACTCAAATCACTGTACCTACCTATCCATCTTTGGGGAAAAGTTTCATTTAAGTAACCTGCAACTAATCTACTAGTATGAGCTGGGGCTCCGTCTTGTTGAAAAACTAAATTTACCCTACTTTCTAAATCAACATCCTCTAAGACAACAGGAAGTTCCTCGATTAAAAGATGTAAATATCTTTCACTATTTAAAACCTCATCAATGAAAATTGGCCCTATAATTTTCCTATTCAAAATTCCACACTAAGTATTTAACGACCACTGATGTTGACAGTCGATCGTACCTATCCAATGCGGATTTTCCGTCGCCTAGTAATGAAAATTATGCCTATTTACCTGACCTGTACTTTTAAAAGTCGCCTCATCACTAAACAAAACATTCCTAAAATAATTATCCTCTTTATTTTCGGCCCATAAACAAAAGTCTACTCGGCTTCTAAAATCTACTTCATTTAAATGTTGGGACAAACTAATATGATACGAATGGAATTTTTCTTGTTTTAAAATTCTAACGACAGAGCGTTGACTAATTCCAACATTTCTAGCTATCTCTCTAGTACTACAGTGTGGATTCACTGCAACAGATGCAAGAACTAGAGTTTTATGTAATTCGTTAGTGGCGTTTCTTGAATGATTATTTCTAACGGGAATCAAACTCCCTGTATTTTCTACTCTACCGAAAATTTTCCTAATAGCTTGGTGTGACGGATGCCTCCGTTCAGGGAATTTATCTGCATAAACTTTTGCCGCTTGACGATAGTTCATGTCACATCGTCCTAATTTTTTTTTTTAAATTAAAAGCAATTAGTATTTTTTTAACAACGAACCTAAAACTAAAATAATGTCGAGAACTTCTCTGTTAGTATAAATAGACATTATTAAATTATAAATAAACTAAGTAAAATAATAATAAAATATAAAAATAATGTAATACAAACAGTAATTCCAGTGATTTTTACGCAAACGAAATTATAATTTTTCTTTTTTGAAAGTAAATATCATAGTATAGAAACACGTTCCTATACGTTATAAACATTCAAAATTATTTCAAACAATCAAAGGTTAAAATTTCTACCTGCCTTACCTACTGGAAACACAAATATCGACGTTCATCATTGCCAAATTCTTCCGATAGGTATCGCATAATCGAAAGTGACAATCTGTCAAACACATATGTGTTTGTGTATATTTTGATTTTTCCCATCAAGTACAATTAATAGTACATCAATCCGAAGATAAAGAAAAAATTAAAAGTGTTTCTAAAATTGAGTAACTAAGTACTCTGTCAAAAAATTGATTGAAGTTTTATCCTTAAGTTAACGAAATTATAAAAATCGGATAATTTCGATGTTTGCCGGAAAAAAGAAACAAGTGCAGCCGAAAATTATTGTTCTTAAAGAGTTAAAGGGTGGTTCCATATTTTTATTAAAAATAATTGCGTTTTATTATTAATTATCACACTTTAAAAGGGGTCAAAGTATATAGGTTAGAACAATTAAAAAACGGATTTTGATATACAAACTAATTTGCCTAGTATATTAAACTAGTCTCCTATAATTATAGGAGCTGAAAGAAATTATTTAATATAATAAATTGAAATTTGTATTGGATTTAAGTATGACTTACTTTAAGAATATTGTATGTTTTTTATGATTAATAATTTAAATTTGATTCTGGATATCATAAAAATCTGTACAATGATATCCAGAATCAAATTTAAATTATTAATCATAAAAGACATACAATATTCTGAAAGTAAGTCATACTTAATTCCAATACAAATTTCAATTTATTATATTAAATAATTTCTTTCAGCTCCTATAATGACACATACTGGTACATAACCAAAAAATATTAAATTTTAATTGTATAACTATAATTTTAATATAATTTTAATCGAAAATGTATATAATATTACTGACGTACACATTGATATGTGGATATTAAGGTAAACACACATTAAAATACCATAATATATAAAATTTTATGTAGATTGAACTTGAAAAGCTTATGAATTAGCGAAATATATATTGTTCGTTCACGAAAACACCAAAAATGTTTTAAATTTGTAATTAATTGGTGGAAAATTCTCCTAAATACCAACACGTTTAATAAAAATTATTAATACACATATATATTATAATTTCCAAGCTTACAATTAGAAATAAATATTATGTAGCTAGAAAATATGACTTAAAAGTTTATTTTTATAAAAATATTTTAACTCTTTGCACTCAAGCAAATAAAAAAGTGAGTTGTAAATAGGCTGGTAAGACATGTAGCACATGACAACGAACGACGTTCTTCTTTTGACGGATTATTTTGACGTTCTAACCTTGTTTCCTCAAGGTTGATTCTTACATGAATAAGTTCTCCGGGGCAGTACCGCGCCGCTCTGTCGACCTAGTGAACGAACCTGCATTTATTCAGATGTATTCACGATATAGTAAATAATAAGATATGCTCAACAGCTATACAAAAGTGGATTCATTCTGCGCATGTCGTCATCGCGTGACAAAAATTTTGAATTATGGCTGTGATGATATGCTGACTTTACATAAGTATTCTGTGTAATAAATATGTTTTACGTCTGGCACGATTATATTTTATTAAATTTATTTTCTTATTTAACTATGGTCCATTTTATTTAAATTTAACCATGCTTCATCACTTATGAATTTAAATAATTTCCGTTTTCTTGGCTTTATCTCTTTCATTATTGCACTTACGTAAATTTTAAAATTGCAGTTTGTTTTTTTAGAAAAGAATAGAAGATTGATTTGTTTTGAATATAAGAATTATTTAATTTTTAAACTTTGACTCATGATCAATTGTATTTGAAACAGAGTATAATAATAATAATAATAATAATAATAAAAATGCTTGTTGTGTAAAATTTTATTAATAATTTTATTAAACATTTTCTTCCTCGTCATTTTAAATAAAAAAAGTTTTAGCAAACTGTTTCTTTAGTTAACAATTTTAATCAATTTTCTTTTTCTATAATTTAATGATTCTAACATTTTTCGGTTTAAATTTCTAATTCTAAAAAACATTTTGCTTCGAAAATATAATGACCAGTGGCGACGCGTGAAATTATTAGCTGGGGAGACAGTCTTTTTTACCATATTTTTAAGTAGACTTGTTTTGTGTCTATTTTTATTTCGAAATTTGTAGTCTTTCTAAGCCTTATTAAAGTTTTTTTCTACAACAGACCTTCTGACTCAGTACTTTAACTAAAATAAAAATGTTGAAATTTTTAAGCAACCATTTGTACCTATTCCATCAAGGGTAAAAGATATTGAAATTTTTGTTTTGTTTTGCGGTTAGTCTGAATTAAAGGTCTTAAAAAAATTTAGAATTTTAAAATAATTAGTTCTGAAATTAGTCCTTTAGATATATTGTAGTTTTTCAATTAAATTCGTATATTATTATTATATTTCTAAAGAAAAAAGGAAAAAATTTAAAACTTCTGATGTAAAAAACTTAAACAGATAGTAGAGAAAAACAAATTGAAAATAAATACCTACAAATTTTATTAAAAGGTTCCAATGTTTAAATAATAAATAACAAAATCTAAAATTCATTAAGAAATATTTAAAAAATTGAACTGAACCAAAAGCAAACAAGCAGTTAATTAACTAACAACAAAAATATTTGAATTTTGTGTAACAATAAAATACATAAAATAAACTGTTGTTATGTGTACGTATATCGCTGATCGTACGTATACAGAATAGCAAATGCATACGTTTAGACAAATTAATCTGTGTCTTTCTTAGGGGTGAATAGATATGATATTGCGTTATTGTTTCAGTTTTTTTTATTATTATTCAAAAAATACTGAATATAATTTGATAATTTTTATACCATTAGAAAGATTGCTACATTTTACATATAGATAAGAAAAAATTATTCTAAAATCTTTCTTAGTTTGTGAGTAATAAACTAATAATGATGTAAATAAATTGGAGAATATTACATAATTATGTACATGTCATGCAGATTGTGTGTAAATGTTTGAAATAGGCAGTGTCTGTAACACATACACACAGAGCAAAGAGGAACATTATTAAGATTGTCTTCCTTGCCGGTTAATTGATATGATATTACATTATTGTTTCAGTTTTTTTATTATTATTCAAAAAGTACTGAATATAATTTGATAACTTTTATACTATTAGAAAGATTGCTACATTTTACATATAGATAAGAAAAAATTATTCCAAAATTTTTCCTAGTTTTTGAGTAATAATGATGTAAATAAATTGGAGAATATTACATACGTGCAGATTGTGTGTGTAAATGTTTGAAATAGGCAGTGTGTGTAACACATACACAGAGCAAGGATAAACATTATTAAAATTGTCTTTTTCGGTTTAAATAGACTTGTATGAGTTGTATGGATGTAACCAGATGTAACCATACACAGTACACATACAATACCAGATGTAACCATACACGCACACACATACAATATATTATTATACTTATTGTATAATATGTTTTTGTAAACGCATATAATGTATGTAATATATTGTACATATATTAATTTGTACATACGTTTTATTTGAAAATGTGAATTAGAAATGGCCAATATTATAAAAATTAGACAGTAATTTTAAATTTTATAAAATTTAATTTTTTTGGGGAGACACTGTCTCCCTTGTCTACTCCCACGCGTCGCCACTGATAATGACTACATCCAAACTACATTTTACAAATTATGCTCTTTCAATTAAAGTTTTTATATAATTTGATCCACAGTTCAATTCATTATGACCATTACATTCAGAAAAAATGTTTTCCAATTTGTGAATTTGTTTTAAAAATTCGTCACTTAGTTTATATAAACCCCCTTCTGATAAGTGATTAGACCAGGAATAATTAGCACCACATCCTTTACTGGTTGGAGCTCCGAGGTTTTCTTTGTCCCGTAGTTTATAAGCGGTAAATCCGATGATATTTTCAATTCCATCATACTCTAGTTCTTTGCAAAATCATCATTGCATTCAGCAGCATCGTTCTCCGTAATGTGTTCCAACATACTACCAGTAATTGAAAAATTAATTGGTAAATTTTTGAAAACATTATTTTCAGTAGCGTCTCGTATCACATTCATTGACTGCGACATAATTGTTTTGTTTCGACCAAGCAAATAATTTATTAGCCTATATTTAAATTCAAGAGCCGTAGGATGGTCGTTCAATCCACCGATTGCTCTTATAATTCCAAAAAGTCCTTCCAACGTATCCTGGTTGAATCTGCAGGTTAATAGATATTTGGTTTTATATTTTTTTACCAAATCATCGAATAATAATGCTAATGCATTAGAGGTTATCAAAATTCCTTTTTGAAAAGGAAGACGACATTTTGATTTTCTTACTTTAAGATTCGAAATCATACTTTTCATTTCATTTATTATACCGTCTTGAATATTTCTAGCAAAACCGTATGCTTTTATTCTATCGCGGGAATCTTTTTCAGTGACTGCTATTAAAAATATCAAACCAGTCATTCACCTAAAATATTTAAAGATGATAATTTTGAATGATTTTTTATTCATAAATCACTTACAGTTTTCAGTAAATTTGCACAGTCTTGCCAATCTTCACTTTTTATCATCCCCAATGAGCCCATACGCGAAATAGCTTTTGAATTCGTATGTGAAAAGAATTGTGTTACCAATTTTACTTTTTGCCTTCCTGCATTTTTAACATTTAAATGATGGTCAGTTATTTTGTGGGCTATATTTAAATCATTATTTTTATTTTTTAAAAGTTCCAACAGAGGTTCTTAGTTACTAGTTTACCATTAATATAAAATTCTGAATCCAAGAAATGGTTTCGAATTAATTTTATTAAGTGTGGCACGTCTGCAAGTGCATAAACCCTAAAAAAATAAAATCAAGACAATTTTAAATTATATTATTATACACGATTCACTTACTTTTCCATTCCAAATAAAAGTGGTTTGTTTAATTTACGATCAAAATCGTAAAACAATGGCTGTTTCCAATCGGAAAATATACCACGCCCCATTATTACTTGGACGCAATTGGCAGGCTTTAAAAGGATATCACTGTTTCGGTCATATTCATACGACTTTTAAACTTTCATTTCATCGGCTACAAAAACGCAAACTTTGTCAATTTCCGGTAGAGAATGTGATTCCATCAATTTAAACACAAAATTAAAATTTCTGGAGAAATATCAATTTTATTTGCCCATCTACGGTGCGTAGACTCTCCTGGAAATGGGTGATGATTGTTTTGCATCCATCTGTATGCTCTGAGACCAGCAGCATGCAAAGCTATTGCATGAGCAATGTGATGAACTGATGAACTTTCCAGTGAACAGTTTCCCCAGAGGTACCTTTTATTTTTCGAATTTGAGCTGGAGTGAAAATTTTTTTCCACAGATTTTTCGAATGCCTTATGTGATATTTCTGTTGTTTCCATTTTTTTAATTTTATCACAATGCTTATCAGTTTCTGTTTTTATCATTTTCCTTACGCAAATTTTCGATTTCCAGTCTTAACCTTTTATTTTCGTCAATTAAATTAATTTTTTTTATCTGTTCCTTCACTAAAAAGAAGATATTCCGTTAATTGAAATTTAATTTTAATTTTTTTTATAGCATACATTAGGTTGTTTGGAATATTCGAAGATAGCAAATCTGTTGCCGATTCAGTTGGAATGATTTCATGTGATGACCTGAAAGTGGTATTTGAAAAAAGATACATGATAAATTTAATACGAGAATACAACTTACAATAATTTTGCAACCATCAATTTATTTTTGCGGCAAGCCATTCTAATTTTACGGTTGTCAGGAATTTCATTTTTCTTTCCAAATAAATTTAACGATTAAAATTAAATTTAGCAGTTCATGCTTTTTTCTTTCAAAATCGTCATCCTTGAAATGTCTACTACAAATTCTTGCATTTTTATTATAAATTTATTTGACCGGGAACATTTACCAACCCATTCTTTACACAAAGAATCATTTTTTGAGAACTGAAAATAGATTACATTATTAATCACATTATTAATTTTAAGTTTTTTGTTATTATTGCTATTGCAATCAAACACAGCGCACATAACCATCACGAAAGTGATTAAATATGCAAAATATAGAAATATCTTTCTGCATGTCAAATTATGTCATTCAAATCAATTAAAAATTTCTGTTTTACCTATCAGGAAACACGAGTTTTACTAGATAGCCATCTATGTAGCATAAATACAATTACCACTTGGCTATTTTCCGTAATTATGAGGCTTGTTTGAAGTAGGCGCTCTTAAACTCACCAAAATTTACTTAAATTAATCACTTTTAAGCACGAAAGTTGTAAAATTTGAAAAAAGAAACTTAATATAAAAATTTTTATTTTTTTATTTTTTGTTTCTGTTGCTTTATTGAATAATTTTTATGAACAAATAAGTATACTATTCCATTTAAAAAAAAGGTAAGTTTGTATCGTATCTCGAAAACCACAAGAGCTATAAAGCTCGGAAGTATATCAATCAAGGTCCCCCGCCAGTGGCTACAACTTTTATTTGTACAATTTTTTGATTAAGTCAATATTTTAGCCATAATCAAAATGGCAACTCTCAAAAAACTCACACGGTATATATATATATATATATATATATATATATATATATATATATATATATATATATATATATATATACCTGGATTTTTATGATTACGTCACAAATTAGTTCAACCCTTCAAAATGACGTCATATGAATTTTAAACCAATAACTGAATACATAATTTTTAATACTCCTTAAAAGACTCCTCGATTTAACATTACGAGTTAGAAAAAGATAATATAATAATTTAATCTATCCTAATTAAACAAAAACAATTGAAATATGAATGATAATGTAATATATATTACCTACTAAGAGGCGACTTACGTCGTTACCTATTTTTAATCACACTCCAGAAGACGTAATTGTAATGAATTGTCTGTCGAAAGTTACTCTTAAGATTTTCAAATTTTTTAAATTTGGTACTAGTACAGTCATCTGCTAGTTCTACCTGGAAAGTTTTCCGGGAGTTTTGAAAATGGGTGATTTTATAGATTTTGAGGTACTCTTTTCGAATTTCCAATTTGCCACCTCGCATCTCTGCCGCTCGCGCCGCCATATTGGAAAAATTGCGTCGAAAAGCAGTTTTTTGACGATATCTCCTTTCCGAGTCATTTCACGAGGATAATATCTATATACAAAATTAAACTAGAAAAAATTTCCTACAATTTATGTCTTAACAATTTTTTTCGTAAAATCAATAGTTTCGGCGTACGAGCGCCGCAAAGTGTTACTAAAGACGCGTTTTTGCGGAGTAACTCGTTTCCACACCATCTTGAGGTAGAGTAAGCTACGCGTTTTTTTAATGTGGTTTGCCCAGTAGGCCTAATCCGCTTGTCTAGTAACCTTATACCTACGACTCATAATATATATTTCGTAAATATAAGAAAAATATGTGTTAGCGCAGATGAATAAGGCTGGTCGTCCTTTGGATGCAGAAACCTGTGATATTTAATTCGGACGAATACTCGTAAAAACGGACGAACGATCCAAACAGCTGTGAAGCTATACATCCTCATCCATTGAAAGCGTCTCATTCGTCCATTTCCGTAGGTATAATTACAATGTGCGAACAAATCCAATTTTGTTTGGAGTTTTTCGCGCGAAGAAGTCCGTTTCATGAGATTTTTATTTTTATTGAAATGAAACTGAAGGTAAATTACAATTATAACTGCGTAATTTTGCATATTACGTGCCATAAATTGTTTTTTACGTATTTTTATATTATCATCCATACCTTGCGAAAAAAAAAATTAAAAAGAAAAATACTGACGAATATTGAGCTAGTGGACGGACAGTAGACATATTATTTCGGACGAACGACAAACATGCGTAATCGTCTGAATCAAATATCGCAGTTGTCCGCAACCAACGGACAACCAGCCTAATAGTGTGCTACGCTCACTATACCTCAAGGTGGTGTGGAATGTGGAAACAAATTATTCCGCGAAAACGAGTATTAACTAACACTTTGCGGCGCTCGTACGCCGAAACTATTGATTTTACGAAGAAAATTGTCAAGACATAAATTGTAGGAAATTTTCTCTAGTTTAATTTTGTGTATAGATATTCTCCTCGTAAAATGACTCGGAAAGGAGATATCGTCAAAAAACTGTTTTTCGACGCCATTTTTCCAATATGGCGGCGCGAGCGGCAAAGATACGAGGTGGCAAAATGGAAATTCGAAAAGAGTACCTTAAAATTTATAAAATCACCCATCTTCAAAACTCCCGGAAAACTTTCCAGGTAACCCCTTTTATTTGAACCAAATGACTATACTATACAGTAAGGCTGAACGTAATGGTAGACTATTAATTAAATTTTATCGTGCAAATGATTTTAATGGTTATAAATTATGGCTACTTAATCACAAACAAATCAACCAAACTTTTCAATCTTACCTAAACTTTTTTTTATGAATAACAACTCACTTATATTTTATTTTAAAAATGCCTATTTTTTTAGCTTATCGTACTTTTTAACTTGACCTAGTAGTGTACTTTTAAATAGTTTTAGAAATCAGTTTATATTTATTACAATTCAACTGTTTGATGAAAATTTCTGAAAGGGAAATTCAGCTATTACACCATACCTTACCAGGTCACCATAAAAAGAAAATAATGCCGATTCGCCGATATATACATATATATATATATATATATATATATATATATATATATATATATATATATATATATATATATATATATATATATATATATATATAGACCGGCCGATTCGCCGATATATATATATATATATATATATATATATATATATATATATATATATATATATATATATATATATATATATATATATATATATACCAGGTCACCTTACCAGGTCACCATAAAAAGAAAATAATGCCGATTCGCCGATATATATATATATATATATATATATATATAGACGAATCGGCATTATTTTCTTTTTATGGTGACCTGGTAAGGTATGGTGTAATAGCTGAATTTCCCTTTCAGAAATTTTCATCAAAAGTTGAACTGTAATAAATGTAAACTGATTTCTAAAACTATTTAAAAGTATATATATATATATATATATATATATATATATATATATATATATATATACAGGGTGGAACGTAAATGAGTCTCCGTGAGAGAAAACAGTGGGTAGATCTCACTTATGTAATTAATATTTGCCAACAAAGGCTATTGGCGGATAAGCATGGGTAGAAATGCCCCCACACGAATTTTGTTGATTTTTTTTCTGCTAACTGCTTTCGATATAAGATTTAAATTTACTGAGTTTCAACCCTTAAAAACTGACCCTTTGTGGGTAAAAAATTATTTTGTGAAAATCAAAAAAAATTTATAACTTTTGAATGGCTTAACGGATCTGGCTGAAATTTTTATATGTTTTAGACACCTATATAGTGTCAGCTTCAAAAAAAATTATAAACCCCGAAAAAAATTGTCTATTTTTTCAATATTTTTTTCATTAACTTGTAGCTATGGTACAATCACCAAATTTTTTTTGCAGGCTTCTTACTATGACCGATACAACATAATTTTTCCAGAATTTTTTTTCGGGTGCGTTATAGATAAAAAAAATAAAATGTCCAAAAACATTTTTTTTTCGAGGTCATGTTTGTTGTACAATCGCCAAAATATTTCTGCGGGCTTTTCACTATGATTGATACAACATATAATTTTTCCAGAATTTTTTTCCGGGTGCATCATAGTTAAAAAAATTAAATGTCAGAAAAGATATTTTTAGAGATTGGTATAGGCTTCCGGGTACTCAGTCGATCGGAAATCGTTTACAAGTTTTGAGTATGTTCACAAAAACGTTTGTGATTACGTAGTTTTCGGAAAAAAGAAAATAGACGACTCAAATCTTCAAATTCCTCGATCAGCCAAACACCTATCATCAATTTTTGAAACCATCAAAATAACAATTGCTACAAATGAGACTGATGAAGAATAATATTTAATATAATATATCGACAGATACTTTTTTTATTAAACTTGGGTAAACTTCTATGTAGAATCTTAATCTTGGTTGTCTAGGGAGACCCGCCCATCAATTCCGACCTTCAATAATTAACAGAACTTACTGTTATATGTAGTTATAATATTGTATCATACGTTCTATCAAATGTAACTTGCTATGTGTAATAACATCTTGCATCAAATAGAATCAAAGACATGTAAAAATATTTTGGTGAATGTACAGCGGTCGTAACGTCTAAAAAAATATTTCTCAGTCTCATTTGCAATAACCATCATTTTGGTAGTCTCAAAAACTGATGATAAGTGTTTGGTTGATCGAGGAATTTGAAAATTTGAGTGGACTATTTTCTTTTTTTCGAAAACTACGCACTCACAAACGTTTTTATGAACATATTCGAAACTTGCAAACGATCCCCGATCGACTGAGTACCCGGAAGCCTGTACATATCTCTAAAAAAATTTTTCGGACATTTAATTTTTTTAACTATGATGCACCCGGAAAAAAATTCTGGAAAAATTATATGTTCTATCAATCATAGTGAGAAGCCTGCAGAAATCTTTGGGTGATTGTACAACGAACATAACCTCGAAAAAAAATCTTTTCGGACATTTTATTTTTTTTAACTATGACGCACCCGGACAAAAATTCTGGAAAAATTATATGTTGTATCGGTCATAGTAAGAAGCCTGCAAAAAAATTTTGGTGATTGTACCATAGCTACAAGTTGGTGAAAAAAAAAATATTGAAAAATTAAATAATTTTTTTGGGGGGGTTATGATTTCTTTTGGAAGCTGATAATTTTTTCTGAGATACACTATAGACGTATCTAAAACATATAAAAATTTCAGCCAAATCCGTCAAGCTATTCAAAAGTTATAATTTTTTTTCGATTTGCAAAAAATAATTTTTAACCCCCAAAGGGTGAGTTTTTAAGGGTTGAAACTCAGTAAATTTCAATCTTATACCGAAAGCAGTTCGCAGAGAAAAAACCAACAAAATTCGTGCCGGGGCATTTCTACCCATGCTTATCCGCCAATAGCCTTTGAACCAAAAGTGTTTTTTTAACAGAAAAAATTTGATACTAAAAAGCGGGGCCCTTCAAAAATTTTTTTAGTCCGACTCTAACTATCTCATGTTTGTAAGATAAATTTTCTGTTTTTAAAAAAAGATCTAGGTAACACGTTTACCGCCTAAGCATGTTTACAAAATTTTATTGAATTTTAGTCAATAAAATTATTTTGTACCTTTGAGATTAAGAAGGTATTTATACCTAATATAATCAGGGCCGTACTTAGAAAAATTCTGAAGTATCATGTAGCCAGTTAATATGCGATTTTCTCAAACTATTAATTCCAAAAAAATTCTTGTGGTTTTAGTGTCTACAGGGTGCTATGAGTCACCCCTCAAAAGGACAAGAGTTATTTAATTTCCAGCCTGTATATATATATATATATATATATATATATATATATATATATATATGATTAAAAGTTTACGTAGACGTAAACTTTTGATCCTAAATATCTCGTAAACAGTGCGTCGTAGCGAAAAATAACGAAATTTTTGAAGGCTTAAGCGAAGCAAGTTATGGGTATTCCGAACATATTGAGACGAAAATTATCGATACCACGTAACTTATCATCGATTGGTTATAACTGGCTTCTTTAGGCTCTGTTAGCTCCATTGATTTAGTCACCAATAGCATATTTTCGAAAAATTAGTTTTCGATATTTTTCGTAACTTTACGAAAAGTATCGAAAACTAATTTTTTCAAAAATATTCTATTGGTAACCAAATCAGACGGACTAATAGAGCTTAAATTAAACATTTATAACAAATTTATGATAAGTAGTCCGTTACCGATAATTTTCGATAACGAAAAGTAGGTGTTAACAGTCGCAATATGTTTGGAATACCCACAACTTGCAACTTAAACGGAATGTTTTTTTTATATTTTTTTATTTTCACACTTGTAATAAAAAATGCCTATCTTTTGGTGGTCTCGAACTACACAGTTTCAAAGAACACGGAACCAATTAATCGTGTTCTTCGGGGGATTGCTGTACTAAGCTACATTATATAATTTTTCTGTGATCGTACCTCTCCGGGAACTATGAAAAAAATAGGAATTTTTTATTTTTAATTTTTTTAGGTGGTAGACATTGTTAGAAAATTCTGTAAAAAATACGAATATAGCACAACGTACTACCTAATAAACAGTCTTAGTTTTATCAGTCTGGATGTAATAGTTTCGGAATAAAAAAATTTCCAAAAATACCCGCTCTAGCATATATATGGTCAATTATCTCAAGAACGCAGAGAGATCAGAGGCTAAAATAGGTGCCAATGGTATATTTATTACTCACCAATGTCGCAACATAACTTATTTCTAATATTCCTCTCTGGGGCTACAAAACCTATCTTAACCTGCCAGACCCTTTGCTTGATTTTAAAAATATTTATCTTTTTAGCTTATTGTACTTTCTCACTTAACTGATAGTGTTCTTTTAAATATATTTCAAATTTTTATTACTATATTTCATTATATATATATATAGTTATATAACGCTCTTATGGAACACCCTATATAAATAAAATTCAATCAAATATAATTTTTATAAAATAATTTTTGTAATAAAATAATAATTTCTTTAATTGTAAATTGTAGAATCAGCAACGCACGTGGAATCACAATTGGCCGGATATAAAAATCTGACTAATCAATTAAAAACAAATAAATATCCACTGTTATTTTACGTCGCCGATCTTTTTCATATTTGAAGTGATATGTAAATTTTGTATTTTGGACTAAATAGATTTCATTTTTTTGGAACGTGCGAGTATCGAATCCTTATTTGGCGCAGTCGGTAGGATCCAAACTATTGTTGCGTACATTGTTGTAAAATCGTGGACAAAGTATTGACGGTTTATCAGTATAAGTGTTCAATCTAAGCGGTTTACTTAGACAAGTGGTTTTGCCGTGTACCTGATAGTGGATCACAATTCAATTGGTGGATTTCAATCCTTCAGTTTCCGATTCGAATCTACATCCAGAGTCATCCAGATGAAGGCGATAGTGTGCATGTAAGTACCATAATTTTACTTGTTTTGCTCATTATCTATGCCTAACGTTCCGAAATTTAAATTTAAGTCCTCACACAAACCATATCCTTCGAAAAAGTTCCCTCTCATTGCCGGTGCTGAATACACAAATGTAGAGTCAAGTTCTTCTCTTTCGCTGAATACGATTAGTGAGGAAATTAATTTAGCTAGTGTTAGTTTAGAAAATATTAATTTGAATTCAAACGAAAATATTAATTTAAAAGAAAACGAAAATAATTTTGATAAAAATTCTAATAATAATTTAAATAATCTAACCTCTGATTTAAGTAATAATCTTACATATAATTATAATAGTAATAATTTTAATAAAATGGCAACCGTTAAAGAATTTTTCGATGCCTTAAGAATTCCCGATGCAATTAAAGAATTGCCAAGGTTTGACGGCAATCCTCGACTTTTATATGATTTTATTTCGAATGTGTAAGAAATTTTAGAAGTAATACCAGGTGCAGATGGTACACCTCAGGGCAAATTATGGCTCAGAGCCATAAGAAATAAAATTACGGACCAGGCTAACGAAGTTCTAGATATGTATGGAACGGCTCTTAACTGGAACAAAATTAAATCAAATCTTATATCCCATTATTCTGATAAAAGGAATGAAACCAGCCTAATACGCGACCTGCATAGCATAAAACAAAGTAAC
Organism: Brachynemurus nebulosus; assembly: GCA_035578155.1. Taxonomy (NCBI): domain Eukaryota; kingdom Metazoa; phylum Arthropoda; class Insecta; order Neuroptera; family Myrmeleontidae; genus Brachynemurus; species Brachynemurus nebulosus. The sequence continues at coordinate 842,641 of JAPWDM010000002.1, forward strand.
TTAACAATCGAACAGTATTACTCTTCCATAATTGAATTATTTTCTGCAATGACAAATCATATTAAATTATATGAAACAGATCAAACTGTTGTTGTAGCTAAAACAAAATTATATTCTGATATGTGCTTAAACGTTTTCTTAACAGGACTTAGGGAACCACTTGGTTCAGTTATTAGAGCAAGGGGTCCCAAATCACTTAAACAAGCTTTCGAATTTTGTATCATTGAACAGAATATACACTATGCTAGGAACACATCAAGTACATACACACAAAACAGACCAACACCAAAAATTAGCCAATCGTTACCACCACCTCATTTTAAAATTCCAGCCAATCCAAATAGAAATCCTTTAACCTTTAATAAACCTAACCAGTATCAACAGTATCAACCAAAACCTCCTGTTCAACCGGTTCAATATCAACCCCGTCCCCCTATTCAACAACCACAACCTAGAACAAATTTCAATCAAAATCGTCCTCAACAATCATACAGACCTACTCCAATGGACATAGGAACAAATTACACACATATACGTTCACAACAATACCGACCTCAACCAACAGTAGGGAATAATTTCTTTAAAACACAGAGTAAACCTACATTTACTAGCCAGGAGTTACATAATCAGGAACAATCATTTGAAAAATTAGACGATTACGTACAACCTATACAAGGCAACAACGAATATAGTGACTTTCAATTAGAATCTACTGACGACGGAACTTTTGATCAACCATTCGAAATTGACGAATCGGATTTTCAATTCAGTTACCCGAACAATACGGATACATAGACAATAATAGCCACGGAACTACTTTACCATATATCCATATTTCTTCACCCTTCAACCGACCCTTAAAATTCCTTTTTGACACCGGATCATCGAATTCCTTTCTCAATCCCGAATTTGTACATCCTGATGACATTTATGAAACATCCCCCATAGAAATTCGTGCTATTTTAAATACATATAAACTGAACAAAAAAGTAAACCTTCCAATATTTACCGAGTTTAACCAACCAGGCGACTTAGAATTTATAGTTTTCCGCTTTCATAATTATTTTGACGGACTTATCGGACTAGACAGTTTAAATAAATTAAAAGCTCAAATTAATATACATGACAGGACACTCGTAAGGGAACAGTCTTTAAACAAATTACTTTTTAAACCGAACTTTACATCAGGGAAATATGAAATTCAACCTCATAACCAACAATTGATAAAACTACCAGTTGACATACAAAACGGTGAAGTGTTGCTTAAAAATACTTATTTGAACAATAAAATATTAATTCCCGAAGGCATTTATAATTCAAAAGATTGGCATATTGTTGCACCTGTTAAAAACTTAACTAATCAAATTCAACCATTTTTTATTGAACAACCACTAAAAGTTGAACCTTTAAACCATCAAATAATTGAATTTAATAGTCACCAAATTATAAATAACGAAATTGATCAAACTTCTTTACCTATTGAAAAACTAATTCGTATCGATCATTTAAATTTAGAAGAAAAGAAAGCAATCTTAAAATTGTGTCACGAATACGAAGACATATTTTTTAAAGAAGTCCAAAATTTATCTTTTACAAATCAGGTGAAACATAAAATAAATAAAACAGACAATATTCCAATCTATACGAAATCATATCGGTATCCGCAAATCCACAAGCAAGAAATACAGAATCAGTTAGATAAAATGTTAAAACAAGGCATCATCAGACCAAGTTTCTCACCGTGGTCATCGCCTATTTGGATCGTTCCAAAGAAGCGTGATGCTAGTGGTAAACAAAAATGGCGTCTTGTAGTAGATTATCGAAAGTTAAACGAGAAAACTATAGAAAATAAACAGACAATGTTAACAATTATTGACAAATTTTCTAAATTCGCACAGGCGTACACTATCGAAACCAGAAATATTCCCCATATAATTAGCGCTATCGTAAAATTCATTAGTACCTATAGTAAACCAAAACAATTAGTTGCAGACTCCGAAAAAGGTTTTGATCCAATATTATTCAGACAGTTTTGTGATAATTATGACATCAAATTACATATTACGTCAGTTAGAAGTTCAAACTCAAACTCGCCAGTAGAACGATTCCATTCGACTCTACTTGAACTTTACAGAATAATACACAATCAAACTACATCAGAAACACATGATCATGAGCGAAAATTAGCAGAAGCAGTTTTCACTTACAATAATTCAATTCATTCCACTACAAAATACACACCCTTTGAACTATTCTTTGGTAGCGAATACGACATGACGACAAAACAAGATTTACAGGAAATTCAAAATAAACAACAAGAACTTTATGACAAAGTTAACGAAAAGGTCCTACAAAATAAACAAAACAAAATAGGAAAAGTAAATCAGACTAGGGACGAACCTTTTGAATACACTCCAAATACTACAGCTTATATGACCGAAAACAAACACAACAATAAATTAAATCCTAAATTCAAACAAGTTCAAATTAAACAAAATAATAGGCTGACTATTTTAGATCAGAAAAATCGAAAATTACAGAAACAAAAACTGAAACGACCTATTAAATTACAGGTTAATCCTCTTCCAATTCCTGATGACCAAAATAACGACACAGACAATCGAAATACAGGACATGACAAACAACCCCGGAGTATTAGCCCTCAACCTGGGACAAGCAAGGATAGTTAGAAATTACATAAAATACATACACATCATAAATCTGAATAGTTACGAGAATAATTTAATTAAAATCAAACAAGCAATACAAATTGTCAATAAAAATAATAAATTAGAAAACATAAGAGATGTTGTTAACGCTAAATTTAAAGACTTAGAAAACAATTTTAAAACTATCTATCCTCGTAGAATTTCCAAGCGTGGCCTTATTAACGGCCTGGGAACAGTAGTCAAATGCATTACGGGTAACATGGATAGCAATGATGCTATGCAAATCACAAAGGACATCGATAATCTAAAATTAAATCAGAATAATGCGATATTCCAACTAAATAAACAGGTAAAAATCAATAATCAGATGCTCGATAGATTTGATAATATTACTAATCATATCAATAAACAACAGGAGATAATTAATAAATATTTAAAAACAATTAGTTCAGATTTTCAGAATCAAATTTTAAAAGACGAGGATGAAATTCAGTATTTACAATATCTATCCCAACTAACATACAATATCGATTTATTAAATTCACATATTAAAGATATCATACAGTCAATAAACCTAGCTAAATTAAACATAATCTCCAGAAATATTCTTTTACCTGAAGAATTAGACTTTGCATATCAAACCCTAAAACGGCAAAATATCCCAATTATTTCTATGGAACAAATATACGAATTATTACCATTTCAAACATTCTACAACCATACAAATATTATTTTCAACATTCAAATACCAAGTTTTATCCCATACCATTTACTTTAAATTTCCTGGAACCACTACCTACAAAACAACTTAAAACACTCAAATTAAATAACCCATATGTCCTATTTAATGAGCATTACATGTATTTTATGGGAAAACTATGCCCTAAGTTGGAGAAGATTTTCCTGTGTCAAGACGAAAATATTAAATTAATCAAAACAAATTTCGATCGATGTTATGGAAAAATACTTGGCGGAGATACCGGCGACTGTACCTATCAAGAATATGGAAACGGGACCGAAATCAAGAAATTAAGGAACCAGTATATCATCTTGAAAAATGTACGATCCACCCTTGTTACTAGTACCTGCGGTATCAGACAACGTGTATTAAATGGAACAATTCTAATACATTTCAAAAATTGTTCCGTCACCGTCAATAATTTAACATATGACGACACTGTACCAAATTCAAGAACAACCACTTCAGATCCTACCCTTACACAACGTCGAAATTAACGAAATTAAACTGGAAAAACAATTAAACCTGGAAAAATTACACACATACCACATACAAAATAGGGACAACATTCAAATTATTCGTTCTCAAGGAATCTTTCACATATCAGCAACATACACCTTAATCGCCATCATCATAATTGGAACTTTAGCTAGCACAATCATCTCCATGTGGAAAAAGAAAATGAAGAAAGAAATTAGCCCACCAGCATCATCTACAGCATCAAGACCCAGTAACGCGCCCACATCACCTACAGGCAAACTTCTATGGTCGTTGCCTTTGTCTAGCGAGGGAGGAGTTATATAACGCTCTTATGGAACACCCTATATAAATAAAATTCAATCAAATATAATTTTTATAAAATAATTTTTGTAATAAAATAATAATTTCTTTAATTGTAAATTGTAGAATCAGCAACGCACGTGGAATCACAATTGGCCGGATATAAAAATCTGACTAATCAATTAAAAACAAATAAATAGCCACTGTTATTTCACGTCGCCGACCTTTTTCATATTTGAAGTGATATGTAAATTTTGTATGTAAATATGTAAATTTCATTTTCTTGGAACGTGCGAGTATCGAATCCTTATTTATATATATATATATATATATATATATATATATATATATATATATATATATATATATATATATATATATATATATATATATATATATGTGTGTGTGTATATATATATATATATATATATATATATATATATATATATTCATATAGGAGCGCGACAACTACAAATTTACCGCGGGGTCCAACAAAAATTTAAATAACCCAACGCAATTTCCCGATAACATTGTAAAATATTATCGTAAAATGTCGTCTTCGAAAATTCGATTCTCAAATAAAAAATACCAGTAAGTAGTTTAATACGTATGTGAATAAAATTAATGGAAAGAAAATTTACATAATTTTAGGGGAGTCCGGGCCGTAGGACCCTTCGGTTGTTGCGTCCCTATATATATATATATATATATATATATATATATATATATATATATATATATATATATATATATATATATATATATATGACATTCTTTCTGCTGTCCAAAATTGGTATCGCTTAACCCTTTGCGCTTATAAGACATGTACAGCATGACAAGGTGGTTTGTCCATTAACTCTACCATATTTAAAGGTGTTTTGTCTTTTGGATCATAAGACATGTACCAGACACACTGAATGTTGAACTGTAATGACTGCTCATACTTCATATTACATGAATATTTTATTTAATAACTGCAAACACATTCATTTATTAGAAAAATTGAAAATAAAATAATACAAAATCACGTTAAATTATCTTTTTAAAATTAAAAACTAATAAAAACAGCATTGAGGACGTATTTAGCGCATTTAGTATTCAACTTTGGGGAAACAAGGTTAGAACGTCAAAAGAATCCTTCCAAAAAAAAGAACGTCGGTCGTTGTCATGTGCTACATGTCTTACCAGCCTATTTACAACTCACTTTTTTTTTGCTTGAGTGCAAAGAGTTAAAATAGGTCTGCAATATTTCAAATTAAAGGTTATGAACTCGCGTCGCAAAATTGTCCTTACACAACAGTGATTTCAATATGGCGGCTGGAGAATATAAAAGTGCTTTTTTCTGCGGACAATAAACGTTCTGTAACGTTTCAAAAACTTTTTTTGGGTAAAAATATAAAGTTTTTCTTAACGTTTCGAGGACAATTTAAATATATATATATATATATATATATATATATATATATATATATATATATATATATATATATATATATATATATATATAATTAACTTTGCGGGGTGCGCGAGGTTAATAAAAAAAAATTTATTTATTACAAAACTTTATTACAACAATTAAAGTATTACAATAATGGTTTCGATTGTTACAATTCGCGTACTAAGTCCTGACAAGTATATCCGACAACCTCAGTTTCTCAATTCTTTATATAGTGTAAAAGTGCTGAGTTTGTTGGAGATACCTTTACATTCTAGAATACAAAAGAAACAACTTTATGATTTCTCACAGGAAATGCTAATATAGATTCACATGGACAGGAAATGTTGATACAAATGTACGTGAAGTTTCTTTAATATAGGATTACAAAAATTACAGAAATGCTAAATGTTGAAATTGCAATAATTGAAATATGATATCTGTGGAAGTGAAGAGAGTTTGACTTAAGTCACGTATATGCTGACTCAGTGTGTGTTGTCGTTCTTAACTCCTCCCCCCTTAGTCGAAAGCGTAGGCCAGATGAGCTTTGGCTCTTCTGCTGGAGCGGCGGGTTGGACGAATGTAATTCCTGGTTCAGATTTCCTCTTGTTCTTATGTTTCCAAATGGCGTAGATAGTAAACGTCACGGTGATAAGTCCAGTTATGACGTATAGACTTGATGTATGTATGGTATAGTAGGACTTGACTTCCTTGATTTGCTGTCGATTTTCAATATGGTATTCTTTTAACTTCTGTAGATCCCATCTTGGTATTACTTTGGTTTCGTTAATTTTTAGGCTGTACAATGGTATAACGTACAGTGGTTTTGTGTAGACTGATTCTTGGTTTTCGTAAGTTATTTCATTAATTGTGACGGTGCAGTTACGAAAATATATGAGAGCGGATCCAGTGATTGTTCGCTGATCGATTCCACAAGTTGTTGATATTGACTGGTTGTTTACATTTTTCATTATGATGTGTTGAAATGTTAGTTGTTTGATTTCGACCCTGTTTCCGTATTCTTCATATACGCAGTTGCCAGGTATCCCACGAAGCGTGTTATTGAAACATTCGTCGGGTTGAGGTACGGATATAGTATCTTGTTTTTCGCATATATAGGTTTCGCTTAAGCGTGGACACTCCTTTTTCATAAAATAGTTCAAGTATTTACTGCTCAGGATATATGGATGGGAAATCAGGATAGTCTTATTTTTTATAGGTAGGGGTTCTAGGCGATTCAGTTTGTAAGTGTGTGCTTGAAACAAAGGTATTTGAACGTTAAATATTATATTAGTACCGTTATAATAAGCTTGAAGTTTTAGTATTTCGTATATTTGTTCCAGAGACTGAATAGGTATTTTCTGCATTTTTAGTATTTTGTAGGCATGTTCCAGTTCACTTGGTAGTAGTATTGATGTAGGTAAAATACTAAGTTGTGCTAAATTTACGGCTTGAGCTATTTGAGATAAGTGTGAATATAAGAGGTCTAAGTTATAGGTTATCTGGTAAATGTATTGTATGTATTCAAAATTGTCCTCGTCTGTCTTAATTTTATTTCCTATTTGAGAATTAAATGAGTTTAAAATGTTATTTATGGTTTCTTGTTGGTTATTTATGTGTTGTGTTATGTTGTCCAGTCGTTGAATCATCTGTTCATTTATTTTGACTTGCTTATTTGTCTGGGATAATAAATTGTGCTGGTTTAGTCTGAGCATTTCTATTTCTTTGTTGATGGTCAGTGCGTCGTTATTGTCCATGTTACCGGTGATGAATTTTATTGCAGTTCCTAATCCGTCTATTAAGCTACGTTTCGTCCGTTTGGGATAGAGCTGGTTAAACAAATTTTCTAATTCCTTATGTTTTAAGTGGATAGTGCCTATCAGATTTTTTGAAACTTTGAATTTTTCGAGAAGTCATATGGAATAGTTTATTTTGATTAAATTCTCTTTATAATTTTCAAGATTTATAATATGTATGAATTTGTAATAATCTTTAATTAGTCGAGCTGAACCTAATTCAATCCCTACTAGTCCCGGGTTGTGGATCATATCTCTGATCTCTATCTTCTGGAGTGTTGTCATTGTTATTAAGGTTAGGACGGTCCTGCAACAAAGGAGATTTCTTTAGTTTTCGTTTGGGAATTTTCCTGTCTTTATTATCGGTTACTGTTACTCTGTTGTTGGTTTTTACTATTATTACTTTGAATTTGGGGTGTAGTTTGTTGTTATGTTTGTTTTCTTGGAAATATGCTTTCTGGCCTTCATTATAGTCAACTGGTTTTTGTAGTTTTTCGTTTAGTTTGGCTATTTGTTTTTGTTTTTGTTCTAATTGTTTATTATAGGACTCTCGTTGAAATTTAATGCGTTCTTGTTCTACTATTTCGGCATCTGGAGATAATTTTATATCGTATTTTCTACCGAAAAATAGTTCATAGGGAGTGCATTTGATGGCTGAATGTATACTATTATTATAAATGAATATGGCTTGTAACATCTTTCTATCGGCGGAGGCTGATTTATCTTGAATATGAACGATACGATATAATTCGAGCAACGTTGAGTGGAATCGCTCCACGGCGGAATTTGATGTCGAACTTCTTATGGAAGTTACATGTGTTTCGATTTCATAATTTTGGCAAAATTCCCTAAATCGAATCGAATCAAACCCTTTTTCCGAATCAACTATTATTAATTTTGGTTTACCATATGAGGATATGAATTGGGCTAATGCTTCTATTAAGTGTGGGGAGTTTCTACTCTCCAGTTCATAGGCTTGACCGAAGCGGGAAAATTTGTCAATAATTGTTAGAAATTTGGTTTTATCTAAGTGAAAAATGTCCAGATGAAAAATTTCCAAGGGTTGTGTGGGTGTTTGTGTTAATTCGTGTTGTTGCTTAGGAGGGTGTCTATCATACTTATTTTCGTTGCACACCTTGCAGTTACTTATATAGTATGATATTTTGGATTTTAGGTTTGGAAAATAGTATTCCCTACGTAAATGTTCAAAAGTTTCATTTGTTCCACGGTGCCTTAGATCATGGTGATTTTTGATAATTTCATCCTGCTCTTCGTCGTTTAATACGTCTTTGAGCGTTTTAGTGACTCTAATTATTTTGTACTGTTGGCCCTGTGAAAAATATTCGGAAAATATTGTTTGGAACTTTGAAAATACTTCGTCATCGGGGCAGTAGAGTGCTATAAGGTTTTTTGGTGGGATGTTTTCTTTAATTATTTCGATTAATGTTTGGTCTGTGTAGTCAGGGAGGGTTATGGTTATCCTTCGTTTTTGGTTAAAGAATATTTCGAATTTTCTTTTCTGTCGTGAGCTTGCTTTTAATAATATTAGTTGGTTCCTAAAATCATTCAGAGGGTTTTCTGATATGCGAATGAATGTACTATCATCTTCTTGTGCGCTATGAATTGTTTCAGTAGATATACCGTCTGTGTGAGTTGTGTCTGTTGACTGGTTATCTTCTAAATTATTACTATCTATTATTACTCTAGACAGAGCGTCGGCATTAGTATTGTATTTTCCTGCTTTATGAATTATGGTATAATCGAATTCTTCTAGCTTAAGTCTCCATCGAACCAGCTTGCTATTGGGTTCTTTTAGGGACATAAGCCAGATGAGTGGCTTGTGATCTGTAATTATTTTGAATTTGCGCCCGAATAAATAAGGTCTGAAGTATTTGGTAGCCAGACGATGGCTAGTAACTCCTTTTCAATTGTGGAGTAATTCTGCTCTGTGTCCGTTAGAGTGCGGGACGCATAGCAGATTGGGTGGTCTTGACCAATCGGACCTTGAGACAGGACCGCGCCAGTAGCGACGTTACTGGCGTCTGTGGTAAGAATGAATTCTTTACTAAAGTCTGGGTACGCTAGTATGGGGTCATGTGTTAGGAGATCTTTAGCCAAATTAAATGATTTTATGAATTCCGGGGTGTGTTTGACAGACTGTCCCTTTTTAAGACACTTGGTCATTGGCTTCGTTATTTTAGCAAAGTCTTTTATGAATTTGCGGTAGTATCCCAATAAACCAAGGAAAGCTTTGATGTTCTTTCGCGTTTTAGGTATAGGGAAGTTCTTGATTACTTTAATTTTGTCCGGATTTGGCTTGATACCTCGTTCGGATACTACATGATCAAGAAAGGCTATTTCTTTCCTCAAAAATTCGCTTTTGTCAAGCTGAACTTTTAGATTAGCAGATTTTAATCTATCAAAGACCTTTCGCAAGCTTGTGATGTGTTCTTGAAGGGAGGTTGAGAAAACTATTATATCGTCCATATATACAAGGCATGTGGTGCCTTGTAAATCCTTTAACACATTATCCATCACACGCTGGAACGTGGATGGGGCATTTTTCAGGCCAAACGGCATTCGTACGTACTCGTAATGGCCGTGTTCGACGGTAAATGCCGTCTTCTCAATGTCCCGGGGGTGCACCTCTATTTGATGGAAGCCCGACGCGAGATCTAATGTCGAAAAGTACATACATTTTCCCAATTTATCAAGAATATCTGATATATTGGGCAATGGATACTTATCGTCTACTGTTTTTTCGTTGAGCTTCCTATAATCCACGACAAGCCTCCACTTTTGTTTTCCGCTTGAGTCCATTTTCTTTGGGACTATCCATATGGGGCTACTCCAAGGGGAGTAACTTGGTCTTATTATCTCTTGTTTTAACATTTTATCGATTTGGGTTTGGACTTCTTCCTTGTGAATGTGGGGATACCGATAAGATCGTGTATAAACTGGTAAGTTGTCTACAGTTTTTATTTCATGCTTGACTTTATTTGTGAAGGTTAAGTCTTGTCCCTCTTTAAAGAAAATATCTTCGTAGGCTTTACAAAGTTTAATGATTTCGCGTTTTTCCTCTGTATTTAGGTGGTCAGTCCTGATTAGTGTTTCAATGGGAGGAAGTGGGGTGTTTTCTGTTTCTTGTTGAATTTGTATGTTATTATATTCCACAATTTCGTGATTTAGTAACTCTACCCGAAGTGGTTGTTCAACTAGAAATTTCTGATTTTGATTAGTTAAATTGATTACAGGAGCTAACATGTACCAATCTTTTGCATGGTAAACTCCTGGTGGAATCAGAAATTTGTTTGAAATTTTTGTTTCAGGTAGTAGTACATCACCACACTGTATATCGATTGGCAGTTTTATGATTTGTTTACTGCTTGCTTCGATTGTATGAATACCACTAGTTAAATTGGGTTTGAACAGAAGTCTATTTATTGAGAAAGGTGTAATTAGTTGTTTGTTTGGGACATCTATTTTAGCTTGCAAATGGTTAAGTACATCTAGTCCTAGTAAACCATCAAAATATGCATGAAACCTAAGTACCAAAAATTCTAGTGTACCTTCTTGATTAAATTCATTAAATATCGCCAGTTCTACTCTAGTGTCAATAGTATGTGTGCCTAGCAAAGCTTTAATATGAACGGGATGAGTTTTATAAGTTTGATTTGGGTGGATATGTTCGGGATTGATGAAGGAATTTGAGGAACCTGTGTCTATCAGGAATTTTAACGGTGGTCCGTGTGCATTGGATATGTGGATATAGGGTAAAGTGGAACCAAGGAGATTACTGTCTATGTACCCGAGTTGCTCTCCCAACTCGATTGAAAATTTTGATCGTCTAGTCCGTAAGGGTTGTAGAAGTTGCCGTCGTCTGATGGCGTAGGATTCTCGGTAGTATAGTCAGTTTGTTGGTTGGTTTCATAGTCAGTTAAATATTCGTCTAAGCTAGTATAGTTCTGATTTTCTTGGGTCTCTAGGTTATGTAATTCTTTGCTGGTAAATGTTGGTGTACTTTGTGGCTGGAAGAAGTTAGGTCTATTTTGTTGGTGAGGATTTGGTCTTCGGATACTGATCTGGTTACTTCCTATGTCCATAGGTGTCGGTTTGTACGTCCGTTGTGGTCGTGGGTTGTATTGTTATGGACGTGAGTTGGGTTGTTGTGGTCGTGGGTTATGTTGTTGTGGTTGCGTATAATATTGTTGTGGTTGGAAGAATGGATTTTGTTGGACTAATTGTGTTCGGGGTATTGTGATGTGATTATAGGTTGGTATGGTTGGTCTGGGAGCAAGTGGTTTGTTTCGGGGTGTCCTATTTGTAATCTGTGCTACGGCTCCTTTCTGGTGGTAATGAATATTTTGCTCTTTAATCCCATATTCGAAGGCTGCCTGAATAGTTTCGGGGTTCCTAGCTCTAACTACTGAGCCTATTGGTTCTCTTAATCCTGCTAAGAATACGTCTTTTGATAATGTCTGGTATAGAGTTATTTTTGATTTGATCACGCCTGGATTTGCTTCATTTAGTTTTACGAAATTTACCAGTGATGAAAGAATTTCAATGACTTGGGCATAAAATTCTTCCATTTTTTGGTTACTATTTTGTCTTAAATTATGCAAGTCTCTAATAAGGGTGGTTTCGTTCCTTTTATCGGCGTAGTGAGATATAAGGTTATTTTTTATTGTTGGCCAGTCTATTGGTGTTCCATACATATTTAACACCTCATTAGCTTCACCAACAATTTTATTCCTTATTGCTCTTATCCACATCTTTCCGTAACTTTGGCTCCAGTCCATACTAACACAACTTATTATTTCCTCTACATTTTCTATAAAATCGTACAAAGCTCTGGGGTTACCGTTGTATTCCGGTAAATTTTTGATTGGGTCTGGGATTTTAAAAGCTTCTAGTATTTGTGTAATTCCTGATAATTCAGTCATTTTGTTATTATGATTATTTTCAATTACTACCGAATTTGAATTTAAATTATTACTAATTAAACTAGGAGGTACGTTATGTATCGTATTCTCCGATACCAACGTTTCAAGCTCAACACCTGCGTTTACTGCGCCGTTTGTGTGAGGGGTACTTGTCGGGTATGGTACACGATTTGTATATTGTAATTTAGATTTAGGATCTTTAGGCATGGAAAAAGAAGCAGCAAATAACAAATGAACTATTTTACTCACAGTAAGCTGCAGATGTTCTTCCACATTGATCCAGTTCTTCTCCGCGTCAAGAATTGAAATCCAAGTACTGGCGTTGAGTGAACCACTACACTTGATGTGCCCTCAAGTTTGAAGTATTGTTCTGATGAACCGTCAGTCAATAATTCACAATTCACAAACTTATACACCGTACTCGCGGATCCTACCGACTGCGCCAATTAACTTTGCGGGGTGCGCGAAGTTAATAAAAAAAAAATTTATTTATTACAAAACTTTATTACAACAATTAAAGTATTACAATAATGGTTTCGATTGTTACAATTCGCGTACTAAGTCCTGACAAGTATATCCGACAACCTCAGTTTCTCAATTCTTTATATAGTGTAAAAGTGCTGAGTTTGTTGGAGATACCTTTACATTCTAGAATACAAAAGAAACAACTTTATGATTTCTCACAGGAAATGCTGATATAGATTCACATGGACAGGAAATGTTGATACAAATGTACGTGAAGTTTCTTTAATATAGGATTACAAAAATTACAGAAATGCTAAATGTTGAAATTGCAATAATTGAAATATGATATCTGTGGAAGTGAAGAGAGTTTGACTTAAGTCACGTATATGCTGACTCAGTGTGTATTGTCGTTCTTAACTATATATATATATATATATATATATATATATATATATATATATATATATATATATATATATATATATATATATATATATATATATATGTATATATATATATATATATATATATATATGTATCGGCGGATCAGCATTATTTTCTTTTTTTGGTGACCTGGTAGTGTATGCTGTAATAGCTGAATTTTCCTTTCAGAAATTTTCATCAAAGAGTTGAATTGTAATAAATATAAACTGATTTCTAAAACTATTTAAAAGTACACTACTAGGTCAAGTTAAGAAATACGATAAGCTAAAAAAATAGGTATATTTAAAATAAAATATGAGTGAGTTGTTATTGATAAAAAAGTTTAGGTAAGATTGAAAAGTTTGGTCGATTTGTTTGTGATTAAATAGCCATAATTTATAACCATTAGAACCATTTGCACGGTAACATTTAATTAATAGTCTACCATTACGTTGAGCCTTACTGTACCAAATTATATATTATCTTTTTCTAACTCGTAATGTTAAATCGAGAAGGAGTCTTTTAAGGAGTATTAAAAATATTGTATTCAATTATTGGTTTAAAATCTATATGACGTCATTTTGAAGGGTTGGATCTATTGATGACGCAATTGTCTAAATATAATACTTGAAGTCTATACAGGGTGTAAAGTAAATAAGTTTCATCCTTTTGAGAGATGGTTTATCTCGGTGTAAAATTGCCGAAGACAAAAATTTTTTCGGAATTCGCTATCTGAGAAGATCGCATCCAAGCCAGCTCATTGTTTAATACAAATTTTTCTGAATACGCCTCTGACCAAACTAAAATTATTCGCACCATGTATAATAAAAATTTTTTAAAAATAAAAATAAATTTTTTTTGTGTTTTACGACAATATGTAAACATCTGCTGACTTTTGAATTGATATGTACTGTATAGTAAAAAAGAAACCGAACACAGTTTTTCATAAATTTTGGTCAAAATATGTTTGAAATATTTTTGTAGGTTTTTATTTCACAGGACGTTATGAATATTGCAAGAACCGTAACTCTGGTATTAGTATAAAACATTGTTGCATTTCTTTAATTACAAATATTTAGTTGCATTATTTTAACTACAAGTATTAATTTAATTACAAATTACATTAAAAATTACACTTGAATTTTTAAACAAACCAAAATAAAAACTTTTCTTTAACTGTCATAAAACACTGTTGTTAATTGTTGGTACACAACACAGATTAAAAAGTGAATTTTTATTCATAACTGAGTAACTTTAGCGGAAAACTGTAACAGAGAATTCCAAACTTCGGCATTAATTGTCATTATTGTAAAATTATTTTACTAAATTTGTTCTATTATACCAACAAGCTGAAACAAAACACATTTAAATAATAATTTATGTACCTGCGACACACATCAAAATAAGAGTACCAATAATAATAATTAATAATAATAATAAAATATTACATACATGCATTTAATAAGAGATACTATAAACATACATAATAGTCCGTCTATTATATGTATGCATATCCATTATAATTATAAATAAAAATTGTATGTATGTGTGTGTGTAAGCAAATATACAGTAAGGTACATGTCCCAAATTCCGACACTTTAAGGAAGAACCAAACATATTTTCCTAAAATAATTTAAAATTTGTTGGAAAGGCTCAAAGTCTTTTGTCAACAGCCAGACCAAAATTTTTACTTTAGATAAATTATCACTTAAGAAAAATAGAAAGATAAAATACAAAAAATAAGAATTTTTGTACTACTGCAATGGCACATAATTTCGACATATACCATAAGAACTTAGCTCTAAATTCAATACCTTTTTGAACTTATTTTCGTGTTTTTAAATTCAACAGTTGTCCATAATATTGACTATAAACGTTTTAGCTCAAATAAAAAGAAAAAAAAATTGATAAAGATGCATTCAAGTATAATTTATTGAAAAATTGCTTTATTTATTACACATACATATTAGTTAATAATGTACTTTTCCAAGTTCTGCTAGTATAAAAATCAATACTATTTTGTATATTTCGCAAAATAACTAATTGATCATTAATTTTAGTACAATATTTGTTAAAAATAAATCGAAATATACAAAAGGTAGTATTACCTAATGTTCACAGATATCTCTGATATACAAAACGAACGTTTTAAAAGCAGAATTTTTTTAATTCTTTAAAATAATATAAACGTCCGATTTTAGGACACTGTCGGATTTTGGGTCATTTACCTTATCTATGGATTCATTCAAATTGATAAATATTCGTTTTCAGTTCCCAATGTGTCAAAATCGTCAAAACATTTTTTTTTAAATAAACAATCACAGACATACTTGGGGACATGTACTCTGCACAGTACATACTCACAGACAATCATCATATCATCAACGATTGATAACCAAAGAGTTGGCCAAGTGCGTATTTAAGACACATTAAGCCGAGTTCCTAAGTTATTTGCGTTTTTGTATTTTTTGGGATAAAATACATCGCATGGCATATTTGTTTACGGTTTACTGTGAAAATAAATAAATATATTTGTACTTGTGTTACTTAAGGGTCAATTAAGTGGTAATTGGATTCCTTACAAACCACATGGAATTTGAAATACAATGTTTCTGAAACGAGGTATAAGTTGTTAAAAGAATCTTAACTTGATTTTAAAAGATTTTTCTAATGATATGCTGCAAACAGTATACATATAATTATTTTTGAAGGAACTTACGAAAAAAAATTTTCAGCATTTCTCTTAATAATTTTGATTTGAATTTTTTGAAATGTTATCTAATATCAGAATATACTTTGACGTAAAATTTCACTTACTGAGAACGACTTTTCCTATTTTAAATTATGTACTTAAAAGTGTTTATGCCCAGCTTCAAATACGGAAGATAGGTACCATAAGAAATTAAGAAAGAAATTGTTTTACTGACGGTTAATTGAGATATCTATTTGTAGCATGTATTATATTTGCAAAATTTCGTGTTCATACATCCAAAGGCGTGGAATTTCTGAAAATGTTACAACCAAAAAATTATAAGAGCTTCCAGAGTTCTTCGGAACCCTAAATTCTGAAAAAATTTTTTTAAAAAACATAAATATAGTATCTTATGACGTGTCAGGCGTGTCAGTGTCAACTGGATATATTTATGTGTTGTGGAAACACCAGTAGTCTATTTATTTTATATATGTATTTGTAGTTGTATGTGTATGATTGGTATTATTATCATTTATCGTTTACATTTTTCGTTTTGAAAAGAAGGATATTTTTAACAATACAGGTACTGGTCTAAGCTCGGACTGTTTTAAGCTGTTGCATGAATTAAATGTGTGAAAAGAAGTTAGCGATTTATAATTTCTTAAAATCAAAGTATTAAAATTAAATGTATGTGTATGTGCATGAATAATAAACCAATTGTATATTTTAAAAATGTTTTAAAATTTAATTGTTGTGTCATAATTCATAAATACTTCAACTTAACGTAGTTGCTCTGAGACAGTCAAGTACAAAAGTTTATCTCAGCAAAAAAACTTTCTTTTATCAAAAATTAAATAATGTATTGATATTTTTCAGTTATTATATTTGTATACCATTTGTTTTTTTGTATTTCCGCGCGCTTATGTTGTAGCAATTTAAAAGAATTGTTGAAAAACCGTTGTGAAAACGTAGTAAAATGATGTTTTTAAATTATATTTCAAAATCGGCGTGGCCAATAATTTCTATTTCTTATTAAATATGGTTTGTAACTTTGTATTAAATAACATATTAAATTTTTATCAAATTCCTTTGACACGTTTTCATTTTATTCTAAAAAAAAAAAAAATAGAATTTTCCCATAAGAACCCGTGTTAAAATTACAAAACTTTGAAATCGTTTTTCTCAAAATTGGGGTGGTCAATTTTTTTTCGGTAAGGGCTCGTATTATTGGTATTGGAGAAAATAAATATCTAGAGAAGTTTCGTTAAAATCCTTTGAAAAAATCGTTTTATCAATCAACTACCTTAAGATTTTATTAAATTTTTACAAGATGTTCTTTTACAAAATTTTACAAACCTTTTTTTTTAACTTAAACTAATTTTTATAGAGTAAAAAATACTTTCATGTCACCAGTCAAAAACTCAGTTAACTATTAAAGACCATCTTCATTTTGAGGAGTGTTTAGTTTTAATTTTGCTTTGAACTTCGCCAGTGTTAGAGGCAGCCCTGAATGTGTTAAATGTGTTAAAAAATTGGATTAAAGTTGATCTAAGTCAGTGATGTTTCAATTACTAAAATCGGTGGCAGGTGTTTGTTAAATTTCCAAATAATTTAATGAGATTTGATGAAATCGATCTATTTGATAAATGACGTAAATTGTCTCATTAAAAATTATGTTCAAATTTTTTATGGACACTACTGTATAACTATTTTCAAAAGATTCCGTAAACAAGCAGGTGAAAATATTTTGTTGACAAAAAAATTTACATTCAAAAAGACAAAAAAAAAATAGATAGGTAACTAGAGCCTGATTAAGGTTTTTTTCTAGGGGCCATTTTTTAACACATTTTTGACAATTGAAAATTTCTGAAATGAAACTTTATCGGTAAAATTTAACTAGCAATACTTAATTAGTAGACTGAAACCTTTCTCTCATAATATATATATATATATATATATATATATATATATATATATATATATATATATATATATATATATATATATATATATATATTATATCATGAAGATCATCTTTGGTTTCTCGACGTCTCAAAACAAATTTCTGTCATAATCTTCGGTTCAGATTTTTTCATGACACCAGCTGCAACAGCTGAATTTCCATTTTGGAGAAAAAAAAGTAAAATAAATTTTGAGGGTCTGTAACTTTGTAACTGTTTGTAATACAAAAAATTTGTAAGAAACTTTTTTGTAAAGCGTCAGTTGGACTACAAAATTGTCATTTAGCTTTTTGTCCTATCTTTAATAGTTTAGCTTAAAAATGTAAAAAGGTAAAATTTCAAGAAACTTAAATTTTAAGGCTCTGTAGAAAGTGAAATATTGGTGATAGAAATTTGACTCAAGGAAATTTTTTGTCCAAAATTTAATACTTAATAAGGTGCTTTGATTCATTTTATGGAAAAATAATTTCTTCATAGTTTGCAGGAGTAAATAACATAAAAAATCGTTTTTCCTGTGTTATTTAAATGGGAAAACTTTAGATTCGATGATGCACCTCTAAAAATTGGAATTTTAAGCTGGGCTTTGGTGTGGATGTTTGTCTAGACATAGTCTACGATATTTTAAGCGGAGAGCGAGGAAAAAACAAAAAATTTTTTTTTGGCACACCCTAATATATATATATAGTTATGTTCACTCGTTCGCGAGGTTGATTAAAAAATAAATTTTATTTTTCGTTTTATTACAATATTTATTATAAAATATTTAATTGTTACAAATTTCAATAGTAGAAACCTCACGTCTAGCGAACTTTGAAATTGAATTGAATAATAGCGAAACTAAACTCGTTGAAATTGACTTAAACGCTTGTATTTATACTATCTGGTAATATTCTAGAAAAGTGCATTTAGCTGACTAAGAAATGAGGCTTCTAATAACAATTCTTAGAAGTAAAAAGTTAAAAGCTGATATAAGCTGTAATTGATATTATAAAGTGATTACATAAGCATATGATTGAAATATGATATATGTGTGAATGGTATGTAAAGAATGTTAGGTAACTGATACATATTAGATAAAATATTATATAGGGTGTCCATAAGTTGTGTCCATTACTCCTCCCTCCTTAAGACGAAAGCGGTGGCCATAGAAGTTTGACTTCTTGGGACGGCGCTTTTGGTTGGTATTGTACTTGAATTGAAGAATCCTCTTGAATATGTGCTTGAAGTGATGCATTCTCTTGGAACGGCTTCCTTGTGTAACGAATAATGAATAGGATACTGATGATTAACATGGTTGCAAGAATAAAGTAAGTAGTAGACACGTGAATAGTGCCATGTGTCCGCAGGAGCTGGATTTCTTCTCGATTTTCTAAATGATAGTTTTTCAATTTGTTGAGGTCCAGTTTTTCTTCCAATTTGGATATGTTGACCGGAAGATTGTATGTTGGTTGCAAATAGATTTTTTCCCATTTTCTTAATATTTTACTATCGTAGGTAATGTCGTTGATTTTTACGGAACAGTTTTCAAAGCGTATTAAAATGGTTCCCATGATGGTTCGATTTTTGATGCCACATGTTGAACTAATGACAATTCCATATGAGTTCTTGATGATGATGTGGTTGCTGTAGATTTGTTTGATTTCGGTTATGTTGTTGTAGTATTCATAGATGCAGGTAGGCGATTGATTGGAAAGTAGGTTTCCGATGCACTTTGAATTTTTCAGTTTAATTGCTGCAGTTTTGGGCTCGCATACGTAGATTACCTCTATTTTGGGGCACGCATTATCGACCTCGTACAACTGATATTCATTGGAAATGGTATATGGTTTGGGAAATTTTATTGTTTTTAAATGAACATTTGGTAAAGGTTCTAATTTGTTTAATTGATAGGTAGAGGATTGGAAATTAGGTATCTGTATGTTAAAAATTATGTTGCTATCGTTGTAATAAGCCTGCAGTTTAAGGAACTCGTATATTTGTTCGTATGATTTGATGGGTATGCCTTGTTTGTTCAATGAATTATAAGCGTACTCTAGTTCATCTGGAAGTAGAATAGGCTTTGCGACAATATTAAGTTTTGCCAAATTAATGGATTGTATGATATCTTTAATGTGGTCATTAAGTGTCCCAATATTGAAATTAATTCTGTACGCGTATTGTATAATTTTTAATTCGCTTTGTTCTTTTTGACCGATGTTCGTATATAAAGATTTCAAATATCTGTTAATAGAATTTTGCTGATCGTTTATGTGTTTGGTGATGTTTTCAAATCGTTCGATCATTTGGGAGTTAATGCGGACCTGCTTGTTTAATTGATTCACAACGTTATTTTGATTTAGTTTTAAATTTTCTATATTTCTATTAATTTCGATGGCATCGTTATGATCCATGTTGCCAGTAATCTGTTTAATGACTATTCCTAAACCGTCTATCAATCCTCGCTTAGTAATTTTTCTTGGTAGTAAAATTTGGAGATTTTCTTTCAATTCTTTAAATTTTAGCCGAATAATTTCCTCGAATTCTGTATTAGGGAGTTTTTGTGAAATGAGATTGATTGAGTTTTCAATATTAAATAGATTTTCTTTGTAATTATTAAGATTAATAATGTGAATATAATGGTCATAACTATTCACGACTCGTGCTTGGCCTAGGTTCATTACTAGGATCCCTGGATTGTTGGTCTGGTCTATTATTTCTATTTTCTGTGCTGTTACCGACAGCATTATCCTGCAATTTAAGTGGACGTCTTAATTTTTGTTTGTTTAACTTTCTATTCTTATTATCTAATATGGTTATTTTATTATTTTTGGATACAGCAGTTTGTTTGAATTTAGCATGTAGTTTGTTATTATGTTTGTTTTCAGTTAGATACGCGTTTGTGCCGGGTACGTAATTTAGGGGTTCATGTCTATCTCTATTTAATTTTACAATTTTTTCTTGTTTCTTTTCTAACACGTAGTTATTAACTTTGTCGTACAAGTTTTGTTGTTTTTCGTTTATGTCGTTCAAGTCAGGTTTTAAGCTCATGTCATATGTTCTGCCAAAGAAAAGTTCAAAAGGAGTGTACCTAGTAGTTGAATGGACCGAATTATTATACGTGAAAATTGCAGATAGTAATTTTTGTTCGGGTTCCATTTCTCTATTTTTGGGATCTTTATGGATAATTCTGTAAATTTCTAACAGTGTCGAGTGAAATCGCTCGATGGGTGAATTTGAATTTGAACTTCGTACCGAAGTAGTGTGCAAATTTATGTTATAGTTATCACAAAATTGACGAAATCGAATAGAATCAAATCCTTTTTCAGAATCTACAACTAGTGTTGTAGGTTTTCCATATGTGGCTATAAATTTTGAAAATGCTTCTATTAGGTGTATGCTATTTCTACTAAGAAGAATGTACCCTTGGGCAAATTTAGAAAATTTATCAATTATAGTAAATATTACAAGTTTATCGATATAAAATATATCTGCATGTGCGATTTCAAGTGGACGGACTGGTGTAGGGGTTAACTGAAATTTTTGTTTTGGGGGTCTCCTATCATATTTATTTTCTTGACATGTTTTACAATTATTAATGTAATAAGTTATTTTGCTTTTTAAATTTGGAAAATAGTAATCTCGTTTTAAGTGAGCCAAAGTTTCATTAATTCCACGGTGGTTACTAGTCTGGTGATAATCTGAAATTATGCGGTCTTGTTGTTCGTCATCTTCAATATCTTCTAATAATTTTGTACATCTTATAATTTTGAATTGTCTACCATGAGAAAAGTATTGGTGATAGATTTCTTGTACTTTATTAAACAAATCGTCATCGGGGCAGTATATAGCTGTACGTTTGTTTGGTGGTAAGAACTGTCTAAATATTTCAATTAAAATTTCGTCAGTATAATTTGGACCTTGAAAAGTTTGTCTACGTTTTGTTTTAAACAAAATTTTTAATTTTCGGCTCGTCGTTTTTAGTTCTGGGTTAATAAGGAGAATGACTTGTTGAGTGAAATCATTTAAAGGATTTTCAGAGATTGGAATAAATAATGTATCGTCATCGTCAGCACTATGTACAGTACTGTCTTCGTCGTCGGTGTTATTTGTTCGAGTAGAAGTATGTCGTGTTACATGGGTTGAAGTATTACTACTAGTTTCGTGTGAGTTAATTTCTGGAATAATAACGCGTGAAAGAGCATCAGCATTTGTATTACTCTTGCCTGATTTATGTATGATTGTATAATCGAATTCCTCAAGTTTGAGGCGCCACCGAACCAGTTTACTATTCGGTTCCTTTAATGACATAAGCCACGTAAGAGGCTTGTGGTCTGTTATAATTTTAAATTTGCGACCAAATAGGTACGGACGGAAGTATTTTGTGGCCCACACAATAGCCAGAAGTTCTTTTTCTATTGTGCTGTAATTTTGTTCACTCTTAGTGAGTGTACGGCTGGCATAACAGATTGGGCGATCCTTGCCGATAGGTCCTTGCGAAAGTATCGCGCCTATAGCATAATTACTAGCGTCTGTTGTTAGGTTAAATTCTTTACTAAAATCAGGATATGCAAGTACTGGCTCATCAGTGAGTAATTTTTTGCATAGTTCGAAAGTCTTAATATATTCCGGGGTTAATTTAATTTCCTCTCCTTTTCTTAAACATTGGGTTAAAGGCTTAGTAATTTTCGCGAAATCCTTAATGAATTTACGATAGTACCCTAGTAAACCGAGAAAGCTCTTAATTTCTTTTGGTGTTTTAGGTAATGGAAAATTTGTAATGGCTTTGATCTTATCCGGATTTGGTTTCACACCTTCTGAAGAGACTATGTGTCCAAGGAAAGCGACCTCTTTATGTAAAAATTCACTTTTATCAAGTTGTACTTTAAGATTTGCTTTTCTAAGTTTGTCAAAGACTCTACGTAAATTTACAATGTGTTCATCTAACGATGTGGAGAAAACTATGATGTCGTCCATATATACTAGACAAACAGTGCCCTGTAGTTCTCGCAAAACGTTGTCCATAACCCTTTGAAAGGTGGACGGAGCGTTTTTTAGGCCAAAAGGCATTCTCAAATATTCGTAGTGGCCATTCTCGACGCTAAAAGCTATCTTGGGAATATCTTTAGGATGGAGTTCAATTTGGTGAAACCCGCTGGCCAAGTCAAGGGTAGTAAAGTACATACATTTGCCAAGTTTGTCAAGAATATCAGTGATGTTTGGTAATGGATATTTGTCGTCGACTGTCTTTTCGTTTAAGCGTCTATAATCTACTACAAGTCTCCATTTTTTCTTTCCACTTGCGTCGGCTTTTTTGGGGACAATCCAAATGGGGGATGACCAAGGAGAGTAGCTTGGTCGAATTATACCTTGTTTTAATAGTTGGTCAATTTGTCTCCTAACCTCTTCTTTATGAATTTGTGGATACCGATATGATTTTGTGTGTATTGGGATGTCGTCTTTAGTAATGATACGATGTTTGATTTCATTCGTAAAAGTCAGGTCTTGTCCTTCGCGATAGAAAATATCGTCAAACTGTTTACAAAGGTTGATAATTTTGGACCGTTCTTCCATATTTAAATGATCGACTCGAATCAAATTGTCGATGCTATTACAAAAACTATTAGTTTGTGAATTAATTTGGTTTTCCTTAAATTCGACTAATTCGTGATTTAGAATTTCTGCCTTAATTGGTTGTTCTATAAAAAGAATTTGTTTATCGTTTGTTAAATTTATGACTGTACAAATGAAGTGCCAGTCGTTTGCTTTATAGATACCTTCAGGTATCAGAAGTTTATTGTCAATAAAAATGTTTTTTAAAATAAATTCTCCTGATTGGATATCAACCGGTAATTTAACTATCATTTTTGAAAAAGGTTGTAATGTAAATTTTCCCGACATAAAATTTGGTTTTGATAATAATTTTAATGTAGCGTTTTTTGTTTTTAAAATTTGATTAACAACGTCAATCTTTGCGTTAATCTTTTTCAAAATATCTAAGCCGATTAGACCGTCAAAATATTGGTGAAATTGAAAAATTAAGAAATCAATCGTATCGTTTGGTTGTCTAAATTCTTTAAACATGGGTAAGGTTATTTTTTCCTTTAAGTGATAGGTGTTCAGTACTGCTTTAATTTCTATTGGTTTAATTTCTTCGCAATAATTTAGATCTACATGTTCAGGGTTTATAAATGAATTTGAAGCGCCAGTGTCAATAAGAAATTTTAGGTACTTGCCGGATGGGGATTGAATATGTACATAAGGAAGTGTGTTGCCGTGAGTGTTCAGGTCTAGGTAACCGAATTGTGGTCCCAGGTTGACTGAAAATTTGAATCGTCTAGTTCGTATTCGGAACTGACAACGGACATAGGATTTGTATTGTTTTCGTTGTCTTGTTCGTCATATACGTCGATATTTTCAACAATGTCAGTGTTTGCAGTTTCAAAGTTGTCTAAATTTTGGAAATCTTGTTGTTCATTATTATGTAATTCTTCACTAACAAAAGTTGGTTTAGACATAGGGGCGAATACACGATTAGTATTTGAATTATATTGTTGTGTTCGTGGTTGTGCCCTAATACTTAATCTATTACTTCCTATTTCCATAGGTTCCGGTTTCTATCGCGTTAATTGTTGCGGAGGGAATCTGGAAGTTGGTTGTTGTGGTGAATTTGTTGTTGGTTTATACGTAAATTGTCTTTGTACCATTTGTGGTCTATAGTTCGTTTGTTGCGGAATAAATGTACGATGTTGTGATTGATTTGGAACTAACCGATTGTTACTAGAATTAATATGTTGAACTATTGGTTTTGGTTTATTAACTATGTTTGGGGTTTGTGATTTGGTATAGTAGATATTCTGTTCTTTTATGCAAAAGCTGAAGGCTTCTGATAATGTGCTTGGTTTCATTGCGCGAATGGTGGACCCTAAAGGTTCCCGTAATCCCGATAGGAAAACATTCAAACACATTTCACTGTATAAGCTTAGTTTGGAAGCTTGAACATCTCCATTGTTTTCATGTATTTTAACATGGTTTGATATTGTAGACAAAATTTCTATTATACTACTGTAAAATGTCTCAACAGTTTGATTACCTTGTCTAAGGTTATGTAAATCTTTAATTAAACTGGTTTCATTTCTCTTGTCCGAATAATGAGTAATTAAATTATTTTTGATTTGGACCCAATCGATAGGTGTCCCATACATATTGAGTATTTCATTAGCCTGTCCAGTGATTTTATTTCTAATAGCTCTAAGGAGAAGTTTGCCGTAACTAGTTCCGTTAACATTAGGAATGAGACTCAAAATTTCTTCTACGTTATTTATAAAATCATACAATAAGCGTGTATTACCATCGAAGGTTGGTAAATCTTTAATAGCATCTGGGATTCTTAATGCATTAAAGACTTCACTAGGCGTTGCCATTGTTAAATTATTTGAAATATTATTTGTATTATTTAGATTAATTGTATTTTCGTTTAAATTAATTGGATTGAGATTTACAAAATTTTCGTAAAAATTATTTAAAGAATTACTTAATTCAACACTATTCCCGTATTCTGCGGCGTTACTAGTGTTGGGGTAGTTTTGGGTTTCAACACCGTTCCCGTTTACTGCGGCGTCAAAGGTGTTGGGAGAAGAGTTTCGCTTATAAGGAATTGATCTTAGTAAGGATAATTTGGGTTTGGTATTAGGCATTAAATTTCCAATGAATAACAATTGAAACAAAATCGACTTACGTGAACAGCCAGAATGCGACCATAGTACGGATGGTTGTAGCAGCTCCACTGGATGATGTGCCCTCACCGTAGTTCTGCGTTGTAGTTGCTGGTTCCTTGTATGCTCCAAGTCCAACAGCTGTAGGTTCACGAAGATCTGCTGGTGTCCGTGTTCCCGTGAAGAGAAACCCTCGAGAGCCAAATAAACCGTTTAGCTCCGGCAAATGTTTCGATATGCCCTCGAACCACTTGTCCGCAAGTTTAACTACTTTACACGAAAACGCGTTACAGATCCGAACGACTGCGCCAGTTATGTTCACTCGTTCGCGAGGTTGATTAAAAAATAAATTTTATTTTTCGTTTTATTACAATATTTATTATAAAATATTTAATTGTTACAAATTTCAATAGTAGAAACCTCACGTCTAGCGAACTTTGAAATTGAATTGAATAATAGCGAAACTAAACTCGTTGAAATTGACTTAAACGCTTGTATTTATACTATCTCGTAATATTCTAGAAAAGTGCATTTAGCTGACTAAGAAATGAGGCTTCTAATAACAATTCTTAGAAGTAAAAAGTTAAAAGCTGATATAAGCTGTAATTGATATTATAAAGTGATTACATAAGCATATGATTGAAATATGATATATGTGTGAATGGTATGTAAAGAATGTTAGGTAACTGATACATATTAGATAAAATATTATATAGGGTGTCCATAAGTTGTGTCCATTACTATATATATATATATATATATATATATATATATATATATATATATATATATATATATATATATATATACAAATTATATATATATATATATATATATATATATATATATATATATATATATACAAATATATATACAGCACGGAGCCTCTTTAGGGAAAGCCTAATATAAGGAAAGGTATTCACACAGATTAATACATACGCAACTTTTTATTCTTTATGTAAACAAAACATAACAAAAATAAACATTTTTTAATCAACATATTTAACATTTTTGTAATATAAATTTAATTTAATAATATTTTAGTGTATTTATTTTAAATGAGAATTCTTTCTAAAAAATTTTAATATTCATGCGAAAAATCAATTAATTAATATGTATTCAATTTTAATTAGATATAATGTGTATTATATAAAGTAATTTGATATATCTTTTGTCAGCTTTTGTGTAAATTTTAATCGATTATATTTGCATATATACGTATGTATTACGTAGCTATTATGTGTGGCACATTCGGCTTGACTTGTACGGTCCTGTACACAGAACACTGTCTTGTCTCATGTATTCTTCATATGTAAACCATTTTCTCACACATCATAGATAGTAGGTACATACATAATATGTATGCCTATATAGTCAATCTATCACAGGACAACATCAATCTATCTATGTGCATTATAGGTATCTCTTGCGTATGCAACAACTGGCGGTAATAGTAAGACAAAACACTTTTTTTTTAATAGAAATAGGCCAGTTTGGGTAACAAATACGTATTACAGATGTTTACTATATTTAATATTACTAAAGAAGTAATTTAATACTTTCAAATTAATTAGATTTTCTATTGTATTCATTACGCATTAAAAATATACTTTTTGTCGACTACAATCCTGTTCAGAAAAATACACATAAAATTACAGTAATTAATATTTTTACACACCCTGTATATAAGACAATATTTAAGGAAAGATGTTGTTTACATTTCCCTGTTTAGGCTCCGTGCTGCATATATATAAATATATATATATATATATATATATATATATATATATATATATATATATATATATATATATATATATATATAGACTTCAAGTATTATATTTAGACGAATGTGTCATTAATAAATCTAACTCTCCAAAATAACGTCATATAGATTTTAAACAAATAATTGAATACAAAATTTTTAATACTCCTTAAAAGACTCATTCTCGATTTAACATTACGAGTTAGAAAAAGATAATATAATAATTTAATCCATCGTAATTAAACATATATATATATATATATATATATATATATATATATATATATATATATATATATAGTTAAGAACAACACACACTGAGTCAGCATATACGTGACTTAAGTCAAACTCTCTTCACTTCCACAGATATCATATTTCAATTACTGCAATTTCAACATTTAGCATTTCTGTAATTTTTGTAATCCTATATTAAAGAAACTTCACGTACATTTGTATCAACATTTCCTGTCCATGTGAATCTATATCAGCATTTCCTGTGAGAAATCATAAAGTTGTTTCTTTTGTATTCTAGAATGTAAAGGTATCTCCAACAAACTCAGCACTTTTACACTATATAAAGAATTAAGAAACTGAGGTTGTCGGATATACTTGTCAGGACTTAGTACGCGAATTGTAACAATCGAAACCATTATTGTAATACTTTAATTGTTGTAATAAAGTTTTGTAATAAATAAATTTTTTTATTAACTTCGCGCACCCCGCAAAGTTAATTATATATATATATATATATATATATATATATATATATATATATATATATATATATATATATATATATATATATATATATATATATATATATATATATAGGCTGTAAAATATATAACTCTCCGAAAAAATAGGGGAGAAAGGTCTCAATCTACTAATTAAGTTTTGCTAGTTAATTTGTCCCGATCAAGTTTCATTTCAGAAATATTTGATCGTCAAAAACGTGTTAAAAAATGGCCCCAAGAAAAAAAACCTTAATCAGGCTCTGACTGCCTAACATATGTTTTGTTTTTGGTTTTTTGAATGTTGAACTTTTTGTCAACAAAATATGTTTATGTACTTATTTATGGAATCTTTTGAAAATACCTGTACAGCAGCGTCCAAAAAAATTTGAACAAAATTTGTAGAAAAACAATTTCACCTCATATTTCATACCAATATACGGAATTTAGTTCAGCATAAGTTAAAAAAAATTAAAATTTTAAATATTTATAGTAGTTAATTATAAATTAAATGAGTTACTATGTTTTAAAATAGATAAAAACAATTATTATAGTTAATTAACCAGTCCAAATTGAAAATTATACCGAACATTATAGTATTATTTTTTTGTTTAGTAGATACTGTCTACTTGTTAATCATACAAATACTCACAGGTAATGCAGTTTCTTTAAGAGAATATTTTTTCATTATTCCAAAAATAAGATAAATATTAGTTTTTCTTGTTAAAACTTTCATTTTGAATTTGTACCTATTGATACAAAAGTAAAGAAAATATAAGTATATTGCACACTAAAGATTTCAAAAGTTTCTATAAAAAAATTGATTTTAAACAATCTGTTAATTAGAATTTTTCTCAAATTTTTATGTACGTATATGTAATTGCTGTTACAAAAAACTTTATAATATTTGGGTTAGTAGACGATACCTATGTTAATGGCAATTTATGTGTCAGTAGTAGCTACGTATATGATGTTATTTTGACCTTCACAATCATAGTGACCTGTTATGGGAACCAAAGAATGTAAAGGACCGGTCAGACCAATACGGGCATTTTGCGAACTAAGTGGATGTCATATAATTATATTGCACTACTTGACTTATACCTAAAAATTCAAGTAGGTAATAATTTCTGAATACAATTAAAATCAAGTGGATTCGGATTTTCGACAATGAAAAAGTAATACGTACCGGTAGCCGTACCGGTCTGTCCGCACACTAAACTGTGTAAAATCAATCGTAGTTGAGTTAACTTACTCATACAGATAAATAATTTTTGTTATCTTTACATTTTATTATGTAGCAAAGACAGTGATAGGTATACAATTTTTTTTTTAGGTTCCCAAGAATATTATATGTAATTTAGTTTGTTGGCATATTTTTCTACATCTTTGGATTTATGAATATGAAATTTTGCAAATACATGCTACAAATAGAGATCTTAATTAAACCACAGCAAAAAAAGTATTTTTTCTTAATTTTTTAAGATACCTTTTCGTATTGGAAATTGGAGATTAAAAATATTTTAAAACTTACCCTATCGTATGAATCGGGGTATCGCTAGAAATGATTCGTAAAATAAAGGTTTCTTTTACTATTTTGAATTTTTAAGCTTGCTTACGAAATGCTGAGATTAAAACTGAGTTTTTTTTTCTACCCAAAATTGTTAAATTGGTTATTCAACAAGTTTGAAAAATTACAGACACTGTTAAAAACACTCAATTAAAATTATTTCAGCTAAATTGTGTCAATAACTTTCAGAAATATAAGCAACTAAATTTTCAAAAATTTAAAAGTAAAGAAAATGATCAACAGTAAATGAAATATTAATTACTCCGTGAATATTAAGGTACGTTTCGGTATTCAAAAACATCTTTCACAATGCAAGTCCAAATCATTAAGAGAAATTTTGAAAAATGAATAAAATTTTTATTTTTTGTAAGTAGCTATAAAAATACTACCACATGGTGGCATGTGCTAGTATTTTTAAAATGAAGTTGAAAATTTTTTAAAATGAAATGTACTTTAAAGTTTATGTATTCTTTTAACAAAGAACCCAGACTTAACGTGTGTCTAATACGCACTTGATGTGCGTATTTAGACACTGCTGTCAGTGTAGGTACATATTATGTATTTTTATTAATTATTTATTACCCTATTTTATATAAACATGTTGACTTGATTTGTCATTCTCATTGAGTTTATATACATATTATGTGTTTAGTATACTAGGAATGGTTTGTGTGTGTATTTCTAAAGGTATGGATCCACCAAGCACGGAAACTGTTTGTAAATTGCGAACACAAAATTTTTTTGTGGAGACGATCGTCACGACTGTTTGCAATTGTTTGCTAATGTTTGTCAGTGTTTCGATCAAAGTCGGTACATCAAAGGGAATTCGTTGTTTGGTCCGTCTTGTATTTTTTTTGTTTTATGTTACCTTGTTGTAAATATAACAGCATAGTTTTGTGTTTTAAAAAGGATTATTGTAATTTTAAATTAATAAACGAGTAAAAATAACATGGATTGAGATAATGAAAAGTTATCTGCAATTAATCAAATTTTATAAATCAAAACCAGAAATATGGCAGACTACCAATAAATTTTATTATAATAAAATTAAAGGACAGGATGCGTGGAATTCTCTACTCTCGTCATTCAGAAGTGAAAAGGCCAAAGAAGAAGGCTGAGCATTCTTCGGGAATTATTTTGTTAATTAACTGCCTCGAAATTCGAAAAAGATACCTAAGGCTTTTGTAAGAATCTCTAGCTAAAACACATTATCGCTAATCTAACTTCGACAGGCATACAGTCTCTGTAATTAATATCCCGTTTAAAAATTTTTGGCCTAATTTGGGAAATTAAAAATTGTAAATCTTCCGATGACATACGGTAAAAAATTTGAAATAAACCACTCCTAAGGTCTGTTTTTAAGTCTGTTAATAACTGTATAGAACTTCTTATTTTTAAAAAGTATTTAAAATTTATGTTTTATTTTTCCTTTTTTGATTAGAGATTATTACGAACGACATAGCGTTAACAAGAAGTTCTTTACTTGGAGTCATTTTTTATATGTGATATACACATGTATTTACATAGAAATATAAAAACACGTTTGTAATTGTTTATTCAGTGGAGACAGTATGTTCGCAAACAGTTAAAAACAATTGCAAACATCTGCAAACAACTACAAACATTTGAAGTAAATGTTTTTTGGTGGATCCGCACCTTAAGAATTAACATTTTTTTTAAAAATTATGGTATGAAAATAATGATATAAGCATCACATCGGATGGAATTAGCACACACCAGTCACCACTGGTACCAAACAAAAAATAATACTTGAGCAATGCGTTCCCTTAGGACGTGGAAGTTACAAATAAACCAAAATAATGTAGTTAATCTAAGACGGTGTCATCTGCTACAATGTTTGTTGTGGAGTGCATTATTATTATTATTATTTTTTTTTTTTTTTAAATTAAAATTGGGGTACTGCTGCCGGTGGATGGCGCGGTCAGCAGCACCCGGCGGCATCGCCAACTAAGGGCATGCGCCGCCAAAATGGGAAAAATGATAAAAACGACACATAAAGACAGAAACACATAAATGCAATAGACAACGGACAAACATACACATGATAAAATTCACCAATGAGCCCTGCCATCCCAGGGCTACAAAAACGAGCGGACAGTCCTTGGTGGCGGTACGCTAAGTACTAACCAGAACGTCCGGTCACCAAGGACCGAAAACCAACAATGAAACTCCCTCCGAGATGTAAAGGGCCCCAGAGTGGAGTAAACCGACTAGGAAATTCTCAAAAAATAAACGAC
Organism: Brachynemurus nebulosus; assembly: GCA_035578155.1. Lineage (NCBI taxonomy): Eukaryota > Metazoa > Arthropoda > Insecta > Neuroptera > Myrmeleontidae > Brachynemurus > Brachynemurus nebulosus. The sequence continues at coordinate 874,559 of JAPWDM010000002.1, forward strand.
TAGAGACTCATCACAGATATCACAGAGAGAACTTATTACGCCACTGAGAAGCCACTGGCCAATCAGTGACGCAATAAGGGATTAAAAGGATACCGCAGTAAGGCCATAATAACAGACCTACTACAGCATAACATCACATATTTCCGCTGTACTCGTGTGGGCCTAAAAACACTCACCAGTACAACGGAATTTAAACAACACTATTGGAAACTCCAAGAGCCCCCGCTAGCGAAGAAAAAGGAAAACTAAGCAACAAAACAAAGCAGTAACAGCAAAAGAATAACAACAATATCACAGATAATAGATATCACAAAGTTCCATTGCACTCGTGGGGGCCCAAAATCACCCACAAGTACAATGGAGTTTTAACAACACTATTGCAGACTTCAAAATTCCCCGCTAGCAAAAAGACCAAAGACAAATGTAACAACAACAAGAATACAACAACAATATCACAGACAATATCACAGCATTCCATTGCACTCGAGGGGACGCAAAGCCACCCACAAGTAAAATGGAGTTACAAAACACCTTTGGAGACTATAAAACCCTCCGCTAGCAGAAATAAAAACACAACAAAATAGTGATAACAAGAAGATAAAGACATCACAGACTGAGCATCACAGTTTATTTATCACAAAAAAACCACTGTAACCTTGGGGGTCCAAAAACCGCCCAGGAGCACAGTGGGGGTCATAACAACACCAACGGTGGCCCCAAGGACCTCCAATGGCAGAAAAAAAAACACAAAAGGGACGAAAAACAATAACAATCGAAAATGTGTTCAAAATGAATTCGTGTTGTCTTATTTATAAACGAACCATAGCCCCGTTAGTCTGCTAGCCAGATAGCAGTTACCGCCGAGCACGACGAGGACGAGGGGTTGGATTTATGCCCGGCATTATTATTATTATTATTATTATTATTATAGACTTTTACGCCAACCTGGCGCTCACTACTCAGTAGGACAGTACTGGGTAACATTCACCTATACCGGCATTATGCAAGGTATTAGGCTCTGTGGAAGGGTAATGTGCCAAACCAATCCGTAAAAGTATCGTAGTACATTCACGGTCGGGTTTGTCACATCACTCCTTATATTGTTGTTGTTGTTGCTTGAAACGAGGTGTTATGCGTCTATTTTGGTGTATACTGGTTTGTACGACGAGACTTTTGTGGGAGCGTAGTTGTTGGCTCAATGACAGACGGCTGTGAATGCCTAGTTCGCTTTCGTGTCCTCAGATGGTAGGTAGGAGTAGGGACAGAGGGAAGGGAAAGGACTGTTTGTGTTTGTGTGTGTGTTTGTGTATGTGTGTGGATGTGTCTTTCTATTTTACGTTTCTTGGTGTAGATGTTTTCTGGTTCATCAAATTGCTCATTAAGATCGGGTGTTTCTGGAACTGCGCGTTTAGATGGTACAGAGGTTGACGGACCTTGTGTGTTATTGAATTGGGGAGGATTGTGCACCAGAGCGGTAACAGTGACAGTGCGGCAGTTGTTCGATCCCCCCTCTTCATCAGACGAATCTGGATCTGTATGTGTGTTAAGTGTTTGTCTTTCAGTGTTAGTGTATTGTGTGTTTATGTATGTGTGTTGTGTGTCTGTAAGATGAGTGTCAGTGTATTGTTCGCTCACTGTAGATGGCTCAGATGGAGTAGAAGCAGGTCTTGTGCTTTCACATATCGCAGTCGGATTCGTATTACTGAGGAACTTCCGTACTATACGACATGTGTTTATGATCACTGCCTTTTGCATAGTGACATATGTGTATTTTGGGAGACCCAAGAGGCTCAAACTATTATGTAGTGTGTGTGGAATGACCCCGGTGGCACTGAGCACTATTGGAACGATGTGGACATGTTCCATTCGCCATTGTTGTTTTATTTCGGCTGCGAGGTCAGTGTATTTATCCAATTTAACTGCGTGTGTTTTTTGTAAGTTGTGTGTATTTGGAACCGCAATATCGATCAGATAGGTTGTCTTAGTGTTTTTCATTACGAAGGTGATATCTGGTCGATTATGATTTATGGTCTTATCTGTAATAATCGACCGATCCCAGTAAAGTCTACAGGAGTCATTCTCCGCTACTACTTTTGGTGTGAGCTTGTAGTAAGGTGTTTTATCGGTTATAAGGTGGTGCTTGACAGCTAGTTTCTGGTATATGATTTTGCCAACCTGGTCGTGACGGTGTTTGTATTCGGACTGAGCGAGCTGAGTACAGGCAGCTGTGATGTGTTGGATCGTTTCAGGTTTGGAATGGCATCTCCGGCATGAGTCAGATGTTATTGACGAGTCACGAAGTATGTATTTTGAGTAATTCTTTGTATGAATTACTTGATCTTGTATAGCTAGCATGAATCCTTCAGTCTCCGGGAAAAGACTTCCTTGACTCAACCAGGCGTGCGACGCTGCTTTGTCGACGTTACTCTGATTAAGTTCATGTGGATGTCTCCCATGTAAAGGCTTCCGAATCCATTGCTGAATTTTGTCCTCCTTCGTGACTAAACGGCAAAAACTATCTGGCATTTCTGTGTGTGAGAGGTTTAATGGTGTGTATGCCTTGTCGGCTTGGATTATTGCATTGTGTAAGTGTGATGTGTGTGTTTTGGTGTAAAAGTATTCTCGCAAGTTATGAACCTGTTTATTATGCGTGTTCCTTATGTCTATAAGACCTCGACCTCCTTCGGCTCTTGGCAGAGTCAATCGTTCTATCGCTGCTTTGGGATGATGAATTCTGTATTTGGTCATAAGGACGCGGGTCTTGATCTCGATGTTTGTCAAGTCCGTAGGCGTCCATTTGATTACCCCAAATGAGTATGTTAGTACCGGAACTGCGTAGGTGTTAATTGCTTTGATGGTTTTTTTTCCATCAAGGTGGGTGTTCAGCAATCTCCGTACACGCGTTAGGTATTGCTGCATCAGGTGTTGTTTTACAGCGCTGTGATCTATACGTTCGTCCTGATTGAATCCGAGATACCGGTACGACTCTCCCTCGTCCATGGGCTGCATAACAGACTCTGGTTCGAGTTCGAATACGACCGCATCTCGTTTTCCTCCAGAACGACATTGTGTTCGACATTTATCGATTCCGAACTCCATACAGAGGTCTCGCGAAACCTCGTTGGAAAGTCCCAGCAGCTGCTGTAATTGATGTTTAGTAGCTGCATAGATCTTAATATCATCCATGTACATTAGATGTGAAATGGTATGGCGCGAATTCGTTTGCGTACCTACATTGTAACCGTATTTGGTTTCATCTAACAGGCGGGAAAGTGGATTCATTGCGAGACAAAACCATAATGGACTCAATAAGTCGCCTTGGAATATGCCGCGTCTTACTTGAATAAGGTCGCTTGTTGTTTTTTCATTACCAATACTTAAATGTAAGGTCGTTCGCCAGTCGGACATGATCGTTCCAAGGAAGTTCACGATACTTGGGTGTATTTTGTACAGCTCCAATACTCTCCGTAACCAGGAGTGCGGGACCGAATCAAATGCCTTTTTATAATCAATAAACGCTGTGTACAGGTTACGTTTTCTCCCTTTCGCTTGTTCCAGTACTACGGAGTCAATCAGAAGCTGCTCTTTGCAGCCTTGTGACCTCTTTCGACATCCCTTTTGTTCTTCTGTCAGTATGGTGTTAATCTGACAATGCTCATTGATCTTTTCTGCCAGACAGGACGTCAATATCTTATACACTGTAGGCAAGCAGGTGATAGGCCTATAATTCGCAGGATTTTTTGTATCACTGTTTTTAGATTTCATGTATGTGATACCCTGCGTTAGGAACTTCGGTGTCAGGTTTGGTGTTCTTATAAATAGTGTAAAGTGTTCAGCGAGATACTTGTGTGTTGATGTAAAGTGTTTGAGCCAGTAGTTTTGTATGTTGTCGATGCCAGGTGCCTTCCAGTTATGCGATCTCTGTAAAGCCCCGGAGACGTCCTCTGTAGTAATGTCCGTATAGGGCATCTCCGGAAGATGTTCGTTATTCCTGCACTCTGTATCGATCCAGCTGGCTTTGTCATTATGGTCAATGGTGTTGGACCATATATTCGCCCAGAAACTATGGAGTGCGTTCTTCTCCGGTAGACCATTACTGTCAGTTACCGTGTTCGCTAGAGACTGATAAAACCGTCTCTCGTTTCTGCTGAACGCTTGGTTTTGTCGTCTGCGTTCAGTACTGGTCTTATATCTTCGTAAGCGCTTCGCTAGTGCTGTTAATTTTTGGTGAAGCGTATCTCTGATCTCTGTGAGTGTTTTATTGGGTTCCTCGTATTGTGTGTGTACTGTGTGTTTGCGTAATATGTCGTGTATGTGTTTGTTGAGCCGCTTGGACCTCGTACCCTGTTGGTATTGGGTGATCCTGCCGAGGTTGCATCGGATGTTGCTGATGCGTTTATTCAATCGTGTTTCCCAGGCAGGAGTTTTGTGTTCCTTCGAGTTGTGCGCTACAGGTGGTGTTACATCGGACCCGTTACAACGTATAGCTGCAACGGCTCCACAATAGATAGCTGTGTGTAACTCGATAAAATTGTCACAGGTTTCTACATGTTTAGGCAGTATTATGTTATTTAATATCTCAACGATCTCAGCCAATCTACGTGAGGTGTGTTGTTTAGGCAACAAGTACCTATGTGTGGGGTCCGTCCCTTCAAATTCAGTAAGCGCTGTGTTAAATTCCAGTTCGATCTTTTGCAGTAGGGTGTCATTTACTGCTGTCTCATGGTGGTCAGGCTCATTCTCGACAAGTTGTTGAGTGTCGTTTTGTGTGGGGCTCTCCATTTCTGGTGGGCCGTCGTCCTGACTTTCTTCATTTTGAGCAAATTGATGTGCGACTTGTGTTTTAATCGTGTTTATGAGGGAGGAAGGGATAAGGTTATTGGTAAAAATGACACGTTTTTGGTCTGCCAGTCTCTGTTCAGTGACGCGACTAAGGTGAGGGTAGGTGCGCGCGAACTCTTGATGTAATTTCGTACGGTAACCAGTTTTGTCCGTTTCAAGTCTAGTAACTTGGAAGTATGTGCGTACGATGAATTCATTCAGTTCATCTGTCCATTGCATACGCACACGCTTCTTACCAGCTTTAGTCGTCCCCAAAGAATGCTCCGAGGAAACACTTAAAGTCGGCTGAGCCAAAGGTGTTGGGGGCTCTGTAAGTAGGGCAGTAGCATTTTGGCTGAAGGTGTTATTACAGCTGACAGGTGGCTGCCTAGAACCCAGCCTGTCGTCACCGCGATCTAAACTGTCACATTCAGTGGTGACCCTGATGCGCCCGGTCGCTCCACCGGCAGCGGCATTTTTCCGAGGCTTTTTGCTTTTTTTCACCATCCTAATGGGGTGTCCTTTAGGTCGCCTTTTACGACAAGCAGGACTTACTGTGGGCAAATTCTGCAAAGTGAAGCCCCCACCCACAGGGCGTTTATTATTATTATTATTATTATTATTATTATTATTATTATTATTATTATTATATGTGAAATTAGTTATTTTCTCTTCTGTTAATAATTAAAAGAAAATTTTTTTTTTTTGATTTTTGAAAAGTTACTTTGTAAAGTCATTGACGTTGTAGAATGTCAAATAAAAACTGACTAATTATTAAGTTGTTAATACAGTGTTTCAGTTGGCCATTTCGTTATAATTTTTCGTGATTTCATCGTGTTAAATTTGTATTGTGTAATGTATAACAATATTTTTACACTGTCAAAGTTGTTTAGTTGTTTTTTGTAATAATCGTAATGTTCTGTGATATCAAAAACCACAAAAGTGGGAAACTAAAATAATATTTCATAAACATAATTTCATCGGAATTTGTGAAAAGCTGTGTGCGCGTTTTTTTGTACACTGTGGTACATATTAGTCAAATAGATAGTAATACGTACGGATGTTTAAACAACATGGTAAAAAAACAATATCTATTTTTAATTTTTTTTTATTTTTATTTTTATTTATTTATATTTAAAAAAAAATTTTTACTATACAGGGTGTAAATAACTGTAGTTTAGCCAGAGGCGTATTCAGTGAAATTTATATTAAACGATGAGCTGGCTGAGATGCGATTTTTTCAAATAGCGAATTCTGAAAAAATTCTTATGTCTCTGGCAATTATACAGCGAGATAAACCATCTGTCAAAAGGCGGAGAGTTATTTACTTTAACCCTATATATATATATATATATATATATATATATATATATATATATATATATATATATATATATATATATATATATGTATATATATATATATATGTAGATCCCAATACAAATTTCTATCATAGTCTGAGACTCAAGTTGAACCATGACAGTGGCTGTACTTGCTGAATTTTCGATCGAAAATTCGCTAAAATGTATTTTTAAGAAACATTTTCATTACCTATTTAACACGTTAATGGTCGGAAAGAATTGTGATAAAATGACCAGAAAGAATTGTGATAAAATTTATATATATATATATATATATATATATATATATATATATATATATATATATATATATATACATATATATATATATATATATATACATATATATGTCAATATATATATATATATATATATATATATATATATATATATATATATATATATATATATGTCACAACTAGAATAACTGCAATTTTAGGATTACAGAGGATTTCGTTACTATTACACAATTTGAAATTGCATAAAAACTTCTAATCATTAAAAAAATAATTTATTTTTTTAAGTAACTAAACTTTTAAAAAAATGAAATACTTAACTATTAAATTCATTAATCAAAAAAAAAGAAAAAAATACAATTCTTTTAAATTATCTCCTCAACAAAATTGAAAAACAAATTATAAGTAATATGCAAGTTTAGTGTAATTATAAGTTATGAAATATAAAAAGCCATTTATGATTTTCATTCATGTTTTATTTTACAAATGCTTTGCACAATGACGATAATTATACATTTTTAATTACAAAATATTTAAATTTAACGAAGTTAAAAAAAATAACCTCTTGAAAAATTTTGATCGAGCTAATACATCAATCATAATATTAAAAAAAAACCCTGTTGGAAAACTAGAAGGAAACTAAAATCAAAGAAGTGTAGTCGTTTGGGCTTATTTGTTCGTCTGTCATAGCTTACGGTGACTACCTGTGGACCAGCTGTAGCGGTGCGAACATTGATTGTTTGTCATTGTTATCAACCACTTGCCAACAATGATCGAATACGAACATATTATAATATGTACGTACACAATGCACGCCCCACCTACCAGAGGTTGAGTGTGACATATGACACATACACAAGCGTAGATCAGTGTACATAGATAAGAACTTTATTGTAGTAGCATGTTGTAAATTTGATGGGAGAGACCAATTTTACGTCATATTTTGGCAACAAGTGAATTGCAGTATAGGGATACGTTAGTTGGTATCTATATATATATATATATATATATATATATATATATATATATATATATATATATATATATATATATATATATATATATATATATATATATATATATATATATATATATATATATATATATCTGTGGTATTAATATTAAATTAATGGTTAATACCTGTTATTAATATTATTAAGTCTGAACCACCTTATACTTATGCAAAACACTTTCCGTAAGTACTGTAAATAATTTTATACATTTTTCATTCGATTATTGTTATCCATTATATTCATTCGATTATTTTTATCGATTTTTTTTTATTCGATTGTTATTGCCGATTATTTTCAATCGATTATTTTTATCGATTATGTTAATTATTTTGGGTACTTAATGAATATTGTATTAATTTCAATTTTAAATCATTAATCCGAAATTTCGGGAACAGGATCAGGGGAAAACATTAAAATTTCACAAATCCAATATAAAATTTTTTATTTTTGTTCAGATATATTTTGACATAATTGATGCATGCCTTTATTCAACGAACATACAAAAAAAAATTTTTTCATTAAGTTGTATAAATATTTTCCCTTTATATTTAAAATTTCAATATAAAAGAAAAATTATTTATTGAATATATGTATATACATACATACATAATTTGTTAAATTTGCATTTTAAAAAGAAATATGTTTAATAAAATTAAGATTAAAGTTAATAATTAAAACATTTGATTATTACACAAACATTTTAAAATAAATTTATTAAATTGATCATTTGCCATCTTATTTTTACCCTTGTTTCACCACGAATCATTCCTGACGTTTTAACTCATGCGTATTATTTCTATCCCATAAAAATATTTCAGTTTTTTCAATTTGACAATAACATGTTAAAATATTTCGAGAAAAAACAAATTTATTCGTACGAAATGTCTTATAAAATTTTTCGAATGAAAAATAAATTGATAATTTTCTTATAGCTAGAGATATTTTGTTTAGCTATATATGACAGAATAATCGAACGGATGTTTGATCCCGAGATATTTTTTAAAATCACTGGAATGAAAAATAATCAAATGATTTTATAATATCTCTAAATATTTCGAGATATTTCAATAATTGAATGATCGATTATTTTTCACTCGATTATGCCCACCACTACTAACAATATGTGTGATGACATCTAAAATTTAAAATACGTTAGTCCTCATAAACGTTTTAAACGTTAAAATCAAAATGTATAGTCTGGTAATTTAATTTAATCTGGTAATAAAATTTAAGATCTTATAATGGTTTTTAACAAAAAATAATCGCTTAATGTTTTGATTACATCAATTTTTCATCTACATTATAATAAGACAGTATTAATAAAAGAAAGTTTTAATATTATATGTTGGTACCATAGAGATACATAGAGAGACAACTTAAGAAATCGTTTAAAAAGTTAAATAGTCATTAAAGAAAAGATGACAGCAGTCATTTGTATTTCTCAACTATATTTTGTCTTTATATAATGAATGACAAAATACATTTGTTAAAGAAATGCTAATTTTGAGTCAGGAATAAACAAAGATACACTAAACCTTTAATGTCTTGTTGTCACACTCTTATCAATTGTTTATTGGGGTTTTTGTTGTCATAGATCCCAGTTGTGTACAACATACTTGCTTCAAAAATAGGTACATAGTTGGCCATCCATGTATATCACTGGTTGGTACATATTACATAGGTATATTGAAAATGATTAGGAGGTATTTCATTAAAAAAATTATTTATTTGAAATTGAAATGTTATAAGACTCAATGTAAAAAATAATACAATGAAATATTTTAATTTTAAAATTGCTGCATCATTCTTTACCATCTAAAAACTTATATGTAAGCCAAAAGAGCCAGTATAGATCATTACTGAATATTTATGAATTGACTGAATTCAAAAAAATTTTGTCTTAATCAATACCTGAGAAGAAATTTATAATAAAATAAAAGAATAAAGATCGTTACAATGGTGGAATAGCGGGGAAAAATAATTTGAAATCCATATTTTTTTCTTGTTCGCCCACTACAAATATAGTTGCGTAAGCAATGTAACCTTAGACTGATAATTTAAATTAATCGATAAAGCACTGCAATTATGACATAGTGATTTAGTAAACCTTTTTGGTTATCATTATACATGTGGCTATCATTATACGTATAACCCTTATTTTAAAGTAATTTTACTAATTTTATGCACCTGTATGTCCAGTTTTAAATTATAATTTGTAGGTATCACTTACAATTATGTATATTATCAATATCAAATCAAAAAAATTTTACATGCTAAATGTATATACTGTAAATATACTGTTAAATTTTATTACCTAGTTTAGTGAACACCGGGCAAAATAATAATTATTTATTTTGACATAAGTTTGCCAACTGAATGAACTAACAATAAGTAAAAAAACTCAGTTAAAATGTTTTTTATTTTTATTTGACAAATCTCAGCTATTAGAGCTGTTACGGCTAATATGCATAAAATAGAAAATATGTACGCGTATTAACCGGATAATACACATATTATATGAATGTCATGGATAATACACAAATCGGTTAGAACACGTTGTATCCATGCCATTTTGATTATGGCTAAACTATTGACTTAATCAAAAAATTGTTCAAATAAGTTGTAGCCACTGGCGGGGGACATTGATTGATATACTTCGGAGCTTTATAGCTCTTGTGGTTTTCGAGATACGATACAAACTTACCTTTTTTTAAATGGAATAGTATACTTATTTGTTGATAAAAATTATTCAATAAAGCAACAGAAACAAAAAATTAAAAAAAAAAATTTTTATCTTAAGTTTTTTTTAAATTTTACAACCTTTGCGCTTAAAAGTGATTTGTTTAAGTGAATTTTGGTAAGTTTAAGGGCGCTGAGTTCAAACTAGCCTCATAAGTTATGAAAAATAATTGTAGCAGCTAAGCAGTAATTGTATTTATGCTACATAGATGACTAAAGTAAAACAGAAATTTTTAACTGATTTGGATTTATTTGAATATGACATCATCTGACATGTAGAAACATATTTCTATATTTTGCATATTTACTTTCGAAAAAAATTATTACCTTCGTTTGCGTAATTTTAATTTTAGGTTCGTTATTTAAAAATATTAATTGCTTTTAATTTTAAAAATATTATATTTTAGGCCGGTATGATATGAATTATTTGTCAGGTTATGCAGATATAAAAGCACTTCGACACAGCAAAAATATAATCAGTTCGAAAAAGAATTATTAGCTTTGGTGTTTGGTTTTAACTATTTTCTATTTGGAAATGATAATGTGGTCGCTGAAACTGATCATCGTCTGTTACTTGATTTAAATGTCATAATTGATATAGATAGTTGGGGCTCCAATGATAACGATGTTAAGAATAACAACTAGTGTCCGACCGAAACTAGTTTTTCAACCGACACCGAAACCAAATTTCGGTCGCTGTCGCAATTTCGGCCGAAACCGAAACTCTCTTTTAAGGCAACTTCTTACTACCTTATTTTAGTTTTAGTTTGTTTAAAAAACCCGTATTTGAGTAATAATTAATTATTTAATAAAAGTAAAGAAAAATAAATAAAAAAATTTGTTAGTTGCTATTTTTTCTTTAAGTAATTTGGATCAGAACCGGATTAACCCACTCTTAGGCCCTAGACATTTTCTTCTTGCCGAGCCCCCTTTTTTCCCATGGCCAGATTTACCTATGGGAGGCCCTGAGGCGTTGTGACGTCTCTCACGTGAAAGATTTTCACCACTACTTCTATCAAAATTTCCCTTAAAAGCAAAGTTGACGAACAAACAAGAAAACAAACTTATTCTTTCTATTCTACTCCTGTTGTGAAAGATTCACTATCATTTTGTGCGACTCCTACCTATCGATTGTATGAAAAACTAAAACAAATCTTAAATATTGACTCAAATATTCAAAATAGACAGGTCTGCTACAGGTGACACTAGCGATTTACTAAATGTCCGACGCTCTGCAAGAGTTAAGAGTCAATTTAAGATAAAATATTTTTAATAAATACTGTATTATTTTTTTAAATAAACTTTATTATTTTTAGTAAAATCTGTTTCATTACATTTGCTTGAATTACAGAAACCATTTTTGTCTTTTAAAATATAGAATACATTTTTTTTTTATAAAAATGGCTGTTTGTATACTCGGAAAGTCTTTGGCAATCAAAACTTTTCATCGGGTTCTTTTTTTCGAGAGTAAGCTCATTACACTGTAAATCACTATTTTTTCTCTTCATCATTAGTGATCAACTGATTTTTACTAGTGTCCACGGAACAGCAAATTTTGATACTTTGATACTGTTTTTCCTATTGAAGTTGACGGAAGTTGAAGTAAATGCTCCAATTTTGCACATCGGATGAAATGAGCTCTGCAAATTTTTGTTGATTTTGAAAAATTGTTTGAATTCTTACTGAAAGAGAACATAAGATTAGGAAAATGATTATTTACTACATTAAAACTATTGAAATTATTGAAAATGAAAAAAACATGATTTGCCTGAGTTTGTTCGTAGGGTTGACAAATCTTTCTATTTTCTCTAGTATAATATATGATACACTAATAGAAATGAATGAAACCATATTTTTTCCTTTTTGGACATAGTGCAAGCTCAAAATACTTTTTTGGACAATTTTCTTACTTTTTCTTTAAACACAGTTAAAATATTTGACAACTTGACAAATAAATGACAACATCATATCTATGCTGCCATATATACATTTCGATTCCAAACAAATAATATAAGAAAATACAGGTTCCATATTTATTATAGTGTCCTCAAAAATAGGAATTAAACTAGGTCAACGAATCACTCGTTTGGTACATATTTTTGAAAATGACAACTTTACCATGTATACTCGAGTGCGTACTACGGAAAAAAATATTTATTTTTGAATTCCATTATGTATGCTACTGTGTAATTATATGAATACTATTAAATGCAATTAATTTTCATTTATATATTTTTGATTTTATTAGTGAACGTTTATATAGTTTAGAATTTATTTATTTTATAATTTATAACATTTACAAAAATATACAACAGTAGTGGAATTATATAATTTATAAAAGTTACAAAAATATACAAAAGTGGTGAAATTATATAATTTATAAAAATCACAAAAATATGTACAGTAATTTCAATTTTTTTATATAAATTTATTCACTGTCTGAAATTTCTTCTGAAGAAGTGTCATCTACCGAAATAATGAAACGGTCTGTTACATTGTCCACTTTTTCATCTAAACTCCACATTTTTTCTTCTTCTTTAAGTACATGGCTAATGCATTTTTGCCAATTTTCGGCCGTAAAATATGTACAAGAAATTAAAAATTATATACAAAAGATAAAAAATAATACTAATATTAAAATTTAAAAATGATTAATAAAAAATATAAAATTTAAAAATTTAAAACCGAAGAGAATTATAAATAATATTAAAATTGAATAAAATTATTAAAAATTACACAGAAAAAATATATCAGAATTTGATAGCAAAACTTACGCGTCAGAAAATAAACTAAAATTTAAATATTATTGAATATTTTATACCTAATATCGCACCCCAGTGGACTAGGTCATAAAATTTATTGTCACACGTTTTCATAAGAAATATACATTAATAACTTAAAAAAGGAGATGGAGTATGCACTATTAGTTCAGGTACTGTTTTCAAAAAACGTGCTTTCTTTTTTTATTATATTTTATTTTAAGGGGTTGTTCACGTGATTTTTTTTCAGAAAGAGATTGACCTAGTTTAATTTCTATTTTTGAGGAATCTGTACTACGTTTTAAAAAGTTTAGTAAATACATAATGCCTTTTTCAAACCTACTTAATTTTGACTTCTTTAGTGTGGTGTAATATTGAATATTAAAAATTAAAACTACAGCTGCAATTAATGACTTTTTATTGAATACTGAGTTAAATATTTGAGGAAAAAATACAATTAGTTTGATAATTAATGTATTTAACTAATAAATTTTGTTTTATTTTAAGGGGTTAATGTGAACATACCATTACAACTTATTTCGTATTTTTTTAATGTAAATTGAAAATAAACCGTATTTTTTGCGTTCGTTTAAAGAAACCTGACCACGGGTTTTGAAAATTAAAACTTAAAAATACAATTTCTCAAAAATATGAAATAAAATAATGAAAATTTTAGCATAATTAGTAATTTGAAGTAATAAACTAATTTTTAAAAAACATCTCAACATACATTTCCATTTTTTCTATTCCAAAAAAACCATAGGTCCTAGAAGTCTGGAACAATTTTCCGTGAATGAGCCCCTCTATTTTGAACATTTTTTTGTATAGACTTTTTTTCGATTAGATGCATATTTTAGAAATAAATCGAATAGCAACTCTCAGAAAACGTAACGTAACGTAAGAAAAAGGAATAAATTAGGTTTTTTGCAAAAAAAGCCATGTAACCCCTAAACACTGATTTTTATGCTCGCTACTGTACGAAATATTTTAACAATAACAATTCTCAAGCGGTCAAAGTCAAGTGTCGTATAAACCTGTCTACCGCCAAGAATATGAGTTTTTTCAGTAAAAAAATAATTTACGAATTGTTTATAAATTTTTTCAAGAGGGGGGCGGTAGAGGTAAAATTTTTTATAGGAGGATGTTAGTGCACAAAGTTTGGAAACCGCTGCGCTGTTTTAAAGTAAATAATTTTGAATGTTATACAAATTTTAAAATTGTCGTAATTATTCACATTATTAAAGATGATTAAAAAAATTATTCAATCAATGTCAACAAAATTTTTATGGGACCCCCTGGAGAACTTTATTTACTAACCAAAAAAAGAATGGTGCAAATTGGTTCAGAAATGTGGAAAAAATTGGTGTACATAGGGTAAAAGCCCCGTTTGTGGAACGCGATCCAATAGAAAAACAGTTTTGACATTTATATCTTAATGAAGTTATTTCTGAAAGAAACCTCTGATAACAAAAATTATTATTAATAGAATGATTATTTTTCAATTTAAATTCACCTCGCATTTAATGTTTCCTCACTTAATTTAAGAAATACATATAAATATCGAACAATTTTTGTTGAATTCGTGAATTTTTACAATGGTGGATGATCATTATTCAAAACATATGAGTTATAAATTGTAACATTTTTCACCGAATTTTTAAAGTTATTAGCATAATAAAAGTATACAAATAATTTTTATTACTCCATTTAAGAGATTAGGATAGCTAAATTATCTTTTTATACGGGTTAAATATTATTTGTAGAAGTGTTTTCAAATGAGTTCGAAGTTTTAGGGTATGTATTCCATTTTGAGAATGACCTATTATTTACCTATTTTATAAACATTTTTAATTTATTTTTGGGCCTAAAACACTTAACTAACTGTTTTTATAATTTCACTTTAATATTTTCTTTATTTCAGAACGTAAAATCAATTGAAAAATAATTAATATTGAATTAAAACTTCGAAATTTTTATTATTAAATAAAAACGTCAGACATATTAGATTTGAAACGACAGTATAACATAACTAATTAAAAATTAACAATGATGGATAGATAAGTTAGAAAATACACGATGTTTTTTAAAACATCCTAGATGACACTAGGTGGCGAAAGTCGTATACTGTAAGTACTACGAAAGCTATATTAATTTTTTAAACGTACTTCACAAACCGAACGCTTTGTGGCACTGCTAGCAATTTATGTTGGACACTGTTGTGTCCGTAGTGGTGAGTTAGGAACAATAGGTAAGTTTTCAATACGACTGCTTAAACGGAACTGATTTTATTCAATTAAAAGTATTTACAAAATCATATATATAACAAATTGGTTTATTCCTGTTTTTAACTCTACTTAATAAATAACTTATATAATCTACTTTAATGTTACAAATATACATATATACATAACACCCCCACACTTAATTATTTATTTTAGGTTTTTATTTTTATTTTTTTATATTTTATTTTTAACTTAAAATTTTATTCTAATATAGATATACAATAAAGACAAGATAACAAAAAATAATACTTTTTCTTTTTTTTTCCTTACTCAAGTCTTAAAACAAAATCTTCAAATTTTTTTGGTATGTTTTTCTTTCGTTCAGGACGTTTTACTTTGTTGTCCGTTTCCGAATGATTTGGATTTTCTAATTCATCGACAATGTCTGATGAATTCGATTTTTCAGTTTCTTTATTTATAATGTTTTTATCAGATGAACTATCCGGTAATTTATTTTCGTTATTTGTACTTTCAGATACTAGCGGATAATGTTCTATTCTAGTTTGAGGATGCTTTTCCCTAGACATTAATTGATTTATGTGCCTTTTCCAATTTACATTTAATTTTTCTATAAAAACCATATAATGCCTTTTCCCCAGTTTTTTTTTACGACATCTTCAATCCAACTAGGTTTGGTTTGATTTCTAAAATCTTTTACAAAAACTAAATCATTAGTTTTAAATGTTCTAGATTGTTTTGCACTTCTAAAATATTTTTTTTTGTTTAATTTGTGAATTTTTCATTTGTTTTCTAATAACTTGTTTTCCTTTATTTTTAAAGATTTTATTAGCTGTTGGATTGATGATGTCAAATTTTGATCTTATCTGCCTTCCAAACATTAGCATTGATGGCGTTTCACCGGTACTACTATGCGGTGTTATGCGATAATGCATTAAGAAGCGACTTAATACTAAATTTATGTCGTTAGATCTGTCGTCTCTTAAAGCATTTTTCAATGCCTGTTTGACTGTTTTTACACATATTTCTGCACAACCGTTAGTTGCAGGGTTAAATGGTGCCGTTTTTATATGCTTAATACAGTTGTTTGTTAAAAATGTTTGGAAGATTTCGGATGTAAATTCTGGGCCGTTGTCAGTTACCAAAATTTTAGGCAATCCAAATCTACAAAATAAACTACGCAAAATTTTTATCGTATTTTCAGATTTACTACTTGTAATTGGAAATACTTCGAGCCATTTTGTATAAGCGTCTACGATTATGACATATTTTTGTTTGTAAAATGCAAAATCTACATGGATACGTTCCCAAAGCCCTTGCGGAATGTTCCAAGGTATTAAAGGTGCTTTAGTTGGATTTTGTTTATTTAATGAACAACTTGCACAACTTTTTGCAATTTTTTCTAAATCCTTATTTAATGACGGCCACCATACATAAGCTCTGGCTAACATTTTCATTTTAACAATGCCTCTATGAGATGAGTGTAGTTCATTTAGTATATCGTTTCTTAAACTAGTCGGTATGACTATACGATGTCCAAAAAATAAGCAATTATTTTCTGTGTGTAAATTCGTTCTATAACTGAAATAAATATCTAAATTTTTATTCTTATTCACACTCCAGTTACTGTTTATGTTTTGAATCACTTGTGTTAATATTTCATCATTTTCTGTTTCATTTTTAATTATATTAATATCAATTGGTATATCCTTATTTACAGTTACATAATTAATATGCACAAAATTGTTTATATAAATATCCTCAAATTTATTATTTTCATTTTCTATATCAATATTTACTGGCAGTCTTGATAAACAATCTGCAATATTTGAAGCAGATTTGATATATTTTATATCAAATTGAAAATTGGCTAAAAACAGAGCCCATCTTTGTAAACGATTAGCAACCATAATTGGTATGCCCTTTTTAGGACCAAAAATAGCTGTTAATGGTTTATGATCATTAAAAACAGTAAATTTTCGACCATATAAATATTGATAAAATTTATTTATACAAAATATAATTGAAAGTGCTTCTTTCTCTAATTGAGAATATTTCTTTTCGGTTTCCGATAAGACACGAGAAGCAAATGCAATTGGTTTCTGGGTTCCATTTTCGTATACATGTGATAAGATTCCCCCAATCGCAAATTCACTGGCATCAGTCGTTGAATTGACTTGTAAATTTGAATTGAAATGTACCAGTGTTGGAGCTGTTATCAAATATTTTTTTATTCTTTGAAATGAAATTTCACATTCATTAGTCCAATGCCACTTCACATCGTTTTTTAATAAATTATACAAAGGTTTTAATATATCTGCGCAACGATGTATAAATTTGTGATAATAATTAACTAATCCTAAGAATGACTTTAGCTGAGTTTTATTTTGGGGTAGAGGTATCTCTTGGATTGCTTTAATTTTGTCATCGCATGTATGCAGTCCCTCTTCATCAATCAGATAGCCTAAATATTTTACTGAGTTTTGAAAAAATTTACATTTAGACTGAGCTACAGTAAAACCTGCTTATGACAACCTTTGTAAAACTTCTAAATTTTTTATATGTTCCGTTCGATTACTTCCTGTAATAATTATATCATCTAAAAATGATGCTACCCCTCGAGTTCCTTGCAATATAGTTTCCATAATTTTTTGGAATTTGCTTGGAGCACAAGCTATACCATATGGAATCTTTTTAAAATTAAAACATCACATATGTGTACTAATGGTGGTAAGTTTTTGTGCTTCGGGTCTCAGACCCACTTGTTGATAAGCTTGACTCAAATCGAGTTTGGTAAACTCTTTACCACCACCTAATTTTTCGAAAATTTCTTCTATACGAGGTAATGGGTGCTGATCAATTTCCATAAAAGGATTAATCGTTATTTTATAATCACCACATAAACGGACCGTACCATCCGGTTTTATTACCGGTACAATGGGAGTACCCCATTTAGAATAGTCTACTTTTTCTAGAATATTCATTTCTACCAACCTCGTAATTTCTTTCTCAACTTTTGATTTAACAGTGAAGGGTAATGGTCGTGGTTTAATGAATTTTGGAATGGCATCGGGTTTTAATTTAATGTCTACAACTCCTCTTTTAAATGTTCCTAACTTTTCTGAAAATACCTTTGGATATTTTCTAATTAATTCTTTAATAAAATTTTCTTTTCCCCCTTCAGTTATAAAATTTAAACTTTGAATACCTAAATGGAATGCATTTAACCAATCACGCCCCATTAATGTTGGCCCACCATTTTGAATTATGTATAATTTCAGTTTTTTACAATCATTATTATACTTTACACTAGTTTCAACGTAACCTGTGGGAACAATTTTTTCGCCTGTATAAGTTTTAAATGTCTTTGATGTATTGCAAATATTTAAATTAAAATTGAGTGCATTAAATAGATTATCTGAAATACAAGAACAATTTGAACCTGTGTCTACTTCAAAATTGATTGGTTTGTTTTCTATTAGAAGTTTTACTGTAATTGGCGGTGTAAAATTGTTACCATCGGATGTGTTTTGATTAAATAATTCCGACAAATTATAAATAACATCATTATTATTATTATTATTTGTGCTTTCTAAATAATGAGATTTGTTATTTTGGAAATTATTTTTATTTTTATAAGTTTTTTTTCTAAGCCAACAATTATTAGTTGTATGATTGTTTTTATTACAGACACTGCACTTTATAAATTGTTTTTTGTTTTTACCTTTACTATTATTTTGCTGTTTCATCTGCTTCTTTGATGCGCCTGTGCTGCTGGTGAATCGATGTACTTCATTTGCGTCGACACTGCTTCCTTCAATTCCGTAGTGGTCTTGACTTACTTCTTTATTTAAAGCGATTTCAATTGCTTTGTCGAGCGTCAATGTTACGGCATCTTCTTCGAAGAGACGATCCATTATTTTGCCTTTTTCTAAGCCCATTATGAACCGGTCCCGTATAAGAACTTCAAGCTCTTGACCAAATTTGCATGCGGATGCTAGATGACGAACACGTGCTCCCCATTCCGCAATGTTTTCACCCACTTGCTTTGTTGCAGAGTAGAATTTGTAGCGAGGTGGAAAATACGATTTCTGTGGGATTAGATGCCTGTCCAAAGTAGCAATTAGATCCTTATAAACTTTGGTTTCCGGTTTATTTGGCACACACAAATTTATTAGTAATTTATGAGATTCTTCATGCAATGCGTTTAACAATAATGCTTTTCTTTTTTCTTCGTCCGCAATTTGGTTTACCGTTAAATACGTTTCTAGACGTACCTTATAAATTGTCCAATCATTTATTTTGTAATTAAATTCCGGTAAATAACCAACAGAACCGATTACTTTTTCCGTCATTTTATTTACAAAAAAAAATAAAACGAAAAAATTTTAACTTGAATTAGCACGTGGTGCGTTTTATTGGTTCTTGTGTTGAATTGCGACTGCGCCACTGTTGTGTCCGTAGTAGTAAGTTAGGAACGATAGGTAAGTTTTCAATACGACTGCTTAAACGGAACTGATTTTATTCAATTAAAAGTATTTACAAAATTATATATATAACAAATTGGTTTATGCCTGTTTTTAACTCTACTTAATAAATAACTTATATAATCTACTTTAATGTTACAAATATACATATATACATACAGCGCCGGATAAAGGGGCGGGCAAGGCGGGCGACTGCCCGGGGCGCCAAATTTTGAGGGGCGCCGATATAAAAAAAATATTTTTTACATTCATTATTTTTTTAGATTTTATAAATTAAAATTGATCATTTTTCAGGAGACATCGATTTTTTTTAGCAAGCAATAAATTGTTTTCTCTTTAATAATACCAAATAAAGGTCACAACACGAATTATTTATTTTATTATTGTCAACAGATTGAATAATTGTAATATTATCTATAAGAAAACCATTTGTATGGTCAAAATTCGTAATAACTCAAAAAAAGAATAATAGACAAAAACAAAAACTTACTAATAAAAATAATTAAACCTAAGAATTTTTATCAAGCCCTAAGCGTATGTATAAAAAACTGTTGATAGCAGTGTGTTAGAGTGTGTCAAATACCGCTTAAGGCATTTACAATTGGTCGTTCGGTGTCGGTCACCGAATGCACGACAATTGTTATGTATTGTGAGATCATTGTTACTTAAACTGCACGTTGCTCTGTCCGCTAATACGTGTTATGTAGTTGTGTGTGTGACCGTTCACACACATGCAAACATCAGACTCACACGTCTACAAATGTTTTACATACCATTTTTTTTTAATTTGCAGTAAATTTGTATATTCTTGTATGAAAGGGCGCCAAATTTTGTTTTGCCCGGGGCGCTCAAAGCTCTAGAACCGGCCCTGTATACATAATGACACTATTTATGTTATGACACACATGGGCGCCATTTTGCATAAAAGTTTGATGATGAAAAAACCTTAATAATCTGTTCCAGTAATTTTAAAAATGATTTCCTGCAAAATCACGTTTTTTGACTTGTGTCAGTTTTCTAGAAAACCATCAATAAATACTTACATAAATACATCAAAAGATGTCGCAACTAGTCATTTCAGTATATGTCAAAAGATCACTGTATGCCATGTATGTTAAATACGTGTTTTTTTTTAGGTGCCTATGCTGATTTTTTAAAGGGTGTTAATATATTCTGCCCATTTTTTTATACGTGTCAACAAATTATAAAACAAAACATTAATAAATCAAAATTCTTGGGTTATATTTTCTTAAAAACATATTCATTGGATTAAAAAAACTTGGTTTCATGCTTATTAAGAAAAAAAAATGGGTGCTTAATTCATTTATTAATTTTTATAAGCAAGTTTGATGAAATACCTAAAAATAGTGTTCCACAATCGGGGCTTTTACCCTACATAAAAAAAAAAAATATATTCAAATTTCGATGTTTACATTCATATTAGCTAACTTCGTCAACTAACAAATGTTCTCGAATATTGTTCGCTAACAATAAATTGTTAACTAACATTCATGTTAGTTCATCTCATTTTGTACCCGGTGATAGCACCTTTTAAAAGAATAATTTATTGTAGTTATTATGCCGTGTCTTGATAAAGATCTCATTGTCAGATATATGAGTATGAATTGAATAATGTCGGGCCGGGTTACTACTAAAATAAAACAAAATGAACCAGCTGGTTAAAAACAACTATAAAAATTTATTAATTATTTATCATTATTAATTATTAATTTGATGAATAAACACGTTTCATGAATTATATAAAAACTCTCTTCTGATAAAATGAAGAACTCTCTTGTTCTTTTGGTGACATTGTAACTGTCTTTTGCCTAAAAACTGTAAATTTTTTCTGTTGAGGAAATATATAAACAAATACGTACGTTGGTTTAATTTAATTAGGATTTCGTAGTATAACAACGAAATCCTTCTAAATTCGTCCTATCTGTCGTCGCATTATGTGGTGGTCTACTCGCACCTGATTACTTCTAAATGATCAGTGTCAGACTTTATCCAATTTAATAAACACTATCGCTTTTTAAACACTGTTTTTGATTTTTTTAAAACTCATAATATAGAAAATAAAAGGTTCAGATAATTATGCTATTATAATAACAAGTTAAAGGCTAATTTTAACACTGAATAAAAGCAAGAAATATTTTATCCCGAGAATTGTGAGAAATTTTACCTGCTGCCTACATATTACAAACAGAATGGGTTTCTTTCTTCTTTAATCATTATTTTTGCACATTTTTATTTAAGTATAAACATAATAGTCCAATCAAATTACACATAGAGAAAACAAAAATTGTTACCTAGACTTTTATAAGTGGAAATGGTAAAGAGGCTTATAATAAACGTAAAAAAATTAAATGCGTGAGCAGGGGCGGTGGAAAATTGATTTGGGGGGGGGCTAAAAGGATGAAAAATTATATTATTGCAATTTCCGGCGAAAGTCGAAGTCAAAGGAAAAAAGGAAAAATTATCCTTTACAAAAGTTGTAGATCATGAAAAAATCTACAACTTTTGTAAGGGTAACTTTTTTAACATAACCCCAAAAATTTCGGAGAAAAATGCGAATTTTCTGGTTTTTTTCTTTATTTCGTTTTATACTTCTCATTTCCACAAAAATAGCTTAATTTTGACGAAACTTAGTGACCTTTAAGTTTCCGAGATATTCATTTTTTCGGTCCGTTTCCACTTTTCTAAGTGGAAATGGTAGAGGCTTATAATAAACGGAAATAAGATAAATGCGTGAGCAGGGGCGGCGGAGGGCTCATTTGGGGGGTCCCAAAAGGATGAAAAATTATATTTTTGCAATTTCTAGCGAAAGTCAAAGTCAAAGGAAAAATTATCCTTAACAAATGTTGTAGATCATGCAAAAATCTACAACTTTTGTGGAAGTTACATTTTAACATAACCCCAAAATTTCGAAGAAAAATGCGAATTTTCTTGTTTTTTTCTTTATTTCGTTTTATACTTCTCATTTCCACAAAAATAAATTAATTTTGACGAAACTTAGTGAAAGTATACCTTTCTGGGTCTTAAATAATCACAATTTTTTTCCGGTAAAAAAATTAAGAAGTTTCCGAGATATTAATTTTTTTCGGTCCGGAATACTTTTTTTTTTCAAGAACAGATTCTCCTTAAAAAAATCAGTTCTGCCGGTGCTCATTTTTTTCGGCTTGACATGTACTTTTCGATAAAATGCAAATAATTGGTAGTTCCATTTAAAAACAGGTTCAAAAATGCAAAAGAAAAACCAACCTAGTGAACATTTTTCTGTAAATTTTATGTCACAGTGACAGAACTGAAAGTCACGTGTTACATAAAATGTGAGTCACATATGTCTCACATGTAACTTACAATTTCCCACTTATAAACGTAACAATGTGACGTAACATTGTTATATTCTTGTTACGTTTCAGGAAAATATAACTTTGATGTTACCTTATAGATAAAAATACGCCTTACGCCTTCTTTTGCAAAAAGCTAATTCAAAATTCCCTTTTTTTGTTTCTTATTAACATTACATACACATATTACCAACTTATTGTCATATACATACACCCGAATTATTATTATTATTATTTTTTTTTGTTTTTGACTGTTGCAGGATTCGATCCATTATATTATCCAAACTGAAGCATCTTTTAAATTATCGACAGTCTTAACCACTAGACCAAACTCACTTACTTATTCTCATCGTTATATATTAATATATATCACAAAATAGTAAATAAAGCCTTACAAGAATTTTCATAACAGTTTTATTTTTAAATTAATAACAAAATTAACGTTGCTTTAACGACGTATTAACGTTTCTTTAATGAAATGTCACAATCATGACTCTTTTGTTATGTTTTTGTGACGTATCAATATTACTAAAACATTCGTCCATCCATTTCATCCATAAATCGACTTATCCAAAAATGGATGGATGAAATTTAGTTACATCAAACGCCAGCCAACAGGGGATAGATTGAAAAAAAACTTCAGGAATCTTTAAATTGATAATTCCTCGCGAATTGATACATTTAAAATTAATAATGGTAACAAAACATTTCACAAAAGTGACAAGTAAAATGTTTTATTAATATTGATACGTCACAAAAACATAACAAAAGAGTCATGATTGTGATATTTCATTAAAACAACGTTAATAGGTCACAAAAACATAACATAAGAGTACTGTTGTGACGTTTTGTTCAAAGTAACATTGTTAGGTCATCAGAACATAACAAAAGAGTCATGGTTGTGACATTTCATTAAAGTAACGTTGATACGTCACAAAAACATAACATAAGAGTCAGTTCTGTGAGGTTTTATCAAAGTAACATTGTTAGGTTGTGAAGACATAACATAAGAGTCACACTGTGACGTTTTATCAAAGCAACCTTTATACATCATCTAAACGTAACAAAGCAGTCACAAATGTGACATTTTATTACAGTCAGAATGGCATGTGACTGTTACGTAACATACAGGTAACAATTAGGTATATAACATAAAACTCTAATTTTATACAGCCTTGGCTAAAAGTATTGAACACTCCCATAAAACACGTGTAACTCTAAAATTAATTTAAAAATGACTTTTCTGTTTAATAATAGAATGAAAGGCAATACTAAAAGTTAATTTTAAACAATTGATAAAGGATTTTAAGGTACCATAAAACACCTGGCCCATAAAATGTGAAATTTGAAGTTTTTTGAAAAATAATGTAACTTATTTTTTAGCCTGTTATTAACTTTCAGGATAACAAGAAGCTGCTGAGTGTTGTTTATTCGTATAGTAGAGACAGTTTGTAATACGAAATGCCGAAACAACCAGAACTTAACACAAAAACACGAATAAAAATCCAGATTTTATATGAAGAAGGGAAGACTCAAATAGAGATTGCTAAATTAATAAAAGTTTGACGATGTGCAGTGCAATTTACAATTAAAAGGTTCGTGGAGACTGGCTTTAACACAAATAAAATGAGAACGGGCAGAAAACGCGTTACTACTGACCGCCAGATTAGATTCTTCTGAAGAAGATTGGTCCAATGTAGTATGATCCGACGAATCTAGTTTTGAAGTAAGTTAACTTCTATACCATCGCATTAAAAGATGCGATTCGATTTGCCGGACCATACCACATTGGACCTATCTTTTTCAGAAGAATGCTGGTGTCTCAAAATCCATTCTAAACGATTTTTCTTGATGTTGTCGGAGAGCCAAGGCTTCTTCCTAGCTTTGCGGCTTTTTAAACCTGCTTCTGTGGGTCTTCTTACAGTTCGAGAACTAATTGGTTTCCCAATGTCTCCCGATAAAGCTGCAGTGAGCTCAGAAGAAGTTTTTTTGCGGTCCTTAAGTGAGTCACGGATAAGTTTTCTAATCTGGCGGTCAGTAGTAGCGCGTTTTCTGCCCGTTCTCATTTTGTTTGTGTAAGAGTCAGTCTCCACGAACCTTTTAATTGTAAATTGCACTGCACATCGTCAAACTTTTATTAATTTAGCAATCTCTATTTGGGCCTTCCCTTCTTCATATAAAATCTGGATTTTTATTCGTGTTTTGTGTGAGGTTCTGGTTGTTTCGGCATTTCGTATTACAAACTGTCTCTACTGTACGAATAAACAACACTCAGCAGCTTCTTGTTATCCTGAAAGTTAATAACAGGCTAACAAACAAGTTTCATTATTTTTCAAAAAACTTCAAATTTCACATTTTGTGGGCCAGGTGTTGTATGGTACCTTAAAATCCTTTATCAATTGTTTACAATTAACTCTTAGTATTGCCTTTCATTCTATTATTAAACAGAAAAATCATTTTTAAATTAATTTTAGAGTTACACGTGTTTTATGGGGGTGCTCAATACTTTTGGCCAAGGCTGTATAATTGTTATGTTACCCATAAGTCAAAAAAGTTACGTAACTTGTTATTTCCCTGTTACGTCACATTTACATTCTATGTTCACTGCTAATAAGTAACAAAAAAGGTACCGGGAATATATATATATATATATATATATATATATATATATATATATATATATATATATAGAGAGAGAGAGAGAGAGAGAGAGAGAGAGAGAGGGCATAGGGCTGGATCTAGGGGGGGGCAGCGGCGGCACGTGCCCCCGGTGAGTTTATATGGGGACCAAAAATGTAAGTTGAGGGGCACGAAAACGGTGAATTGTTTTTTATACTCACCACTTACTTCTTGCAATTAGGGGCGCTAGAAACAAACTTAACAAAATTTAACGTTTTTCGTGTTGTGTTTTTTTTCCTCGTCACTTACTTTTTACAGGGAAAAATTAAGAAAAAATATCGGTGCGCCAAAATGTTTAATTTGGCGTTTTTCTCGGGAAGGGTGCTAACAGCAAAGTTTGCCCTCCCTCGTAATAACTGTAGGCCCGGCTCTGTATACAGGTGTATATATATATATATATATATATATATATATATATATATATATATATATATATATATATATATATATATATATATATATATATATATATAGTGGCCATTCACATTCAATGGTATGTACTCCGATTTTACGTAGTGACGTCTGCGATTTAGTGGGGTTCTCCTCTCATAGATATCTTGTTGTTTGCCTGTGTTGGTGAAAATATATGTACCAAGCCAGAGTCAGGGCCGTAGATAATATTATCGAGGGTCTCGTAGCCTTTAAAAATTTTAAAATTTCACTGCAGATATATATATATACACATATTCTGTATACGTAATATGCAATATGCAAATGCAAAATGAGTACCGTAAAATTCTAGAATATTCTAATCGTCAACTAGCAGAGATATCAAAAAACAGACTTCACCGTTGAATTGGTCATTAAAAATGAAATTAAATAGTGTAGTTTGACAAAAATTATAGAATGTTCTATTTGTCAACTAGCAAAGATATTGAAAAATCAGTTGTACCATTTAACTGTCCACTGAAAAAGAGGTCAAATTACACATTTTGACAAATGTTCTGGAATATCCGTCAACTAGCAAAGATATTAAAAAACAGACGTCGCCATTGTATTGGCTACCAAAAAAGAGACTAAATAACACATTTTGAGAAATGTGTTATTTTGAGAATATTCTGTTTGTCAACTAACAAAGATATTGGAAAATCTACTGCACCACTTAATTGTTCAATCGAAATTAAACTAATGTAAACCAAATGTCCGATTTTGATAAACAAATTTTGCTATTTGACGAATACAATGTTCTAGAACATTTATCAAAATGTGCTATTCCGTCTTTTATTCGATGACCAATTAAATGATGCAATCGACTTTTCGATATCTTTGTTAGTTGACGAATAGAAGATTCTTAAATTTTTGTCAAAATGCACTGCTTAATCTAATTTTTAGTGCCCAATTCAATAGTGACGTTTGTCTTTTGGTGTCTTTGCTAGTTCATGAGTAGAATATTCTAGAATTTTTGTCAGCTTCCGCTATTTGGCGTCTTTTACGCTGATGAATGCGATAGTGAAGTTGATTTTTCGACAGTTTTCTAAAAGTCGTCATTTATATTCATTAGTATAACATTCAATTTCCTTTGTCTACACAACCGAATTTTAGGTGTAAATTGTCCAGAGTTGTGCCATGTGATGTAAAAAACCAGATTTTTACATTTTTACGTAAAAAATTGTAAAATACGTAAAAAACTGTAAAAAACCATAAAAAATTGTAGAAAATTGTAAAAAATTGTAAAAAATGTAAAATACTTAAATCATTTGTCATTTTACTGACAAAAAATTTATTTTGACGGTTATTACTTGTTTATACGTTCACATGAAAAAACATGTAAACAAAATGTCGACACAAAAATGATTTTTTGCTGGTAGAAGGCCATCCACAGCTGACTCTAAAGCTTTAAGTTTCCAAATTAACAAACTGAGTTTTGAGAGATCAAAAAAAACTACTATATATTTATCTCTCTTTAAATTATAATAACAATAAAATCACTGATGATAATGATGATGAAGATGATTGATACCTTTAATAAAATTTAACTGAATAAGTAAAAATCTTTTTAATATTGAATTCTCAAATAAACTATTCTATCAAAGCTAACCTTTCTTTTACCTGTTTGTCGCCATTTATATTTTTAATTTTCAAATTACTTAATAATTAAGTTTTACTTTGCAAATATAGCAAATACTTCAATAGCAAATATGGAATACCATCAGTAACGCTTTCATATCTATTAAATTTAAAAAATTTAGTTTTTTACATTTTTTACAGTCTTTTTTATCAAAGAAGTATGTGTGAATTACAAAGTTTTTTACATGTAAAAAACTGTGTAATTTACCCGAAGTAAATTACACGCACAACTCTGAAATTGTCTCTTAAGATAATTTTGTTTTAAATAAATGCAGATAAATAATATTTACCAACACCCGAAACAAAAGTTTACCGACGCCCCTGAACTTCCGATTTTACGTACTTCCCCTTAAATTTGCACCGACCACTACGTAAAATTGGATTTGTTGTATATATATATATATATATATATATATATATATATATATATATATATATATATATATATATATATATATATATATATATATATGCGTACAGAATTAATTACAGATAAATGTATGTGTACAAAAAAAATTGTACTTTCTCCAACTTCCAATACCTAATGTTAATGTATTTTAACATGTTAATAATAACTTTTTACAGCCGATAGCATCACCGTGCCTATAAATTATTGACTTTTTTTTATAAAAATGTAAATATTTGTCTATAATAATTTAATGATTGGTATTGTTATTGTAATTAAAGTATTGCTATTGCTATTTTTTATAAATTTTTGTTTTAAATTGCTACAATTATTTGTAATTCAGTTTAACCTCCCTTTATTTTATATTATATTTATATTGTTTATATATTACAATATAAACAATATAATGTGATATGTAATTAGATGTAAAAGTGATATTTAATTAGAAGGTAATGTAGTGTCCAATTTATTATTTAATTCACGAGCAATATCACTTTGGTGCTCACTAGCTTGATGAAATTTTATAGAAATTTTGTAAAACTTCTCGATAATTTTGAAAATTCAAAACTTGGTAGCGACCCCTAAAACAATTTTTTTTTTAAATCTAAAATTTTTATGGAAAACTTTTTTTCATATTTTGGAACAAATTAAACGGGTGCCCCTAATAATTTTTAAATATTAGTTTTTTAAGGACCACTAGTGATGTCGGATAATAAATCGATAAGTCGGTTTAGTCGACTAATTTTGTTTACATTTAGTCATATTTTAGTCGACTATTTTACTTTCGATTAAATGATTAAAATGATTAATTTTTTTAAATGACTAAAAAACGACTAATTTAACAATTTTTCTGTACTATTTATTGGACTTCAAAAAATGAAAACTAAAAAATTCACTTTTATGTGATTAATATATTGTGATAATTCGTATCTTTCTTTTTCTTAAAAGAAAAATATTAAAAGTCCCTAATTAAATTCAAAAGAAAACCTCGTTTTTGAAAGAGTTACATAGGTTACCTTATCATGAATTCGACTAAAAATTTAATCGATTAGTCGACTACTCTGTGCTCGATATTTTCGACTAATGACTAATTTTATCTGAAAAACAATTTTAGTCGATTAATCGATTAACTGCTTCTCGATCCGACATCACTAAGGACCATCCTATAAATATGTATGTATGTATATTGTATAGTGACTCACTATACTATATACATCCTGTATGTATAAATAGCCACATCCAAAATTAAAAGGTAAAATTGAACAACAACATCAAATTTGGTTTTTATCTTCGTTTATAAATTATAGGAAGGAGAAATCTATGAAATTAAGAAAAACAAATGAACCTGTACAGTTATCTCATTACCGTTAGTATTAATATAATTTTATTAATGGGCGACTAAAACTAACTCTTCTCACAATAATATAAAATTCTTGATTACCTTCACATTTAAGCAAATGAAATTTTTATTTGATGAGCAAGATGTGCCTACTATTTAGAATATGACCGCACATCAGGTTTTCATAACATAAATTATGTAATAATAATGTTGGCACATATTATTAACAATATTTGATCTTGTATATATATATATATATATATATATATATATATATATATATATATATATATATATATATATATATATATATATATATATATATATATATATATATATATATATATATATATATATATATATATATATATATATATTTATATTTATATATATATATATATATATATATATATATATATATATATATACCTATATATAGCTTTTTATCTTGTTTGGAATATGAACACCTGGAATGAACCCCATATTTCCTTCTCTGTTTTGCAGAACAGATTCATATTCTAAACACAATAAACAAAATATACATACGTATTAAACAATAAATTAGGTAAGCTACCTTCTCTTTCTTTTTCCACGATCGTAAACAGTATTAAATGCTACAATGCATTGCATTGGGTAATTATGTACTCTTTACAAATAATCTCATTGATTTTTCAAGGTAATAATAATAATAATAATAATAATAATAATAATAATAATAATAATGCTGGGCTAAAATCCAACCTCACGTCCCCGTTCGTGCCCGGCGGGCAACTGTTAGCTTCGACTAGCAGGCTAACGAGGCTAGGGTATTTTTTTTCGACAAGGATGATTGTCGTAGGATCGACAGTGTGGCATTCTCGTATTGAGCGAAACTTCACCGATAGTCTAGATTGTGCGTAGTTGGGAATTGGGGCTGACGCTGCTCAACTGACTGACGAAAGTGAATGTAGTAGCTGGTATGGGCATGTTTACCAGTCTCGTGAATCGCGTCAGACGAGTCGAAAAGTGATATTTTATCTGTGATTTTGTTTTAACCAAGCTGTGACGAATCTGTGATCCTTGTTATGCCACCCTGGGTTTTCATGCCTGCGGTGGTATTTTTCAAATATTCCTGTGATATTTCCCTGGCCTTGTTCTTGTCATTTCGATGGGTAGGAATGCGGCTCCCGACGCACTCGTTCTCATCGGCCACACGTACGAGTCGACGTCTGCCCGAACAGCTTGAGCGAGCTCGCCCAGTAAGGAGACGTCATCGTCCCTCGTACGGATGCGTTCGTGGGCGTTGATATGGCGGCTTCCGCCCCGTCGAAGTGATACGAACACAGGTCAGATGTTGACTTTGTGATACTCTGTGGCATTGTCCCGTTCTCTGTAGCCTCGACTCGGACGAACGTGGCCTAGTCATCGTACCGGTCTCCTGTGTAGGTTGACCCCGACATCTGACAGAACGGCACATGTACCCAGTAATCAGTTATCTGACAGAACAGTACATGTTGCTCAGTAATCAGATGTCACTGTCCCTACACGTGTGAGTTCCTAGGTGTTGACGAAGCCATTTCGGAATTGTTGAGACTATGGGGAGCGGAATCGTGCCACAGAGCAAGAAATTTTTGAAATCTGTGATATTGTTGTTTTTATTTTTTAATAAGATTGTGTGTAATCCGTTTTGTTTTAACAATGTACCACCGAGGGCCTTTTCCACCCGAGGTGGTACATCATTTTTTTTTTTTTTTTTTTTTTTTTTTTTTTTTTTATTCTTATCTGTGATATTTTATGGTGCCGCTGTGGCCCCTCAGCGGTTTTGTTTTTAACTACTTATTGCGGCACTGGTCGGCCTGTGGCTTCCCAGTGACGTAATAAGATTTTCCTCTTATTTTCTGGTGATATTATTATGATGTTGTTTTATTGTGATATTTTTACTCAGATTTCTCCACTCCGAGGCCCTTTACACCTCGGAGTTTCATCGTTGGTTTTCAGTCCTTGGTGACCGGACGCTCTGTCTAGTACTTATCGTACCGTCACCAAGGACTGTCCGCTCTTTTTAAGCCCTGGGATGGCAGGGCCCATTGATGGATTTTATCATGTGTATGTTTTGTCCCTTGTCTATCGCATTTATGTGTTCCTGTCTGTTTTGTGTATGTTTTTATCTTTACCGTTTATGGCGGCGCATGCCCTCCGATGGCGATGCCGCCGGGTGCTGCTGACCGCGCCATCCACCGGCAGCAGTACCCCAATTTTAATTAAAAAAAAAAAAAAAAAAAAAAAAATAATAATAATAATAATAATAATGATGCAGCAATACCTAACGCGTGTACGGAGATTACTGAGCACCCACCTTGATGGAAAAAAAACCATCAAAGCAATTAACACCTACGCAGTTCCGGTGCTAACATACTCATTTGGGGTAATCAAATGGACGCCTACGGACTTGACAAACATCGAGATCAAGACCCGCGTCCTTATGACCAAATACAGAATTCATCATCCCAAAGCAGCGATAGAACGATTAACGCTGCCAAGAGCCGAAGGGGGTCGAGGTCTTATAGACATAAGGAACACGCGTAATAAACAGGTTCATAACCTGCGAGAATACTTTTACACCAAAACACACACATCACACTTACACAATGTAATAATCCAAGCCGACAAGGCATATACACCATTAAACCTCTCACACACAGAAATGCCAGATAGTTTTTGCCGTTTGGTCACGAAGGAGGACAAAATTCAGCAATGGATTCGGAAGCCTTTACATGAGAGACATCCACATGATCTTAATCAGAGTAACGTCGACAAAGCAGCGTCGCACGCCTGGTTGAGTCAAGGAAGTCTTTTCCCGGAGACTGAAGGATTCATGCTAGCTATACAAGATCAAGTAATTCATACAAAAAATTACTCAAAATACATACTTCGTGACTCGTCAATAACATCTGACTCATGCCGGAGATGCCATTCCAAACCTGAAACGATCCAACACATCACAGCTGCCTGTACTCAGCTCGCTCAGTCCGAATACAAACACCGTCACGACCAGGTTGGCAAAATCATATATCAGAAACTAGCGGTTAAGCACCACCTTATAACCGATAAAACACCTTACTACAAGCTCACACCAAAAGTGGATCAAGCTCACGCCCGTGGAAGACTCATAGAACGGTTTCTAGACGAGTCTGAAGCGATCTTGTTGAATTCCGGTCAAGGTACTTTCATTAACGCAAGAACCGGTGAGCTGTCGGCTATCGACTTATCACTTGGCTCACCGGTCATGGCGCACCGTTATGAGTGGACGCTGGCGTCAGACTCATACGGTAGCGACCATATACCAATTATTTTGAATAGTTTGAATAGTACCACGCCGATGACTCCACATTCGTCTTCGCCGAGATGGCGTCTTCGTCAAGCTGACTGGGGTAGGTACGTAGATTCATTCCGTACATCCGAGCTGACTGGAGACGTAGAAGATGATGTGGAGCAAATGTCCTCCAGTGTCATTGAAGCAGCACATAAGAATATACCAATGTCGTCCAACAATCCACCTAAACGTCGCTTACCCTGGTGGAATGAAGTCGTGAGTGTAGCAGTTGCAGAGAAAAAGCGGGCGTACCACGAACTCAGACGTCGCCTCACGCAGGAAAATGTGATAGTCTACAAGCGTGCCCAAGCACGCTGTAAACGCACTATAAAAGAACAGAAGAGGCTATCATGGGAGCAATATGTTTCGGCCATAAATACCTCCACGACCACCTCAGAGGTATGGAGAAGAGTGAGGGCCATTACTGGGAAATATTCCCGTTCACCTATGCCCTCCCTTCTCGTCGTCGACGGTCGGAACATCACTGAACGCGCGGAAATAGCTAGTTGCTTAGCTAAACACTTTGAGCGCGTCAGTGGCTCCCAGAATTATGACCCGGACTTCCTGCGGATCAAGATCCAACACGAGCAAAATGATCTTGATTTTTTCTCAGATGAATCCCTCCAGTATAACCAACCGTTTTCTATGCAAGAATTACTGGAGGCGCTTCGGGGATCTGGGGACACCTCCCCTGGACCTGATGAGATCCCCTACGCCATGATCTGGAACCTGCCTTATCCTGGTAAGTGTAGGTTGCTGGATCTGTACAACGAAATTTTTAGGCAAGGCGTTTACCCTCCGCAGTGGCGAGAAGCTACCATCATTCCGCTTCTAAAAGAGGGTAAAGATTCATCGCAACTATCTAGCTACCGTCCAATATCCTTGACTTGCTGTTTCAGCAAGGTATTGGAAAAAATGGTGAACAACCGTCCCGTCTGGTGGCTGGAATCCCACAACCTCATCCCTAAACATCAATGTGGGTTCCGCCGATACAATTCGACCACGGACCATCTTGTTCGCCTCGAGAATGTCATTCAAGACGCTTTTCTCCAACGAAAACACCTTGTGGCCGTGTTTTTCGATTTGGAGGATCCTGTTCTCACATTGAAAGGATCCAACCTTCAGTGCGTTGATAGCGTCAGGTTTCTAGGACTCATATTTGATAAACAACTTACGTGGCGCCCACACCTCCAAGCCTTAGCTGCGAGTTGTCGCAGGACAATAAACATGCTTATGTGCTTGGCAGGTGCATCGTGGGGTGCGGGCCGGGAGTCGTTGCTTCGCCTGTATCAATCGCTAGTTCTGACTAGGATTGATTACGGCAGCATTGCTTACTCCTCCGCCTGGGCGTTTGCGCTCTTACTCCTAGATCCTGTTCACCATGCAGGCATACGACTGGCTACGGGAGCATTTCGAACGAGCCCTTCTATGAGCCTCTGCGTAGATTCGGGTCTGCCTCCGCTGCGACTGAGACGTGAGCGTCTCTTGCTCAATTATGCAGCGGGGGTATATGCAACACCTACGCATATCAATCATCCGACTCTGTTCAGATACCGTTTACAGGGGCTCTACGGTCGACGTCCCACCATAAGTCGACCAGTGGCCGTTCGAACGCAGGAGTTATTAGAGAGTCTCAACTTACAGTTCGCTAAGGTACTTCCCAAACGTCCTATGGAAGTACCTCCTTGGCTGATCCCTAAAGTAAGGTGTCGTTTCGACCTGACTGGTCTCAACAAGGAGGAGACCAGTTCATTCGAATATCGATCCCGCTTTTATGAGATCATTAGCGAACTTGACTCTCTCTGCATATACACAGATGGTTCCAAAACAGCTACGGGTGTTGAGAGTGCCATCGTCATTCGTGACGATCCTCACGCTTGGTCACTTCCTCCCCAGGCCACTGTGTATACTGCGGAGTTATTTGCGATTTTGCAAGCCCTGCGATTCTGTCAAACATCTGAAGACAGCGCATTCCTCATTTGTTCCGACTCGTTGAGCGCGTTGCAAGCGATCTGCCACTCTCATACCATCGATCCACTGGTGCAGAACATCCGAACGTGTCTCTACATGCTCCGCCAAAAGTCTATCACCTTCTTTTGGATTCCCGGACATGTGGGGATACCTGGCAATGAACTCGCCGACCAGGCAGCACGTCATGCAGCCGAAGTGGGTGAGCCACAGGACATTGCCATACGCCCAGAAGATCTGAGAGTGTGCATTAGATCCGCGATCAATCAGAAATGGCAACGTGAGTGGGACAACCTCACGGCTAAACTCAGACAGGTGAAACCTGAGGTCCGAAGAACTCCAACACCTGTAAATCTGAGCCGACGAGAGAGTGTGGCCCTGACACGTTTACGCTTGGGCCACACGGCATTAACACATAGTCATGTTCTCGCCGGTGAGGATCAGCCAAGGTGCGCCGCATGCGGGACGGCGCTGACCGTGAGGCATATAGTTGAAGAATGTGTAACCTTTGAGCCATTGCGCCAGAGGTTGCAGCTCCCCAATAATGTAGCCGAAGCTTTAGCTTACGATGCAGTCTCTGAAAGAAAGATGCTTGAATTTCTCCGAAATTCGCATCTTCTTCAGAGACTTTAGGGGCATTACATCTCTAAATTTAGAATGTCGTCTCTTGATTCTCCCCCGACATTAAATTTTATTTTCAGCTTCGTTTTATTTTAATTTATGTGTTAAAATGCTTTGTGTGCGTCTTATTTATTACCCATACCCTGTTCCAGCTGGTCTGGCAGGGTACTTTTAGTATTGTCGTTATGCTACTAAGGGCCTTTTACACCCTTAGTGGTATCATGGGAGTGGTACTGTTGTTATTTATACTTGTTGTGTTGTTTTGTTATTGTTTTTTAACGATGTATCACCGAGGGCTTTTTACACCCGAGGTGGTACATCATTTGTTTTTATTTATCTGTGATATTTTGTTATGCCGCTGTGGGCTTGTTGTTATGGCTCCACAGCGGTATTGTTTTAACTCCTTATTGCGTCACTGGTGGGCCTGTGGCTCCCCAGTGACGTAATAAGTTTTTCTGTGATATTGGTCTGTGATACTGTGTGTTTTCTAGACGGTTCTCTCCACTCCGGGGACCTTTACACCTCGGAGGGAGTTCCAGCGATGGCTTCCAGGTCTTGGTGACCGGACGCTCTGTCTAGTACTTTACTGTCCTGTCTAGTACAGTCACCAAGGACTGTCCGCTCTTTTTAATGGCAGGGCCCATCGATGGATTTTATTATGTGTATGTTTTGTCCCTTGTCTATCGCATTTATGTGTTCCTGTCTGTTTTGTGTATGTTTTATCTTTACCGTTTATGGCGGCGCATGCCCTCTGTTGGCAATGCCGCCGGGTGCTGCTGACCGCGCCATTCACCGGCAGCAGTACCCCAATTTTAATAAAAAAAAAAAATAAAAAATAAAAAAAAATAACATTACAAATACAATAATAATAACATTACAAATACAAAACACCAGTCTTGCCCTACGATCCTGCGGAAGTAGAATCCTTTGTTGCCAACCAAAAGTGCAAGATCTTTTGGAATATGCCGGTTGCAACTACCAGGCAATTGAACGCTAATAAGCCTGATGTTGTGCTCCAAGATTTAACATCTCAGACTATGTATGTTATCGAGTTCTCTGCTCCGGCGGAAACTAACATAGTCGAAAAGGAGGAGCAAAAAAGGATTAAATATCAAGATCTAATACATGAACTGCGACAACTGTACCCGGGCTATACTATCCGCTTGGTCGTACTTATAATCGGATGTCTGGGGGGTATGCATAACTCCTTTGTGCGCAATCTTACCATCATTCCGGCTTGTAGATCTCACGCCAACATGTTAGCGGCGTCAATGCAAAAAGCATTTATTATCGGGACGCTCCGCACGCTTCGGTCTCACGAGACGACTTTTTCCGGGAGTTCATGAACACCTTTGAACCCCATGCCCCGTTTAGAGCGGGTCCTCGAACATCCATTGGACCTGCCCTCGAATCTCCCACTGTTATGGTTTTGCAGCGAGGTTCGGGGATTTATTAGGTAGGGAAGACCAGGAAGGGGATGCTGTATGACGGACATTACGTACCTGACCTAGAAGTACCTGACCTGGTACGCTGCACGGACACTTTTTCCTCCGCCTGGGGGTTTTTGAAGTGCAGTCGCGTTTTTCGTTAATTTTTCACGATAATAATAATAATAATAATAATAATAATGCCGAGAACCTCACGGCAAAGCTCAGACAGGTGAAACCTGAGGTCCGACGAACTCCGGCACCTGTAAATCTGAGCCGGCGAGAGAGTGTGGCCCTGACGCGTTTACGCTTGGGCCACACGGCGTTAACACACCGTCATCTTCTCGCCGGTGAGGATCAGCCAAGGTGCGCCGCCTGCGGGACGGCGCTGACCGTGAGGCATATAGTTGAGGAATGTGTAGCCCTTGAGCCATTGCGCCAAAGGCTGCAGCTCCCGAATAATGTAGCCGAAGCGTTAGCTTATGATGCTGCCTCTGAAAGAAAGGTGCTTGAATTTCTCCGTAATTCGCATCTTCTTCAGAGGCTTTAGGGGCATACCATCTCAGATTTTACAAGTCGTCTCGTTTTATCTCCCCCGATAGAATTTTAATTACAGTCAATTTAGTTTATGTGTTTAAAAAAGTATTGTGTGTGTCTTAATTTATTTATTTATTAACCATACCCTGTTCCAGCTGGTCTGGCAGGGTACTTTTAGTCTTTCGTTATGCCACTAAGGGCCTTTTACACCCTTAGTGGTACTGTTGTTATTTATACTTTGTTATCTGTTTCCGTTATTTTTTTTAATGATGTGCCACCAAAGGTCTTTTACACCCTAGATGGCACATCAATTGTTGTTTTTATCTGTGATATTTTGTTATGCCGCTGTAGGCCTGTTGTTATGGCTATACAGCGGTATTGTTTTAACTCCTTATTGCCTCACTGGTCGGCCTGCGGCCTCCCAGTGACGCAATAAGCTTTATCTGTGATACCTTTAGTGAGATTTTTTCTAGTCGTTTGTGTGTTTCTAGTCTGGTTCCTCCACCCCGGTGCTACTTACACCCCGGGGGGAGTCGCAGCGATGGTCTTCAGGCCTTGGTGACCGGACGCTTTGTCTAGTACTTATCGTACCGTCACCAAGGACTGTCCGCTCCTTTTAAGACCTGGGATGGCAGGGCCCACTGTTTGTTTTTATTATGTGTATGTTTGTCCGTTGTCTAGTGCATTTATGTGTCTCTGTCTTTACGTGTTGTTTTTATTTATACCTCTCGTTTCGGCGGCGCATGCCCTTAGTTGGCGATGCCGCCGGGTGCTGCTGACCGCGCCATCCACCGGCAGCAGTACCCCAATATTAATTAAAAAAAAATAAATAAATAATAATAATAATAATAATAATAATAATAATAAACAACAATGGCGAATGGAACATGTCCACATCGTTCCAATAGTGCTCAGTGCCACCGGGGTCATTCCACACACACTACATAATAGTTTGAGCCTCTTGGGTCTCCCAAAATACACATATGTCACTATGCAAAAGGCAGTGATCATAAACACGTGTCGTATAGTACGGAAGTTCCTCAGTAATACGAATCCGACTGCGATATGTGAAAGCACAAGACCTGCTTCTACTCCATCTGAGCCATCTACAGTGAGCGAACAATACACTGACACTCATCCTACTGACACACAACACACATACATAAACACACAATACACTAACACTGAAAGACAAACACTTAACACACATACAGATCCAGATTCGTCTGATGGAGAGGGGGGATCGAACAACTGCCGCACTGTCACTGTTACCGCTCTGGTGCACAATCCTCCTCAATTCAATAACACACAAGGTCCGTCAACCTCTGTACCATCTAAACGCGCAGTTCCAGGAACACCCGATCTTAATGAGCAATTTGATGAACCAGAAAACATCTACACCAAGAAACGTAAAATAGAAAGACACTTCCACACACATACACAAACACACACACAAACACAAACAGTCCTTTCCCTTCCCTCTGTCCCTACTCCTACCTACCATTTGAGGACACGAAAACGAACTAGGCTTTCACAGCCCTCTGTCATTGAGCCAACATCTACGCTCCCACAAAAGTCTCGCCGTACGACCCAGTGTACACCAAAATAGACGAATAACACCTCGTTTCAAGTAGCAATAACAACAATATAGGGAGTGATGTGACAAACCCGTCCGTGAATGTACTACGGTACTTTTACGGATTGGTTTGGCACATTACCCTTCCACAGAGCCTAATACCTTGCATAATGCCGGTATAGGTGAATGTTACCCAGTACTGTCCTACTGAGTAGTGAGCGCCAGGTTGGCGTAAAAGTCTATAATAATAATAATAATAATGTACACGCCTAAATGGCTCTTGTACAAATACCCCTTTTTGCAAACTAATTTTGTCGCTGGTTCATAAGTAATTAAAAATGCAACAAACGAAAATATCAAAATGTAAAACTAATAATACAATTGTACAAATTATATAAACAAAATTTTATTACTCACCAAAGTCGATATTGATAATTAATGTGTCCGTAACTACAATAATCAGGTGGTAAAAATATAGGATAAAAGGAAATATAGGTTACCTGATTTTGTTGATTATTGTATTGGATGAGTATTGTTTTCTTTAACATTCACTTGAATAGTTATTGTGTGTAGTTGCAAGTAGTCCAAACAAAAGATAAATTTAAGCACAATTTTAAAGCAACGAAAAACAATATTTAGCACAATATTGAACACTAACGTTCTTAATTAACAATAGCACAAAATAAGTAGCAAATTACTTATTAATTATAGCACATTTTTGCAATAATAATCAGAAAAAATAGCAAGCATTTTTAACAGACAAAAGTCAAACTTCGAATGCATAATACAGTTGTTATTGAAAAACAAACAGGCGAAATTATAGCAATTCAAAAACAACTTGCACAAACGTGTAATACCCTTTTCTGTGTGTATTAGAGTTAGGGCAAATTTTTATTAAATAAAATTATAAATTTGAGTATACATTGTGCTGTATACGGGGTGCACGAAATGTAAATTATTATTAATTAAGTAAAGGCCTAACCAAATAATAATAATAATAATAATAATAATAATAATAATAATAATAATAATAATAATGCTGCCGGGCATAAATCCAACCCCACGTCCTCGTCGTGCTCGGCGGTAACTGCTAGCTGGCTAGCAGGCTAACGGAGCCCTGGTTGGTTAATGAATAAATAAATAAGACGACACAAACAGTGGAATTCTTTTGTTATTGTTTTTTGTCTTTTTCTGTGTTTTTCTGCCACTGGAGGTCCATGGGGCCTCCAACGGTGTTGTTGCAATCCCCACTGTACCACTGGGCGATTCTAGGCCCCTGAGGGTACAGTGGGTAGGCTGTGATATATTCACTGTGATTTTTCACTCTGTGATATTTTGTTGTTATTTTATTGTTATTCTTCTATATTGTTAAATTTTGTTTTTCCTTATCTGTGATATTTTGTTTTGCCGCTGTAGGCCTGTTGTTATGGGTCTACAGCGGTATTTTCTTTTAACTCCTTCTTGCTTCACTGGTCGGCCTATGGCTTCCCAGTGAGGCAACAAGTTTTATCTGTGATACCGTGATACTTACCTGTGATATTTATTTGTGTTTTACCTTTTTTCTAGTCGGTTTCCTCCACTCCGAAGCCTTTTACACCTCGGGGGGAGTTTCATCGTTGGTTTTTCAGTCCTTGGTGACCGGACGTTCTGGCTAGTACTTAGCGTACCGCCACCAAGGACTCTCCGCTCTTTATGAAGCCCTGGGATGGCCGGGATCGTGCCCGGCGGGCAACTGTTAGCTTCGGCTAGCAGGCTGACGAGGCTCTGGTACTGTGTTTCGACAAGAATGATCGTGTGGAGGGGACGATATAATATCCCCCGAGTGAGTCTTATGCCTGCGTCAGTTTGATTTGGTTTAATTGGTACCTTGACCGGAATTCAATGCGTCGTCAGTGCTGTCTACTCCCATGGGCGTGATCTTCGGAGTCCGACGAGACCGTTCAGACGAGTTGAAATGGGTGATGTTACATCTGTGATTTTGTTTAACCTATCTGTGATACTTTTATATCTGTGATACTTGTTATGCCACTTGAGGTTTTCATGCCTGCCGTGGTATTGTCTAGCTGCTCGGTCTGTGATATTTCCCTGGCCTTGTTCTTGTCATTTCGATGGGTAGGAATGCGGCTCTCGACGCACTCGTTCTCATCGGCCACGCGTGCGAGTCAACGTCTGCCCGAACAGCTTGAGCGAGCTCGCCCAGTAAGGAGACGTCGTTGTCCGTCGTACGGATGCGTTCGTGGGCGTTGATGTGGCGGCTTCCGCCCCGTCGAAATGATACGAACACAGATCAGATGTTGGCTCTGTGATACTCTGTGGCATTGTTCCGTTCTCTGTAGCCTCGACTCGGACGAACGTGGCCTAGTCATCGTACCGGTCTCCCGTGTAGGTTGACCCCGACATCTGACAGAACGGCACATGTACCCAGTAATCAGTTATCTGACAGAACAGTACATGTTGCTCAGTAATCAGATGTCACTGTCCCTACACATGTGAGTTCCTAGGTGTTGACGAAGCCATTTCGGAAGTGTCGAGACTATGGGGAGCGGAATCGTGTCACAGAGCAAGAAATTTTTGAAATCTGTGATATTGTTGTTTTTATTTTTTAATAAGATTGTGTTTAATCCGTTTTGTTTTAACGATGTACCACTGAGGGCTTTTTCCACCCGAGGTGGTACATCATTTTTTTTTTATTCTTATCTGTGATATTTTATTGTGCCACTGTGGGCTTGCTGTTGTAGCCCTTCAGCGGTTTTGTTTTTAACTACTTATTGCGGCACTGGTCGGCCTGTGGCTCCCTAGTGACGTAATACGATTTTCCTCTTATATTTTTTTTTCTCCTTGTGATATTATTGTGATGTTATCTGTAATATTTTTACTCAGTATTCTCCACTTCGAGGCCCTTTACACCTCGGAGTTTCATCGTTGGTTTTCAGTCCTTGGTGACCGGACGTTCTGGCTAGTACTTAGCGTACCGCCACCAAGGACTGTCCGCTCGTTATGAAGCCCTGGGATGGCAGGGCGGTGAATTGTATCATGTATATGTTTGTCCGTTGTCTAATGCATTTATGTGTTCCTGTCTATATGTGTCGTTTTTATCATTTTCCCGTTTTGGCGGCGCATGCCCTTCGATGGCGATGCCGCCGGACACTGCTGGCCGCGCCATCCACCGGCAGCAGTGTCCCAATTTTCAAAAAAAATAAAAATAAAATAATAATAATAATAATAAACCCTCAGGGGCTTGTTGTAACACCTGGTTGCTTAGGTGGTCGGTTGCTACAACAACACGGGAAGTAGCGCTCCCGGGGTTCCCGAGCTAAGACCAGGTACTTTCTGGTACCTGGTGCGTGGAGTCAACCAGCGCTAAATGGTGGTCTCTGTTAACGGGCTAACTACCCCTAACAGGTTTTAACTAGTTCCCAACGGTAATAGAACTAGGAAGGCTGGTCGTGCCGCGGGTCTCTCGGATGGGCCCGCACAAAAAGGCGGAACCAGTCAAAATTCATCTTCTCGTCTCGTGCGCCTGGAGTGGACGGACAGCTTGAGGAGAGATTTGCTCACGTGCTGCACACAAAGTGAGCCAAATAAGAGAGGGTACATGGCAAGGATGCACGCCATATGGTGCCAGATGCATCCCGAACACTCTAATTTAACGCCAGAAAATCTGCGTGACCATGTAGCCCGAATTATAAAATTAAACATACCTACCGGGCATGACGATAATCGAGAAGCTCGCGAAGAAGCTAGGGTTGCAGAAACTACAGTGGTGGAAGCTGAACAGGATTCTGCGGTCAACGGTGAGAGCTCGACCAATAACATCATAGAGCGGGATCAACCGGTAACTTGCGGTGGCAGCGTAGTTACTGAGGCACAGACGGACTTGTTAAATCAAGCCAACACAGATACTGTGCTAGAGTTTAACACCAGAACAAGTTCAGCTCCCACACAGAATGATGCCGATCTAAATAAATCCCTTTCTGTCTCAGACAATTTAAGAAAACAATTTCGCCATCTTCTCGATACCGATTTAGACTTTGACAAACGACCACGTCCCAAATACCGACGGACGTATATAAAGGGCGAACAACTGACCCTACTAAACGAAATTTTGGACGATCATCTATCCCCATCCAGTGATCTCACCGACGTCGACAACGCAGTATATGCAGCGATGCGTGTCCTGATCCCATGTACTAAGCAGGAAAAGACTGCAGAGGAGAAGGCACGTATTCGTATTAAACAAATTGACACCAAGGTGAGGACACTACGACAGCTGGTATCGCGTATCCAATGTGTGATAGAATATATTCAGACCAATAGGCGCTTTACGCGAAAGGTACGGGCTTTTGCCAGAGAACTAAGGTACCGCTATCACACGATAAATTTGGGCAATCTGTTGACCATCAAACAGACACATTTGGATAAGATACGCGCATTGGCCCTGGTCAAGAAGAAAGTAGCCCGGCGTGAACGGTGTATTCGGGAAAATAAGATCTTTAACTCTTAACTCTTTAACCCTTCACGCCTGTTCGCATCTAAAAGCCCTGTCGTGGAGCAACCACCGACGGTCGACGCAATAGAGGATTATTGGCGGGGGATATATGAGACGACTAAAGAGACTGACTTGGACTGTATTTCCATCAGCCAGTTTAGATGGTACTGCAAACAACATCTTGGCAAAGTGCCATCTCACACCAATATAACATCTGTTGATAAAGAGGAAGTCGAACTTGCTTTCAAAGGCAAGAAGAACTATTCGGCTCCGGGCATTGATGGAATAACGAATTTTTGGTGGAAGAAGCTCGCTAGTACCCACCGCCACCTTGCCCGTATATTTTCAAATTGGTTATTTAACTGTGAGCCAATACCATCGTGGCTCGCTGAGGGAAGAACGGTCCTAATACCGAAAAAAGGAGACCTATCACAACCACAGAACTACAGACCGATAACGTGCCTGGACACTGTGTATAAAGCGTTCACTTCCATTCTATATGAACGCATCTTGAAGGCGATTGGACCAGTGTGGAGTTCGATCTATGAACAACGAGGTTCAAAAAGAGGAATGTCGGGTTGCAAAGACAACTTTCTGGTCGACAGATGTATCTGTCAGGACGCTAGACAGCACAAACGCAACCTGAGCATGGCCTGGGTGGACTATCGGAAAGCATTTGACACAACGTCGCATGAGCTCATTATCTATTTGCTCCATTGTCTGCGAGTCCACCCCGACATTATTAAATGTATTGAACACCTGTTGCCGCTCTGGAAAACAAGGTTCACAATAACATCCGGTGAACACGTTGTG
Organism: Brachynemurus nebulosus; assembly: GCA_035578155.1. Lineage (NCBI taxonomy): Eukaryota > Metazoa > Arthropoda > Insecta > Neuroptera > Myrmeleontidae > Brachynemurus > Brachynemurus nebulosus. Next base: position 918,842 of record JAPWDM010000002.1, read on the forward strand.
TCAACGGAGTTGGTGACATACAAACGAGGCGTATACCAAGGAGACAGCCTCAGCCCACTTTTGTTTTGCATCTCGTTGTTGCCCCTGTCAATCAGCCTGAGAGAGGAACCCGGATACTTGTGTGGCCCGGTAGGAAATCGCGAGCATAAAGTCACACATTTATTTTATATGGATGACTTAAAACTGTATGCCTCGTCGGAGAGTGATCTCAACTGCGCTCTAAAATTAACACACAAATACACGCACGCGATCGGTATGGAGTTCGGACTGGACAAATGCGCGGTGGTGCACTGTAAGCATGGTGTAGTTCCGAATTTTGATTCACACGCCCAATTAGTGGATGGAAGCATCATAGAACATCTTGATGAAGGAGCGACCTATACGTACCTTGGTGTTGGCGAAAGTCACATCCAGGACGTGAAGAACATGAAGGCCGCCTTAAGTAGTAGATATAAGCGCCTTCTCCGCCAGATTTGGAGTTCCGAATTGTCGGCGAAGAACAAGACCAGCGCTACAAATATGTTAGCCATACCCATCCTTTTATATACTTTTGGCTCAATTAAGTGGAATGTGAATGAATTGGAGGAACTAGACCGAGACACGCGAAAAATAATGAATATCAACCGTAGTTTGCACCCACGCGCATCGACACAACGACTTTACCTCCCACGAGACCAGGGGGGGAGGGGGCTCCTGTCAGTCGAACGTTTACATGATCGTATAGTCTTAGGTACAGCTTGTCGTGTACTTAACAGTTCAGACCCGCTATTGCAACTCGTCAGGGATCACGAGCTTGCTGGCGTAGGCGCATTTTTATTCACAGCAGCGCAACGTGCCGCCGATATCTTGGGCTAAGCCTTCGATCCGCGTAATCGCGACGGTGATGATAACATTCTTTCACTATCACAGTCGCGCCAAAAGTCGGCAGTCAAGAGAGCCGAGCAACAACATCTGCTCAATAAAGATCGCGACAAAGTTCACCAGGGTATGTTCTACCGTCATCTTGACAACCTTGGCCTTTCGAGCGAACTCACTTGGGCTTTCTTGAGAGCTAATGGACTTAAATCGGAAATGGAGGGCTTTATATCAGGGTAAGTCCTGCTTGTCGTAAAAGGCGACTAAAAGGACAACCCATTAGGATGAAGAGATTAAAGAAAAAGCTTTGAAAAAATGTCGCTGCCGGTGGAGTGACCGGGCGCATCAGGGTCACCACTGAATGTGACAGTTAAGATCGCGGTGACGACAGGCTGGGTTCTAAGCAGTCACCTGTCAGCTGTAATAACACCTTCAGCTAAAATACTACAGCCCTACTTACAGAGCCCCCAACACCTTTGGCTCAGCCGACTTTAAGTGTTTCTTCGGGGTGCCGCGACTAATGAACCGTAGACAGTTCAACCGCGACAGTTCAACCCCGACAGTCCAACCGACGACAGATCAACCTAACGACAGATCAACCGACGACAATTCAACCTAACGACATTTTAACTGAAGACAATTTAACCGTTGTACAATCTGTTAACTAATAAAAACAAAATTATTTGAATTTTATCTAGCAATGTAATTTGTCTCCCTTGAGACTTGAGACTTAATAAGTATTTATGTAGTCTCAAGTCTCAAGGTCGACTCTTCACACAATTAAGGGTATACTATTTGGTTGGGTTGTGTTGAATTTAGTTACCTTTCGTTGAATTCTATTAGTTTAGGTGTTGCCTGGTTAGGTTAATCTGTTAAGTTGTATTTGGTTACGTTAGGTTGGGTTTGCTTATAATTTGTTGAATTCGGTGAGTTTAGGCTGGTTTTGGTTAGGTTAGGTCGGATTTGTTTACAATTTGTTGAGTTCATTTAGTTTAAGTTGGGTTTGGTTAGGTTAGGTTGGGTTTGTTTATAATTTGTTGATTTCGGTTAGTTCAAGTTGGGTTTGGTTAGGTTTATATATAATTTATTGAGTTCAGTTAGTTTAGGTTAAGTTTGATCAGTTAGGTTTTATTTGGTTGTGTTTGGTTAGGTTAGGTTGGGTTTGTTTATAATTTGTTGAGTTCGGTTAGTTTAAGCTAGTTTTGGTTAGGTTAGGTTGGGTTTGTTTATAATTTATTGAGTTCGGTTAGTTCAGGTTAGGTTTGGTTATGTTAGATTGTTTTATATTAGATTAGGATGAGTTTGTTTATAATTTGTTAAATTCGGTGAGCTCAGGCTGGTTTTGGTTAGGTTAGGTTGGGTTTGTTTATAATTTACTGAGTTGGGTTAGTTCAGGTTAGGTTTGGTTAGGTTAGTTTGTATTAGGTTAGATTATGATGGGTTTATTTATAATTTATTGAATTCGCTTAGTTTAGGTTGGGCTTGGTCAAGTCAGGTTTTATTTGGTTAAGTTGTGTTTGGTTAGGTTAGGTTACTTTTACTTATGATTTGTTTAGGTTGGGTTTCGTTAGATTAGGTTACATTTGCTTATAGTTTATTGAGTTGGGTTAGTTCAGGTTGGATTTAGTTAATTTATATATTAGTGTTAAGCAGTTAAAATGTCCTGTGGTTTAACTGTTCTACGGTTCAATTGTCGTTTGATTTAACTGTCGTTAGGCTAAACTGTTGTGAGGTTGAATTGTCATCGGCTAATCTGTCGTTATGTGGAATTGTCGTCGGTTGATCCGTCATCAGGTTGAACCGTCGTCGGTCGAACTGTCGCGGTTGAACTGTCCGCGGTTTACTTGTTACAGAACCTTTTCTCAGAGCATTCTTTGGGGACCACTAGAGCTGGTAAGAAGCGTGTGCGTATGCAATGGACAGATGAAATGAATGAATTCATCGTACGCACATACTAAACTTGAAACGGACAAAACTGGTTACCGTAAAAAATTACATAAAGAGTTCGCGCGCACCTATCCTCACCTAAATCATGTCACTGAACAGAGACTGGCAGATCAAAAGCGTGTCATTTTCACCAATAACCTCATCCCTTCTTCCCTCATAAACACCATTAAAACACAAGTCGAACATCAATTTGCTAAAAATGAGGAAAGTCAGGCCTACGACGACCCACCAGAAATGGGGAGCCCCCCACAAAACGACACTCAACAATTTGTCGATAATGAGCCTAACCTCCATGAGACAGCAGTAAACGAGACCCTACCGCAAAAGATCGAACTGGAATTTAACACAGCACTTACTGAATTTGAAGGGACGGACCCCACACATAGGTACTTGTTGCCTAAACACCACACCTCGCGTAGACTGGCTGAGATCGTTGAGATATTAAACAATACAATACTGCCTAAACACTTGGAAACATGTGACAATTTTATCGAGTTACACACGGCTATCTACTGTGGAGCCGTTGCCGCTAATGTAACGGTTCCGACGTAACACCACCTGTAGCGCACAACTCGAAGGAACACAAAACTCCTGCCTGGAAAACACGACTGAATAAACGCATCAACAACATCCGATGCAACCTCGGCAGGCTCACCCAATACCAACAGGGTAGTAGGTCCAAGCGGCTCAACAAACACATACACAACATATTACACAAACACACAGTACATACACAATACGAGGAATCCAATAAAACACTTACAGAGATCAGAGATACGTTTCACCAAAAACTAACAGCACTAGCGAAGCGCTTAGGAAGGCATAAGACCAGTACTGAACGCAGACGACAAAACCAAGCGTTCAGCAGAAGTGAGAGACGGTTTTATCAGTCTCTAACGAACACGGTAACTGACAGTAATGGTCTACCGGAGAAGAACGCATTCCATAGTTTCTGGGCGAATATATGGTCCAACACCATTGACCATAATGACAAAGCCAGCTGGATCGATACAGAGTACAGGAATAACGAACATCTTCCGGAGATGCCCTACACGAACATTACTACAGAGGACGTTTCCAAAGCTTTACAGAGATCGCATAACTGAAAGGTACCGGGCATCAACAACATACAAAACTACTGGCTCAAACACTTTACATCAACACACAAGTATCTCGCTGAACCCTTTACACTATTCATAAGGACACCAAACCTGACACCGAAGTTCCTAACGCAGGGTATCACATATATGAAATCCAAAAATAGTGATACAAAAAATCCTGCTAATTATAGGCTTATCACCTGCTTGTCAACAGTATATAAGACTTTGACGTCCTGTCTGGCAGAAAAGATCAACGAGCATTGTCAGATTAACACCATACTGACAGAAGATTAAAAGGGATGTCGAAAGAGGTCACAAGGTCTTTTCAGCCTTCTGATTGACTCCGTAGTGCTGGAACAAGCGAAAGGGAGACAACGTAACCTGCAGACAGCGTTTATTAATTACAAAAATGCATTTGATTCGGTTCCGCACTCCTGGTTACGGAGAGTATTGGAGCTGTACAAAATACACCCAAGTATCGTGAACTTCCTTGGAACGATCATATCCGACTGGCGAACGACCTTACATTTGAGTATTGGTAATGAAAAAACAACAAGCGACCGTATTCAAGTAAGACGCGGCATATTCCAAGGCGACTCATTGAGTCCATTATGGTTTTGTCTCGCAATGAATCCACTTTCTCGCCTGTTAAATGAAACCAAATACGGTTACAATGTAGGTACGCAAACGAATTCGCGCCATACCATTTAACATTTGATGTACATGGATGATATAAAGATCTATGCAGCTACTAAACATCAAGTACAGCAGCTGCTGGGACTTTCCAACGAGGTCTCGCGAGACCTCTGTATGGAGTTCGGAATCAATTAATATCGAACACAATGTCGTTCTGGAGGAAAACGAGATGCGGTCACATTCGAACTCGAACCAGAGCCCATGCAGCCCATGAACGAGAGAGAGTCGTACCGGTATCTCGGATTCAATCAGGGCGAACGTATTGATCACAGCGCTGTAAAACAACACCAGTTCCGGTGCTAACGTACTCATTTGAAGTAATCAAATGGACACCTACGGACTTGACAAACATCAAGATCAAGACCCCCGTCCTTATGACCAAATACCGAATTCATCATCACAAAGCAGCGATAGAACAACTTATGCTGCCAAGAGCCGAAGTGGTCGGGGTCTTATAGACATAAGGAACACGCATAATAAACAGATTCATAACTTGCGAGAATACTTTTACACCAAAACACACACATCACACTTACACAAGGCATACACACCATTAAACCTCTCACACACAGAAATGCCAGATAGTTGTTGTCCATTGGTCACGAAGAAGGACAAAATCCAGCAATGGATCCGCAAGCCTCTACATGGGAGACATCCACATGACCTTAACCAGAGTAACGTCGACAAATCAGCGTCGCATGCCTGGTTGAGTCAAGGAAGTCTTTTCCCGGAGACTGAAGGATTCATGCTGGCTATACAAGATCAAGTAATTCATATAAATAATTACTCAAAATACATACTTCGAGACTCGTCAATAACATCTGCCTCATGCCGGAGATGCCATTCTAAACCCGAAATCATAATCGACCAGACATCACCTTCGTAATGAAAAAAACTAAGACCACCTATCTGATCGATATTGCGGTTCCGAATACACACAACTTACAAAAAACACACGCAGTTAAATTGGATAAATACACTGACCTCGCTGCCGAAATAAAACAACAATGACGAATGGAACATGTCCACATTGTTCCAATAGTGCTCAGTGCCACCGGGGTCATTCCACACACACTAAACAGTAATTTGAGTCTCTTAGGTCTCCCAAAATACACATATGTCACTATGCAAAAGGCAGTGATCATAAACACGTGTCGTATAGTACAGAAGTTTCACTGTAATTCGAATCCGACTGCGATATGTGAAAGCACAAGATCTGCTTCTACTCCATCTGAGCCATCTACAGTGAGCGAACAACATACTAACACTCATCTTACAGACACACAACACACATAAACACACAATACACTAACACTGAAACACAAACACTTAACACACATACAGATCCAGACTCGTCTGATGGAGAGGGAGGATTGACCAACTGCCGCACTGTCACTGTTACAGCACTGGTGCACAATCCTCCCCAACCCAATAACACACAAGGTCCGTCAATCTCTGTACCATCTAAACGCGCAATTCCAGGAACACCCGATCTTAATGAGCAATTTGATGAACCAGAACACATTTACACCAAGAAAAGTAAAACAGAACGACACATCCACACACATACACGAACACACACACAAACACAAACAGTCATTTCACTTCCCTCTGTTCTTACTCCTACCTATCCTCTGAGGACACGAAAACGAACTAGGCTTTCACAGCCGTCTGTCATTGAGCAACCATCTACGCTCCCACGAAACTCTCGTCGTACGACCCAGTGTACACCAAAATAGACGCATAACACCTCATTTCAAGCATAAATAACAACAATATAAGGAGTGATGTGACGAACCCGTCCATGAATGTACTACGGTGCTTTTACGGGTTGGTTTGGCACATTACCCTTCCACAGAGCCTAATACCTTGCATAATGCCGGTATAGGTGAAAGTTACCCAGTACTGTCCTACTGAGTAGTGAGCGCCAGGTTGGTGTAAAGGCTATAATAATAATAATAATAATAATAAACTGACGCTGCCAAGAGCCGAAGGGGTCGGGGTCTTATAGACATAAGGAACACGCATAATAAACAGGTTCATAACTTGCGAGAATGCTTTTACACCAAAACACACACATCACACTTACACAATGCAATAATCCAAGCCGACAAGGCATACACACCATTAAACCTCTCGCACACAGAAATTCCAGATAGTTTTTGCTCTTTGGTTACGAAAGAGGACAAAATCCAGCAAAACTCCGCAAACCTCTACATGGGAGACATCCGCATGATCTTAACTCGAGTAACGTCGACAAAGCAGTGTCGCACGCCTAGTTGGGTCAAGGGAATCTTTTCCCAGAGACTGAACGATTCATGCTGACTATACAAGTTCAAGTAATTCGTACAAAGAATTACTCAAAATGCATACTTCGTGACTCATCAGTAACATCTGACTTATGCCGGAGATGCCATTCCAAACCCGAAACGATCCAACATATCACAGCTACTTGTACTCAGCTCGCCCAGTCCGAATACAAACACCGTGACGATCTGGTTGGCAAAATTATATACCACAAACTACCGGTTAAAGACCGCCTTATAACCGATAAAACCCCTTACTACAAGCTCACACGAAAAGCAGTAGCGAAGAATGACTCCTGTAGACTTTACTGGGATCGGTCGATTTTTACAGATAATAAGACCATAAATCATAATCGATCAGATATCACCTTCGTAATGAAAAAAACTAAGACAACTTATCTAATCGATATTGTACAATACACACAACTTACAAAAAACACACGCAATTAAACTGGATAAATACACTCACCTCGCAGTGAAATAAAATAACAATGGTGAATGGAACATTTCCACATTGTTCCAATAGTGCTCAGTGCCACCGGAATCATTCCACACAAGATTTGCTTCTACTCCGTCTGAGCCATCTGCAGTGAGTGAACAACACACTGACATTCATCTAACAGACGCACAACACACTAAAATTGGAACACGAACACCTAAGAAACATACAGATCCAGATTCGTCTAACGGAGAGGGAGAACCGACCAACTGCAGCACCATCACTATTACCGCTCTGGTGCACAATCCTACCCAACCCAATAACATACAAGGTCCGTCAGGCTCTATACTATCTAAACGCGCAATTCCAGAAACAGCGGATCTTAGTGAGCAATTTGATGAACCAGAACACATTTACAAACACAAACGGTCCTTTCCTTCCCCTCTATCCCTATTCTTACCTATCCTCTGAGGGAGGGCACGAAAACGAACTAGGCTATCACAGCCGCCCGTCATTGAGCCAACATCTACGCTCCCACAAAAATCTCGTCGTACGACCCAGTGTACACCAAAATAGACGCATAAAGCTGAGCGTCCACTAGGTCAGAAACGCGGCGCGGTGCGGCGCAGTTCCGCTTTCGGAGATAAATACATCTGAATAAATGCAGGTTCGTCCACTAGGTCGACAGAGCGGCGTGGTACCGCCTCGGTGATCTTATTGATATAAGAACCGCGTCGCGTTTCCGACCTAGTAGACGCTCAGTTTAACACCTCGTTTCAAGCAACAATAACCATATAAGGAGTGCTGTGACAAACCCGTCCGTGAATTTACTACGGTACTTTTATGGGTTGATTTGGCGCATTGCCCTTCCACAGAGCCTAATACCTTGCATAATGCCCTATAGGTGAACCTTACCCAGTACTATCCTGCTGAGGTAGTAAGCACAAGGTTGGAGTAAAGTATAATAATAATAATAATAAAAATCCTACCTATACTCTGATGACACGAAAACGAACTAGGCTATCACATCAATCTGTCATTGAGCCAACATCTACGCTCCCCCCCCCAAGCCTCGTCGTACGACCCAGTGTACACCAAAATAGACGCCTCGTTATTCAATAAATACCCCTGTCGTAGTATCCTGCATAACATAGCGAATTTCCGTTTATAAAAATTCGTTTTGCTCGGAAACCAGTTAACATAGCATAATGGTTTAAAAACCTTTTTTATGTAATTTTTCTTCCTCTTTCTAACGGTGTAAAAAAATGTCGGAAAAAATTTTGAATAAGTGGAAATTTTGGCAAAAAAACAAATTTTTTTCAAGAACAAAAACCACGTTCTGGGCATCGGACGTGTCTGGCTAACGAACTTGTGCAAGCAATTCAGCCTATTTTTGGACCCTGATAACTTCGGTCTGGATAATACTTAAGAGCTCAAATTGTCCGGATAGAATGTAGTCACCAGACTAATGAAATGTACCAAATTTCAATTTTATATCTACCTCTATTGCTTTCGATATTATTAATATGTAAATTTTATTAAATTCGTCACTCACTCACTGATGATCATCAAAATTATAGAGTACTTCCCGAAATTTTAGAAAGTTGAAATTTGGTCTGTAGGCTGGGTTTAGCACACAATTAACGAGAAAATTAACAAATCTGTGATTTTCCCTCTTTAGCTTCTTATAAAAAATAAAACATATTGTAGACTAGCCGTACCCGTGACGTTGTTCACGCAAAACGTTGAGTAGTTTCTATTTCAATTTGTAGTTTCTTGCAACACAAAATGCATTAAATTGTCTCCAAATTGACAATTGTATATTTATTGTATTTTTCGGTACACAATTAGCAACATTGTTTTTGATTTCAAATTCAGAAAAATTTCCAAACTGTAATATTTAATTTAGTTACACATTTTGTTACTATAGTTATGAAATTTATGAAATATGTAAATTGGCGTAATGTGTGTAGATGCTCAAAATAGTTTTTCCATTTTCTCGTGGGAATGAGACATTTTCCCGGAATAAAAAATCTTAGATGTTGACCCAGGTAATAAGTTATCATCACACCAAATTTCATTAAAATCAGTCCAGTAGTTTTTACGTGATGCGTGAACAGACAGACAGACAGACAGAAAGTTACAGTTTTATTATATGTATAGATGTATTGGGATCTACCGAATGGCGGTATCACATCTGGTGTTGAAAAATCGAGACTATTCTTAAAGTGCATTTGTTGAAATGTCATTTACGAGCTGAATTTTGTAAATCTGAAAATACATACAATTGATTTGATTTTTCCATTCATTTACAATTCTCCAGTTATTTTATGACGTTTGCTATTTAAATTTGATGTTTGTATACTCTAAATTGTAATATTCATTAACTCATTCATCCATTTTTTCATATTTTTACCACATTTTAACTTTTACAGATGTAAAATTTTCTCTCCTTCAACAAAATCTCTTTGTTTTGGACTTGTGTCAACCTAAATACAAACAGTTCTAAGATTTATCATTTTTTCTTAATATAGCACTAGTTACTATATATGAAACTAATGTTAATGCACTTTTTTGTCAGCCATTTTTTGAAGCTCTTCCTTTTGAATAGATACCTACAGAAATCGGCTGTGGGATCCTGTACTATAGGCAAATATTCTAGCGAAATAAATATAATTTATAAGTATTACATCTGTGTTTTGCTTTCATTAATATTGTAGGAATATTTTACAATAGGGTAAGAGACCCGATGACCGAACACTATTTTTAGCTATATCATTAAAGTAGCTTAAAAAATTAAAAAATAAACAAAACACCCATTTTTTTTTCTTAATAAGTTTGAAACCAAGCTTTTTTAATCCAATGGATATGTTTTTAAGAAAATATAACCCAAAAATTTTGATTTATTAATGTTTTTGTTTTATAATTTGTTGACGTCTATGAAAAAACGGACAGAATATATTAACCTCCTTTAAAAAAACAACACACTGACCCGTAAGAAAAAACACGCATTTAATGTACATGACATGCAATACATACCATACATACCATCTTCTCCTATCGAATATTTAAACCATTATCTTGCAGCCACTTTGACACTCTATCCATTACAAGGGGACAGTCTGTGTCATAGAGTATCACAGAATGACACCTTGTGAAACATAGCAGCAATGACAGAAGGGTTTAAATATTCGATAAAATAAACCACTAAAATACTGTATTTTGTTTCGCCATCTGCTGATATTTTAAAAAAGATTGTGTACATTCTAACTTATCCAAACAGTTAAATTAAGTATATATTTAATGTATTTAATGTACACACGTGCACAGTTTATGTCGTTTCAGATTTAATACATATGTTTGACGTTTTTATTTGATAATATGTAAATAACAATTTCGAAGTTTTAATTCAATATTAATTATTTTTCAATTGATTTTACGTTCTGAAATAAATAAAATATTAAAGTGAAATTATAAAAACGGTTAGTTAAGTGTTTTAAACCCAAAAATTAATTAAAAATGTTTATAAAATAGATATGTAATATATAATTCTCAAAATGGGGTACCCAACCTTAAAACTTGGATCCCAAGAAGGAACACTTCTAGAAATAATATTTAACGCATATAAAATTTAATTTAGCTATCCTAATCTCTTAAGTGGACTAATAACAATTATTTGTATACTTTTATTATGCTAATAGCTTTAAAAATTCGGTGAAAAATGTTACAATTTATAACTCATGTGTTTTGAATAATGATCATCCATCATATTAAAAATTCACGAATTCAACAAAAATTGTTGGATATATATATATATATATATATATATATATATATATATATATATATATATATATATATATATATATATATATATATATATATATATATATATATATATTTCTTAAATTAAGTGAGGAGGCATTAAATGTGAGGTGAATTTAAATTGAAAAATAATCATTCTATTAATAATAATTTTTTTTATCAGAGGTTTCTTTCAGAAATAACTTCATTAATATATAAATGTCAAAACTGTTCGGACTTATAACCCCGTTCGACAATCGGGTCTTTTACCCTAGTTATATATTGTTTTGCTTTTTAAATTCTTTTATTTTTTTTCTATGCAGAAATTTAACCTGCAATTTTAATAAAAAGTAGGTAACTGTAGAATTGAAGTTTAACACATTTTTGACATTTATATACAAAATTTATAGCGTAGCGTTGAGTATAATTAACTTAAAAATAATCAATCATTCAATTTTAAAGGATCTTGAAATACAATAAAATCAATGGATTTGTTTTACAAACTATCTGAAGATATAGTAAGAATGATTTTAACAATCAAATGAATGGAAAATAATGATTTTGGCAGCCGAAAAGTCATTCGATTATTGAAATCGCCAAAATAACAATAATCGGTTATAAAAATCATTCAATTATTTCCCATCATTACTATAATGTGGTGACATGTGTGCTGAACGCTGATTGGTTCCGGCACTTTCTATCCAAAGTTTTCGTACAATACATTGGAAATAAATTAAATATTAACAAAAACCATTTAGTTTAATTTAGAAAAAATAATTAAATTAAAAATTTTTAATTGTTCAGTAATTTATAACTTATTAACAACAATTATGTACTCAAAAATATTTACTCAAACATGTGATAATTAATTTTGAAGCTTCCCGCTCTGTTTTGGATACAAAATGGATGACACAATATTGTCACGACTCCATTTATTATAGGCAAGGTTTATTATATGTTTGAGAGGTTTGCTCATTGTAGGTTTTACCGTGGACTGCAATATAACCAGGTCCGGACTATTTTTGTTTTTATATGTCTAAATAATTTTAAAGTGAACAAAAATATTTAAATTACTTTAATGATAATATTAAATACCCGAGTCAAGTTTTCAAAAAAGAGAATAAAAAATGATTAATATGATTTTTTCAATTAAATATGAATAAAATATATGAAATATATTTATTATACAGTGTGTCATAAAAATAGAGAAATATTCAGTTACGTTACACGTGACTGTATTCATTCTCTGTATGTCATAGAATTCGGAAATTATGAAGCATTAAGGAAATACTCTGCCTTAATTTGTTAATTACGGGATAATTTGGATTTCTCTATGTTTTTAACTCAACTGATCAGGAATAATTTTAGCCAAAAGTTCTCAGAAATGCTACTGTGTCTTTTTTTCCAGATTTTTTGGATCCACAGTTGAAAACTTCGTGGTTCGAGATGTTTTTTAATACCAATATCGTGAATTTCTGCAGTTTGACACTGAACACCGTATATAGAAAATTCAACGAGTTTTGCCATGCGACTTCAATAAAGCGTCTGCTCATTATACTTTCATATAACGTATGTTAGAGATAATTTCATAACTTTATTAATTAATCAGCTAATTATATTATATTTGTTCATGCCAGAGTTCAAACAAGATTAAAAAAGTAATTTTAAAATAAAAGCATTTTAAATAGATAAATCTTACAAATATAATTTCTAAAAACGTTTGTTTTGTAAAATTAAATAATTTTTCATAAAATTTAAAAATAAAACGTATTTTTAAATAAATTTATATTCAAAAGAAATTTTAAACTTGACAACGGCTTTTTTAAATAAAATTATTCAAGGACGTACGTTTGGTATCCTGTATATCTCAAAGCATTGGAAAATACACTGTGCTTTGCATTTTTTTCTTTATCAAAATTACATTTATTTTATACATAATACATATTTTCTTAAGAAAAGAAAAGAAAATTATGTTGTTTCGTTGATAGCAATGATCGATGCAAAAACTTTAAGTGAACCGGATATACCAGGCATGACCATAAAAAATATAAGAACAATTTTAAATGCCGACCCTGAAGTAACAATTTTCAAGAAGGTATTAATAAAATTAGTTAAAATAACTAAATAACTTATCTTTGGTAAAAAATAACTAACAAAATGTGAAAAATTAATAAAAATAATTATATTAAACTGAATATTATATTATAATAACTAATAATTATTCAGAAATAATACTTTAAAATTAAAAAATGACAGTTAATATACAAATATTGTTGATGATCAATTGACGTTAAAAAACAGCTGATTGCAGTCCAAAAGCCTGCAAAAGCCAATACATGTATAGTATACGGATTGCATCTACCTCATAACATATATATAAACCTTGATTATAGGGACTCTACTATAATGTTGTTGCTAGGGCTACCTGGTGGGTAATATTTATAATCATGATTCAGTCAATAAATACGAAATCAAAGGATAGCTACGAGTATTTTAGTTGACAGAATGCTTCATAATACCCAGTTAACTTTTATTCATCAAATTTAATATATTTAACCTAAGGATTGTTATCTAACGATTTATTTTAGTTTTATAATACCGTCCCTTACTCAAATAAGTATGAGATAATTTTACTATTTTTTTTTAAAAATGGCTGCCTGTCATCTGTCTCCTTGTCCTCTGTCCAGAATTTAGTACATCTATCGACCCTATCGACAAAACCAACTGCAGCGCTCGTGACCGCACACGAGGTACAATTGATTTATAAATATGTAAGAATTTCGACATGAAAACAAGACAAAAAATATATTTTTGTTCTTTCTCAAAGATCAGATATATTTTCCAGAAAATTTTGATTACTGTGATAAAGTGATCAGAATCGCGTAAATTTTAAATATATTAGAATGAGTATTTGTAAGAAAAAAAAGTACAAAATAATACCCTGTTAAACTTCGAATACGTGTCTATCTGTTTCATTTACTGTAGGTACATTGTACGTATACATGTAATATAATACAGATGTGAACGAACTATTCTATGAAATTCGACTTATTTTCTATTTTTCTCAAAAACTAATTTATGTAGAATAATAGTTCAGAAACCTTTTTTATGTGATTTTTTCTCCTCTTTCCAATGGTGTAAAAAAAAAACGCAAAAACTTTTAAATTGTAGCAAATTTTTGCCAAAAACTTAAATTTTCACGAAAAATGTTCAAAAAACCATGTTCCTGGTATCCGACGTGTCTGGCTGACGAATTCATCCAAGATTTTTGGGCTTCCAATGTTTTCACCAAATTTCATAAAAGTAGAAGCTTTCATTCGACAGTTATGGCCTTGATACATAAATATATAAATACGTAAATACATTCAAACATATATATATATATATATATATATATATATATATATATATATATATATATATATAAATTTTAGTGAATGTTATTTTCGGGTTCTAGGGACCTCAAAACAAATTTCTGCCATAGTCTCGGGTTCAAGTCGTATCATGACAGTGGCTGTAATAGCGAGTTTCCATTCTGGAAATTCGCTAAAAGACAAACCCGTCCGTGAATGATGGTACTACGGTACTTTTACGGGTATGTTTAGCGCATTGCCTTTCCACAGAGCCTATTACCTTGCATAATGCCGGTACAAGTAAATCTTACATAGTCTTACATAGTCTAAAGTAGGGATGGTATGTAAAATCGCAGACTGCGATTTTGTCGCAGATATTAAAAAATCGCATATCGCAGGTTGCGACTGCGACTCAAGCAATGTTGCGACTGCGACTTTTAAAACTGCTCTTGCTACTTCTGTTCTCTACATCGTACAACAGCTACATCACTATGATGTTTGCTTATGTTGCGACTTGCGACTGCTATCTATATTTTGTATCATGTTTGTAGTTTGTACTTTGTACCTAATACAAGACTATAGGTACATACATATTAAACTGAAAACTACCCTTCGTCTTCGTTGTGTATACGTAAATTATACATAATATAAAATATAAGATGCTTCGTATGTCTTCTTAAGCACCAATATTTTTTTATTACCAAAACATGAAATTTTTAAGGATTATTGTTAAAAATTTATTTCATGTAATTCATGGAATTACTTATTTATAATGTTATTACAGTATTGGAGAAAAGCAAAAACTGAGCAATATAAAACATATTGATCGCAGATATATTTGTAAATTTCCCAAATATTTAAAATATATGCCATTTTATTAGTTTTAAATTACCTACCAATTGTATTATTCCTTTTTTTTATTTAAAATTTTCTAAAAAAATATCAGTATCGTTTCTAAACTTCAAGTGTTCGCATATTATTGTGAAATTCAAAGCAACAATCGGTAACTTTTTTTAAAAAATGGATCTTGGAAACTATGTCAAAGGAAAAACTAGTCCAGTTTGGAATTTTTATTCTATAATTGATAAAGAATATGCCAAATGTAACATATGTAAAACAAAATTGTCTTATCGAACATCGACAACAAATTTGAAATACCATTTCAAGAGGAAACATCCGACTATATCTTTAGATTTTATTAAATCAAACCCAGAACAGCAGGCCGACACGGCTGAAAATTCTGTACAAATGAGGTCATCACAAGAACCTGTGGTAGTAACTCCGGTATTAGCAATTGAACGGGAGACTGTTGCAGAAGCTGCATCGAATGTTAAAATAAAAAATCGACAGGAGCAAATGTCTGCGTTTCTAACGAAAAAAAAATCTGGAACAGCCAAAAGGAAATTAGACGATGCACTTTTAAAGCTTTTTATTATCGATTTACAACCATTTAGCATAGTAGAAGATAAAGGATTTAAAGAATTCGTACAAGCTTTGAATCCAGCTTATCAACTTCCAAGCAGACACCACATTTCGAAAACATTGATTCCGGCGTTGTACGAGCAGTGTAAAAATGATGTGCGGGAATATTTAAAATCTGTTAATAGTGTTTGCTTAACAACAGACTGTTGGACCTCTATTAACAATGAAAGTTTTCTTGGTGTTACGGTACATTTTTTAAAAGATTTTGAATTGGTTTCTGTGCTTTTAGAGTGTAGTGGTATGACGGGATCGCATACAAGTAGAAATCTTGGTTTAGAACTGAAACGTATAGTGCAAATTTATGAACTAGAAAATAAAATTTTACTTGCAGTGTCTGATAATGCAGCCAGTATAAAAAATGCAATTAAAAATGAACTTCAGTGGCAACAATTCGGTTGTTTTGCGCATACTTTAAATTTAATTGTGAAAGACGCATTGAAATATGTTGACCAGTTAGTGATTAAAATTAGAAACATTGTATCCTTCTTTAAACGTAGTTCATTAGAGTATGAAAAGTTACTTAATTATCAAAAACGGCAAGGTATTGATCAACCTAAAAAAATTATTCAAGATGTACCTACTCGATGGAACTCCACATTTTACATGCTGGAGCGATTTTTAGAACTACAAGAAGCAATTCGCAGTACGATTGCAATTGTTAATAAAGACTTACCAGTAATAACAACAAATGAATGGGAGATGATACGACAACTTTATGAAATATTAAAACCGTTTGAAGACGTCACCAAAACAATAAGCGGTGAAAAATATCCCGTAGGTTCCTTCGTCATTATAATGACAAACGGCTTACTGAAAATTTGTACTCAACTGAAAAACAAGATATTCGATCCTGTTATTCTAGTTGTATTAAACAAATTACAAACTGGATTAAGTGACAGATTAGGACAAATTGAATTTCACGAGGTATTAGCAATCTGTACATTTTTAGACCCACGATTTAAAGATGTTGGCTTTCAAAACCGAGAAGCTGCAGAAACGGCTAAAAATATTTTAATTAAGGCTGTTTCAAAAAAAATAATTTTTATGGAGCAACATAAAAAACATGTTACAGAAGAAATTGCCACTACGTCTTCAAATTCTAATAATTGCTCAGTATGGAATTTTATTGACGATCAAGTTAAATCAAATTCGCGAGGCAAAAGCAGTGCAAATTCTCGAGCTTTGGTCGAAATTCAACGATACCTCGACGAAGATATTCTTGACCGTAAAAAAGATCCATTAAAGTGGTGGGCCGAAAATAATTACAATTATCCTCATTTAAGTTCTGTAATGCAGGATAAATTTTGCGCGACTGCCACATCCGTACCATGTGAAAGACTATTTTCAAAGGCCGGTATGTTGTATAACGATAGACGTACACGGTTAACAGCTAAAAAAGTGCAAAGTGTCTTGTTTTTAAATGCAAATTTTGAAATTTTAAAGAAAGTTACCCATTAAAACATTTACTTATGTATTATTATTATTATAATTATTATTTTATTCATGTTAATATTAAATAAGTTACTAAATAGTTAATTGATTTGAACATTATTTCGTTATGATCCATAATTAAAATAATACCTACAAAAACCAACAGTTATTAAGGTAAGCACTTGATTTAATAAATTATCATTTATCCAATCTATATTACTCATAATTATACGATCATCACTGTGTCTCTGCTATGTTAACATCATCTACCTAGTACGTTACGTCCAATAGCATTTTTTTTTTGAAAAATCGCAGTAGCAGTTAAAAATAACAGTCGCAACTAAAAATCGCAGTCGCAGTTTAAAATCGCAGATATTCTTTAGTCGCAGTCGCAGTCGCAACTGCGATCGCAGAATAGCAGTTTATCTCATCCCTAGTCTAAAGTAGTGAACGCCAAGTTGGCGTCAAGTCTATAATAATAATAATCAGGGCCGGATTACCTAATAGGCCCGGGTAGGCCATGGCCTTAGGGCGGTAAATTTTTAGAACAGTGCGGCCAAAGTATTAGTTTTTTTTTTTTTTGCTTGTCAATTATTTTTTAGGAGAAAGTCGAAAAAACGTTAGTTACGTTTTTTTGTATTTGCAGAAAGTGAGGGCGGCGTTTTTCACGATGCCTAAGGCGGCACTTACGGTTAATATGGGCCTGATAATAATAGTAAAATAGTAATAATTCTACTCTCAAACAGGGAATACCTATAAAATCCTGTGAACAAATCCAGGAATTTTTTAATTACAGGCTTACTATAACAATACAGTGAATTAATCTATTTAATAAATTTCTAGACACTAACTTACAGACAACGCACAGTCTAAACCTTTGGGTTTAGAAAAAAGAAATTTTGTACAGGAGTTCCCTATGTAACGTAGATGGGCACTAACAATAAAAAAGGATTTTTGAAAATTCGTCTCCTAAATGGATTAATTTGGGGATAAAAATTTGTAAAGTTAGAAATATATAAAACTATGTTACTATGGCTATTAAAATATACCTTATTTAATAAATCTTTAACACTGACTGACATTCTGAGATGTTGCCTATGGTAAATCCCATCGGGTGAGCATACAGCTAGTAGTAATACAATTTTCAATATCAAAATATTATGACCGCGAGGTTAAAAGACCTTCAGAAACTGAAGTGAAGGGAACACAAATTGTATTATTTACATAGTTACCAACCAAACAAAGTAATTATGTTTTTAAAGGAGCGAGTAAATAAACGTATATTTATTAATATGATAGACAAAGATAAATGCAGATGTAGGTAAAAAATTTCTTTTTGGCTTGCGTCCATGATACCAAACTTTTACCCTGATACCTATCGTTTAAAACAGTTAGAATCCTTACCAAATAAAAAATCTAAAATCCAAAAAATTCCTTAAACCCTATACGATTGCCAATGAGTACGAATTGTACGATATTAACACCAAGTGTTCCAGAATAGAGAACATTTACATATGCCATTCCAATAAAATGGGAACCAAATTGAAAAATTCCAAATGTTTTGGGAACCCGCTACTAAACCAGCCTTCAAAATGCGACTACGAGGACTTCAACAATATTACGGAAATCAAACAAATTTACAAACATCAGTTCAACGTGCGGTATCACTCAACGTAAAATTGTGGAAACCATACTCATCTACTTCGAAAGTTATTCCGTCACCATTAACGGAATAACGTATGAAAATCGAGTAATTCAAAACGTCGAAAAATTATACCTACTGCCAACGTACAATTTTTCCGTCAATACTTCAAATATTCACGAAAAATTGGATTTAACCAAATTAAAAATCTTCCATTTGGGAAACCGATAGTTTACTTAAAGAAAAATAAAGAGGATCCAGCAAGTCACCACTTCAATCTTAGGACAGAGGGTAACATTGTGTACCATATGGACACCCTATATATAATATTATTGCTTATTTTACTCATTTCATCTGACTATTATAATTATTATCGTATAAAAAGCGCAATTTTTGCATAATCTTTTATTACATTTTTTCACAATATTTTATACATTGTGTACATTGAGCCGTCACTGTATGTAAAATATTTAAGAAAAAACCATTACATGAAAATAAATTCAAATCTACGATGGTCTGATGGACAAATCTAGGTAAGATATAACTCAATGTAGTAAATGCATAGCATGGTCACTTGACTGTAGTGGAGTGGGGGCCGACTGTTACTCGGTGTGCGTTGGATACTAGCGATGGTCCCGACGGTCCCAACTATCGATAATTCTGTTATCGATAGTTTTTGATGCTGAAGTTTTTTGACTTGGGCGGCATTTGGATAGCGACGCGCAAAAAAAAAAAAAAAAAAACAAAGAGGTCACCGGAAATTCTCTTAAAAATGGTTGTTTTTCTCTGGCTATAGTTTTTATTATCTTTACAGTATTTATAAGTAGACGAAAAAGTAGACGAAATGACTGAAAAAAACTATCGAAAACTATCGATAGTAAAAAAAACGCCGTGAGCAGCGGGGCCCCATCACGGTAGTCGAATTTTCCCCTTCATCTTCGGTATTGAATGTCTACAAGCGAAATGTGATTGAAAGTCTACAACCGAATTGTCATTTTGTTGGTTTCAAAACTGGTGATAAGTGTTCGGCTGATCGAGGCTTTAAAAAAAGGTTTTAAGTATTTAAGGGCTGTATCTCAGTAAATTTCAATTTTGTGCCGAAAACAGGTAGCAGAAAAAAAACCAACACAATTCGTACGAGGACATTCCTGCCCATGTTTATCCGCTAATTGCCTTTATGTTTTAGTTGTAAATATTAAAAAAGGACCTTAAATAGTAAACTGGAAGGCCTTTATAAAGATATTTTTTCATTCAAAAAAAAAAAAAAAAAAATAAATAAATAAAAAATAAAAAAAATTTGGTGGTTTCAAAACTGATGATGAGTGTCCGGTTGATCGGGGCTTTAAAAAAAGGTTTTAAGTTTTTAAGGGCTGAATCTCAGTAAATTTCAATTTTGTGCCGATAGCAGTTAACAGGGAAAAAGCCAACACAATTCGTACGAGGGCATTTCTATCCATGCTTATCCGCCAATTGCCTTTGTGTTTTATTTTTAAATATTAAAAAAGGAACTTAAATAGTAAACTGGAAGGCTTCTATGAAGATATTTTTTCTTTCCAAAAAAATCCAAAATTTCTATTTTATAAATAATAAAAATCCAAAATTCCTAATTTATAAATAAACAGTCACTTTAATAACATTTTCAAATTACTTAATATGTATCTATTTCATTTGTTAAAAAATTGTATTCACATTTTTTTAAATTTTTTAAAATTACTATTCGCCTACTTGTATTTAGAATAAAAGTAATGCATTTAAAACACATTTAACAATAGCATTCAATTCCGATGTAAAAATGGAAGAAGTGGGGGGAAAAGTAATGTGGACTCCCTAAAAGGTACTAGCTGGATACTAACTGAATACACGTACAAAATTTCAGCCCTCTAGGTTTCCTTAGAGAGTCTCTAGACGTGTTAGAAAACAAGCAAAAAAATTAAGGAAATATTGGCGTAAAAATCGTGGGGGTAAGGGTTAAAAGTTGAAATCCCCAAAAAACAGTGTCTGGCTATTAGCTTAACCTGTACACAAAATTTCAGCCCTCTAGGTTTATTTGGGTGACCTGTGCGAGTGGTACAAACTTCGAAAACGTCGAAAATGCATGAAATTGTAGCTTAAAAATGAGGGGAGTGGGGGTAAAATATTAAAACCTCCAAAAAGCACAACCTAGGTACGAACTTTATCAACACACCAAATTTCAACCCTCTACGTTAATTCTGGGGGGCTGGGGGCCTGTTAGATCCAGGCTGCTGAATTTTGGATATGTTGTAGATAATTGACCGAAACATTATTTAAAACCAGTTTGGAAAAGTTTTATTGCTTTTCCGCCCCCCCCCACCACCCCCTTAAAGGTCGGGTCAGAAAAAAAATTTGCCCAAAATTTGACCCCACTTTGATAGTATGAGGTGCCTCGAAAATGAGCCCCATTTACCAAATTTCATCTCTTAACTTCCATAGGGGGGCCCTACACAAATTAAAAGGTGGCGGGAATATATATATATATATATATATATATATATATATATATATATATATATATATATATATATATATATATCAGACATTTTTTTCTACATATTCGTGTTCTACGGGTCCGAAAACGGATAGCGCCCCTACTCTCGCCTCTCGCAGCTCTTATCGTATAGACTGTATAAGTCTAATTTTTCGGAGAAAATTCGACTAAAAATATCAATAGTCAAAACTATCAACATGTTTAATTTAATTTGTTGAACAGACTTGCACCTCGAAGAAGTTTTTCTAAAGGACACAAAAAATTGATTCAAGCAACAAGAATATAATTTTTATTTGGAGTAAAAAAATATTTTTTTAAATGAAATAATAATGCAGATATTAATTATAATTCTGTTTTAATTCGGACTGTTACTTGATTTTCGTTAAACGATAAGAAATCCCAGAATTCTTTATACGATAGGGTAACTGCTTTTTCCATAGATATATCTTTAGGAAACCTAATGTGTAAATAATTTAAGGATGTGGCTATTTATACATACAGTATGTATACGCAATTGGCTATTTATACATACAGTATGTATACGAAATTGGCTATTTATACATACAGTATGTATACGCAATTGGCTATTTATACATACAGTATGTATACGAAATTGGCTATTTATACATACAGTATGTATACGAAATATTTTGTTTAAACATGCAGTATGTATAGGCAGTTGACTACTTATTCAGAATTACCGTAATTTCTGATGTATACTGCGCACATTGAGCACCAAAAATATCGTCCAAATTTCGTGGTGCGCGTATTAAAATGGACTTTTCCACTGGTGACAGTAAAATAACTTATAATAACAAATTTATCGATTCTAATAATAATGAATTTCTCGCGTACCACCGATTGAATTTTGTATAATTTTTTTAGCTTAAGAACGGATTTTTGGGGACGCGAACCGGAAGTTGCATATCTGAGGACTAAAAAAAGGTTTCCTTTATTATGGTAATAAAAAATAGAGGCAGATTCTTATAGAATTTGATCAGTGGAACAAAAAAGGAAGAACAATTTTTTTTCGATATCCTGTTTAGTTTTCGAGATAATATGTGTTGTATTTCTAAAACTTACTATGAGATAATGGATTGTATATTACACACATATACATACACATATACGTAGTATCAATTTTTACGAATATAAACTCAGTTTTAAACATAATTTTTGAATGGTATATTTTGGTTTTTATTCATAGAAATTAGTGAAAAATGAACGGGATGTCACCAATGAAACCTCATTCTTGGGCAAAGGGTAATTATTTATAAATGTGTCTCGGCGTGTAATCACTTCAAAATTATTTAATTACCTTTTGCCTGAAAATGAGATTTAAATGATGTCGTCCGGTCCATTTTCCACTTATTTCTATCAATACAAGCCGTAATATACCTACAATAATTGTCTATCCAATATAGTAAGTTTTACAAATTTGACACGTAATATTACGAAAACTAAGCAAAATATCGAAAACTTCATTCTTTCTTTTTTGTGCTACTCACGAAGTTCCATAAGAATCGATCTTTAATTTTTGTTGCTATGGTAACAGAAAACATCTTTTAGTAACCTCTAGGCTTGAAATTCGAAGGGTCCAAAAATACACTTCCGGTTCGCGTCGCCAAAAATCCGTTTAGGCGATAACTTCTTAAGCCAAAAAGATTATGTAAAAAAAAAATTCAGCTCAATCGGAGGTATTCGGTTATTATAATTGTGTAGTTATTATAAAAACGCCGTGAGCAGCGAAGCCCCATCACGGAAGTCGAATTTTTCCTTTCATCTTCGGTATTGAGTGTCTACAAGCGAAATATAATTGAAAGTCCACAAGCGATTTGTAATTTTGGTGGTTTCAAAACTGATGATGAGTGTCCGGTTGATCGGGGCTTTAAAAAAAGGTTTTAAGTTTTTAAGGGCTGAATCTCAGTAAATTTCAATTTTGTGCCGATAGCAGTTAACAGGGAAAAAGACAACACAATTCGTACGAGGGCATTTCTATCCATGCTTATCCGCCAATTGCCTTTGTTTTATTTTTAAATATTATATTTTTATATTATAATTTTATATTTATTTATAAAATTTATAAATAAACAGTGACTTTAATAACATTTTCAAATTACTTAATATGTATGTATTTTATTTGTTAAAAAATTGTATTCACTTTTTTAGTCGAATTTTCTCCGAAAAATTAGACTTATACAGTCTATACGATAACAGCTGCGAGAGGCGAGAGTAGGGGTGTTATCCGTTTTCGGACCCGTAGAACACGAATATGTAGAAAAAAAAATACATATATATATATATATATATATATATATATATATATATATATATATATATATATATATATATATATATATATATATATATATGTATATATAATTTTGGGCAAATTTTTTTTCTGACCCGACCTTTAAGGGGGTGGTGGGGGGCGGAAAAGCAATAAAACTTTTCCAAACTGGTTTTAAATAATGTTTCGGTCAATTATCTACAACATATCCAAAATTCAGCTTCCTAGGATGATTTGGTGGGAGTAGAGGGGGGAATAACGATTTTCGCTGGATCTAACAGGCCCCCAGCCCCCCAGAATTAACGTAGAGGGTTGAAATTTGGTGTGTTGATAAAGTTCGTACCTAGGTTGTGCTTTTTGGACGTTTTAATATTTTACCCCCCACCCCCCTCATTTTTAAGCTACAATTTCATGCATTTTCGACGTTTTCGAAGTTTGTACCACTCGCACAGGTCACCCAAATAAACCTAGAGGGCTGAAATTTTGTATTCGGATTGAGTTAGTATCAAGGGGGTGTCTTTTGGGAGTCTCGACTTTCAAACCCTATCGCCACCATTTTTATACCCAAAAGAACATGATTTTTCTTGTTTTTTAACAATTTCGTTCGGGTCAAAATCTCCCCAAATAAACCTAGAGGGCTGAAATTTTGTGTACAGGTTAAGCTAGTAGCCAGACACTGTTTTTTTGGGGGTTTCAACTTTTAACCCTTACCCCCACGATTTTTTACGCCAATATTTCCTTAATTTTTTTGCTTGTTTTCTAACACGTCTAGAGACTCTCTAAGAAAACCTAGAGGGCTGAAATTTTGTACGTGTATTCAGTTAGTATCCAGCTAGTACCTTTTAGGGAGTCCACATTACTTTTCCCCCCACTTCTTCCATTTTTACATCGGAATTGAATGCTATTATTAAATGTGTTTTAAATGCATTACTTTTATTCTAAATATAAGTAGGCGAATAGTAATTTTAAAAAATTTAAAAAAACGCCGTGAGCAGCGGAGCCCCATCACGGAAGTCGAATTTTTCCTTTCATCTTCGGTATTGAGTGTCTACAAGCGAAATATAACTGAAAGTCCACAAGCGATTTATAATTTTGGTGGTTTCAAAACTGATAATGAGTGTCCGGTTGATCGGGGCTTTAAAAAAAGGTTTTAAGTTTTTAAGGGCTGAATCTCAGTAAATTTCAATTTTGTGCCGATAGAAGTTAACAGGGAAAAAGCCAACACAATTCGTACGAGGGCATTTCTATCCATGCTTATCCGCCAATTGCCTTTGTGTTTTATTTTTAAATATTAAAAAAGGAACTTAAATAGTAAACTGGAAGGCTTTTATGAAGATATTTTTTCTTTCCAAAAAAATCCAAAATTTCTATTTTATAAATAATAAAAATCCAAAATTCCTAATTTATAAATACACAGTGACTTTAATAACATTTTCAAATTACTTAATATGTATGTATTTCATTTGTTAAAAAATTGTATTCACTTTTTTTTAAATTTTTAGCGAATTTCCAGAAAGAATTCTGGAATCAGCTATTACAGTAGGTCTCATGACGCGACTTGAGCCTGGCACTATGGCAGAAATTTGTTTTGAGGCCCCTAGAACCCAAAAATAATATTCACTAAAATTTATATATATATATATATATATATATATATATATATATATATATATATATATATATATATGTATGTATGTATGTATGTATGTATATATATATATCAGCACGATAGCTCTTCAGGAAAAACCGCTAGCTTTACGAAATTTGGTGACAACGTTGGAAATCCAAAAATCTTGGATGAGTTCTTCAGCCAGACATGTCGGATGCCAGGAACATGGCTTTTGTTCTTGCAAAAAATTAGATTTTTTGCCAAAATTTCCACTTATTCAAAAATTTTTGCGAAATTTTTTTATACCATTTAAAAGAGGAGAAAAAATTACATAAAAAAGGTCTTTAAACTTTTTTTCTATGTCAACTACTTTCCGAGAAAAACTATCTTAGTTAGACTGTGATTTTTTCTTATATAAAGTGTGTAGTTATATGTACATTCTAAGAACATATATAAAGTGTGAAGTTACTCACATTCTAACAATAAGTACATATTCGACACAATATGTATACATTTAGCGTTGATTCACATTATCGTGCCAGTCACAGTCCATTCCCAGTCCAGTCTCGATCCAGTAAAATCCTATTACATTCACACTTACGTTTCATGATCGGTACGGTTCGTTCTCGATCCAATACATATATATATATATATATATATATATATATATATATATATATATATATATATATATATATATGTATATATATATATATATATATATATATGTATATATATATATATATATATATATATATATATATATATATATATAGTTGGTTCCCACTAAAACTGCCGCTCTCAGCGAGAACAACTAGTGTTAGTCATTCCCACGATAGAAACATCCTCACCACAACGGAAATGCTGATACAGCTTTTAAAACAAATAAAAGCAAGAAAATTGTAATAAACTTGTTCACTGTTTTATCTGATACTTACGATTAAATTTCTTTTATGTAGTTACTTCAAGTATTGTAAAATTAGTTAATTTTAAAAGTATTAATAAAGTTATTTGTTATAAATCAACTTCGTGATTTCTTAAATCGTTACGTTACCGATTTATTTCAGAGAATTAAGTAAGAACATTACATTAAAGTATAAGTTACTTGTGAAGTGCTACATCGTGTCGTGAGTCCCAAGTAGTTATACTAGTAGCCTAGTACTATCGGGAATATACTAGTAGTCTAGTTAATATCGGGAATAGTGCAACAACAAGGACCATTGGACATCCGGAGACATATACTAGTAGCCTAGTTACCGAATCAACATTGGACCGCATACAAGTTTACGGAGTTGAACTCATCAACTGCCCTGGTGACAGCCTGCTCTACATTGGAACCTGTTCATTCATCAGGAATCCAACATAAATTGGTGACAGCGGTGGGATTCAACACATTGGACGGCCAGTAGGAAATTCAGCCCTCCAGTGGATCACTTCTGTGACTCAGTTGAATTCAAGAATCGAGCCCATCCTTATCCGCATCGGAACGCATTTAACCGTAAGTCTTTGAACAAATTATTGTGTTCTTTATCTCTAATTCCTTCCTAAATCCTATCATATCAAAATGTCAACAAGATCACGTAGTCCCGATCAACCAGACATGGGTGAAAGCGACGAATTAAAAATGCCTCTAGCATTTCTGTGTAAATTAATTACACCATTTGACGGACAGCGTGACGAAGTAGAAAACTTTTTATTAAACGCAAAACATGCACACGACTTTGCACAACCAAATCAAATCGTACCCTTATTCGCGTACACTTTAGCACAAATTTCAAGCTCAGTGAAAAACAAATTAAATTTGTCGGAAATTACAAATTTCGAAGCTCTTAAAATAGCTTTAAGAAGACTTTACGCAGATACCACACACTACACACAAACACAAATCCACCCAGGAAATCCCTTATACACTCGTATTCGGAGAAAGACCAAAAATCCCATCCCAGTTCGAAAAACCAAGAGACAAACCTACTTACCACAATCTTGTCGAAGACGTAACTAACAAACTAAAAACGATACGAGACGTTGCTAAAGAACAACTTATAAAATCAAAAAACACCGCAAAAGAATATTATGACAAGACACACAATCGAACGTATACTAGTAGCCTAGTTACCGAATCAACATTGGACCGCATACAAGTTTACGGAGTTGAACTCATCAACTGCCCTGGTGACAGCCTGCTCTACATTGGAACCTGTTCATTCATCAGGAATCCAACAATATATATATATTATGCTTATATATATATATATATACATATATATATATATATATATATATATATATATATATATATATATATATATGTATATATATATATAATTTAAAAAAATATTTAAAATAATCAAAAATATATTTTATTTTATTAAATTAAAATAATTATTTTTAACTTATTTTTCACCTAATCGCAAACGTCAATTACGAAGTAGACCGCATGTGACGTCATTAAACTCAAACAACTTATATGTTGACTCATATTTATGTAAAACATTGCTTTTAAATAAAATGATTTTTTGAATTTGTTGGTGCAAGATTGATTTATTCTGAAACTAAAAAAAATCTTCAATTTACATACTTTAATGACTTATTCTTTTCAAGCTTAAATACCTCAAAAAACGGTAATTTTGTCATTGAGTGATAGATTGACTTTCCACTTATCATCAAAAATATAAAACACTTCTAACAATCTTAGGTTGATGAAATTCGACAGAGTTGTAGAATTTGAAGCATAAATAAAGAGAAAAATCAAATAGCGAAAAATTTTATACTATTCACTCTCAAAATTTGCATGTAAAAAATCGTGAAATATAATAGTAGGAGAGCTACCCGCCACCTCGACTAAGATACTCGCCACAAAGCTAGAATTTCTTATATAGCTTATTTGATAATAGTGAAGTATGAAAATTTAATTTTGTCAGGGTTGGCGCGGTCCCAAAAATACCCTCTCTATTTTTGAAGTAGTAATTTTTTTTTTTTCAAAAAAAGAAAAAAAATATATATAGTTTCACAAGTTTGCGGTTTGAATGAGCTGAAAGTTGGCTCATTTCGATGCACAACAATTTTAATTTACATATAATTTATTTTTAATAAAAATGTCAAACTGGGAATCTGTAATTCAAAAATGAAACCGAATTTTTTCAAAATTCCAACTCTGTTCGGCGACTCATAGGGTGTCCCTCTATTGATGGATGCCACATTTGTCAAAATTTTTTAAGTTATTTAAAGGTTGTGAGCTTAAGACAAATATTTCAAATTTTTCCTTAATTCTATTATTAATTGGCGACACAAAGATTTTCACTCGCGCCTCTGGTGTTAAAATTAGAATTACTATCAAGTAAGAATTTAATTTGTGATATAAAATCTAGTAATCCGAACATAATTTGTATAATACATATTTCTACTGGTAATTAAACGTATACAAAAATTTTTATTTGATACAGCTTCTAGTTTAAAATACCCCTGTCGCAGCATCTTGCATAACATAGCGAATTTCCATTTACAAAAGTACGTTTTTCTCGGAAACTAGTTGATATAGAGTAATTGTAAATAAAAAAAACCTTCTTTATGTGAATTTTCCGCCTCATTCCGCCAAATCTTTTTCACGAAAAATGTCCAAAATACCGTAAACGTTTTCACGAAATTTCTTAAAAATAAGATATTTCGTTCTTGAGTTATCGTGCGGACACATTTATATATATGTTTACTAAGTGTCCGCACGATAACTCAAGAACGAAACGATCTTATTTTTAAGAAATTTCGTGAAAACGTTTACGGTGTTTTGGACATATTTCGTGAAAAAGATTTGGCGGAATGAGGCGGAAAATTCACATAAAAGTTTTTTTTATTTACAATTACTCTATATCAACTAGTTTCCGAGAAAAACGTACTTTTGTAAATGGAAATTCGCTATGTTATGCAGGATGCTGCGACAGGGGTATTTAAAATTACTATTCGCCTACTTGTATTTAGAATAAAAGTAATGCATTTAAAACACATTCAACAATAGCATTCAATTCCGATGTAAAAATGGAAGAAGTGGGAGGAAAAGTAATGTGGACTCCCTAAAAGGTACTAGCTGGATACTAACTGAATACACGTACAAAATTTCAGCCCTCTAGGTTTCCTTAGAGAGTCTCTAGATGTGTTAGAAAACAAGCAAAAAAATTAAGGAAATATTGGCGTAAAAATCGTGGGGGTAAGGGTTAAAAGTTGAAACCCCCAAAAAACAGTGTCTGGCTATTAGCTTAACCTGTATACAAAATTTCAGCACTCTAGGTTTATTTGGGGAGATTTTGACCCGAACGAAACTGTTAAAAAACAAGAAAAATCATGTTCTTTTGGGTATAAAAATGGTGGGGGTAGGGGTTAAAAGTCGAGACCCCCAAAAGGCACCCCCTTGATACTAACTCAATCCAAATACAAAATTTCGGCCCTCTAGGTTTATTTGGGTGACCTGTGCGAGTGGTACAAACTTCGAAAACGTCGAAAATGCATGAAATTGTAGCTTAAAAATGAGGGGGTGGGGGTAAAATATTAAAACCTCCAAAAAGCACAACCTAGGTACGAACTTTATCAACACACCAAATTTCAACCCTCTACGTTATTTCTGGGGGGCTGGGGGCCTGTTAGATCCAGCGAAAATCGCTTTTCCCCCCTCTACTCCCACCAAATCATCCTAGGAACCTGAATTTTGGATATGTTGTAGATAATTGACCGAAAAATTATTTAAAACCGGTTTGGAAAAGTTTTATTGCTTTTCCGCCCCCCACCACCCCTTTAAAGGTCGGGTCAGAAAAAAAATTTGCCCAAAATTTGACCCCACTTTGATAGTATGAGGTGCCTCGAAAATGAGCCCCATTTACCAAATTTCATCTCTTAACTTCCATAGGGGGGCCCTACACAAATTAAAAGGTGGCGGGAATATATATATACAGTGGAGCTTCACTAAAGTTAAGAAAAATTTGGTAAACTTTAGTGAAACTTAACTTTAATGAAGCACTTTGAAGTCAGTGGCGGTCATTTTAATAGATGACCAAGACTATACTTGAGAACTGATTCAGCCATAGGTGATGTACAAAAGAAAACTATTTAATAATGTCGATTTCAGTGGATTCATTGATAATATTTTCTACCTAGTACTTTCTATCCATTGATACTACTAGTATCTTTTTAAATATAGTATTTATAACGTATGTACGTAACTTGATTGGTCGACAAAAATTGGTGAAAAGAAAGGATAAAAAAGATTAAAAAATTCATTCCTATAAGAAACAATTATTTATTGTTCTAATCAAAAAATAAAACAGAAAAAAGTATATTCTAATTTATATTACAAAACATATATTAAAAAATAATAAATTTATATTAATAAATATTTTTAATAATTAATTTTTAATAACATTGTTCATTATGAACAAAAATTCCTATTCTTCTGGAATTTTTAGTATCCTATTCTTCTGAAAACGAATTACATTTTATTGAACACTATTTCTTGGATTTCTAATAATGCCTCTAGGTGCTTTTGTTTACTTTCATTTTGTTCTGCAGTCCACAATAAAACTGTCTTTAGAGAACTGAGTACTTCATTTAAATTGACTGGTTGGTGATATTCCAAATCTTCCAAATTTTCGTCCGTATCATCTTCTGGTTCTTGTTGTTTATTTGTTTCTGGTAAAATATCGTCTTCAAACTGGGAGCAGGTACCGGTATCCTGTTTATCACAATTCAACCAAATCAGAACATCAGTTTCCTGTAATTCCTTATAGGATGAAACTTGTTTTACTAAAATTGTAATATCCTCTTCTTGATCCATATCCAGTGAAGAGTGATGACTTTCCATTAATCTATTCCAGGAATTTAGAATATTCTTTTCTGTCACTGAATTCCAAGCGTAGGCACATATTATACAGCTGTCTTTTAAATTAAACTTCTTCAAAAACATCGTAATGTTTTGTTCGGTGTTTTCTAGAAGTAGCCGACAAATTAATTGTTTACGATATATTCTTTTAAATTTTTCGATTACTCCTTGATCCATTGGTTGAATTAAACTCGTGACGTTGGCAGGAAAAAACTTAACAGTAAGGACGGAATCAATACTATTCAAAAGTGATTCAGACAAATGCACTGGGGCATTATCCAAGAGTAACAGAATTTTTCCTTGCGTTTTACTTTTATATTGATGATTTTTAACGTGCGGTAAAAATATTTCTTTAATTCATTTCATAAATATGTTACAGTCCATCCACGCATTTTTTTGTGAATCATAATACACAGGCTTATCATTCCAATTTCGAAAGCAATGGGGATTTTTTGATTTGCCAATTATAAGCAATGGAATTTTACAAGTTCCTGTAAGATTGGCACAAAACAGAATAGTAACTCTATCTTTTATTGTTTTAAAGCCTGCTGCATTTTTTTCTTCGTGTGATACTAAAGTTTTATTTGGGAGCATTTTCCAGAATAATCCAGATTCGTCAGCATTAAATATATTATCTTTAGAAATTTCTTCTTCATTTATCTGTGATAGAAATTGTTTTTTGAACTGATCTGCTGCACTTTTATCACTGGAAAGTTTTTCCCCTTGAATGGACATTTGACGAATGCCATATCTTTTTTTAAATCTATGCAGCCAGCCACGACTTGCTCGAAATTCACCAAATCCTCCTAATTGATTCTTTAGTAACTTGGCTTTTTGTATTAGAATGGGTCCAGAAATCGGTTCCCCTTTACTTCTTTTGGCCAGAAACCACTTGTATAGGGCTTTATCTAATGTGTCGTAGGGTGGAGTAATCGTCTTTATTTTGTTGTCCGCAAGCAAACATCCTTTATTAAATTTTAGAATATTTTCCTTATTTTTTTTTATTTTTGAAATTGTTGCTTCGGACACATTATAATGTTTTGCCAAATATGTAGCTTTTTCACCTTTTGCGAGTTTATCCAGAACCGTCATTTTATCTTTAATTGTTAATCGTACCATTTTATTATTTATTTACTTAGTTTCAATTAACACTTTTGATATGGTGTTTATTATTTAAGCTTATTTATCTAATACTAAGTAAAGAGATCATATCACTCGCTTCTTATATATCTGAAAAAATTCTAAAAAATTCTAGAACTGATTATTCTAGAATTCTTTTTGCATAGAAAAACATTTTTATTGAAATAAACCACTGATTTGTTTACATTATTTTGTTATTAAATTTTATACTTTTATGTATTTATAGTTTAGTTCCTAAACATTCTTAGTTACGTCATGAAAAATATTTCAGTAACATTATTTCGATTTGTTTTTATAATATTGTTAGATTTATCACTTCGAATAAATATAATTAGTAATATTTCGGAGCATTAAGCAGCAAATGAAACTCTAAAATTCACCGAAAAGAAGTTTATGTTTGAGAACTCTTATGACGTCTAAACAAATTTTTTTAAATTGTACTATATGCCTTTATTTTTTTTAATACCCATGTTGTTTTTATAAAATTTATAGTATCTTTGTCTTGTCAATGTATAAGGTAATAAAATTTGTTTTTGTTTTTTTCTATTAAATATTCTTAACTTTAGTGAGATAAACGTGACGTCACTTAACAAAACTGATGTATACTTAACTGAAGCTCGACTGTATATATATATATATATATATATATATATATATATATATATATATATATATATATATATATATATATATATATATATATATATATATATCAGACATTTTTTTCTACATATTCGTGTTCTACGGGTCCGAAAACGGATAGCGCCCCTACTCTCGCCTCTCGCAGCTCTTTATCGTATAGACTGTATAAGTCTAATTTTTCTGAGAAAATTCGACTAAAAATATTAATTGTAATAGGGTAAGAGACCCGATGACCGATCACTATTTTTAGCTGTATCATTAAATTAGCTTAAAAAAATTAAAAAATAAACAAAACACCCATTTTTTTTTTCTTAATAAGTATGAAACCAAGTTTTTTTAATCCAATAGATATGTTTTTAAGAAAATATAACCCAAAAATTTTGATTTATTAATGATTTTGTTTTATAATTTGTTGACGTCTATTAAAAAGCATACAGAAAATATTAACCTCCATTGAAAGATCAATACACTTACCCCTATGAACAATCAGTAAATCAGTACAGTAGTAAATCTTATACTATCGAATATTTGAACCATTCTCTTTCAGTCACTTTGACACTCTATCCACTACAAGAGGTCAGTCTGTGTCATAGAGTATCACAGAATGACACCTTGTGAAACATAGCAGCAATGACAGAAGGGTTTAAATATTCGATAAAATAAACCACTAAAATACTGTATTTTCTTTCGCCATCTATAATTTTGCTTTAAAAAACATTGTGTACATTGTGACATGATCCTAACTTATCTATACGCCATTGTGAATTTTTAAACAGTTAAATTGACGATAGATGACGTCAAAAATGTTTATAAAATAGATATGGAATATCTGTGTGATTCTCAAAATACCCAACTCGAAAACTTGGATCCCAACAAGAATCAGTCATACAAATAATATTTAACACATATAAAATTTAATTCAGCTATCCTAATCTCTTAAGTGGACTAATAACAATTATTTGTATACTTTTATTATGCTAATAACTTTAAAAATTCGGTGAAAAATGTTACAATTTATAACCCATGTGTTTTGAAAAATGATCATCCACCATATTAAAAATTCATGAATTCAACAAAAATTGTTATATATATATATATATATATATGTATTTCTTAAATTAAGTGAGGAGACATTAAATGTGATGTGAATTTAAATTGAAAAATAATCATTGTATTAACAATAATTTTTTTTTTCAAAGGTTTCTTTCAGAAATAACTTCATTAAAATATAAATGTCAAAACTGATCGGACTTATAACCCCGATCGACAATGGGGTCTTTTACCCTAATAGCGCATTCAGTCAGTATGTATAAGTAGCCAACTATGTAATCAGTTTAGTTTAGGTACATAACTACATACTGCAGGTTTAAATAACCAATTCAGTATACACATATCGTCAGCTAAGTATTGGTTTGTACCAAGTCAACTTTTTAAATATTTTTTCTAGATAGTTGTTTTGTTAGTTTTGGACACTGAGGAAGCCGAAACCACTATCAGAAAAATTTTTTTTTAAATGACTTTGTACAAACCAATACTCAGATGACTATATGTATTAAACAGCCAATTTCATATATATACTATATATGTATAAATAGCCAATTTCGTATACATACTGTATGTATAAATAGCCAATTGCGTATACATACTGTATGTATAAATAGCCAACTGCGTATACATACTGTATGTATAAATAGCCACATCCATAATTTAAAGTTTCTGCCGATGTCAACATCGACTCATGTTGAACACCAGCCACTTGAGGTACTCTGAAACATTTCAAAGGACCCCGCACAAAACTTATGGAAAATGGTTTTCGATCAAATTGGCTGAAATTTCAGTATGTTATAGTTTTCGCCCTACTGATGAAAAGTTACCAGTGCACCAAGTCCCAAAAGTTAATATTTCACAAGATATAAAGGGTCAAAGTTGTGAAATATGGTCATTATACGTATAAGTGATACATTGATATTTATGTAAAAAAAAATAAAAATCGGATTTTATATATATATATATATATATATATATATATATATATATATATATATATATATATATATATATATATATATATATATATAAATTCGGCCACATCGTAATATTGAACAATATAATTACATATAATTATATCTATATAAAAACTGGTTTTCATTTATTTCGTGAATAAATATCACTTTTAACATGCGTAGGTATTACTAGTGCGAATAATCATATTTCACAACTTTAACTCTTTATATCTTGGGAAATATTGACTTTTGGAACTTGGTGTAATGGTAACTTTTCACCAGTAGGGCGAAAACTATAACATACTGAAATTTCAGCCAATTTGACCGAAAACCATTTTCCATAAGTTTTGTGCGGGGTCCTTTTATCAAAAATTAACAAATTTAAGCAAAGATTAGTAGATAGTTTTCGATAGTTAAAACTATCGATAGTTATCGATAGTGCTATCGACAGTTCTCCACCAATATTGGATCCACGAAGTAACAGACAGACACAAAGAATTAGGCAAAAAAGAAACATTTACGCGTGTCTCACAAGTAACAATTAAAATATATCAATACTAGACACAAAACAATATGCAAACAGGGAAAATTCTCAGGCGTGTCTCATATATATTAAATTGTATATCAATACTAACAAGTAAAGGTCTTGAAGTGATAATTCGCAATTTTGATGAAACTTGGTAGGTCTGTAGAACACAGAAAAATAACAGAAACGTATTTTAGCGAATTTCCAGAATGGAATTCAGCTATTACAGCCACTGTCATGACGCGACCTGAACTCGGGACCATGGCAGAAATTTGTTTTGAGGTCCCTAGGAACCGAAAATAATATTCACTAAAATTTATATATATATATATATATATATATATATATATATATATGTGTGTCCGCACGATAACTCTCGAACGAAATGTCCTAGGTTTACGAAATTTGGTGAGAACGTTGGAAGTCCCAAACCCTTGGATGAGTTCTTCAGCCAGACACGTCGGATGCCAGGAACATGGTTTTTGTTCTTGCAAAAAATTAGTTTTTTGCCAAAATTTCCACTTATTCAAAAATTTTTGCGAAATTTTTTTACACCATTTAAAAGAGAAGAAAAAATTACATAAAAAAGGTCTTTAAACTTTTTTTCTATGTCAACTAGTTTCTGAGAAAAACGATGTTGTTTAGAATGTGATTATTTAATCGTATAAAGTGTGAATTTAATCACATCCTAAGTACATATTCGACACAATATGGATATTTTGTATATAACGTATATTATATGCATACGATCACATAATTTTATTGTGATACATGTATAAGGGTACAAGACCATTTCATTATCCATACTACCATTATGCGTACGGTTTGTGTGTGTTGTATATACATATACAGTCTAGGTGAGAAAATTTTTAAAGTAAACAAAGATTTTTATGTAAACAAGTCTTAAATTTTAGCGAATTTCCAGAATGGAATTCAGCTACTATTTAACATATACAGGCGATTATTTTGAAAGTTAACATAAATATATGATAAAATTTCCAGAATGGAATTCAGCTATTA
This sequence comes from Brachynemurus nebulosus, assembly GCA_035578155.1. Taxonomy (NCBI): domain Eukaryota; kingdom Metazoa; phylum Arthropoda; class Insecta; order Neuroptera; family Myrmeleontidae; genus Brachynemurus; species Brachynemurus nebulosus. The sequence goes on from JAPWDM010000002.1 coordinate 955,493, forward strand.
CAGCCACTGTCATGACGCGGGGGGCATGACCTGAGCCCGGGACTATGGCAGAAATTTGTTTTGAGGTCCCTAGAAACCGAAAATAATAGTCACTAAAATTTATATATATATATATATATATATATATATATATATATATATATATATATATATATATATATATATGTGTGTGTGTGTGTGTGTGTGTGTGTGTGTGTGTGTGTGTGTGTCCGCGCGATAACTCTCGAACGAAGTATCCAATTTTTACGAAACTTGGTGAAAACATTGGAAGTCCCAAACCCTTGGGTGAGTTTGTCAGCCAGACACGTCGGATGCCAGGAACATTGGATTTGTTCTTGAAAAAAATTAGTTTTTTGTCAAAATTTCCACTTATTCAAAAATTTTTGAAAACTTGAAAGTCGTCCAAGAATGGAATTCAGCTATTACAGCCACTGTCATGACGCGACTTAAACCCGGGACCATGGCAGAAATTTGTTTTGAGGTCCCTAGGAACCGAAAATAATATTCACTCAAAGGCTATTGGCGGATAAGCATGGGTAGAAATGCCCCCGCACGAATTGTGTTGGTTTTTTTTCTGCTAACTGCTTTCGATATAAGATTACAATTTACTGAGTTTCAACCCTTAAAAACTTAACCTTAAAAAAATTATTTTTTGAAAATCACATAAAATTTATGACTTTTTAGTGGCTTGACGGATTTGGCTGAAATTGTTATGTTTTAGATACCTCCATAGTGTACCTCAGAAAAAATTATCAGCTTCAAAAAAAATTATAACCCCCCCAAAAAAATTGTTTAATTTTTCAATATTTTTTTTCATCAACTTGTAGCTATAGTACGATCACCAAAATTTTTTTGCAGGCTTCCTACTATGACCGATATAACATATAATTTTTTCAGATTTTTTCTCCGGGTGCGTCATAGTTAAAAAAAATAAAATGTCCAAAAAGATTTTTTTTATTCGAAGTTATGTTCGTTGTACAATCACCAAAATATTTCTACAGGCTCCTCACTATGATAAATAGAACATATAATTTTTCCAGAATTTTTTTCCGGGTGCATCATAGTTAAAAAATTGAATGTCCGAGAATATTTTTTAGAGATAGGCATAGGCTTCCGGGTACTCAATCGATTGGAAATCGTTTACACATTTTGAATATGTTCATAAAAACATTTGTGATTGCTTAGTTTTCGAAAAAAAAATGGTCGACTCAAATCTTCAAATTCCGCAATCAGCCAAACACTTTGGTGAAAAAAATTTTGGTGATTGTACCATAGCTACAAGTTGATGAAAAAAAATATTGAAAAATTAAACAATTTTTTTTTGGGGGGGGGGGTTATAATTTTTTTTTGAAGTTGATAATTTTTCTGAGGTACACTATAGAGGTATCTAAAACATATAAAAATTCCAGCCAAATCCGTCAAGCCACTAAAAAGTTATAAATTTTTTGTGATTTTCAAAAAAAATAATTTTTTATCCTCAAAGGGTGAGTTTTTAAGGGTTGAAACTCAGTAAATTGTAATTTTATATCGAAAGCAGTTAGCAGAAAAGAAACCAACACAATTCGTGCGGGGGCATTTCTACTCATGCTTATCCGCCAATAGCCTATATATATATATATATATATATATATATATATATATATATATATATATATATATATATATATATATATATATATATATATGTGGTATATATATATATATATGTATATATATATATATATATATATATATATATATATATATATATATATATATATATATATATAAACTTGGTGAGAACATTGGAAGTCCCAAACCCTTGGATGAGTTCGTCAGCCAGCCACGTCGGATGCCAGGAACATGGTGTTTGTTCTAGCAAAAAATTAGTTTTTTGCCAAAATTTCCACTTATTCAAAAATTTTTGCGAAATTTTTTTACACCTTTTAAAAGAGAAGAAAAAATTACATAAAATACCCCTGTCGCAGCATCCTGTATAACATAGCGAATTTCCATTTACAAAAGTACGTTTTTCTCGGAAACTAGTTGATATAGAGTAATTGTAAATAAAAAATACCCCTGTCGCAGCATCCTGCATAACATAGCGAATTTCCATTTACAAAAGTACGTTTTTCTCGGAAACTAGTTGATATAGAGTAATTGTAAAAAAAAAACCTTCTTTATGTGATTTTTCCGCCTCATTCCGCCAAATTTTTTTCACGAAAAATGTCCAAAACCCCGTAAACGTTTTCACGAAATTTCTTAAAAATAAGATGTTTCGTTCTTGAGTTGTCGTGCGGACACATTTATATATATGTTTACTAAGTGTCCGCACGATAACTCAAGAACGAAACATGTTATTTTTAAGAAATTTCGTGAAAACGTTTACGGGGTTTTGGACATTTTTCGTGAAAAAAATTTGGCGGAATGAGGCGGAAAAATCACATAAAGAAGGTTTTTTTTTATTTACAATTACTCTATATCAACTAGTTTCCGAGAAAAACGTACTTTTGTAAATGGAAATTCGCTATGTTATGCAGGATGCTGCGACAGGGGTATTTTTTTATCGGCCAAAAACGCCATTTAAGGGGTGAAATCCACCTCCAAAGTTGGTGTAAAAATTTAATTTTGTTAAATTACTCGAAAACTATAACATATAGAAAAAAAGTTTAAATTGACACAGCCCTTCATTTTTAAAGATCTTTCTACTGATGTACTCACATCCAGGTTCGGACATACTGGAGGGGCGTTGACTATAAAATTGAAGGTAAATTTTGAAATAGGGTGAATATGGTTCGACCAATCAAAAAACTAATATCAAATATGAAAACTACATCAAAAATACTAGTTTACCTGTTTTTGCTGAAAGCCGATACAAAAACTAAAAGCTCAAATCTTAATCTAAAATCTTACATGTGTACTGCTATTTTACTTATAATATCTTTAAAAATAACTGTTTAAATCGTTTTTATTTATTGTATTTATACCCTACAATTAATATTCAAAGAAAAATATTGGATAAAATTTTATTATAATGTTACTTATTCGTACAAAATTAAGATTTTTATACAGATTCCGGTAACTCTAGATAACTTCCCATTGGAAGTTACTGTAATGGGCCCGATTTTACGAATCGCTAATTTGGACATATTTCCACGTTTCAAGGTTACTAGAATCCGAATCCACCGTTTTTAGTGTGATGTCTGTGTATGTATTCGTTAGTTCGTTCGTTCGTTCGTGAATTTTTTTTGTCTCGCATATCTCGAGAAAAAATATGATATGAACTCCGGACTAATTTCATTAGATGTGTAATTAAAAAATAAAGACCGGATAAAGTTTTCAGCAAATTTGGATTAGCGGTTCGTTTTTTGTGATAAAAAACGGGGTTAACTTTATTCACGCAACATAGATCATATAGATTTGTTACCAAGTTTTTATTATATAATGGCCTAAAAACCTAACTGATGTTCAAACGTCAGTAAATAATTATAAAATTTGTAATGTAAAGCGGCCCCTACACGCTCAATAATATTGCACAAAATCCGAGGTTGTACAATATGACGGATCGTCTGTAGGTTATATTGAAGGGTTGTACAATATATTGTGCTGATCAAAAATAGTTTGAAATATATTGTGCAATGAATGAATATTGTAACGTCTGTAGGCTTTGTAGATATTATTGCGCAATACTACTTTATTTGTTTGATTTGTTTGTTATTCTGTAGTCATATTTGATGGCTATTATTTGAACCTGTATGAATTATTAATTTGCAAGAATAATTATTTATTGCTTTGCAACATCTTTATCACTTAATATTTAAAATTAAACAACAGTTTAATTAAGTACAATTGCTGCATGCAGTTTATTGCACAAATTTCTTTAACAAAATTATTGAACTGTCTGGAGAAGCGTTCAATAAATTGCACAAGTTGATTGCACAATATTATTGAGCGTGTAGAGGCCACTTAACACAATGTCATGCACTGTGTAAAGTTTTTGCTAATGGAAAAGGTCGTCGATAAGAAGTATACTTCGAGTAGATGATTTTCATAATTTTATTTAGAAGTTGCAGTCGTAGTGTGGTTAAGGTTTGAATATGTTAAGGCCGAATTAAATTTTACAATATATTTAAGTAACAATATTTGAAGAGTTAGGTTTCGTTTTCATATCATGCAAACTTTACAGAATTTTCTCAAAAGACTGCCTTTATTTAATTTCAGTTCTTTCGAACTTTTTTTAAATTAATATTTTAAATAATGATAACAAATTTATAGAATATTTTTTACAGAGTAGTTATATAAATAAAGTAAAAAAAGCATTTTGCATTTTATAATCCATTTTAAATAACTATTTGCCATTTTCAGTTTTAAATATGTTCAGCAAAACCACTTTCCATTTTGTATTTTAAATGCATTTTTGGAAACCATTTTCCATTTTCAATTTTAAATGGTTTCTACGAACCATTTTTCCCAGCCCTGGTTATAACATTGTTAAATTATCGCTAATAAAATTATCTACGTAATTAATAACGGAATTAATAAAAGTTTATATTATAAAATATCTGCGAAGTATTATTTACCATTTTCTATTCTATACTACAACGTTCTAAGAGATATAAACTCATTGCAAAGGGTCTAGCAGGTTAAGATAGGGTTTTTCAGCTTCAGAGAGGCATATTAGAAATACGTTATGTTGCGACATCGATGAGTAATAAATTAATATACCATTGGCACCTATTTTAGCCACTGATCTCTCTGCGTTCAATTTTCTAACAATTTCTACCACCTAAAAAAATTAAAAATAAAAAATTCTTATTTTTTTCCATAGTTCTCGGAGAGGTACAATCACAAAAAAATTATATTATGTAAAATTATATTAGTATGTCTACTATTATCACTAAAAAGTGCATTCAGATCAGATGGGTGCAACACTTCGAAAAAAAAATAATATATCCTTATGACCGCTCTAGAGTACTCACCACTTCATATCTGTCTTTCATATAAACTTGCTTATAAATATATAATCAAGTAGTAGTTACAGTTGATTCCCATCTAAAACGAAACGATTTTTATGAATGACGAGTGTATGAGGTAAGGGGGGTATATATACAATACCAAATGCACGATTGATATATAGATTATATAGAGTATATGTACGGTGTGGGTTAATATGAACGATTACTCTATTACATAAACAACCGTAGCTCACTCTTTGTCTAGGCACAATAGATACTACAGATACCACAGATCTGCTGCAGAATACATAAAGTATTGGATGGCATATCGACCCTTCTGGTATCTATGGTGCCTAAACAGAGATCGAACTATGTTCATATAACTTATTGGTATACTATACACTGTATACGAACTTGTTGATGTGCTATAGCATCGTGTTGCACTTAATGAAGGTTTACTTGAGGCTCCACAGCACTATAACCGTTTACGTGTTAAAAGTGCAACAAATGCTCCGAATTACAGTGAATATTTACAAAAATAATAAATAAGTTCAAGAACTTGTTATTTATTAGGTTGTCCTAAGCAAACACATCCATTTTATTTTTATCATTGTTAATCTTTATTGATCGAAATGACAATAAATTATGTATTAGTTAAATGTACGAGCCTTCGAATTTATTACACGTTGCCATCGCTCAGGCAGTTGTTGTACGCCAGTCATAGAACCTGACGTGTTAAGTTCCGTCACGATTAACTTCAGCGTTTTTTGAAAATAATCCCAGTTATTGTAGTGTGTTCCTCTTAGCTTCCTCTTCAGTCTGGCAAAACAATTGAAGTCCAGCGGAGAGATATGGTGCTTTTTGATAAAGCTCTTTTGCCAAGTGCTTTTGTAATATTAGAATGAGTGACACCCACAGACCAGTCCCACAAACAAGCAAACTTGAATAAAACTCGTTGCTCATAATCACTTACTGAATGAATTATTTGTTCTTTAATTGATGACATTTTACAAAAGAGCGAACTGACTATCACTGAGAATAAACCTACAGTGTCGCGTTTCTAATGGCATTAATCATGTTACAACAAGTCTAAAAACTAACAAGATACAACATGTAAAAATTGGATGTTTGCTTGGGACAACCTAATATCCATTATTATATGGGATATTAATTAATTAATTGTTGTAAAATGGTTATGATTAGTCTTGGTAACTATCCTCACTGACAATTACATGAATATTTTCTGTTGTGAATATATTAGATAATTACTAATCCGTAAACTGGCGGCATTCAACGCATTGTCACTTTAGTCATGCCTATGTGAATATCTAGAGTAAGATAGATGGGTTATAAACAATATTTTTTTTTTTGCTCTTGTGGCATCCATGGTAGTAATTTTCTTTATAACTCCTATTAATTGGCGTGCAAGCAACAATGATGGGCATAATCGTTCCTTCTCTTACTTTCATATTCTGTACAGTCAATACATTCTTATTTTAACCATCCAAGAATTCCATTTATTTATATAATTTTATATCACTCATAATTATAAATAGACAACAATACTATTGATTACACTATCAAAATCTATTTTTTCCCGTATATTCGTTGCTTATTAATCTACACATGACAAATATACTGATAGATGTATAGGTGATAACTTTTGTTTTAGTGTTGATATACCTTGATCTTACTTCCAGTTTTAATATGTTACTCGCTGTTATGACAAAATGCTACTTGAGATGATTGTGTAACCACCTTTCTCGTATAGTACGTCCCGCACAAGTATTATTTAGTATACTCATAATAGAAAACAATACCTTTTCTTCTAAATAGAATCGATCCATGATATTTATATCCAAATCTATCCCTTCCTATTTCCCTTAATCGTTCGTATTAATCCACACCGTACATATACTCTATATCAATCGTGCATATGGTATTGTATATATACCCCCTTACCTTATACACTCGTCACTCATAAAAATCGTTTCGTTTTAGATGAAAATCAACTGTAACTACTACTTGATTATATATTTATAAGCAAGTTTATACGAAAGAGATATGAAATGGTGAGTACTCTAGAGCGGTCATAAGGATATTTTTTTTTTTCGAAGTGTTGCACGCATCTGATCTGAATACACTTTTTAGTGATAATAGTAGACATACTAAGCTACATTATACATTTTTTCTGTGATTGTACCTCTCCGAGAACTATGGAAAAAAAATAGGAATTTTTTATTTTTAATTTTTTTAGGTGGTAGAAATTGTTAGAAAGTTCTGTAAAAAATACAGAATATAGCACAACGTACTCCCTAATAAACAGTCTTGGTTTTATCAGTCTGGATGTAATAGTTTCGGAATAAAAAAAATTTCCAAAAATACCCGCTCTAGCATATATATGGTCAATTATCTCAAGAACGCAGAGAGGACAGAAGCTAAAATAGGTGTCAATGGTACATTTATTACTCACCGATATCGCAACATAACTTATTTTTAATAGGCCTGTCTGGGGCTTCAAACCCTATCTTAACCTGCTAGACCCTTTGCAACGAACCGTCCGTTTCAACATTCTATAAAAATTACCGCTGCACAATTATTGAACCCGGCCGGAACGCGGCAATTGTAACAATTTAAAAGATTGTATTTCATTCCTGGAACCATCAACTCTGACTGTGAGTGATTATTCTAGAACACTTGTAAAAAGGTATAAATAGGACCAACCGCTCACAAAAAGTAGTCTTGTTACGTAAATTAAAAATAGTGGGTCACTCCGTGTTGAAAATTCCCTATGCAAAAGCATTATTGTACATTGAATTCAAGAAAATAAATTTTTTTATAAACCCAAATTATCATCGCGATGATTTATATACTATACATTTATTTCTTGTCTTGCAAAAGTAAAAGTTTTACCTTACTTTCTACCTGTTTGGTTGCTTTTTTGTCATTTACTTGAATTTACATATTATATAAACGTATATTATATACGTATTTCCATTATTTGTCTAGACATATTTATCTCTATAATAAACTATTCACTAGATAAAAAAAAATTTCAAAATCAAGTCGGTTGAGTAGTTAATTTTGGCGCTTTTGGATCCCTAGGACCCTGGCGGATCTCATATAGTATAGCATGTGTCCACTTAAAATTGTTTAACTTCTTAATGGTGAGAAAATTTTCAAAATCGGTTGGGTAGTTTATTTTTGGCACTTTTGGGACCACCGGACCCTAGCGGACTTGAGCGGACATCATATAACATAACCCATTATCCATCTAAAATAGTTCCCTAAAGGTAAATACAGACCGAGTAACAAAATGTTGGCTGCATGTTGATATTCGTCTTGCCAATATGTTGCTATCAACAAACAAGAAGTTGACGGATACACGTCAATACTGAGCGACATGACATCAAAGAAATTTGCTGAATGTTGCTTGTATCTGTGTTTTCCATTTCAAATGAAAAACATCCGTCAGTCTGGACGGTGTTGTCAACAAGTTGCCTTGATTACATTCAATAAATACATTATTTGTACCTAGTATATTCACATTGTTATTTTTTTTTTAATTTTTGCTTTAATTTTGTAATACATGCTTCAAAACGACGATTCTAAAAATTTGGCGACAATTCAATTTTTGAGAAAAATTATTTTAATATAAAATAATAAAATTTTAATTTTAATATATGTAATTCATATTTTTTCAATAGAAAAAAGTGTTGGGACCAGTTCTAGGCGAAGTTTATTCTATTGGAGTTCCAGTGGAATTCATTTTAGCGAATTTCCAAAACTGGAAATTCAGCTTTTACAGCAGGTGTCATGGTGCGACCTAAGCCCGGGATCATATTAGAAATGTTTTTTGAGGTCCCTAGAATACGAAAATGATATACACTATATATATATATATATATATATATATATATATATATATATATATATATATATATATATATATATATATATATATATATATATATATATATATTTATGTGTTCCCACGATAAATCTCGAACGAAACGTTTAGTGCACATGAAATTTGGTGTGTATATTGGAATCTGGTTTGGCTCGCCTAAGTTCGTTAGCCAGACACGTCGGATGCCCAGAAGTAGGTTTCCCGGGCGTTTTTTGCCAGAATTAAGCAATTATTCAAAATTTTTTTACACCAATCGGAAGAAAAAGGTAATATGCGTAAAAAATGTTTTTATACCGTTGCTCTAAATTACTTACTTTTCGAGAAAAACTAGGAAATATGTCGTTCTCCATTTCACTCGCACTCACATTCTTTTTTTTTCTGTCTCATTTTTTGCGAGCTAAATTCGAAAAAAACCGCTTTATAAGTAGCATGTCATGATTTTTTTAATCCAATTTAACGATTCGGCTATATTCTTTTTCTTTGTCAGTTAAATGTTCTTATAATGTATCTCTATTCCATTTTTTTTTAGATAAAAAATCACGGCGCAGTTTTTTATGTGATATGATCAGAACCTAGATGATGTTTACACCTTCCTAAAATTAATAAGAGTTTGCTACAATCGCATAAAAATTACGTTAAATCATATTCAAACAATAATATTTTTACGTAATTTTCTATCCAAATGACAATACTACGTTATAATTATATGTATAAACCCATCATTTTAGTGGTAAATAAATTTGCACATTCAGTTTTTTTTTTTTTTTTTTTTTTGACAACAAAACATATAATTTTAAATTTTGACAAGTTGTATCATACATTTTTGAAAATATTAAATATTTTAAGGCGAAAATGTATTAAAGAACTGAAATTTGTTTAACAAAAACCATACATCTGCTCGTTTTACCTTAAAATCTCGGAAAATAGAATATTTTTCAATAATTAACTCAGAAAAAGCATATATGAGGTAATTTTTATGATATTTTTTTGAAAATTTCAAAATAGTAGGGTTACAATGTTTTTTTTTTTTTTTTTAATTATTTTGTAGAATTTTGTAAACACACATCGTAACAAGTACTCGCCTTGAAAAAATCAAACAAGTATTTAAAAAAAAAAATACTATTTCTTAAAGAAAATATTAAAATTATGTACAAATGCCATCCTGACCAACTGATATATTGGAACCGATTTTGAGCAGCTGGATTTACTACAGGCAAAAGCTCATAGCGAATACACACATTTTTTAACATCCTTTTGAATTTTGTAATTCAATCATTACAAATAAAATCTAAATAAAAAAAAATCTATATGACCTGTTTTTTCTCAATTTTCCAGCATCAAATCTAGCGATAATTAACTAGCGGGTGATTGTATCGACATTTTAATGTAAAATATAGTAATTTTAACCGTCTTCAAAATAACGTTTCGATTTTAACAATAAAAATATTTAAAAAAGTGTTTAAGTTCTGGCAAGATTGTCAAAAAGGGACTGAAATATTTTTAGATATTGATATATACAAAAAATATTAATGTGTTAAGTACTTGCTAGACTTATAAACTTTCATTTTCGTATACGCTTTCGGTTTCGGATATTTAATTATTTCGGATATCGGTAGTTTTAGTTACGGTTACGAATATCCATAACATCCCTAATGTAAATGTTTGTCAATCCAACTTCATCGAGAGAAAGTTAGTTATTTACGATTTTCGGAAGAACACGTATATAAACATCTTTTTTATAAGTACTTATTATCAGATTAACACATTTGGTTTGCAATTTTTTAATAATTAGTTTCTACGCTACTGAAATTATCTATCCATTTGAAAATTGGGATCCAGTGATGTACATTGGCACTACAAAAGTGTGGGTGAAAAATTTCATTTTCACTTTTACTGAAATTATGTCATAAATTCATATTTTCAGAATTTATTCATTTGACAGAAAAATTCTAAATTTTTAAAAAAGCCAAATAATTAATAACAATTAAAATAAAAAAAACAGAAAACATTTATTTATATTTGCATTTTTATAAAAACATGTAGGTATTATATTTTATATGCACTTTAACTAAAATGTCAAATTTCACACGTTGTTAATTTTCAATTTCACTCAAAATACGCTTAAAAATCAAAAATTAAAGTTTATAACATTAACAATCCGTGTAGAGTGTCCATACGTCTTGGTTTTCCCGGATTTGTCACGGTTCTAGCTCCGGTGTCCCGACAGACTTTTTCAAGACTTCGATTTGTTCTGGTTTTTCAAACTACTAATTTTTTATTTTCATCACCTAATAAGTACACAATTTTTTTTTTAAATAATGAATAGTTCAGTATCATATTGAAAGATCAACAATAAATTCATTTACAACCAAACCTAAAAATATTTTAAAAAAATTAATTGCTAATTAAATTTTCCAAGTTTTTTCGATTTTACCTTAAACACGAACTTCCAAAAAAACATTTTCTTTTCTTAACTTTCCATCATATATGTATCTACATAAATAAATTGTAATATTATTTTGCTTGTTTTATGATACTGAAGTTCCTGAACAATTAAAAATTAAAATGACTGGAATTTTATTCGAACTTTTAAATAAAGTAGTTAACTAACGCGGACACTGATAGCGCCACAATACAGAAATTGCCAACATTTAAATGTTCATGTTTTAATACATTTTTCTTGAAAATAAAATTGTCTAAGAAGCTCACTTTCATAAGAAATTTTATAAAAATTTAAAAAATATATATTTCCTAGAACAGGGGGCGATTTATTTTGAAAAAAAAAATTAATATTTTAAATAAAGAGCCATTAATAGGTAATCTATAGATATAATACAAATGTAACGAGACCGTTTCTGTATAGGGAATATTTTTTAAAAATTGTGCAGATACTGTAAATAGTTATCGATGTAGATATCAAAACAGCGATTTTTAAAATTTTTGTCTGTCTGTCTGTTCGTCTGTTCACGCATCACACAAAAACTACTGGATGGATTTTAATGAAATTTGGTGTGCTGACAATTTATTACCCGGATCAACATCTAAGATACTTTCTACTTCGAGAAAATGTCTCATTCCCACGGGAAAATGGAAAAACCATGTTGAGCATGTGCATACAGTACGCAAAAACTATTGAACGGATTTTGATGCAATTTGGTGTGGTAATAACTTATTACCTGAGTCAGCATCTCAGATACTTTTTATTTCGGGAAAGTGGCTCATTCCCACGGGAAAATAAAAAAACTTTTTGAGCATGTGCACATATTACGCGAAAACTATTGAACGGATTTTTATGAAATCTGGTGTAGTGATAACTTATTACCTGCGTCAACATTTAGGATACTTTTTTTTTTTTTTCAACCTTCTCCCAAATTGCGTGGACTAGCTTTATAGAAGGATGGACATAATGAAACCAATATCTTCTATTTCATAGCTTTTCTTTATTAAAATTGCCAAAATATTTTCGATATGTTTAATATCATCTTCAGTGGCTAAACATCAAAAAAAAAAAAAAATTTTTACAACGTAATAATAAACAATAACATCATTTTTATATATTTACAATTCTTCGTTAACTTATACTATTATTTTTTAGGTTATAATCTACATATTGGATAGGAGGATTATTTATTTATTTTTGTAAAAACAACAAGAATTTGTGATTTAGTTGATATATAGGAAATTTTATGTTTGGAAGAATATCTATTTGTGTTAACGAAACAAACAAAACCTATTTTTTAATATTAGCGGATTTGAGACAGGACAAACTGAAACAGTATGTATATTAAAATATTAAAAAAATTTTTTTTTACAATCTTACTCACCAGAAATTATCTAAATTTCAGATTGTCATTCTTGGATAAACAATCAACCATACCAACAATCCATTAGAACAATTTAACTAGTTTTTTTGCATTTCACATGGAAATTTGTCAATCGAAAAAATTTTTTATAAAATAATTACTTTAATTTAAAACAATTAAAAAAATCAAACATATTTAAAATGTAAAATCAAAAAAAAATTTCAAGAGAATTTTTTTAAATTATCACAGTTTGTACAATGTACTCCTCAAGTACATTGTTATTGGTATGGTAGCACAGTGATCAACTGAACTAAATTTGTAAATTTTTTGTTTAAAGATAAATTTCTCGAAAATTCTAGACAAAATTAGTCCGGTCTCAATTTACATATTGGTAATGTGTTTATTGTTTATGTTTTTTGATTACAATGTATTATATAAGCATCTTTTGGAAATATTGTTTATTGATTTCTATTATTATTATTATTTTATTTTTTTAATAATCGGTAAATAGGCATTATCTAGAGCTAATGATTCTATCTGCTTGTTGCAATTTTTTGATTCATTCAGTTTTATGTAAAAACCTTCACTTAAGTGAAGGTTTTTACATAAAACTGAATGAATCAAAAAATTGCAACAAGCAGATAGAATCATTAGCTCTAGATAATGCCTATTTACCGATTATTAAAAAAATAAAATAATAATAATAATAGAAATCAATAAACAATATTTCCAAAAGATGCTTATATAATACATTGTAATCAAAAAACATAAACAATAAACACATTACCAATATGTAAATTGAGACCGGACTAATTTTGTCTAGAATTTTCGAGAAATTTATCTTTAAACAAAAAATTTACAAATTTAGTTCAGTTGATCACTGTGCTACCATACCAATAACAATGTACTTGAGGAGTACATTGTACAAACTGTGATAATTTAAAAAAATTCTCTTGAAATTTTTTTTTTGATTTTACATTTTAAATATGTTTGACTTTTTTAATTGTTTTAAATTAAAGTAATTATTTTATAAAAAATTTTTTCGATTGACAAATTTCCATGTGAAATGCAAAAAAACTAGTTAAATTGTTCTAATGGATTGTTGGTATGGTTGATTGTTTATCCAAGAATGACAATCTGAAATTTAGATAATTTCTGGTGAGTAAGATTGTAAAAAAAAATTTTTTTAATATTTTAATATACATACTGTTTCAGTTTGTCCTGTCTCAAATCCGCTAATATTAAAAAATAGGTTTTGTTTGTTTCGTTAACACAAATAGATATTCTTCCAAACATAAAATTTCCTATATATCAACTAAATCACAAATTCTTGTTGTTTTTACAAAAATAAATAAATAATCCTCCTATCCAATATGTAGATTATAACCTAAAAAATAATAGTATAAGTTAACGAAGAATTGTAAATATATAAAAATGATGTTATTGTTTATTATTACGTTGTAAAAATTTTTTTTTTTTTTTTTTTTTTGATGTTTAGCCACTGAAGATGATATTAAACATATCGAAAATATTTTGGCAATTTTAATAAAGAAAAGCTATGAAATAGAAGATATTGGTTTCATTATGTCCATCCTTCTATAAAGCTAGTCCACGCAATTTGGGAGAAGGTTGAAAAAATTCTTCGTGAAATTTATATATCCCAAAAAAATATTGTTGTAATTTAGGATACTTTTTATTACGGGAAAATATTTCCTTCCTTCAGGAAAATACAAAAATTATTTTGCTTATGTGCATGTATACTTAAAACTATTGTTCTATGCGAATGCTTTATAATTACTATACTTATATACTTGTCATTTATTAAATTAAATTTACCATAATACAAAATTTCTGGAGACTAACTCTATTTTAAATTAATTTAGAAATTTTGAAAATTTAAGTGCCTATATTTCCGAGAAATTCATTTTGGGATGAAACTTGTTATATTTATAGGATAGATACTAATTTGGGATGCAAATATAATAAAACAATAAAACGTTGGAAGTCCAAAAATTTTGTATAAGTTCTCCAGTCAGACACGTCCGATTCCAAAAACCTCAAAAAAATGAGTTTTTTGCAAAAAATTTGCCAAAATTTAAAAGTTTTTCCAATTTTTTTTACATTGTGGTAAAGAACCAAGAAAATCACAGAAAATACATTTTGAACCATTATTCTAGGTAAGCGGGTTTTCGAGAAAAAGTAACTTTTATGATCGGAAATTCGCTATGTTATGCAGATGCTGCGACAGGGGTATTTTATGAATGGGCAGCAATTATGATGAAAGTAGCATTTACACTAGCAGCAGCAATCGTTTGTGCCATTTTTATACCTGGAAACTGACTTTAGTTTAGATGCACTACTAAAATTTGTTTATTCTGGATAACATACACGTAATAAATTTTCTTTCTCTGTTTTGCACAACTTTTCTTATCTTCCTTAATTTTTTTGATTTATGGCAATAATAGCCTTTTTGTAATAGGTACATTTGGTATATATTGTTAAATATATCTATCTGTTTTCGTATGACGCCATAAATATTTTAAAATGTAGTTATTCACGACAAACGATTTTTAATTAATTTTAAATTAGTTGGAAAGAAGTGCATACAATTTTTATTGCGATAACTAAAAAAAAAGCTTAACAAACAATACGCCCATTTTTATGCTAATTAGATTGCTATATTTACAATCAAAGTATAATATTTTCCCCTCATGTTTACTTTGAAATGATTTATGTATCTTCCATTTGTGAAAAAAAATTATAAAGGAAGGGTACAAGAAAAAAAATTATACAAATTTTATACAAAAATAAAAACAGAGTTTGAATAGGTATTTGCCTGTTAGAAACCTTAATTACACGCTTCTTTTACTAGTTTTAGATACTACATCTGTACATGACTTTCTTATACAGTAATCTTATAAATAAAAATTTCTCTCTATATATCATTGTTTACAACGGTAGAACTTATTAACTACAGGACTTATAACTATAGGACTCTTTTCAGAGGAAAACAATTTATAACCTAAATTAAAATAAATATAATCAACATTTAGCAATTTTTTCGGGAATTACCAAAACTGAAAGGGAAAAAAATTAAAATATAGAAAATATTTTATATGATGAGTTTTTTTTACATGATGAGTTTTGTATCATTTTAAGGGCATATAAAAAATCTTAGAACATATTTAATAAATAATGTATCTTTTATAGTATTCCGTAACAAAATTGGCAAAACGGAACATTTGTCCGGGTGTCACAAGCAATTTTCTCTGAATTCACTCGATGCGAAAATTTGAAACTTAGCACAGAGATTGGGTGTGGTGGCAGATTACAGATGTGAAATTGAATTTTGATTCTGGGAATTAATTTTAGAGGATAACCTGGAAAGTAAAAACAAAATTTTTCCCAAAGAGCATTGAGTAGAGTATCAAACGAAAGCCTATTAAAGTACGAATTCAGTAATATATGTACCTAACTACATACTTTTCGTCCTTTTTTAGGGGAGGGAACGTAAATCATAAAAATTGCTGTTCCCGACCCCTATTATCAGAAGGGTTGCTCAGAAAAATCTGAAAAAAATCATGAACATTAAGAATGGGGTGTAGATTAAGCGAAAATTATCAGGACTGAATTTCCTTGTACAATTTTCTTGGTATATAAAAATAAAAGTTGGTGACATATTTTGCTTTAATAAAGATGTTGTTGATCAATTGCATTAACAGTATCTATGTTATTTTGGTAATTTTCTTTATAAAGTGAGTTTTAGAAATTAAAGAAGTAAGGAATAGCAGATAAATCTGTACGGGCAAAATATAATAATAATAATAATAATAATAATAATAATAATAATAATAATAATAATAATAAAAGAAAGGATGTCGGCAAGGTAGTAGAGGATGCAAGGAGCAGCTGATCATCGATAGTGTCATATCGGAAAGCGCAAAAGCGAGCCGAAGCAGTCTATACACGGCCTATATAGACTATCAAAAAGCCTTCGACTCGGTTCCGCACTCGTGGTTATTAGAAGTATTGAAAGTGTACAAAATCGATCCTGTGATCATAGGTTTTCTAGAAGTGGCCATGAAGCACTGGTGTACCCGTCTTATGATAAGCACTCCGAACACAGCACTCTCAAATATCGGAGAGATTAAAATACGAAGAGGCATCTTTCAAGGAGATTCCCTGAGTGCTCTCTGGTTCTGTTTAGCATTGAACCCCCTTTCTAACATCCTAAATAAAGCCAACAAGGGCTACGAAATTGGCAAATACAATGTCAGTCATCTCATGTATATGGACGATATCAAACTGTTCGCTCCCACGGAGAGTGGCATCCGGCGATTAGTAAAACTAGTCGAAAACTTTAGCGGAGACATATGCATGAGATTTGGACTAGATAAATGTAGAATTAATGCCATGAAAAAGGGTCGCTGGAGCCAGATTGACGAATGTGAAACACCAGAAATGGATGCCCCGGCGTTCATAGCAGCTATGCAGCGTGGGGAAACCTACAAATACCTTGGATTCCTTCAAGACATAGGTATTAACCATAGCCACGCAAAGGAAGCACTAACATCTGCTTATAAAAGCCGAGTCAAAGCCGTTATGAACTCCCAACTTAATGGCCACTATAAAGTACAAGCAGTGAACACCTATGCTGTACCTTTAGTCACATACAGTTTCGGAATTATCAAGTGGACGAAAACGGAACTCGAGGGACTGAACCGACTAACCAGAACCGTATTTACCCATCACCGAGCTCACCACCCGAAATGCTCCATTGAGCGATTTCATCTACCTAGGCAAAAGGGAGGAAGAGGGGTTGTTGACTTCCTCAGAGCTCATGCAAAACAACTGCAGAATCTCAGGAACTTCTTTATGAACAAAAGTAACAACAGCTCGCTTCATAAGGAGGTAGTTTTGCACGATCGATCTTTCACCCCGCTCTCACTAAATGATGCAAACTTTAATCCCTTTTCCAATACACCCTCTGAAGAAGATCGACTCAATGAATGGCGTGCGAAAGAACTCCACGGAAAATACATAAACTCGCTCACGGATAACTCCATTGACTATGGCGCTTCAGTAGCATGGCTAAACAACTGCAGGCTATTCGCCGAGACCGAAGGCATGATATCTGCCATTCAAGACAGGGTCATCGCCACGCGCAATTACAGGAAGTACATAGTCAAGGATCCCGCAGTCGAATCAGATCTATGCCGACTTTGTGGTGCGAAGAGCGAGTCCGTGGAACATTTGGTGAGTGGATGTCAGGTTCTTGCCCCAAAAGAATACACTGAGCGCCACAACCATGTTTGCAAAATCCTTCACCAGAAGATGGCTCTGAACCGAGACCTCCTTGATAACTCTGACGCCTATTATAAGTATACTCCTCCATCCGTGCTAGAAAATGATAAGTACAAAATGTACTATGATAGAACAATCCTCACGGATAAACCAGTGGAACACAACAGGCCAGATATTGTCCTCATGGACAAAATGAATAAAACCACCTATTTAATAGACGTGGCCATTCCCCTGGCTTCTAACATCCGGAGTAAGTACACAGAAAAAATTAATAAATATAGGGCGCTGGCAGAGCAGATTAAGGAGGTCTGGGAGCAGACGAGGGTCCGAGTGGTACCAATCATCCTTGGTGCCATGGGCGAAATTCCAAGCTCTCTTAAGGAGTCTTTAGCAACCTTGGAAACTCCTGAATACATATACCTACAAATGCAAAAGGCTGTTCTCCTTGGTACGTGCAGCATAGTGCGTAGGTACATTACAGACACCAATAGCGGTTAGACGCCAATATTGTAATTCGACGACTTTTATATAACTATATAATTAATAATTTCTCCGTCACAAAACTATCATGTGCCTTGCTGTAAGCCGGCCTGATAAGCTATCTGGGGTAAAACCCATGCCCTGATAATAATAATAATAATAATAATAAACAAAACCAAGCGTTCAGCAGAAACGAGAGACGGTTTTATCAGTCTCTAACGAACACGGTAACTGACAGTAATGGTCTACCGGAGAAGAACGCACTCCATAGTTTCTGGGCGAATATATGGTCCAACACCATTGACCATAATGACAAAGCTAGCTGGATCGATACAGAGTGCAGGAATAACGAACATCTTCCGGAGTTGCCCTATAAGGACATTACTACAGAGGACGTCCCCAGAGCTTTACAGAGATCGCATAACTGGAAGGCACCTGGCATCGATAACATACAAAACTACTGGCTCAAACACTTTACATCAACACACAAGTACCTCGCTGAACAATTCACACTATTTATAAGAACACCAAACCTGACACCGAAGTTCCTAACGTAGGGTATCACATCCATGAAATCTAAAAACAGTGATACAAAAAATCCTGCGAATTATAGACCTATCACCTGCTTGCCTACAGTGTATAAGATTTTGACGTCCTGTCTGGCAGAAAAGACTAATGAGCATTGTCAGATTAACACCATACTGACAGAAGAACAAAAGGGATGTCGAAAGAGGTCACAAGGCTGCAAAGAGCAGCTTCTGATTGACTCCGTAGTACTGGAACAAGCGAAAGGGAGAAAACGTAACCTGTACACAGCGTTTATTGATTATAAAAAGGCATTTGATTCGGTCCCGCACTCCTGGTTGCGGAGAGTATTGGAGCTGTACAAAATACACCCAAGTATCGTGAACTTCCTTGGAACGATCATGTCCGACTGGCGAACGACCTTACATTTGAGTATTGGTAATGAAAAAACAACAAACGACCTTATTCAAGTAAGACGCGGCATATTCCAAGGCGACTCATTGAGTCCATTATGGTTTTGTCTCGCAATGAATCCACTTTCTCGCCTGTTAAATGAAACCAAATACGGTTACAATGTAGGTACGCAAACGAATTCGCGCCATACCATTTCACATCTAATGTACATGGATGATATTAAGATCTATGCAGCTACTAAACATCAATTACAGCAGCTGCTGGGACTTTCCAACGAGGTTTCGCGAGACCTCTGTATGGAGTTCGGAATCGATAAATGTCGAACACAATGTCGCTCTGGAGGAAAACGAGATGCGGTCGCATTCGAACTCGAACCAGAGTCTGTTATGCAGCCCATGGACGAGGGAGAGTCGTACCGGTATCTCGGATTCAATCAGGACGAACGTATAGATCACAGCGCTGTAAAACAACACCTGATGCAGCAATACCTAACGCGTGTACGGAGATTACTGAGCACCCACCTTGATGGAAAAAAAACCATCAAAGCAATTAACACCTATGCAGTTCCGGTGCTAACATACTCATTTGGGGTAATCAAATGGACGCCTACGGACTTGACAAACATCGAGATCAAGACCCGCGTCCTTATGACCAAATACAGAATTCATCATCCCAAAGCAGCGATAGAACGACTGACGCTGCCAAGAGCCGAAGGGGGTCGAGGTCTTATAGACATAAGGAACACGCATAATAAACAGGTTCATAACTTGCGAGAATACTTTTACACTAAAACACACACATCACACTTACACAATGTAATAATCCAAGCCGACAAGGCATACACACCATTAAACCTCTCACACACAGAAATGCCAGATAGTTTTTGCCGTTTGGTCACGAAGGAGGACAAAATTCAGCAATGGATTCGGAAGCCTTTACATGGGAGACATCCACATGATCTTAATCAGAGTAACGTCGACAAAGCAGCGTCGCACGCCTGGTTGAGTCAAGGAAGTCTTTTCCCGGAGACTGAAGGATTCATGCTAGCTATACAAGATCAAGTAATTCATACAAAGAATTACTCAAAATACATACTTCGTGACTCGTCAATAACATCTGACTCATGCCGGAGATGCCATTCCAAACCTGAAACGATCCAACACATCACAGCTGCCTGTACTCAGCTCGCTCAGTCCGAATACAAACACCGTCACGACCAGGTTGGCAAAATCATATACCAGAAACTAGCGGTTAAGCACCACCTTATAACCGATAAAACACCTTACTACAAGCTCACACCAAAAGTAGTAGCGGAGAATGACTCCTGTAGACTTTACTGGGATCGGTCGATTATTACAGATAAGACCATAAATCATAATCGACCAGATATCACCTTCGTAATGAAAAACACTAAGACAACCTATCTGATCGATATTGCGGTTCCAAATACACACAACTTACAAAAAACACACGCAGTTAAATTGGATAAATACACTGACCTCGCAGCCGAAATAAAACAACAATGGCGAATGGAACATGTCCACATCGTTCCAATAGTGCTCAGTGCCACCGGGGTCATTCCACACACACTACATAATAGTTTGAGCCTCTTGGGTCTCCCAAAATACACATATGTCACTATGCAAAAGGCAGTGATCATAAACACGTGTCGTATAGTACGGAAGTTCCTCAGTAATACGAATCCGACTGCGATATGTGAAAGCACAAGACCTGCTTCTACTCCATCTGAGCCATCTACAGTGAGCGAACAATACACTGACACTCATCCTACTGACACACAACACACATACATAAACACACAATACACTAACACTGAAAGACAAACACTTAACACACATACAGATCCAGATTCGTCTGATGGAGAGGGGGGATCGAACAACTGCCGCACTGTCACTGTTACCGCTCTGGTGCACAATCCTCCCCAATTCAATAACACACAAGGTCCGTCAACCTCTGTACCATCTAAACGCGCAGTTCCAGGAACACCCGATCTTAATGAGCAATTTGATGAACCAGAAAACATCTACACTAAGAAACGTAAAATAGAAAGACACATCCACACACATACACAAACACACACACAAACACAAACAGTCCTTTCCCTTCCCTCTGTCCCTACTCCTACCTACCATCTGAGGACACGAAAACGAACTAGGCTTTCACAGCCCTCTGTCATTGAGCCAACATCTACGCTCCCACAAAAGTCTCGCCGTACGACCCAATGGACACCAAAATAGACGAATAACACCTCGTTTCAAGTAGCAATAACAACAATATAGGGAGTGATGTGACAAACCCGTCCGTGAATGTACTACGGTACTTTTACGGATTGGTTTGGCACATTACCCTTCCACAGAGCCTAATACCTTGCATAATGCCGGTATAGGTGAATGTTACCCAGTACTGTCCTACTGAGTAATGAGCGCCAGGTTGGCGTAAAAGTCTATAATAATAATAATCTTTATTCAATAAAGTACAGAGTACATAGAATAAGTCATTCCATAAATTCCTTAATATTATAAAAATTCTTTGTCAACAAAAAACTTTTTAATTCATTCTTAAATTGCCTATTATTTAAATTTTTTAAATGTGTTGGAATGTTATTAAAAATTTTAATACACATGTTTAGCACTCCAATATTTATATACGTCTTTGTTGACTGAATAGTTACAAGTTTATCCGCGCCTCGTGTATTGTATGAATGATCGTACTAATATTTCTCAAATAATTGATAGTTATTTTTCACAAATATTGCACACTCCATAATATAAGTATCAATCACTGTAAGTATCTTTAAATCCCTGAAAAGTTGGACGAGCGTGTTCCGTAGATTTGGCATTTACCATGATTCTTAGACATCTCTTTTGTGCAACTAACACTTTTTCTACTAACACTGAATTTCCCCAAAATAAAATCCCATATTTTATATTCGAATGAATCTGTGCATAATAGGTTTGTATCAAAATATCAAATGACACAAGATCTCTTAATTTATATAGCGCAAAACTAAGTTTAGCTAACTTACTGGTTAAAAATTCAATATGTTTTTTCCCATCCAATTTGTTATCAAGATACTACAATCTCTGTATCTAAATATTATCTATAATAATATTATTTGTAAAATTTTGTTAGGTATCCAGAGAAATAAAGCAAATTCAATCTATTCAAAGAAATTCACAATAATATTTAAATAATTTTCTGACTTGCAATATTATCTAATACAATTTTTATAATTAATAGTACTGCTAAAAATTATTATTGAAAAAAAGACAAAACAGAGTTTCTTAGTACATTTACTCCATTCAGTAAATATCACTGTGCGTTCGTGATAAAGGTAAATAGACCAAAATAACGATACCATCATGTTGATACCGAAAAATATGGTTTGTTTTAGAAACAAAATGTATTCATTAGAAAAAATATTTCAGCCACTTTCATATACTATTATATCAAATTTATAAAAACAACTGATTGTACGGAACACAGTTTGCACAAGTACAACTTACCTTTGACGACTTGTTTAGGTTTTCGAAGGGCGTGTCATTAATAACAAAGAGGGAGGAAACACTGGGCGTTTATTTTAATAAAAACTTTTCTTAGCTACTTTATTGAAAATATTAAACATCTCCTTTCAACTAATTACGAAGTAATTACTTAAACGTATGTCGTAGATAATAAAAACATGCAGAGATTATGATGTCATATAAAAAAGAATATAAATATTTAGCTGCAAGGATCTTATGTTTTTTTTACTTAAGGGTCATTATTGCAAAAATGTTCAGAAAGTAGAGGAAGACGAAAAATAGACAAGGAAAGTTATGACGTATATGCTATCCAGAATAAACAATCTATAGTTTTGGTTTAGATGCACATCATTGAAAACATGTATGTATCTAGATGCATGTTGTAGTGTCCAACATGTTGCCAACACTGTCAACATTGTGTTACCCGGTCTGTACATACCTTAACGATGAACCACAGAAGAGAAAATGTTTTTCAAAATCGGTGATAACGCGTTCTCGAAAAGTTAATTAATTTTTATTTTGAAAAACGAAACAGATAGGTAGAAACATTATTATAATACTTATTATACTTTATATATATGTTTGCAATTGTTATAATGATATCGTAATTCAGAAATTAATTCATAACTCCCGCTTAACCTTTTAAACAAACCATACGGAAAAATTTTTTTGTCTCAAAATGCCGGAATTTTACTGCCAGTGATAAGTACAATAGATAAGATTACAAAAAAAGAAAAGGAAAAAAATCAAAGATTCCAACATCAAAAAAGTGAACCCTAGGAATTTACAAAATATGTATAAATTATACTAAACTATGTTGATAAAATTGAACATTATTTAGAATTATACCGTATTTCGGAAAATCTGTCACAGATGGCGGCACCTGTACCAGTGAATATATACATATCAGAGCACTTTGCGCCGCCATATTGCAGGACAAGTTAACTAATCTTAATCATTTAAAGAGTTAAAAAGTAAGAAATGGTTAAAAGTACTTCTAACGAAGTGGTCTAATACTTGAGAGAGTTCCTTATTAATTACTAAAGAAATTGGACAATTTATTGCCAATTCACAATTACCCCGTGATTTTAAAATTGTGGGGTAATTGTGAACGTCATTCACAAATGCCCCCATTCGGTCAAAAATTTCAGTACACCAATACCTCAATTTGCGTCGTGGTTACGATCCAAAAAAAAACACGATGCAAAGTGAATTATGATTTTCTATAACAAACCATGTAAAGATCGAAGATAGGTTTCAGGGTTACGAAAATACTACTTTTTAAAAAGAAAATTGAACAAAGTAAACATTTAAAAAACAAAAATAATATAAAATTTTATTAAAGACCTACATATACAAAGAAAAAAAAACAAATTCAAAAAATTTCAATACACGTCTTACACGCAATACAGAAACTGATTCAACATACATCACACGCGTAATACGTTCCATATTTCTATATCAGTTTGTTTCAAAATTTAACAACTACGGACAATACATTTAGCATGTGATAACTACCATATAATCCGGCAGTATGGATTTCGTCTATTTAACTTAATTTAACATTTTCATGTTCAAAGTAATTGCCATATATTTATCAATCTTTATTACAACATCAATAGATACATAGATACATATCCATCATATTACAACAAAGTCGTGCCATCTTTTAGAAAAAAAAAAGAAAATTTCAAAAAATTTCGAAAAAAAAAGATAAAGACTCGAACCCAAAACAACGCAACTTCGAAAATCTAACGACGCACAGTGAAAATTAGTACTAATTCAGCAGCGACGCAACTTCGAAAAAACGCAGACCGAAACGACGTAAAGCGAGGTATTGGTGTAGTGTTCTTTTCAGACTTGCAAATGTTGATGAAGATGATGGTAACATTATTGTACAAGTTTCCGTTGTACAAACAATACAAAAACAGAATTTTTGTGCAAAGAGCGATGTTTTGTGTATCAATCTACGAAATCATTGCTGGGCTCCCTTATCCAAAGCAACTTACAAAAACAGAAAAATTACTTGTTTTCAATGGCTCTGTGGGTGTCCAAGAGCAGAAGGATTAACACAAAACCATTGTTTTTTTTTTCATTTAAAGTATTAGTCCTAATAGATTATAGATTTATACAGTCTATACGACAAGAACGGCGAGAGTAGGGGCGCTATCCGTTTTCGGACCCGTAGAACACGAATATGTAGAAAAAAAAAAAAATATATATATATATATATATATATATATATATATATATATATATATACCGTGTGAGTTTTTCGGGAGTTGCCATTTTGATTACAGCCAAACCGTTGATTTAATCGAAAAATTGTTCAAATAAGAGTTGTAGATATCGACTGGGGAAACCGATTGCTATAGTCAGGAGCTTTATAGCTCTTATGGTTTTCGTGTTATGATACAAACTTATAGTTTTTTAAATGGAAACGTATGTTTAAAAGTTTTTCAAAAATTTGTGATTCAAAACTACCAGAAACACTCAAATTCTCATTGTTTTATCTCATATTTTTGAGTAATTACGTTTTAAAAACGACACTTTTAAATTTCGTACTCAAGTACTTGCAAACGATTAGGATTTTACGTAATTTAAAACGATATTGACTCAATATGGTTGCCATTTTTGACAATGTAGTAACGAAAAATTAAATGATTATTACGGTTTCCATCGGAAATTAAAATTATTAAATAGATTAAATTATCATCTAAAAATGATAACTAAGCACAACAAGGAAATAAAATTTCAGTTTTAATTCATTGAAAAATAAAAAATTATTTTTCTGAAATGTCACTGTTTGACAGATACATAGGCGTCTAAACATATTTTTGTAGCAAGTATTTTTAAAGGAAATGAAAAGTTTTTTGTGGAAAAACTTCTCCTTTCTAATTTGGTTTGTAATAAAAAGAAAATACTATCGAATTTCAAATATTTTTACACTATTTGAGTACATTTACTAATAATAATTTCGTTCCCAATTAACCTCACTTTGCTACTATTAAGAAACGCCAATGTCATCTTGATTTGTATTGAATGTGTACATTAGAGTCATTTATTTCACTTGCCACCTGTCATTGGCAAAAATAAAATAAATAAATAAAAAATAAATATATTTTTCAGTAAATTAGTGAAATACATCAAATTATTTTTAAATTAAGTTACTTTAAATACTAATTTTTTAAAATAATTTGATTTTTTATGCAAAAATGTTAAAAACTTGAAATAGCGCCCGACATCTATACTCCAAAATCTGAATTACTGCCATTCAGTATTCAATGCTGTATTATAGAGAATGATATTGGAAGAGGTTCTTTTCTTGGATATAATAGAAATTTTAGCCGTTAAAACTCTGTCGGTTGAAAGAGCCTCAAATACATATGCATATTTCTACCGCCTAATTGCTAAATTAAAGAAAAATTAAAGAAATAAACATGGCCAAAAAATTTTTTTTCTTCATTTATATATTTAATTGATGCATTAGAACAGTTTTATCGAAAAATTAACATATAGTCTCATTTAAAAAACTATAAGTTTGTATCATAGCTCGAAAACCATAAGAGCTATAAAACTCCTGACTATAGCAATCGGTTGCCCCCGTCGATATCTACAACTCTTATTTGAACAATTTTTCGATTAAATCAACGGTCTGGCTGTAATAAAAATGGCAACTCCCGAAAAACTCACACGGTATATATATATATATATATATATATATATATATATATATATATATATATATTGGGGGGTAAAATATTAAAACCTTCAAAAAGCACAACCTAGGTATGAACTCTATCAACACACCAAATTTCAACCCTCTACGTTAATTTTGGAGGGCTGGGGGCGTGTTAGATCCAGCGAAAATCCTTTGTTTCCCCCTACTCCCGCCAAATCATCCTAGGAAACTGAATTTTGGATATGTTGTAGATAGTTGACCGAAACATTATTTCCAACCGGTTTGGAAAAGTTTTATTGCTTTTCCGCCTCCCACCACCCCCTTAAAGGTTGGGTCGGATCCGGTTTTGTAATTGTAATTTCTTCGGAATATGAAAGAGCAATATAAATAATGATTTAAAAAAAAAAAAAAACGGATCTTTAATATTAATAATAAATGACACAAAAAAATTGTTCATTAACAAATGCATTTTTGAGCAATAAAAAAATTTTTTTAAGAAACGATTTTTCTTTTAAAAATCAGATATTTTTTGGTCCTTCGAATCAAAAAAAAATTTTTCCATTGCCTCAAAAACAATGCATTTGTTTATAACAATTTTTTAAATAATAGCATTAAAAAATTTAAAAAAATTATTTTCAGGTGGCGCTCAATGAGAAAAAAACGAAATAATTAAGATTTAAAAAAACAAAAAAAAAACTAAATGCTTTATCAACATTTCTCATTTTTCAATGCATTTGATTGTTTGGGAATCTATTTTTTCACCTCTTCAGAACAATTCTACGAAGCAAAAAAAATTTGAGCTTTTTAGTTGAATAATTATTAAGGTTTCTATGTCAACTTTCGGTTTCAAAAATTTTGTTAATTAACAATAGCATAACTAATGGTAAAATACATATAAAAATTTTTTTTGCACGGATTATTGTTTATCAACTTATTCCGAAGGTACGTGAATTTTTTCATTCCTTAATATTGATATTTAATATATTTAAATAATTTTTTTTGTTTACCGTGTTTGAATGACGCGGCGCGCGAGAACGCCAAACACCCCATTTTAGCAATAACTTTAGGGCTCTGTTAAAATTATAAATATTGGAGATACAGTTTCCGGAGTCGGGACTTATTTTTGTGAAATTTCCTGCTCTTTTCAGATCTTTTTTTTTAATTTCAAAAATCTTTAATAGTTTTTGAAATTTTTCAAAAAAACAAAAACATTATTTTTTTTTCACTCTTTTGTTTATAACAATTGAAATTTTTTTGAGCGCATTTTCAACTTTTTCAAAAAGTTTCTAGAGGTCAATACGAATTGAATAACACCAAAATCATAATTTTTGGTGCCCTCTATGAGAATTTCACTAAAATGGCTGTTCTAGACTAGATTAATAAGTATGTTTGATACATAAGGTAAAAGACCCGGTAATTGACCCTGGCCCAGTTTCTGAACTTTTCAACTTTGTTATAAATTAATAAAAAAACTATATTTTAAATAAGAAAAAAAAAAATTTCACGAAGAATTTTTTCAACCTTCTCCCAAATTGCGTGGACTAGCTTTATAGAAGGATGGACATAATGAAACCAATATCTTCTATTTCATAGCTTTTCTTTATTAAAATTGCCATTTGGGAGAAGGTTGAAAAAATTCTTCGTGAAATTTATATATCCCAAAAAAAATATTGTTGTAAAAAAAAAAATTCTTAATTTAAAGTAATCTATTCTGTGTCTAATGAACAGCAATTTAAAAAGTTTAGAATATATTAACTAAATAAAAAAAAAATTTTTAAGTTTAAAATGTGTGTAAAAACTATTTTTTTGGTAGTTTCTTAACAGTTTATATTACAAAGTACTCATTTTGATTTGTGGAATATTCATCATGTAAGTATGAAAACTTAATTAAAAATATATGAGCAGGTTAATATTTGTTTAAAATTTATTTTAAAATATTTATAAAATACCTTAGAATGATTTTTATTATTGAAATATGAGGGTCAATTACTAGGCTCACTTCTAAAGTGGTATGGCCCAATTAAATTCTAACCAGTTTTTGTTAGTTATTTTGTTATTTATAGTTATCTTCGATTAGTTTTTGTTATTTTTCATAACGTATATAACATTAAACATTCATTTTTATCAATAAAAAATTATTTATAAATTAAATTTTAAAAAACTGTATTTTTAAATTTAAGAATCAGAAACTAGGCCACTGTCAGGGTCAGAAACTGTCACATGAGAAATTTTGAGAGTCCGAAACTGGGTCCTTTTTGCGAATTTTTAAAACATTAATTTAAATTATTAATTCAATTCAAATAATTATTTTACTTGTATGACTTTATTTTGAAAGCCATAAACTAGTTGATAAAATTATTAATTGTCTCTTAAGTTTAAACTTATATTTATTACTGTCGTTTAACCTCAGCCGTCACTCTTAAAAGGTCAGAAACTAGGCCCGTTACCTTATATACGTACGCATCAGTGTTACCAGTTTTTGTTTGTTCGACACCGCCTGGCCGCGGCGCGCATGTAGCCCCGATGTAGCCCCAATCATGGCGCGTAGATCGTTAAGGCGGGACGTTTTAAATTAATTTAGAAGTTATTTGTTTTTTGTACTTATCAAAATTTTATACTAAAAATTAAAAATAATTTACATATTTAATTAGGATATAGGAAATAATATTTCAATACTGAAGTACATTCATTATGCTTTTTTTTTTATTAATTGCACTTTTTTCTTAAAGAATATACACATAAAATGACATTGACTAAGTAATTTTTAAATAATAAATATTTCTTATATTAATCTTTGTTACAATAGAGTTAAAATTTGTATATCTTGTTTATTCTCTTTGTAATACACGTCATCAATTTTCTTTCTCTGTTTCTTACAACTTTTCTTATCTTCTCTAATCTTTTTGATTTATGGCAATAATAGCTTTTTTGTAATAGATAAATCTGGTCTATATTGTTAAATATATCTATCCGTTTTCGTATGACGTCATAAATATTTTAAAATGTAGTTATTCACGACACACGATTTTTAACTACTTTTAAATTAGTTGAAAAAAAATGCATACAATTTTTGTTGCGATAACTAAAAGAAAAAACTGAAGGAACAACACGTCCATTTGTATAAAAAACCATAAACAAGCTTAATTTATATAAAAAAAAGGGATGTATGTATACGATTTCTGTTACCAGTTATCGTATTTACTCTATCACTAATATAAAATTCAATTGTTCTGTTTGACAGCATTATATTGTTCGTTATTATCATTTTTGAATTTATGATATTTTGTATTAAAGAAATATATAAGAAGGGTATAAGAAGAAACTACAAATTTTAAATAAGAGTAAAAAAAAAATTTGAAATGTTCTATACAGAACTGTATTAATAAGTATTTGTCGGAAACCTATTACATACCTTTATTAGGTATACGTTTCTCTTACTAAAGTCCACTCTATTTTTGTTTAATGTGTGAACACGTTTTCAACCATTACGGCCATTAAGGAGTATTCGTTATGTAAATTTAGTATGTAATTATCGCAATTATAAAATTGTGTTTAAAATAAAAATTTGTTCAAGAACTTGTCCTAAAATTTGTTTAATTGAATCTACCACCAGAGTGGAACAATTAATAGAAAATAACGAGAGTTTGAGATAAAGATTAGTAAGAGTGCATTTGCAGTCATCAAATTTAAGATTTGCAATCATCAAATATACTAAATTAATAAAAGAAAAAGTAAAAATAGAACTTCGGACTCCGTTTTTCCCTACACCCTATTTTAATAATTGTCAGATTGAAGAATCTATTAAACACCTGGCTTCACACACAACCTGGCCTCACATATAAGGTACAAAGATACTCATATGAAAAATTTTAGAACACTATTTAGTTTTAAGTTTTGTATTAAAAGCAATAATAAAAATAAAAGCTAGTAAGGCCCGATCCGCATTAACGTTCCGCTCTCGGTACGATATCGCTACGCTTCCAATTCGATAAAATATTTTACACAATTAACAATGAGTGTATTCACATCAGCGGCCCGATATCGATCTGATATCAGTCACGGTTCGCTCCCGCTCCAATACCAATACCACTCAGGTAATAATTTATCGGAGCGATATCAGACTTGTTATAACTTGTACCTATAGTGTAAATACCTTTTATTCCACTTTGCTCCGCTTGTATTCAGTTGTTATGAAAAGATATTTGTATCGAACTGAGACCGAACGGGGGGCGTACCGACAGTAGCATTATAATGTGAATGGAGAATGAATTGGTACCAGCATGATCTCAGCACTATAATGTGAACACAACAAGATTATATCGGAGCGAGAGTGGAGCGGGAGCGTATCGATATCGGCACTATAATGTAAATCGGGCCTAAATATATTAAATTCATATAAAGTAACAATTTCGAAACTAACCGCA
This sequence comes from Brachynemurus nebulosus, assembly GCA_035578155.1. Classification (NCBI taxonomy): domain Eukaryota; kingdom Metazoa; phylum Arthropoda; class Insecta; order Neuroptera; family Myrmeleontidae; genus Brachynemurus; species Brachynemurus nebulosus. The sequence continues at coordinate 986,514 of JAPWDM010000002.1, forward strand.
GCTTGATCTCAGGAAATAAATCTCAGGTAACGTTAAATAAGAGAATGTTTATAAAAATTAAAAACATAATAGGCTGGCAAGAGCTGTGACACATAGCTTTCTCGTACCTATAACATGTTTCTATAAATCAGTGCGAAATGTATAAAAATCATATGAGTAGTAAATAAAATATCTATGTTTATTGGATTTTCTGTTTTTACGTCGCAGTCGCTACGATAACAGACACCCCCTCTAAAAGTTGGTCCAACACTGGCCCCTTTTCAACGCCTGGAGTTCTATCAAAAATCGATCCGATATTTCTTGGATTATACATATTGGAAGATTTTATAGATACACAACGGACAAACCAAAGGAAGACGAATTGTTCGAGAAACTACAAAATGCAAAGCGCGAGTGGAAATTTTTATTTTAGAAAATAAAAATCACTTATTGCGCTGAATTTACATATTAAAAAAAGCTTTCTCTACTTTGGTAGATTCAGAAACAAAATAATTGCCTACGGACTCTACCTGTATAAATCCAGTCTTGGCATTCAGTGAGTTCAACTTCTTAGGCTGTAATTAAAGAGTTTAAAAACGACCATATGTTGACTTGTATAATTTTAGTAATTTCTTCTAAACTTTTAGCGGATTTTACGGTCGAAGCAGCAATTACCATCCTTTTTCGGCTATCTAATGTAATATTCTCTACACAACTTAAACAAGCGTAAAACATCCGTATTTTATCAAACGTAAAAAGAGGTAAAGTTTATGACTTTGTCGGAGTGTACGACGTAAAAATCTTTGTAATACAGTTTAATTTTTGATATATGTATGTCTATAAAGGGTATAATTAATATAATACAAGGTGGTCCAGAATTATGTACCGTAATTGCTAGAGCTGGTAGTACGTTATAAAATAATGGTACCTGTTCATGTACACTTTTTTTCAAAACTCAATAATAAGGGAGATGCAACTCTCTGGGGTGAAACGAAAACCATTATTTCTTAAATATTTTCCAAATGCTTTTGAATAACGAGTTGATATTTTAGGGGTACTTATTTTGCGTTAGAAGGATTAAATTTATGTCAACACTTATTCCACCACTCATGACTAAGGGGTGGTTTTGGGTGGTAGGTGTGAGTTATCACGTCTTTTCTTTTTTAACTTGCAATTATTTAAACAAAATCCTTGATAATATGATTCCTCAGACATTTTCACGCAAAAAAGGTATACTTGTTACATTTCGATAAATATTACCGTTTTCGAGTAATTTAAAGTAGAAGTATCTATTTCCAAATTATCCCCTAATCATAAGTGATGGAATAATTGATACCATAAATTTAATTATCTTAATGTTCATACGCACCCCTAGATTATGCATCGAGAAATCAAAAGCGCCCAAATTGTTTTTAAAAGAAGAAGTTAGTTTCGTTCCACCCCTCTACATTTTACCCTTCTGCTTTATCTCCCTTATTATTGAGTTTTGAAAAAAAGTGTAGATGAAAAGGTACCATTATTTTTGAACATGCTATCAGCTCCAGCAATTACGGTACATAATTCTGGACCACCCTGTATATAAAGGATATAAAAGGGTGATTAGAAGCTAAGTACTAAATAAAAATAAGCTCCTTAAATTACGCTATAAACTTAAAATATAGTTAACAAAGGATGTAATCAAAATGTCACTTAACAAATTTTATGGCTTAACTAATGCTATATTTATTTAAATATAAAAAGTAGAAATAAAGTAAAAAGTATATAAAATAATATGTCTACAATAAATACGCAATTAATATAGACAAATTATATAATATGCGTAAAACATTATTTGTTTTACTTTAGTTCTAATAAAAAATTTAAAGATTATTAAAGAATTACAAATTGACTAGTATCCTAAACTTTTTGTTATGTCATTATCGGATTAAAAATAAAAATATAAATATTACATATGTACTCCATGTACTTTAAGTACTCAAAGAGAGGGACAATATTATAGTATTCCGTACCAAAATTGGCAAAACGAAACATTTACGCAATCACTTCAATGTTTGTCCGGCTGTCACAAGCAATTTTCTCTGAAATCACTCGACGCGAAAATTTGAAACTTAGCACAGAGATAGGGTGTGGTTGCAGATTACAGATGTGAAGTTGAATTTCGATTCTGGGGATTAATTTTAGGGGATAACCTGGAAAGTGAAAACAAAATTTTTTCCCGAGCGCATTGAGTAGAGTACCAAACGAAAACCTTAAAGGACGAATTCGGTAATATATGTAACTACATACTTTTGTCCTTTTTTGGGGGAGGGGAGGTAAATCATAAAAATTGCTATTCCCGACCCTTATTATCAGAAGGGTTACTCAGAAAAATCTGAAAAAATTCATGAACATTAAGAATGGGATGTAGATTAAGCGAAAATTATCAGGACTAAATTTCTTTGTATAACTTTCTTGGCATATAAAAAAAAAGTTCGTAACATATTTTGCTTTAATAAAGATGTTGTTTATCAATAATAAATAATTGTATTAATAGTATCTATGTTAAATGGATATTTTGGTAATTTTTTTATAAAGTGAGTTTTAGAAATTAAAGAAGTAAGGAATAGCAGATAAATCTGTACGAAAAATAGTATATTATTAAACAAGCTGGTAATGATAGCTATTACTCACGAAGATGAAATTGCGACACGAGCCGAGCTTGCGAGGCGAGTGTCGTAATGCATCTGAGTGAGTAATAGCCATTGCAAGCGAGTTGAATACGCTATTTTTTCTACGACTTTTTTCTTTCCTGATTTAAATAAAATTGAATATAAATTTTAAATTAAAAGAATACAATTTTTATTAATCTCTAATTTTATTAATTTTTATGTATATGTATCTATGGAAACGACCAAAATAAAATTCACATTATTTTGTTTACTAACAAGGAAAGGGCAAGAAGTCGAAAATTCAAAAATACCCCTGTCGCAGCATCTGCATAACATAGCGAATTTCCAATCATAAAAGTTACTTTTTTCGAAAACCCGCTTACCTAGAATAATGGTTCAAAATGTATTTTCTGTGATTTTCTTGGTTCTTTACCACAATGTAAAAAAAATTGGAAAAACTTTTAAATTTTGGCAAATTGTTTGCAAAAAAACTCATTTTTTTGAGGTTTTTGGAATTGGACGTGTCTGACTGGAGAACTCATACAAAATTTTTGGACTTCCAACGTTTTATTGTTTTATTATATTTGCATCCCAAACTAGTATCTATCCTATAAATATAACAAGTTTCATCCAAAATGAATTTTTCGGATATATAGGCACTTAAATTTTCGAAATTTCTAAATTAATTTAAAATAGAGTTAGTCTCCAGAAATTTTGTATTATGGTAAATTTAATGTAATAAATGACAAGTATATAAGTATAGTAATTATAAAGCATTCGCATAGAACAATAGTTTTAAGTATACATGCACATAAGCAAAATAATTTTTGTATTTTCCTGAAGGAAGGAAATATTTTCCCGTAATAAAAAGTATCCTAAATGTTGACGCAGGTAATAAGTTATCACTACACCAGATTTCATAAAAATCCGTTCAATAGTTTTCGCGTAATATGTGCACATGCTCAAAAAGTTTTTTTATTTTCCTGTGGGAATGAGCCACTTTCCCGAAATAAAAAGTATCTGAGATGCGGACTCAGGTAATAAGTTATCACCACACCAAATTGCATCAAAATCCGTTCAATAGTTTTTGCGTACTGTATGCACATGCTCAACATGGTTTTTCCATTTTCCCGTGGGAATGAGACATTTTCTCGAAGTAGAAAGTATCTTAGATGTTGATCCGGGTAATAAGTTGTCGGCACACCAAATTTCATTAAAATCCATCCAGTAGTTTTTGTGTGATGCGTGAACAGACGAACAGACAGACAGACAGACAGACAGACAGACAGACAGACAGACAGACAGACAGACAAAAATTTAAAAAATCGCTGTTTTGATATCTACATCGATAACTATTTACAGTATCTGCACAATTTTTAAAAAATATTCCCTATACAGAAACGGTCTCGTTACATTTGTATTATATGTATAGATTACCTATTAATGGCTCTTTATTTAAAATATTAATTTTTTTTTAAAATAAATCGCCCCCTGTTCTAGGAAATATATATTTTTTAAATTTTTATAAAATTTCTTATGAAAGTGAGCTTCTTAGACAATTTTATTTTGTATTAATGTATTTTATTTTGTATTAATGTGAAACATGAACATTTAAATGTTGGCAATTTCTGTATTGTGGCGTTATCTATCTAGCGCGTTAGTTAACTACTTTATTTAAAAGTTCGAATAAAATTCCAGTCATTTTAATTTTTAATTGTTCAATAACTACAGTACCTTCAGTATCATAAAAGCAAGCAAAATAATATTACAATTTATTTATGTAGATACATATATGATGGAAAGTTAAGAAAAGAAAATGTTTTTTTGGAAGTTCGTGTTTAAGGTAAAATCGAAAAAACTTGGAAAATTTAATTAGTAATTAATTTTTTTTAAATATTTTTAGGTTTGGTTGTAAATGAATCTACTGTTGATCTTTTAATATGATACTGAACTATTCATTATTTAAAATGAAAAATTGTGTACTTATTAGATGATGAAAATAAAAAATTAGTAGTTTGAAAAACCGAAACAAATCAACCGACGTCTTGAAAAAGTCTGTCGGGACACCGGAGCAACGGAGCTAGAACCGTGACAAATCCGGGAAAACCAAGACGTATGGACACTCTACACGGATTGTGAATGTTATAAACTTTAAGTTTTGATTTTTAAGCACATTATGAGTGAAATTGAAAATTAACAACGTGTGAAATTTGACATTTTAGTTAAAGTGCATATAAAATATCATACCTACATGTTTTTATAAAAATGCAAATATAAATAAATGTTTTCTGTTCTTTTATTTTAATTGTTATTAATTATTTGGCTTTTTTAATAATTTAGAATTTTTCTGTCAAATGAATAAATTCTGAAAATATGAATTTATGACATAATTTCAGTAAAAGTGAAAATGAAATTTTTCACCCACACTTTTGTAGCGTCAATGTACATCACTGGATCCCAATTTTCAAATGGATAGATAATTTCAGTAGCGTAGAAACTAATTATTAAAAAATTGCAAACCAAATGTGTTTATATGATAATACGTACTTATAAAATTTATATACGTGTTCTTCCGAAAATCGTAAATACCTAATTAACTTTCTCTCGATGAAGTTGGATTGACAAACATTTACATTAGGGATGTTATGGATATTCGTAACCGTAACTAAAACTACCGATATCCGAAATAATTAAATATCCGAAACCGAAAGCGTATACGAAAATGAAAGTTTATAAGTCTAGTAAGTACTTAACACATTAAATATTTCAGTCCCTTTTTGACAATCTTGCCAGAACTTAAACACTTTTTTAAATATTTTTATTGTTAAAATCGAAACGTTATTTTGAAGCCGGTTAAAATTAATATATTTTACATTAAAATGTGTGGTCAATACAATCACCCGCTAGTTAATTATCGCTAGATTTGATGCTAGAAAATTGAGAAAAAACAGGTCATAGAGATTTTTTTTATTTAGATTTTATTTGTAATGATTGAATTACAAAATTCAAAAGGATGTTAAAAAATGTGTGTATTCACTATGAGCTTTTGCCTGTAGTAAATCCAGCTGCTCAAAATCGGTTCCAATATATCAGTTGGTCAGGACGGCATTTGTACATAATTTTAATATTTTCTTTAAGAAATAGTATTTTTTTTTTTAAATACTTGTTTGATTTTTTCAAGGCGAGTACTTTTTACGATGTGTGTTTACCAAATTCTACAAAATAATTAAAAAAAAAAACATTGTAACCCTACTATTTTGAAATTTTCAAAAAAATATCATGAAAATTACCTCATATATGCTTTTTCTGAGTTAATTATTGAAAAATATTCTATTTGCCGAGATTTTTAAGGTAAAACGAGCAGATGTATTGTTTTTGTTAAACAAATTTCAGATCTTTAATACATTTTTGCCTTAAAAAAATAAATATTTAATATTTTCAAAAATGTATGATACAACTTGTCAAAATTTAAAATTATTTGTTTTGTTGTCAAAAGAAAAAAAAACTGAATGTGCAAATTTATTTACCACTAAAATGATGGGTTTATACATATAATTATAACGTAGTATTGTCATTTGGATAGAAAATTACGTAAAAATATTATTGTTTGAATATGATTTAACGTAATTTTTATGCGATTGTAGCAAGCTCTTATTAATTTTAGGAAGGTGTAAACATCATCTAAATTCTGATCATATCACATAAAAAACTGCGCCGTGATTTTTTATCTAAAAAAAAATGGAATAGAGATACATTATAAAAACATTTAACTGACAAAGAAAAAGAATATAGCCGAATCGTTAAATTGGATTAAAAAAATCATGACATGCTACTTAAAAAGCGGTTTTTTTCGAATTTAGCTCGTAAAAAATGAGACAGAAAAAAAAAGAATGCAAGTGCGAGTGAAATGGAGAACGACATATTTCCTAGTTTTTCTCGAAAAGTAAGTAATTTAGAGCAACGGTATAAAAACATTTTTTATGCATTTTACCTTTTACTAGGGCTTGGTGTAAAAAAAAATTTGAAAAATTGCTTAATTCTGGCAAAAAGCTCATTTTGTTGACAAAAAACGCCCGGAAAACCTACTTCTGGGCATCCGACGTGTCTGGCTAACGAACTCATCCAACGATTTGGAAAATCGAATTCGCACACAAAATTTCATAAGCATTAAACGTTTCGTTCGAGAGTTATCGCGCGGATACATATATATATATATATATATATATATATATATATATATATATATATATATATATATATATATATATATATATATATATATATATATATATATATATATAAATTTTAGTGAATATCATTTTCGTATTCTAGGGACCTCAAAACATATTTCTGATATGGTCTCGGGCTTAGGTCGCACCATGACACCTGGCGTAAAAGCTGAATTTCCAGTTTTGGAAATTCGCTAAAATCTGAAACTTTGTCAGTATGTAGAGAGTGGCTACCTAATAACATAAAAAATATCAGTTGCTGCTAAAAAACGTTTTTAAGAGGTGAAACACCCCCTCAAAGTTGGAACTCAAAAATTTAAAAATCGATGAAATTTTGTTTATAGGTACCTTAAAAAGTTCTAGTAACAAATATAACATTATATTTTACATTTACACATTTTCAAGGGTTGAAACCACCCCTCAACTGTGTACTTAAAAATTTAAAAATTGATGATATTTTGTTCATATATACTATACAGAGCTCTAATAATAATTGTAACATTATTTTTTGCATCTGTAACAATTCAGTAACAAATTTTTAGGGGTTAAAACCACCCCTTCATACGTGTACTTAAAAATTAAGAAATTGATGATATTTTTTTATATACACTATATAGAGCTCTAGTAATAAATATAACATTATTTTTTGCATATACAAATCTTTAGGGGTTGAAACCACCCCTTCATGTGTGTACTTAAAAATTTATAAATTTATGATATTTTGTTTTTACACATTAATATAAAATTCTAATGATAAATATAACATTATTTTTTGCGTCTACACATTTTTAAGGGGTGAAACCACCACTTCAAGTGTGTGCTTAGAAAATTTAAAATTGACGAAATTTTATTTATATACACTATTAAGAATTTTAGTAACAAATATAATATAATTTTTTATATCTACACATTTTTAAGAGGGTGAAACCACCCCTTCAGATCTCGACTTGAAAATTTAAAAATTCCGAGATTTTATTCACATAATATATCACATAAAAATGGATTCATAATCTTTTTTTTTTTTTTTTGCTTCCATACATTTATAGGGGTGAAATATCATTTCCAATACTAAAATCGAAACACTTTGTCAGTAATCACGTGAACAAATCGTGGTACTGTTCATGTACTGTAATGGTTTTTTTAGGTACTATAGAGTGGAATATTAGGGTAAAGGCTGTTTTACATTCGTTACAAATTTGTAATTTAAAACTTGGAAATATTATTCATATGTTTGTATATTCCTTACTGTACAAAAAGATTGGCAGTAGAAAGCAGTTTAAGAAATTGTAAAGTTAAAAATATATGTTAACAGTGATAATTAATAAATTTATCTAAAAATAAAGAATTTAAATGTATTTAAGTAACGCAATAGCGTAACTCAATACCAACCCTTATCATACTATAGTCCCTTCAGTGACTCATCTAGTTGTAGAATACATACACAAACATACAGAAGTTCTAAACAAGAGATTTAAGTAAGTGCATTTTAATACACATGTAAACAGCAATAATTACTCACAATTTTACATATATTTTTGTTTTTGATAGTAAAATAGTGCACGTAAGTATGTGAGTATATGTATGATAATAGAAATAAAATTTAAAAAAATGTTCTTGCTTGCTTATAAAAAATATTATATTTGGTGGAAAGTGCCATTGTTTGGAAGTCACTGTCCCTAAAAATGAAAATATTGTATGTACCATACCATGCTCTGATCACGCATTTTTATTACTGACAAAGTGTTTTGATTTTAGTATAGAAACAAAAATTGACGAAATTTTGTTTACATGTACTACACAGTAGTCTATACTAAAATCGAAACACTGTCAGTAATCACGTGAACAAATCGTGGTACTGTTCATGTACTGTAATGGTTTTTTTAGGTACTATAGGGTGGAATATTAGGGTAAAGGCCGTTTTACATTCGTTACAAATTTGTAATTTAAAACTTACAAATATTATTCATATGTTTGTATATTCCTTACTGTACAAAAAGATTGGCAGTAGATAGCAGTTTAAAGCCTTGTTCACATATAAGTAAGTAGATTAGTAGTTAGTAGAACAACTTAGTAAAACAACTTAGTAACTTAGTAAAACAACTTAGTAACTTAGTAGAACAACTTAGTAGTAAGTGGAACAGGAAAAAAATATTACAATCAATGGTATGCATAAGGTTGAGTATTGTGAGACTCTGCTCAAGTGAATATGAATATGTTGTCAGATACATGCACCCTGATACACACAGTTGTATATATGACAACATATTCATATTCACTTGAACAAAGTCTCACAGTACTCAACTTTATGCATGCCATTGAAATATTCGTTTACCTGCAATAAACATACGAGTACATACCCAATTGATACCCAAAAGCCAATTATTACCGCCTCATAAAACATTCTTATAATAAAACTGTTCATTAAATTTTAACAAGAAAAAAAAAACATACACTGTTAGAAAAAAGTAAGTGGTTGAATATGTTAAACTAGTATAAATTAATATAACTAAGAATATTATATTCATTGTTTTAAACATACAAATTGTACAGTATAGTAACAGTAAATATTATTGTGATATTTGAATATAAAAAAGCCTTTTTTTCTATTTAATTTATATAAATTTTAAACATCCATAGATTTTGCCCTTTTTAGTGACATCAAAAATGATTATTAAAATGTTTGTGTTCCTTGTTATTCGCATTTAAATAACCATTTTATCCTGCTTACTAATTTAAGTGTTTCTATTTTTTTTTTTTTTTTTGGCGTTTGTTTACGTCACATTTGATGTCGCGTCTATAGGCGGCTCGTTCATTTAGATTTGTTTATGAATTTTTGTATTTTAAACAATTAATTTAACATGAATATTTTTATTTTTATTTTGTTATTTATTCAATTATTTATTTCTTTAAAAAACTTACATTAAATTATTTTAATTTCACAGTTTTAGTATTACAATAAAAAATTTCTAAAATTTCGCAATATTTTTTGCTATGTGTATACTATAATATGTAACTATCAAAAAAGTTTTGGAATGATTTTTAACAGTGTAGATATATCTTAACAAAATTCATATATTTATTGTTATAATACCTATTGTTATATTTTTTTCCTGTTCCACTTACTACTAAGTTGTTCTACTAAGCTACTAAGTTGTTTTACTAAGCTACTAAGTTGTTCTACTAACTACTAACTACTAATCTACTAATCTACTTACTTAGGTGTGAACAACGCTTAAGAAATTGTAAAGTTAAAAATATCTGTTAACAGTGATAATTAATAATTTTATCTAAAAATAAAGAATTTAAATGTATTTCAGTAACGCAATAGTGTAACTCAATACCAACCCTTATCATACTATAGTCCCTTCAGTGACTCATCTAGTTGTAGAATACATACACAAACATACAGAAGTTCTAAACAAGAGATTTAAATAAGTGCATTTTAATACACATGTAAACAGCAATAATTACTCACAATTTTACATATATTTTTGTTTTTGATAGTAAAATAATGCATGTAAGTATGTGAGTATATATATGATAATAGAAATAAAATTTAAAAAAATGTTATTGCTTGCTTATAAAAAATATTATATTTGGTGGAAAGTGCCATTGTTTGGAAGTCACTCTCCCTAAAAATGAAAATATTGTATGTACCATACCATGCTCTGATCACGCATTTTTATTACTGACAAAGTGTTTTGATTTTAGTATAGTACACTATTTAAAAGCTAGGGTAAGAGACCCGATGACCGATCACTATTTTTAGCTGTATCATTAAATTAGCTTAAAAAAATTAAAAAATAAACAAAACACCCATTTTTTTTTCTTAATAAGTATGAAACCAAGTTTTTTTAATCCAATGGATATGTTTTTAAGAAAATATAACCCAAAAATTTTGATTTATTAATGTTTTTGTTTTATAATTTGTTGACGTCTATGATAAAGCGGACAGAAAATATTAACCTCCTTTGAAAGATCAATACACTGACCCCTATGAAAAATCGCGCATTAATGTACATGACGTACCTTCTACTATCGAATATTTGAACCATACTCTTCCAGTCACTTTGACACTCTATCCACTACTAGGTGAGGCTATATGTCATAGAGTATTATCATAGAGTGACATCTAGTGAAACATAGAACGTCAAAGCAAAAGCCAAGAACGGTTTAAATATTCGATAAAATAAACCATTAAAATCACAATTTCGTTTCGCTCTCTGCTGATCTTTTAAAAAAACATTGTATAAGATCTGACTTAGCCGTTAACCATTGTGAATTTTTAAACAGTTAAATTTAGTTTATATTGTATCTGTATGTGTCGTTTCAGATGTAATACATACATATCATACATATTATGTTTAACGTTGTTATCTGAAAATACCTATATAAATAACAATTTGGAAGTTTTAATTCAATATTAATTATTTTTCAATTGATTTTACGTTCTGAAATAAATAAAATATTAAAGTAAAATTATAAAAACGGTTAGTTAAGTGTTTTAAACCCAAAAATTAATTAAAAATGTTTATAAAATAGGTATGCAATATATAATTCTCAAAATGCGGTACCTAACTGTAAAACTCAGATCCCAAGAAGAATCAGTCATACAAATAATATTTAACGCATATAAAATTTAATTTAGCTATCCTAATCTCTTAAGTGGACTAATAACAATTATTTGTATACTTTTATTATGCTAATAACTTTAAAAATTCGGTGAAAAATGTTACAATTTATAACTCATGTGTTTTGAATAATGATCATCCATCATACTAAAAATTCACGAATTCAACAAAAATTTTTCGATATATATATATATATGTATTTCTTAAATTAAGTGAGGAGGCATTAAATGTGAGGTGAATTTACATTGAAAAATAATCATTCTATTAATAATAATTTTTTTTATCAAAGATTTCTTTCAGAAATAACTTCATTAAGATATAAATGTCAAAACTGATCGGACTTATAACCCCGATCGACAATGGGGTCTTTTACCCTATTTGTATTGCTAATTTTACACATTATTTAATATATTTATTGTAAGATTGATATGTTTGTTGTATATGTAAACAAAATTTTGTCAGTTTTAAAATTTTTAATTTACAACTTGGAGGAGGTGTTTCACCCCCTAGGACTGTGTGAAAGAATATATTTATATTTATGGTTAGGTCTCTATGTAAACACAATATCAGCAATTTTTCAATTTTTAGGTATGCACCTGAAGGGGTGGTTCGAAAATTTGTGGATGCAAAAAATAATGAAGTTATATTTATTACTAAAGGTCTGTAGAGTATATGTAAACAAAATATTATAATTTATAAATTTTTGAGTACACATATGAAGGGGTAGTTTCAACCCCTAAAAATTTATAGATTCAAAAAATAATGTTATATTTATTATTAGAGCTCTATATAGTAGGTATATATAAACAAAATATCATCAATTTTTAAATTTTTAAGTACACATAGAAGGGGTGGTTTCAACCCCTAAAAATTTGTAGATGCCAAAAATAATGTTATATTTATTATGAGAGCTCTGTATAGTATATATAAACAAAATATCATCAATTTTTAAATTTTTAAGTACACAGTTGAGGGGTGTTTTCAACCCTTAAAAAAGTGCAAAAACAAAAAATAATGTTATATTTGGTACGATAACTTTTTAAGGTACGTATAAACAAAATTTCATGGATTTTTAAATTTTTGTGTTCCAACTTTGAGGGGGTGGTTCACCCCTTAAAAACGTTTTTTAGCAGCAACTGATATTTTTATGTTATTAGGTAGCCACCCTCTATATACTAACAAAGTTTCAGATTTTTTTGAATTTTCGACTTCTTGCCCTTTCTTTGTAAGACGTTACTACGCAACAAATTTGCAATTAAAAATTGATACGTATATTATACACAAAACAAAAGCTAGCCCAGTGAATAATGGTTAATACGGCGATTTCATTGGTCAAAAGGGTATTGAGTAATGAAAATTCCTCCACACATTTGAATAATGCTTAACTTTCTCAACAATTAACGGATATGTAATGAGTGTGTTCTTCAACAGGAGTAGAAAAAGTATATTACAATCTCTGTATCTAAATATTATGTATAATAATATTTGTAAAGTTTTGTTAGGTATCCATAGAAATAAAACAAATTCAATCTATTCAAAGAATTTCAAAACAATATTTAAATAATTTTCTGACTTGTAATAATCTAATACAATTTTTATAATTAATAGTAACTACTGCTAAAAATTATTATTGAAAGAAAAAATTATTATTGAAAAAACCGAGTTTCTTAGTACATTTACTCCATTCAGTAAATATCACTGTACATTTGTGATAAAGGTAAATAGACCAAAATAACGATATCATCATGTTGAAACAGAAAAATATCGTTTATTTTAGAAACAAAATGTATTATTCATTAGGAGAAATATTTCAGCCACTTTCATATACTATTATATCAAATTTATAAAAACAACTGATTGTACGGAACACTATTTGCGCAAGTACAACTTACCCTTGACGACTTGTTTAGGTCTTCGAAGGGCGTGTCATTAATAACAAAGAGGGAGGAAACACTAAGCGTTTATTTTAATAAAAACTTTTCTTAGCTATTTCATTAAAAATATTAGATATCTCCTTCCAACTAATTACGAAGTAATTACTTAAACGTATGTTGTAGATAACAAAAACATGCAGGGATTATGATGTCATATAAAAAAGAATATAAATATTTAGCTGCAAGGATCTTATGTTTTTTTACTTAAGGATCATTATTGCCAAAATGTTCAGAAAGTAGAGGAAGAGGAAAAATAGACAAGGAAAGTTATGACGTAAATTCCATCCAGAATAAACAAATAATATAAAATATTTTAATACTATTCAAATATTTTTTAAAAAAAGCTAGTTATCATCTTCACTAGATTCTATTAGGTTAAGTGATTCAATAAATCCATCGTCATTAGTTTCAACTAATACGGTTGAATCCTCATAAATTTTATTAATAAATAGTATATAATATATAAGCATAAAATTAATATTTCAATAGACAAAAAAATGGCCTAGTTGGCTACCAGTAGCCAAGGAGTGAAATATCAGCGCCGCTGGGTAAGAAAAATAGCCCCATTGGCGCTAAATAGCCCCAACTGGCAACACTGGTACGCATTTAAAAAGACATAATACATACATACGGATGCTTTGTTGTTCGTACCTACCTATGTATTTCATATACCGTCTCCACTAGAAAAACACAAAACGCACCAAACAACGAATTCCCTTTGATATACCGACTTTGCTCGGAACAATGACAAACATTAGCAAACAGTTGCAAACATTCGTGACGATCATCTCTACCAAACAAATTTTGTGTTCGCAAACATTTACAAACATTTGCAAACAGGTTGCGCGCGTGGTGGATCCACGCCTTAACATATCATCCATATCGTCTTATTACATATTGTCTCTCTCTTAATAAATAGGTATTACTGGTAATCACTCAAAATAAATTATATACTAGGGTAAAAGCCCCGTTTGTGGAACGCGATCCAATAGAAAAACAGTTTTGACATTTATATCTTAATGAAGTTATTTCTGAAAGAAACCTCTGATAACAAAAATTATTATTAATAGAATGATTATTTTTCAATTTAAATTCACCTCGCATTTAATGTTTCCTCACTTAATTTAAGAAATACATATATATATATATATATATATATATATATATATATATATATATATATATATATATATATATATATATATATATATATATATATATATATATTAAACAGTTTTTGCTGAATGTGTCTCTTTTGCGTTTGATCAATGCTTATTTATAGAAACACATGCCTTATAAATTTCAACATTTTCCAGTTAATTTTCGAAGTTAGCGCAATAAAACTATACAAATAATTTTTATTAGTCCAGTTAAGAGATTATAAGAGCTAAATCATCTTTTTATTCGGTTTAAATGTAATTTATATATATGTGTATTTCTTTCAGTACACATAAAACCTCTGTATTTAACTAAAATCATGTACGTAAAATAACTAAAAATTTATATTATAAATAGTTTTAATTTCTTTTTGAGTCTAAAATATTTACTTACTGCTTTAAAATCGTAAAATTTTTAATATTTTTTTTATTTCGGAGCGTATCGTCAATTGATAAATAAAAAAATATTGATTTAAAGTTGCAAAATTTTATTAATGATGAAAAATTGTCGCCATTTTGATAAGTTAGTTTAGAATTGATTAGAACTTTAGTATTTTGGTATATTCTGTGATTTTGGTCGTTTATTTTATCGAATATTTAAACCATTCTATATTTTTTAATTTGACATTCTATTTACTACTAGATGTCACTCTATGTCATAGAGTGAAAAGAAGGCAAAAGATGTATGTGATGTACCTCATGTTCGTACATACGTGTTCTTTTTTAGGTGTCAATGTGCTGATTTTTTAAAGGGTGTTAATATATTCTGTCCGTTTTTTTATAGATGTCAACAAATTATAATACAAAACATTAATAAATCAAAATTTTTGGGTTATATTTTCTTAAAAACATATTCATTAGATTAAAAAAACTTGGTTTCATGCTTATTAAGAAAAAAAAATGGGTGTTTAATTCATTTATTAATTTTTGTAAGCAAGTTTGATGAAATACCTAAAAATAGTGTTCCACAATCGGGGCTTTTACCCTAAATATAATATACTATTAAAAGCTAAATAAATCTATATCTTAATTCTAAAGTATTCTGTCTATTGAGTCTATACAAAAAGTCACTATTGTCAAGAAGGTTAAGGGCACACACATTAGGGTGATTTTCCAGGCGATGAATGTATTTATCACTGTATCGTACTCAGAGGCGTATCTAGGGTGGGGCAAGTAGGGCACGTGCCCCGGGCGCCTTTCAAAGGGGGGCGCGTAAAATCGCCAATTATTAAATTTAAAAATCAAAATCTAGCACAATAAACTAATTCATATCAAACAATCCCGTTCAGGGTTCCCACACTTCGCGAATGAGCGAGAGGGAGTGAATGTTGTGCTCAATTCAGGTACGCTGAAGAGCTACTTGAATTTATTGTGCAGTATGGGGATAAATTCATATTTCCGAATTTGTGCATTTCCATTCAAATTCTGCTCACAATTGCAGTATTCATCGCAAGTTGTAAGCGATCTTCAAGTAAGTTAAAATTAATACTTTTGTATTTGAGGGCTACAATGGATTAAGAAAGGTTGAACGACCTACCTTTACTCAGTGTAGAGCGAAATTAAATGAAACATCGGAAACATCACCGATATGTTTGCGTCGTAGAAGGCCAGGGTAGCGATTCTTGAAAAATGAAGTGAAGTGAAATGAAATAGCTGAGAACAGAACCCAAAGAAATTTATTTTTGTAAGTTGGTACGTACGTATATATTATTGTGATCATGGGTACTCAATTGATTACTAATACAGAGGAGGTATTATATATGGTACACAGTTTCGAAATTATCGATAATTTCTGACGATACTTTTAGTAACGATATATCGATATATCGATATTTTTATTTCAATATTTTTTTTCCTGGATTTTTCTCTAAGCTAACATGTACGAGATGTACGACATGTACTACATGTGGCACATGTACAAATGTACAAATGACATACATAAAATAAAATATATTCAACAAAAATACCTACAGTAGATAATTTTCTACATACATATTATGTCGCATACACATATGATGCGCGCTTGCGCACCAAATTTATTCTGATTTCAAATATTTAAGTTAGATGTTAAGGCCCGTCCACACGGCTCAAGCTTTAAAACCGACTTACTTGCGCAAACCAGGTTTGTGCAAGTAAACATGTACGTATGGACGGGAAAAAACGTACAAGTTTACTTGCACAAACCTGGTTTGCGCAAGTCGGTGGTAAAGCTTGAACGTGTGGACGGACCCTTAGATATTAAAAGCAGTTTATTTAAGTCTAAAAACTTTGGTGTTTTAACATCATGATGGTCATAATCTATAGTGAGAAAACACCCAACTGGTACACTATTTTGACAGTCGATACATATACTTGTACTTTATGTGGAATTGTTGACGTCGTATATGACACTTTACTAACGTCTGAGTTAGTAAAGTTTAACTTGGCGTCTTATGACCGTCAAGGTGTTAGAACAAAACTATCTAAAAAGTTACCAATATCAAGATTATTTAGTAAATTATATTGTTTAATAAAAAAATTTCTCTACCTCATTAATGTGCAAAAGAAAAAAAAACGATATATCGATATATCGATATTTTTTTTCGATATATCATTGTACGATATTGATATTTTTTTAAAATATCGATACTTTTAAAAATATCAACATCCTAAAGCAGCCTAAGATGCACATACTTGCACATAAGTGATTACAGATAAGAGACAGTTATATTCGTTCTATTTGTTCTGTGGTATAGTTTTTCAATATTTAAATGAGATGACTTTTCAAGTACGGCAATAATCAGCAGTATTGTTCACAGCATGATACCTACTTATCTATATGAATGCAAAAAGAAACCGTCGCTTGTAAAACAGGTAACAAATTTAAATACAATTGGAGTGAACATAGGGTGGTATTTGTTGTAAGCAATAAAATAATTTAACATCTTGAAAGTTTATGGTCACTAATAACACCCTCTCGAAAAGTCATTCCAAATATTGTTGGAAAAGGTATACATACACATTCTGATATCTATGTGTGGTATACCTTTTCCAACAATATTTGGAATGACTTTTCGAGAGGGTGTTATTAGTGACCATAAACTTTCAAGATGTTAAATTATTTTATTGCTTACAACAAATACCACCCTATGTTCACTCCAATTGTATTTAAATTTGTTACCTGTTTTACAAGCGACGGTTTCTTTTTGCATTCATATAGATAAGTAGGTATCATGCTGTGAACAATACTGCTGATTATTGCCGTACTTGAAAAGTCATCTCATTTAAATATTGAAAAACTATACATACACGTTCTGTATCTATGTATGTATACTAGGAGCAATGACGATATTCTGTGACTGGTTCCATCCATATTCCTTTATATCAATGGGCACGTTAATTTTTTTAAATCAAAGCCCTGCAAAGCCCTCTAGTTTATATCGGTGCAAGCTCTGTTACGTAACGTTACCCGATAAATTTTTCTGGGAAACGAATTAATAAACACAAAAGCAAATTACTTATGTACATAATTCATTTCACACTGTCACAATGGGGTATTTGACAGTAGTTGAAAAAATATCTATTTTGATTTTTAAATAATTGCTCGAGTCATAATAATATTGGATATTACTTTTTTACAAGTTATTTCATTCAAAAATATAAAAATTTTAATTAAATAAAATTACAAAATTTACATTAAAAATGACGTAATCAAAAACATCAAGCAAAAGCAGCTTACGTCACAAACTCGTTCGAATATGTAGGTATTATATTGTAGTTAGGAAAAAAATTATTTACTTTTTTGGTAACTATGAAAGAAATTTTTCATTATTAATTTTCATTACTAGACCTACTACTACTACTCAATGTTTTAGAGCCAATGACGTCATACGATTTGACGTCACAGAAAGCATCGTTTTGGCGATCTTTTTAAAAACTGAAATTTTATCGATGATTTTTATTAAAAATATAGTATAAAATAATTTAAAAATGTGTATTATGAGTTTAGTAAGAAGTAATAAACACACTAAGATGGTTTTTAAAAGATTGTCAAACACCCCATTTAATTAAATAATTATAAAAAAGTAAAAAATAATACTATTTTCTTTTATTAAGAAACCGAATGTTCAAAATGGTTCAAAACATTAAGATATATAAGATTGTATAACAAATTAATACATAATTACATTTTGGCGGGAATATACGCATGCTAATATAAATACAGTAGTACCTCGATAATTCGACCCTCGAAAATCCGGACCCTCCAGTAATCAGGTCCGATTCTAAAAGTTGTAGTTTTAAGAAAATAATTGATAACAAATAGTAGATACAATTTTACACACATTTACATTCTATATTTACAGTCAATTAGTACAGTACAAAATAGAATTGTATTGTACAAGTAATTAATCACGCGTACAGTGACTTTTTTACTCTACACGTGAAATTACTGTATTTAGGTTTTAGTAGTCTACAAACCCAGTACATACAATAGCAGTGCTTGCTGTTAACTAGAGGAGCTATAAGGGGTCTCAAATTCATTACATTTTAAACGGTCTCTCGATAGTCCGGCTTTTTCGTAAATCCGCCCTACAGCCCTTCCATTTAAGCCGGATTATCGAGGTCTTACTGTATATGGTAAATGTTTAATAAAAGTAATTTAAAATTGATGTTATGTATTTTTAAATCCTTTCAATAGTCTTTCTTATATACTTATATTAACTCTTTTTGTTATAATTATAATTTATAACCCAATTTCAAATAGAAATAAGCATAAGTTTATCGCTAATAGTATATTATACACCAAGAGAGTAACGTGGATAAAGTGTGACTTTTAATCCCGATTGTGAAATTTGTTGTCAGAAGGACTGTAAAGGCCCGAGGGCAATAATCACAAAAGGGATCAAAATAAATATTTTAATTCTCTAGCGTATATTATATTACTTTTTGCAATTTCGAACAATTTAAAATTATAAAAATTAAGAATAAAATTATTTAAATCTCATTTACATTGTACAAAATATTTACATGAAGTATACTTTGGATAAATCAAGCAAACTGTAATAATTTTAAATAAATAATTCATTGCTTAACAACGCTACTTAATTTATTAAATTTTACTTGCTCATTGGTGATATTTTATAAATTCTGTTCGTTGATTGGCCAGTTCAAATTTTTAAATGCAAAAGGGAATCGCGGACCAAGAAGTTTGAAAATCACTGAATTAAATTAGAAAAATTTAATACAAAAAAAATATATACGCATAATATCATTTTCAGCCAAAACTATTGGAAAAAAATACACCTGGTAAATTCTAGAAAAGTAAACTTAAAAAAAACAAGACTTAAAAATTCAATTCAATTCAAAATGCGTAAATTAATACCCGATTTCTAACTGATTCTCATAAATCCATAAGAAGATAGTTAATGTCCAAAAGTGTTATTAAGAATAATAAAAGCGTTTATTTAATAGTCTTCTGAGTACCGTAAAACCGTCTAGACCCGGACAGGGACTAGACGGACACTTTGCACCAATCTTCAAAGTAAGTAGTTTCTACATTAACCAGCTACAATAAACATTTGTTCTTGACGTCATTAGAGAGAGAAAAACATCCTCTAAACCAGGGCTGGGGACTATTTTAAATGATTTCATTTTAAATATGTATTTAAAATACAAAATGACATTTTGCATTTTCTATTTTAAATAAGTTCGGTCAAACCATTTTCCATTTTGTATTTAAAATGGAAATTTGAATCCATTATGGCGCGCCGTTAGTGTTTTTAATACGCGAATTGTATTAAACATCAAAAAAATTATATATAATAAAAAATCAACATCATAGAAATTTTTAAAATGAAAATTATACAAAATTATCTTAAATATAATAATAATTGATCTAATGAAAATGATATACTAAAAAAATGATCTGGGATACTTTTATTGCAATTTATTTTATGATAGCAATAGTAAAATAAAATTTTAAAAAATAACATTTTATTTTAAAAATTTTTATTTGAGTTGTTTATATATAAACATTATATGAATTCAATTTTATTTAAGAAAGAAAAAATTAAATAGTTATATTTTTTAGCTATAGCAGCAAAAATCTGTAGCAAAATGTTATTTTACAATATAAAATACCTTATTTTTTATTATTGTAACAAACTTTTATTCAATTTCTTTTTCTAAATAAATTTAAATAATCCATTTTCTATTATGTTGATAATTTTAATAAAACAATTTTTATTATTATATTATTTCTGAATTAAAATTACATTAAAAAAATTATATTTTCTTCATTAATATTATCAATAAAAATAATAATAATTCTGAATTAAAATTATCAAATAGATAATTTTAATTCTGAATTAAAATTATCAAATATTATAATCTCAAAATTATCAATTATACTATTTTCTTGTATCTACGAATGTTACAAGAATTTATGTTTTATTTTATATTTGAATAATATTTATTTAAATAATTATTATGATATTAAACTTATATCTAAAATAATTGCATTTTAAATAATAATAAACATTATATTTGCGTGGTGACAATAATTTTAATTGTATTCATTTTCATAATACAATAATGTATGACTTTCAAGTTAATTGTATTATAATAGAAAATCATTCACATTATATTTAATAAAATAATAATTCACAACAATAACAGTCAACAACATAAAATAGAAATAATTCAACATTCATTTTTATTAAACTGAATAAAAATTAAGACAATTAAAATTACTTCCAACTATACAAAATTAATTTTATATGCATATATAATTGAAAATATTAAAAATTATATTCACTATCATAATAAATGGGGAAAAGGCCTATCTTCTCTGTATAAAAAAAATAATTTTATATTCAATCACAATTTTAATTAATTTCTTTTATATTTATAATAATAAAAATTCTTATTCTAAATTTTATTATAATTTTTTTGAGGTAATTTGATTTTTAATTATATATTTAATAGTTTTGCGATTAAAAACACTAACGGCGCGCCATAATCCATTTTACATTTAAAATGAAAATGCATGTATACTCAAATTTATGTGTATACAATATTAATAAATTATAGAACTTGAATTGAATGACTTGAAGTTTAATAAATTGTAAGTTAAATGTAAGTTGATTCAATTGACTCAGATTTTTTTATAACTCGAGTTGCAATGTCACTTGAGTTAAATTTATTACTAGAGTCGCAGTTCTCTTAAGAGTTAAGTCAAACTTTTCTGACTCAAGTGGTGTACTACTATCTTTAAGACACGTCGATAAGAAATGTTTTTGTATTTCGAGTAGATGATTTTGATAATTTCATTTAGAAGTTGCAGTCGTAGCGTCGTCAAGGTTTGAATACGTTAAGGCCGAATTAAATTTTAAATATATAAGTAACAATATTTGAAGGGTTAAGTTTCGTTTTCATATCATGCAAACTTGACAGAATTTTCTCAAAAGTACGTTTGATATTTTCTGACCTTTTTTCTTTTTTAATTAGGTAATATAAATAATAATAAAAAATTTATAGAATATATTTAAAGTAAAAAAAAAAGCATTTTGCATTTTATAATCCATTTTAAATAACTATTTTCCATTTTCAATTTTAAATATGTTCAGCAAAACCATTTTCCATTTTGTATTTTAAATGGATTTTTGGAAACCATTTTCCATTTTCTATTTTAAATGGTTTCTATGAACCATTTTTCCTAGCCCTGCTCTAAACAGCTGTACCAATAAAAACTACGGATTTCAACTTTTACTATCTCATTTTACAGGATTACTATTCTCCAATTTTTCAAAGAAATAAAAAGTGTGTTTAACTTAGACATGTAATTTTCGTCATAATTGTCATATTGTTTTAATTTTGATATGTATGTGTTCAGAATTTTATCGCGCATCATTTAATGATGTTTGAAGTTATATTCAATGTATATATAAAAAAATACATGCTATATACATATATCCGTTTAGACCCGGACACATCAGTTTATTACACTATGGCCGCGATTCGCACTGGCTATAACTTCCACTATCCATACGTTATATTCTCGCCAGAATTACGCGGCTTATGCCTCCTTCTGGTGTCATATCGCATGTTTACTTCATAGAGAGGCATACTATGTATTGACCCCTCTCCCTTCCCACAAAATGTTTTGAAGCCTTTGACAGGGTCAAAGACATCAGACGATATAAAACACTGTCTTAACCCCGACGGCAGAGGTTAGTTTGCATGTTATTACATTATTTAAGTACATGCCCGGATCAAGACGGATTTGGGGTGTAGACCCGGACGCGTATTTCGGTTTGCGTGTTCAATAGGAGGCATTGTTGCCTCGAAACACGCATGGTTTTGTAACGCTAGGCTCTTATTCCAAACACGTGCCTAATTCAAGTCCCCCGTCCGCTAAACGCGTACGGGTTTGGAACGCACATTGTTCTTTCAAAAACGTGTTCAAGAAAACGCTATGATTAGAAGGTTAATCATTAGCGCTGGCAGCCAACACTGATAGTCATAAAGGTCACACATTTCAGGCTAGTACAAAAATTGCCACAGAGGATCTGTTGAATAAGAAAAAGTAAATGTTTAGATTTTTTTAAGTGAACACTCACGTTGCGTTGGATAGAATATAATATTACAAGCTTGTACTCAAATTTAAGATTCTTAATTCTATTCTTCTGACCTATGAATTTTTCAACATGTTCAAATGGAATTTATATGTCCAATGGATAAAATGAAAGCTTTTATAAATTTTTATGATGAATTATGTTATCGACAACGAAAAACTATAAGCTGTAAAATTATTACTTGACCCTACTAATGTCAATTCTTTGATAAATCAGTTTTTATCTGAAGATGTCGAGACCAGAGGTGAAGAATTAGGCCAAGAAGAAAAAGTGAAGGTGTTTTTAAGATGTGTCAGAAAATACTGGATTTTCTTGTTGGTAAAAGTTATATCATTTCTTGTTGCCAATCGTTTATTTTAATTGGTTTGTTGACTATAATATTGGCATAAGTTTTTTTCACTATTGGTTTCATTCTTCGTAATATTGGGCAATAGAGAGTATTTTTCCAGTATTTTGGACAAGCTAGTAATTCAAGCTTTTATTACCTTTGCAAAACTATCCTTCTAATCATCGCGTTCCCTTGAACACGTGTTTGGTAGAACAGTCTGCATTACAAACCCGTGTGCGTTTAGAGGACGGGAGACTTGAATTGTACACGTATTTTGAGTGTTACAAAATCGTACGCATTTCGAGGCAATGGCCTCCTAATGAACACGCAAACGGAAATACGCGACCCGGACACTTACTAATTACTTTTTATTTTTTTATTTTTACTTATAATGAAACAAATGGGTCAGGAATATAACAAATAATGTACGCTCTTTCTAATGGTAATATTTTTATTGGTAATATCTATGAAGGAAACATGTATAAACATAAAATTATACCAAAAAATGTAAAAAGTGTCCGGGTCTAGACGATTTTACGGTACCTAATAAACCTAATAAAATTTGGATACATAATTAGTATTAAACATTACATATATAATTTACTTACTGGCATCCCTTACGTTGGGCGAATTTTTTAAATTTTGTCCTACTGTTAAAAAACAACAACTTAAAACCACAAGAAATGTTGAAGGAGTCATATTTACAAATAAACACTTCATAATTTATAGTTACAATATAAGTTAAATCACTATACTTTGGCTTCTTTTTCTTAAATTTAGTACCAAACACTTATTAACATTACGCAGTCAAATCTATAAATTAAAAAGTTTAAAAACACAAAATCATTTATTACAATCATAAACTAATTATACTTGGTAATAAAAAGCAATTATTTCCAAATGTTCATTAATAAACAGTAAATTGTTTAAC
This sequence comes from Brachynemurus nebulosus, assembly GCA_035578155.1. Lineage (NCBI taxonomy): Eukaryota > Metazoa > Arthropoda > Insecta > Neuroptera > Myrmeleontidae > Brachynemurus > Brachynemurus nebulosus. Next base: position 1,010,966 of record JAPWDM010000002.1, read on the forward strand.
AAAATACTAAATGTGATGCGAATTAAAATAATAACAAAAAACATTTAATAATACATTGTATATAATAATAACACCAGGTGCTTGGAGACACTTTGTTACTATCACGAAGAGAACCAAGAGAACTGTCTCTGAAACCATATTACCGCAGTAATAATGTAGGGCATTCATTTCTCCTTCTACGATCTGATCTGCACTTCTGCAGATCTATCTAACTTTGCAAACCAAAAAATTTAAATCATTTCCATAGATATCATTTCTACTCAATTCATTTTTTATACAAATTTATTACTATTTAATCTTTTATTCTACAAATTAATTTTTTTTTAGATATTTTAAATACTTTAAATTTTGTAAAAATTTCTTCAAAAAAAAAAAAAAAAAAAAAAAACAGGAAGTTTTAACGCTTTTTAAACAAAAAAAGCATTTTATTATTTGGAATTGGGAAGTTCCCTATAATTGGCATACCGTAAAACCGTCTAGACCCGGACACTTTTTTACATTTTTTGGTATAATTTTATGTTTATACATGTTTCCTTCATAGATATCACCAATAAAAGTATTACCACTAGAAAGAGCGTATATTATTTGTTATATCCCTGACCCATTTGTTTCATTATAAGTAAAAATAAAAAATAATAAAAAATAATTAGTAAGTGTCCGGGTCTACACCCCAAATCCGTCTTGACCCGAACACTTACTTAAATAATGTAATAACATGCAAACTAACCTCTCCCGTCGGGGTTAGGACAGTGTTTTATATCGTCTGATGTCTTTGAACCTGTCAAAGGCTTCAAAACATATTGTGGAAAGGGAGAGGAGTCAATACATATTATGCCTCTCTATGAAGTAAACATGTGATATGACACCAGAAGGAGGCATAAGCCGCGTAATTCTGGCGAGAATATAACGTATGGATAGTGGAAGTTATAGCCAGTGCGAATCGCGGCCATAGTGTAATAAACTGATGTGTCCGGGTCTAAACGGATATATGTATATAGCATGTATTTTTTTATATATACATTGAATATAACTTCAAACATCATTAAATGATGCGCGATAAAATTCTGAACACATACATATCAAAATTAAAACAATATGACAATTATGACGAAAATTACATGTCTAAGTTAAACACACTTTTTATTTCTTTGAAAAATTGGAGAATAGTAATCCTGTAAAATGAGATAGTAAAAGTTGAAATCCGTAGTTTTTATTGGTACAGCTGTTTAGAGGATGTTTTTCTCTCTCTAATGACGTCAAGAACAAATGTTTATTGTAGCAGGTTAATGTAGAAACTACTTACTTTGAAGATTGGTCTGTGGACAGAAATACACAGGTTGTTTATACATAATTATTGTAGTTATTGTTGTTTTTTAATTATTTGGGTTATTGTTTTATTTGTCAGTTTTGGTTTTTGGTAAAAAAAAATGTAAAATATTTTATAGAAATAAATATAATTGGATTTAATAATTTTAATTTAATCTTATATAGACTTCTTATTGAAATAATAACAAATAAGTAAATTAATTAATTAAAATGGCAAGATGGTCAGAAGACACCACTCTTAAACAGGGCCACATCTACCTTAGTGGCGCAAAAATCGGCGCCCCTGTCTTTCCATAAAATGAGAAGAGAAATATTTCTTTTTAACTTTTTTTCCCTACAAAAAGCAAGTGATGAACAAAAAAAAAACGTCAAATTCAGTAATTTGGCGCCCGGAATTTGTGGTTTTGGCCTCCTCAAAACTTGGCGTCCGGGGTACATGCCCTCACTGCTCCCCTAGATCCGGCCCTGCTCTTAAATTCGTTACCGAATATATTAAATACAAATGTTTGTGGGATGTGAGAAATGAAAATTACAAAAATAAACAAATTTAGCAGCGTACTTGAAATTACAAGAAACGATGGGAATAGAAGGTTTTGGCAAAAAAGAAATCGTAAAAAAAATTAAAAATATAAGATCGACGTATTCTCATAAAAGAAAGAAAATTAAGGACTTAAGTACTCAACTTTCTACTAATCGACTAAACTAAATACTAGCTGTGTTATGTGAACGATTGTTTTGACTCGCAGTATTTCAACAAACTTTACTAAATTACTAGTCCTGTATGTTTTAAGTCTAAATGTTAGAAGTGTTAGAAATAAGACAAATGATCTAGAACTCCTTCTAAATCAAGATATGAACGATGTAAAAGCACTGTGTTTGAGTGAAACATGGTTAACTGACGAAGAAGCAGCAGCTGGTATAATGATTAACAACCTACGCTTAGTCGCTAGTTTTTCCCGAAGATGTAGATCCCATGGAGGGGTCGGAATACTCGTTGACGATGGTATTGAATATACTGTATTAGATGAATTAAAAGATATTAGTGACGAAATCAACTTTGAATGTTGTGGTGTACATATACCTAATCAAAATTTAATAATTGTATCTGTATACAGATTTCCGATGGGTAATGTAAGTTTATTTTTAAATTTATTCCATAATATGATAAATAGGATCTATAAATTTCTAATTTCAAATGTTATCGAGTGCCTGTGAAACATTATTAATGTATGGTGGACTTTTGTCCGTATTTTAAACATACACCAATATTCATATGTTCACTTAATGTCCAGCTTTGGCTGATACTTGAACACTCGATGTACTTTGGCAAATGGCCAATTCATTATGTTAATTAAAATTCACATAGTGTTTGAAAAATTATCAAAACTGGATCGGCTGGGACTCGAACCCGGATCTCTTGGATACTAGCCAAGCGCCTTACCAGTTAGGCCATCGACCGTTCGTTCGAGTGCCACTCCAATTTTGATAATCAATCAAACACATCCTCTCTTAATGCCAGACGCAGTTATATTTCTAATTTCAAATGTTATCAAGTGCCTGTGAAACATTATTAATGTATGGTGGACTTTTGTCCGAGTTTTAAACATACACCAATATTCATATGTTCACTTAATGTCCAGCTTTAGCTGATACTTGAACACTCGATGTACTTTGGCAAATGGCCAATTCATTATGTTAATTAAAATTCACATAGTGTTTGAAAAATTATCAAAACTGGATCGGCTGGTGACTCACCCCCTCTCCAATGTTGCTCAAACTGAATTTTGAAATCGAGAATTTGATTTCTACGTTATTCTAAATGTCTTAAACTATTTTCCATGAAGAAAAACTTCTTAAACTACCCAAGTAGTACGACTATTCGACACAGTCACCCCCTAGTTAACTACCCCTAGACTTAATATTAGGACATTGAGCAAAAACAGGTCAATTAGATTTTTTGACGTAGATTTCAAATCTGTAAACAAAATTTTTATATCGTTGACACAATTTGAACAAATTGCATACCAATAGATAGCTCTTTAAAAAAGAGCAATATCGCCAATTTAAACTTTTGCTCTATCTCTTACCGTTTTCGAGATATTTAAAAAATTAAATTTTTACCCCAATTTTTGGAGGGCGATTTCACCCCTTCAAACCGTTTTTCCGCCGATAAAGAAAAATACGTGTCGCTTATTTTTTAGTGTTCTACAACATATCTAAGTTTCATCAAAATCGATAGGTCCGGCCTCGGGACGTTTACTTGTAAGTTTGAACTTAGAGATATCTTAGCAAAGTTAACGCTAAGACTTAAATTAACATTACAATAAATTCATAGACAGATTTTAAAATTGTCCTACTAAAAACAAGCTTGAAGCTAGTCATAATGATACATTGTGAGGTGTACACAAGCTTTACAATTAATTCACCAATTGAAAGCAATCAGAAAAGCGAAAAATATTTGAACAGTAGTAGTGCGAAATATTTAAATTAATGAAAATTCTATCACTAAATAATTACAATTTTTTTGATATTTTTGCCGTAATCAATAAAATAATATAAAAGTATACATAATTATATATTTTAATTTAATTTATAATAAATAACAAATAACTAATATTAACCGAAAAATCTATTTATTAAAAATTTAAATTTCTTTGTTGTAAAATATTTAAACTGTTAGAATGTCAGTACGATAATATGGACTCTTTGTTTAAAATCACAACACGACGCTCTAGCAAATATATTTAAAATTTTATGAAATAAGTGATATTATGTGACAATTTTAATATTTTTTTTTTTTTTAATAATGTGAATTGTCTTTAAAACATGTGTTTTAAATATACATATATAATATAATTGTGCTGTGTGTTTTATTATATTTATATATAAGATATTATGTACCTACTTTGATGGAATTTGATTGACTTATGTATAAAATTTAGGCATTAATCGGTTTAAGCACGTTATTAAATGCTTACTGATCAAGAATTGTTTTTATAATATTGATGATTATTTTAACACAACATTTTAGATATTTAGACTTTTTTTATTGCTTTTAATTTTGACTTGTGTAAACATATTTTTTGTACTAACATCAATAACTATTATTTTTTTTTTTTTTTTAATTAAAATTGGGACACTGCTGCCGGTGGATGGCGCGGTCAGCAGTGTCCGGCGGCATCGCCATCGAAGGGCATGCGCCGCCAAAACAGGAAAATGATAAAAACGACACATATAGACAGGAACACATAAATGCATTAGACAACGGACAAACATACACATGATAAAATTCATCAATGAGCCCTGCCATCCCAGGGCTTCATAACGAGCGGACAGTCCTTGGTGGCGGTACGCTAAGTACTAGCCAGAACGTCCGGTCACCAAGGACTGAAAACCAAAGATGAAACTCCGAGGTGTAAAGGGCCTCGAAGTGGAGAATACTGAGTAAAAATATCACAGATAACAACATCACAATAATATCACAAGGAAAAAAAAAATATGAGGAAAATCTTATTACGTCACTGGGGAGCCACAGGCCGACCAGTGCCGCAATAAGTAGTTAAAAAAACAAAACCGCTGAAGGGCTACAACAGCAAACCCACAGCGGCACAATAAAATATCCCAGATAAGAATAAGAAAAAATGATGTACCACCTCGGGTGGAAAATGCCCTCAGTGGTACATCGTTAAAACAAAACGGATTAAAAACAATCTTATTAAAAAATAAAAACAACTATATCACAGATTTCAAAAATTTCTTGCTCTGTGACACAATTCCGCTCCTCATAGTCTCGACAATTCCGAAATGGCTTCGTCAACACCTAGGAACTCACATGTGTAGGGACAGTGACATCTGATTACTGAGCAACATGTACTGTTCTGTCAGATAACTGATTACTGGGTACATGTGCCGTTCTGTCAGATGTCGGGGTCAACCTACACGGGAGACCGGTACGATGACTAGGCCACGTCCGTCCGAGTCGAGGCTACAGAGAACGGGACAATGCCACAGAGTATCACAAAGTCAACATCTGACCTGTGTTCGTATCACTTCGACGGGGCGGAAGCCGCCATATCAACGCCCACGAACGCATCCGTACGAGGGACGACGACGTCTCCTTACTGGGCGAGCTCGCTCAAGCTGTTCGGGCAGACGTCGACTCGTACGTGTGGCCGATGAGAACGAGTGCGTCGGCAGCCGCATTCCTACCCATCGAAATGACAAGAACAAGGCCAGGGAAATATCACAGGAAGAGCAATATTTAAAAAATACCACCGCAGGCATGAAAACCCAGGGTGGCATAACAAGGATCACAGATTCGTCACAGCTTGGTTAAAACGAAATCACAGATAAAATATCACTTTTCGACTCGTCTGACGCGATTCACGAGACTGGTAAACATGCCCATACCAGCTACTACATTCACTTTCGTCAGTCAGTTGAGCAGCGTCAGCCCCAATTTCCAACTTCGCACAATCTAGACTATCGGTGAAGTTTCGCTCAATACGAGAATGCCACACTGTCGATCCTACGACATTCATCCTTGTCGAAAATTTTGATCCGGCATCTTTTGTGAAAACAGTGGTACCTCGAGAAGGAAAGGTGCCGATCTTGGGTAGTCAGAGGCTAATGGAATCCGAAGATTACTGTATTGCGCATAAACTACCCCTGGCACCCTTAGCCTCCTTGACACCAATGGGGGATAAATATCCCTCACGGGTGCCAAGGGCAGCTGCTATAGGTGTCCTCACCACCTATTATTATTATTATTATTATTATTATTATTATTATTATTATTATTATTATTATTATTTTTATTTTTTTTTATTTTTATTTTTTTTGTTAAAATTGGGGTACTGCTGCCGGTGGATGGCGCGTTCAGCAGCACCCGGCGGCATCGCCTACTAAGGGCATGCGCCGCCGAAACGAGAGATATAAATAAAAACAACACGTAAAGACAGGGACACATAAATGCAGTAGACAACGGACAAACATACACATAATAAAATCCAACGATGAGCCCTGCCATCCCAGGGCTTAAATAGAGCGGACAGTCCTTGGTGACGGTACGGTAAGTACTAGACAAAGCGTCCGGTCACCAAGGCCTGAAGACCATCGCTGCGACTCCCCCCAGGGTGTAAAGACCCCGGGGTGGAGGAACCTGACTAGACAATACACAGAATTAAATATCACAGAAAACTATCACAGAAAGATATCACAGACGACACTTATTACGTCACTGGGAGGCCACGGGCTGACCAGTGACGCAATAAGGGCTTAAAACAATACCGCTGTGGAGCCATAACAACAGGCCCACAGCGGCATAACAAAATATCACAGGTAAATAAAACAATTGATGTACCACCTCGGGTGTAAAGAGCCGTCAGTGGTACATCGATAAAAAATAATAACAAAAACAACAAAACATGTATAAATAACAACAGTACCACTAAGGGTGTAAAAGGCCCTTAGTGGCATAACGACAATACTAAAAGTACCCTGCCAGACCAGCTGGAACAGGGTATCGGTAATAAATAAGACGAACACAATACTTTTTTAACACATAAAATAAAAAACGAGACTGTAGTTAAAATTCTATCGGGGGAGATTAAACGAGACGACTTGTAAAATCTGAGATGGTATGCCCCTAAAGCCTCTGAAGAAGATGCGAATTTCGGAGAAATTCAAGCATCTTTCTTTCAGAGGCAGCATCATAAGCTAAAGCTTCGGCTACACTATCTGGGAGCTGCAACCTCTGGCGCAATGGCGCAAAGGTTACACATTCCTCAACTATATGCCTCACGGTCAGCGCCGTCCCGCAGGCGGCGCACCTTGGCTGATCCTCACCGGCGAGAAGAATTATTATTATTATTATTATTATTATTATTATTTTTTTTTTTTTTTTTTTTTTTTTTAGTTAAGATTGGGGTACTGCTGCCGGTGGATGGCGCGGTCAGCAGCACCCGGCGGCATCGCCTACCAAGGGCATGCGCCGCCATAAACGATAAAGATAAAAAACATACACAAAACAGACAGGAACACATAAATGCAATAGACAACGGACAAACATACACAAATAAAAACCAACGATGGGCCCTGCCATCCCAGGGCTTAACAGGAGCGGACAGTCCTTGGTGACGGTACGATAAGTACTAGACAAAGCGTCCGGTCACCAAGGTCTGATAACCATCGCTGCGACTCCCCCCGGGCTGTAAATAGCACCGGGCTGGAGGAACCAGACTAGAAACACACAAACGACTAGAAAAAAATCTCACTAAAGGTATCACAGATAAAACTTAGGAGTTAAAAAAATACCGCTGTAGAGCCATAACAACAGGCCTACAGCGGCATAACAAAATATCACAGGTAATAAAAACAAATGATGTACCACCTCGGGTGTAAAGAGCCCTCGGTGATACATCGTTAAAAAACAATAACAAGAACAACAAACATGTATAAATAACAACAGTACCACTAAGGGTGTAAAAGGCCCTTAGTGGCATAACGAAACACTAAAAGTACCCTGCCAGACCAGCTGGAACAGGGTATCGTTAATAAATAAGACGAACACAAATCATTTTTACACATAGAAATTAAAAACAAAGCTGAAAAGTTTAAAATATCGGGGGAGAATCAAGAGACGACTTCCAATAAAATTTAGAGATGTAAAGCCCCTACAGTCTCTGAAGAAGATGCGAATTTCGGAGAAATTCAAGCATCTTTCTTTCAGAGACAGCATCATAGCTTAATGCGTCGGCTACATTATTCGGGAGCTGCAACCTCTGGCGCAATGGCTCAAAGGTTACACATTCCTCAACTATATGCCTCACGGTGAGCGCCGTCCCGCAGGCGGCGCACCTTGGCTGATCCTCACCGGCGAGAAGATGACGATGTGTTAACGCGGTGTGACCCAAGCGTAAACGCGTCAGGGCCACACTCTCTCGCCGGCTCAGATTTACAGGTGCCGGAGTTTTTCGGACCTCAGGTTTCACCTGTTTGAGCTTCGCCGTGAGGTTGTTCCACTCACGTTGCCATTTCTGATCGATCGCGGATCTAATGCACACTCTCAGATCCTCTGGGCGTATGGCAATGTCCTGTGGCTCACCGACTTCGGCTGCATGACGTGCTGCCTGGTCGGCGAGTTCATTGCCATGTATCCCCACATGTCCGGGAATCCAAAAGAAGGTGACAGACTTTTGGCGGAGCATGTAGAGACACCTCAGGATGTTCTGCACCAGCGGATCGATGGTATGAGAGTGGCAGATCGCTTGCAACGCGCTCAACGAGTCGGAACAAATAAGGAATGCGCTGTCTTCGGATGTTTGACAGAATCGCAGGGCTTGCAAAATAGCAAATAATTCCGCAGTATACACAGTGGCCTGGGGAGGAAGTGTCCAAGCGTGAGGATCGTCACGAATGACGATGGCACTTCCCACACCCGTAGCTGTTTTGGATCCATCTGTGTATATGCAGAGAGAGTCAAGTTCGCTAATGATCTCATAAAAGCGGGATCGATATTCGAATGAACTGGTCTCCTCCTTGTTGAGACCAGTCAGGTCGAAACGACACCTTACGTTAGGGATCAGCCAAGGAGGTACTTCCATAGGACGTTTGGGAAGTACCTTGGCGAACTGTAAGTGTAGACTCTCTAATAACTCCTGCGTTCGAACGGCCACTGGTCGACTTACGGTGGGACGTCGACCGTAGAGCCCCTGTAAACGGTATCTGAAGAGAGTCGGGTGGTTTATATGTGAAGGTGTTGCATATATCCCCGCCGCATAATTGAGCAAGAGACGCTCACGTCTCAGTCGCAGCGGAGGAAGACCCGACTCTACGCAGAGGCTCATAGAAGGGCTCGTTCGAAATGCTCCCGTAGCCAGTCGTATGCCTGCATGGTGAACAGGATCTAGGAGTAAAAGCGCAGACGCCCGGGCGGAGGAGTAAGCAATGCTGCCGTAATCAATCCTAGTCAGAACTAGCGATTGATACAGGCGAAGCAACGACTCCCGGCCCGCACCCCACGATGCACCAGCCAAGCACTTAAGCATGTTGATTGTCCTGCGACAACTCGCAGCTAAGGCTTGGAGGTGTGGGCGCCACGTAAGTTGTTTGTCGAATATGAGTCCTAGAAACCTGACGCTATCAACGCACTGGAGATTGGATCCTTTTAAAGTGAGGACAGGATCCGGATGTGCGTTGCGCTTTCTGCAGAAGTGAACCACCGATGTTTTTTGTGATGAGAAACGAAAACCAAGAGCTTCTGCAGAAGTCACCACTTCGTTGATGCCTTGTTGCAGCCGTTGTTGAATATCCTCAATGGAGTCGGCTGCATAGAAAATTGTGAGGTCATCAACGTATAAGCAACGACGAATTGGGGCTGAAGCTGCAATATGACTGACTGCGATGGAAAACAAGGTGACACTAATGGTGGAGCCTTGAGGAACACCATTCTCCTGGGAGTGGGCCTCGGACTCAGTGTTACCTACCCGGACACGAAAAGAACGGTCAGTCAGAAAACTTTTTACGAACTGAGGGAGGTTACCTCTTAAACCCCAGTCGTGCAGCTTCTTGAGAATGCCATACCTCCAGGTCATATCATAAGCTTTCTCCAAATCGAAAAACACGGCCACAAGGTGTTTTCGTTGGAGAAACGCGTCTTGAATGGCATTCTCGAGGCGAACAAGATGGTCCGTAGTCGAATGGTATCGGCGGAACCCACATTGATGTTTAGGAATGAGACTGTGGGACTCCAGCCACCAGACGAGACGGTTGTTCACCATTTTTTCCAATACCTTGCTGAAACAGCAAGTCAAGGATATTGGACGGTAGCTAGTTAGTTGCGATGAATCTTTACCCTCTTTTAGCAGCGGAATGATGGTAGCTTCTCGCCACTGCGGAGGGTAAACGCCTTGCCTAAAAATTTCGTTATAAAGATCCAGTAACCTACACTTACCAGGATAAGGCAGGTTCCGGATCATGGCGTAAGGAATCTCATCAGGTCCAGGGGAGGTGTCCCCAGATCCCCGAAGCGCCTCCAGTAATTCTTGCATAGAAAACGGTTGGTTATACTGGAGGGATTCATCTGAGAAAAAATCAAGATCGTTTTGTTCGTGTTCGATCTTGATCCGCAGGAAGTCCGGGTCATAATTCTGGGAGCCACTGACGCGCTCAAAGTGCTTAGCTAAGCAATTAGCTATTTCTGCGCGTTCAGTGATGTTTCGACCGTCGACGACGAGAAGGGAGGGCATAGGTGAACGGGAATATTTCCCAGTAATGGCCCTCACTCTTCTCCATACCTCTGAGGTGGTCGTGGAGGTATTAATGGCCGAAACATATTGCTCCCATGATAGCCTCTTCTGTTCTTTAATAGTTCTCTTACAGCGTGCTTGCGCACGCTTGTAGGCTATCACATTTTCCTGCGTGGGGCGACGTCTGAGTTCGTTGTAAGCCCGCTTTTTCTCTGCAACTGCTACACTCACGACTTCATTCCACCATGGTACATGACGTTTGGGTGGAATGCTGGACGACTTTGGTATACTCTGATATGCTGCTTCAATGACACTGGAGGACATTTGCTCCACATCATCTTCTACGTCTCCAGTCAGCTCGGGTGTACGGAATGAATCTACGTACCTATCCCATTATTATTATTATTATTATTATTATTATTATTATTATTATTATTATTATTACGCGGTCAGCAGCACCCGGCGGCATCGCCTACTAAAGGCATGCGCCGCCATACACGGTAAGAATAAAACACACAAAACAGACAGGAACACATAAATGCATTAGACAACGGACAAACATATACATGATAAAATTCACCGATGAGCCCTGCCATCCCAGGCCTTCATAACGAGCGAACATTCCTTGGTGGCGGTACGCTAAGTACTAGCCAGAGCGTCCGGTCACCAAGGACTGAAAACCAACGATGAAACTCCGAGGTGTAAAGGGCCTCGGAGTGGAGAAATCTGAGTAAAAATATCACAATAAAACAGCATCACAATAATATCACAAAAAAAGAAAATAAGAGGAAAATCTTATTACGTCACTGGGAAGCCACAGGCCGACCAGTGCCGCAATAAGTAGTTAAAAACAAAACCGCTGAGGGGCCACAACGGCAAGCCCACAGCGGCACAATAAAATATCACAGATAAGAATAGAAAGAAATGATGTACCACCTCGGGTGGAAAAGGTCCTCGGTGGTACATCGTTAAAACAAAACAGATTAAAACAATCTTATTAAAAAATAAAAACAACAATATCACAGATTTAAAAAAAAAATTTCTTGTTTTGTGGCACGATTCCGCTCCCCATAGTCTCAACAATTCCGAAATGGCTTCGTCAACACCTAGGAACTCACACGTGTAGGGACAGTGACATCTGATTACTGAGCAACATGTACTGTTCTGTCAGATAACTGATTACTGGGTACATGTGCCGTTCTGTCAGATGTCGGGATCAACCTACACGGGAGACCGGTACGATGACTAGGCCACGTTCGTCCGAGTCGAGGCTACAGAGAACGGGACAATGCCACAGAGTATCACAAAGTCAACATCTGACCTGTGTTCGTATCACTTCGACGGGGCGGCAGCCGCCATATCAACGCCCACGAACGCATCCGTACGAGGGACGACGACGTCTCCTTACTGGGCGAGCTCGCTCAAGCTGTTCGGGCAGACGTCGACTCGTACGTGTGGCCGATGAGAACGAGTGCGTCGGGAGCCGCATTCCTACCCATCGAAATGACAAGAACAAGGCCAGGGAAATATCACAGGAAGAGCAACATTTGAAAAATACCACCGCAGGCATGAAAACCCAGGATGGCATAACAAGGATCACAGATTCGTCACAGCTTGGTTAAAACAAAATCACAGATAAAATATCACTTTTCGACTCGTCTGACGCGATTCACGAGACTGGTAAACATGCCCATACCAGCTACTACATTCACTTTCGTCAGTCAGTTGAGCAGCGTCAGCCCCAATTTCCAACTACGCACAATCTAGACTATCGGTGAAGTTTCGCTCAATACGAGAATGCCACACTGTCGATCCTACGACAATCATCCTTGTCGAAAAAAATACCCTAGCCTCGTTAGCCTGCTAGCCGAAGCTAACAGTTGCCCGCCGGGCACGAACGGGGACGTGAGGTTGGATTTTAGCCCAGCATTATTATTATTATTATTATTATTATTATTATTATAGACTTTTACGCCAACCTGGCGCTCACTACTCAGTAGGACAGTACTGGGTAACATTCACCTATACCGGCATTATGCAAGGTATTAGGCTCTGTGGAAGGGTAATGTGCCAAACCAATCCGTAAAAGTACCGTAGTACATTCACGGACGGGTTTGTCACATCACTCCTTATAATGTTGTTGTTGTTGCTTGAAACGAGGTGTTATGCGTCTATTTTGGTGTACACTGGTTCGTACGACGAGACTTTTGTGGGAGCGTAGATGTTGGCTCAATGACAGACGGCTGTGAAAGCCTAGTTCGTTTTCGTGTCCTCAGAGAATAGGTAGGATTAGGGACAGAGGGAAGGGAAAGGACTGTTTGTGTTTGTGTGTGTGTTCGTGTATGTGTGTGGATGTGTCGTTCTATTTTACGTTTCTTGGTGTAAATGTGTTCTGGTTCATCAAAATGCTCATTAAGATCGGGTGTTCCTGGAATTGCGCGTTTAGACGGTACAGAGGTTGACGGACTTTGTGTGTTATTAAGTTGGGGAGGATTGTGCACCAGAGCGGTAACAGTGATGGTGCGGCAGTTGGTCGATCCTCCCTCTCCATCAGACGAATCTGGATCTGTATGTGTGTTAAGTGTTTGTGTTTCAGTGTTAGTGTATTGTGTGTTTATGTATGTGTGTTGTGTGTCAGTAGGATGAGTGTCAGTGTATTGTTCGCTCACTGTAGATGGCTCAGATGGAGTAGAAGCAGGTCTTGTGCTTTCACGTATCGCAGTCGGATTCGTATTACTGAGGAACTTCCGTACTATACGACACGTGTTTATGATCACTGCCTTTTGCATAGTGACATATGTGTATTTTGGGAGACCCAAGAGGCTCAAACTATTATGTAGTGTGTGTGGAATGACCCCGGTGGCACTGAGCACTATTGGAACGATGTGGACATGTTCCATTCGCCATTGTTGTTTTATTTCGGCTGCGAGGTCAGTGTATTTATCCAATTTAACTGCGTGTGTTTTTTGTAAGTTGTGTGTATTTGGAACCGCAATATCGATCAGATAGGTTGTCTTAGTGTTTTTCATTACGAAGGTGATATCTGGTCGATTATGATTTATGGTCTTATCTGTAATAATCGACCGATCCCAGTAAAGTCTACAGGAGTCATTCTCCGCTACTACTTTTGGTGTGAGCTTGTAGTAAGGTGTTTTATCGGTTATAAGGTGGTGCTTAACCGCTAGTTTCTGGTATATGATTTTGCCAACCTGGTCGTGACGGTGTTTGTATTCGGACTGAGCGAGCTGAGTACAGGCAGCTGTGATGTGTTGGATCGTTTCAGGTTTGGAATGGCATCTCCGGCATGAGTCAGATGTTATTGACGAGTCACGAAGTATGTATTTTGAGTAATTCTTTGTATGAATTACTTGATCTTGTATAGCTAGCATGAATCCTTCAGTCTCCGGGAAAAGACTTCCTTGACTCAACCAGGCGTGCGACGCTGCTTTGTCGACGTTACTCTGATTAAGATCATGTGGATGTCTCCCATGTAAAGGCTTCCGAATCCATTGCTGAATTTTGTCCTCCTTCGTGACCAAACGGCAAAAACTATCTGGCATTTCTGTGTGTGAGAGGTTTAATGGTGTGTATGCCTTGTCGGCTTGGATTATTGCATTGTGTAAGTGTGATGTGTGTGTTTTGGTGTAAAAGTATTCTCGCAAGTTATGAACCTGTTTATTATGCGTGTTCCTTATGTCTATAAGACCTCGACCCCCTTCGGCTCTTGGCAGCGTCAATCGTTCTATCGCTGCTTTGGGATGATGAATTCTGTATTTGGTCATAAGGACGCGGGTCTTGATCTCGATGTTTGTCAAGTCCGTAGGCGTCCATTTGATTACCCCAAATGAGTATGTTAGCACCGGAACTGCGTAGGTGTTAATTGCTTTGATGGTTTTTTTTCCATCAAGGTGGGTGCTCAGTAATCTCCGTACACGCGTTAGGTATTGCTGCATCAGGTGTTGTTTTACAGCGCTGTGATCTATACGTTCGTCCTGATTGAATCCGAGATACTGATACGACTCTCCCTCGTCCATGGGCTGCATAACAGACTCTGGTTCGAGTTCGAATGCGACCGCATCTCGTTTTCCTCCAGAACGACATTGTGTTCGACATTTATCGATTCCGAACTCCATACAGAGGTCTCGCGAAACCTCGTTGGAAAGTCCCAGCAGCTGCTGTAATTGATGTTTAGTAGCTGCATAGATCTTAATATCATCCATGTACATTAGATGTGAAATGGTATGGCGCGAATTCGTTTGCGTACCTACATTGTAACCGTATTTGATTTCATTTAACAGGCGAGAAAGTGGATTCATTGCGAGACAAAACCATAATGGACTCAATGAGTCACCTTGGAATATGCCGCGTCTTACTTGAATAAGGTCGCTTGTTGTTTTTTCATTACCAATACTTAAATGTAAGGTCGTTCGCCAGTCGGACATGATCGTTCCAAGGAAGTTCACGATACTTGGGTGTATTTTGTACAACTCCAATACTCTCCGTAACCAGGAGTGCGGGACCGAATCAAATGCCTTTTTATAATCAATAAACGCTGTGTACAGGTTACGTTTTCTCCCTTTCGCTTGTTCCAGTACTACGGAGTCAATCAGAAGCTGCTCTTTGCAGCCTTGTGACCTCTTTCGACATCCCTTTTGTTCTTCTGTCAGTATGGTGTTAATCTGACAATGCTCATTGATCTTTTCTGCCAGACAGGACGTCAAAATCTTATACACTGTAGGTAAGCAGGTGATAGGCCTATAATTCGCAGGATTTTTTGTATCACTGTTTTTAGATTTCATGTATGTGATACCCTGCGTTAGGAACTTCGGTGTCAGGTTTGGTGTTCTTATAAATAGTGTAAAGTGTTCAGCGAGATACTTGTGTGTTGATGTAAAGTGTTTGAGCCAGTAGTTTTGTATGTTGTCGATGCCAGGTGCCTTCCAGTTATGCGATCTCTGTAAAGCTCTGGAGACGTCCTCTGTAGTAATGTCCGTATAGGGCATCTCCGGAAGATGTTCGTTATTCCTGCACTCTGTATCGATCCAGCTGGCTTTGTCATTATGGTCAATGGTGTTGGACCATATATTCGCCCAAAAACTATGGAGTGCGTTCTTCTCCGGTAGACCATTACTGTCAGTTACCGTGTTCGTTAGAGACTGATAAAACCGTCTCTCGTTTCTGCTGAACGCTTGGTTTTGTCGTCTGCGTTCAGTACTGGTCTTATATCTTCGTAAGCGCTTCGCTAGTGCTGTTAATTTTTGGTGAAGCGTATCTCTGATCTCTGTGAGTGTTTTATTGGGTTCCTCGTATTGTGTGTGTATTGTGTGTTTGCGTAATATGTCGTGTATGTATTTGTTGAGCCGTTTGGACCTCGTACCCTGTTGGTATTGGGTGATCCTGCCGAGGTTGCATCGGATGTTGCTGATGCGTTTATTCAATCGTGTTTCCCAGGCAGGAGTTTTGTGTTCCTTCGAGTTGTACGCTACAGGTGGTGTTACATCGGACCCGTTACAACGTATAGCTGCAACGGCTCCACAATAGATAGCTGTGTGTAACTCGATAAAATTGTCACATGTTTCCAAGTGTTTAGGCAGTATTGTATTGTTCAATATCTCAACGATCTCAGCCAATCTACGTGAGGTGTGTTGTTTAGGCAACAAGTACCTATGTGTGGGGTCCGTCCCTTCAAATTCAGTAAGCGCTGTGTTAAATTCCAGTTCGATCTTTTGCAGTAGGGTGTCATTTACTGCTGTCTCATGGTGGTCAGGCTCATTCTCGACAAGTTGTTGAGTGTCGTTTTGTGTGGGGCTCTCCATTTCTGGTGGGCCGTCGTCCTGACTTTCTTCATTTTGAGCAAATTGATGTGCGACTTGTGTTTTAATCGTGTTTATGAGGGAGGAAGGGATAAGGTTATTGGTAAAAATGACACGTTTTTGGTCTGCCAGTCTCTGTTCAGTGACGCGACTAAGGTGAGGGTAGGTGCGCGCGAACTCTTGATGTAATTTCGTACGGTAACCAGTTTTGTCCGTTTCAAGTCTAGTAACTTGGAAGTATGTGCGTACGATGAATTCATTCAGTTCATCTGTCCATTGCATACGCACACGCTTCTTACCAGCTTTAGTGGTCCCCAAAGGATGCTCCGAGGAAACACTTAAAGTCGGCTGAGCCAAAGGTGTTGGGGGCTCCGTAAGTAGGGCAGTAGCATTTTGGCTGAAGGTGTTGTTACAGCTGACAGGTGGCTGCCTAGAACCCAACCTGTCGTCACCGTGATCTGAGCTGTCACATTCAGTGGTGACCCTGATGCGCCCGGTCGCTCCACCGGCAGCGGCAGTTTTCCGAGGCCTTTTTCTTGTTTTCACCATCCTAATGGGTTGTCCTTTTAGTCGCCTTTTACGACAAGCAGGACTTACTGTGGGCAAATTCTGCAAAGTGAAGCCCCCACCCACAGGGCGTTTATTATTATTATTATTATTATTATTATATATTATTATTATTATTATTATTATTATTATTATAGACTTTTACGCCAACCTGGCGCTCACTACTCAGTAGGACAGTACTGGGTAACATTCACCTATACCGGCATTATGCAAGGTATTAGGCTCTGTGGAAGGGTAATGTGCCAAACCAATCCGTAAAAGTACCGTAGTACATTCACGGACGGGTTTGTCACTTATTATTATTATTATTATTATTATTATTATTATTATTATTATTATTATTATTATTATTATTATTATTATTATTATTATTATACGTAAATATCGCGACTGCACTTCAAAAACCCCCAGGCGGAGGAAAAAAGTGTCCGTGCAGCGTACCAGGTCAGGTACTTCTAGGTCAGGTACGTAATGTCCGTCATACAGCATCCCCTTCCTGGTCTTCCCTACCTAATAAATCCCCGAACCTCGCTGCAAAACCATGGCAGTGGGAGATTCGAGGGCAGGTCCAATGGATGTTCGAGGACCCGCTCTAAACGGGGCATGGGCGTTCAAAGGTGTTCATGAACTCCCGGAGAAAGTCGTCTCGTGCGACCGGAGCGTGCGGAGCGTCCCGATAATAACTGCTTTTTGCATTGACGCCGCTAACATGTTGGCGTGAGATCTACAAGCCGGAATGATGTTAAGATTGCGTACAAAGGAGTTATGCATACCCCCCAGACATCCGATTATAAGTACAACCAAGCGGATAGTATAGCCCGGGTACAGTTGTCGCAGTTCATGTATTAGATCTTGATATTTAATCCTTTTTTGCTCCTCCTTTTCGACTATGTTAGTTTCCGCCGGAGCAGAGAACTCGATAACATACATAGTCTGAGATGTTAAATCTTGGAGCACAACATCAGGCTTATTGGCGTTCAATTGCCTGGTAGTTGCAACCGGCATATTCCAAAAGATCTTGCACTTTTGGTTGGCAACAAAGGATTCTACTTCCGCAGGATCGTAGGGCAAGACTGGTGTTTTGTCAACTTCGTAATGATGACGAAGATAAAAGTAGAGCACACGCAACGCTGCATTATGGCGATGAATATAGGTGGATTTAGCATAATAAGAACAACCTGAAGTCAGGTGCATTAAGGTTTCCGGGTATGCTTTGCATGCCCGACACGAGGTACTCGAAACCCCTTTATTACCCATCACATATTTTTGGTGTGTTAAAGTGTTCCACACTCCATCTTGAGCTGCCATGATAAAGCCCTCCGTTTCCGATTTAAGTCCATTAGCTCTCAGGAAAGCCCAAGTGAGTTCGCTCGAAAGGCCAAGGTTGTCAAGATGACGGTAGAACATACCCTGGTGAACTTTGTCGCGATGTTTATTGAGCAGATGTTGTTGCTCGGCTCTCTTGATTGCCGACTTTTGACGCGACTGTGATAGTGAAAGAATGTTATCATCACCGTCGCGATTACGCGGATCGAAGGCTAAGCCCAAGATATCGGCGGCACGTTGCGCTGCTGTGAATAAAAATGCGCCTACGCCAGCAAGCTCGTGATCCCTGACGAGTTGCAATAGCGGGTCTGAACTGTTAAGTACACGACAAGCTGTACCTAAGACTATACGATCATGTAAACGTTCGACTGACAGGAGCCCCCTCCCCCCTTGGTCTCGTGGGAGGTAAAGTCGTTGTGTCGATGCGCGTGGGTGCAAACTACGGTTGATATTCATTATTTTTCGCGTGTCTCGGTCTAGTTCCTCCAATTCATTCACATTCCACTTAATTGAGCCAAAAGTATATAAAAGGATGGGTATGGCTAACATATTTGTAGCGCTGGTCTTGTTCTTCGCCGACAATTCGGAACTCCAAATCTGTCGGAGAAGGCGCTTATATCTACTACTTAAGGCGGCCTTCATGTTCTTCACGTCCTGGATGTGACTTTCGCCAACACCAAGGTACGTATAGGTCGCTCCTTCATCAAGATGTTCTATGATGCTTCCATCCACTAATTGGGCGTGTGAATCAAAATTCGGAACTACACCATGCTTACAGTGCACCACCGCGCATTTGTCCAGTCCGAACTCCATACCGATCGCGTGCGTGTATTTGTGTGTTAATTTTAGAGTGCAGTTGAAATCACTCTCCGACGAGGCATACAGTTTTAAGTCATCCATATAAAATAAATGTGTGACTTTATGCTCGCGATTTCCTACCGGGCCACACAAGTACCCGGGTTCCTTTCTCAGGCTGATTGACAGGGGCAACAACGAGATGCAAAACAAAAGTGGGCTGAGGCTGTCTCCTTGGTATACGCCTCGTTTGTATGTCACCAACTCCGTTGACACAACGTGTTCACCGGATGTTATTGTGAACCTTGTTTTCCAGAGCGGCAACAGGTGTTCAATACATTTAATAATGTCGGGGTGGACTCGCAGACAATGGAGCAAATAGATAATGAGCTCATGCGACGTTGTGTCAAATGCTTTCCGATAGTCCACCCAGGCCATGCTCAGGTTGCGTTTGTGCTGTCTAGCGTCCTGACAGATACATCTGTCGACCAGCAAGTTGTCTTTGCAACCCGACATTCCTCTTTTTGAACCTCGTTGTTCATAGATCGAACTCCACACTGGTTCAATCGCCTTCAAGATGCGTTCATATAGAATGGAAGTGAACGCTTTATACACAGTGTTCAGGCACGTTATCGGTCTGTAGTTCTGTGGTTGCGATAGGCCTCCTTTTTTCGGTATTAGGACCGTTCTTCCCTCAGCGAGCCACGATGGTATTGGCTCACAGTTAAATAACCAATTTGAAAATATACGGGCAAGGTGGCGGTGGGTACTAGCGAGCTTCTTCCACCAAAAATTCGTTATTCCATCAATGCCCGGAGCCGAATAGTTCTTCTTGCCTTTGAAAGCAAGTTCGACTTCCTCTTTATCAACAGATGTTATATTGGTGTGAGATGGCACTTTGCCAAGCTGTTGTTTGCAGTACCATCTAAACTGGCTGATGGGAATACAGTCCAAGTCAGTCTCTTTAGTCGTCTCATATATCCCCCGCCAATAATTCTCTATTGCGTCGACCGTCGGTGGTTGCTCCACGACAGGGCTTTTAGATGCGAACAGGCGTGAAGGGTTCGAGTTAAAGATCTTATTTTCCCGAATACACCGTTCACGCCGGCCTACTTTTTTCTTGGCCAGGGCCAATGCGCGTATCTTATCCAAATGTGTCTGTTTGATGGTCAACAGATTGCCCAAATTTATCGTGTGATAACGGTACCTTAGTTCTCTGGCAAAAGCCCGTACCTTTCGCGTAAAGCGCCTATTGGTCTGAATATATTCTATCACACATTGGATACGCGATACCAGCTGTCGTAGTGTCCTCACCTTGGTGTCAATTTGTTTAAAACGAATACGTGCCTTCTCCTCTGCAGTCTTTTCCTGCTTAGAACATGGGGTCAGGACACGTATTGCTGCATATACTGCGTTGTCGACATCGGTGAGATCACTGGATGGGGACAGATGATCGTCCAAAATTTCGTTTAGTAGGGTCAGTTGTTCGCCCTTTACATACGTCCGTCTGTATTTGGGACGTGGTCGTTTGTCAAAGTTTAAATCGGTATCGAGAAGATCGCGAAATTGTTTTCTTAAATTGTCTGAGACAGAAAGGGATTTATTTAGATCGACATCATTCTGTGTGGGAGTTGAACTTGTTCTGGTGTTAGACTCTAGCACAGTATCTGTGTTGGCTTGATTTAACAAGTCCGTCTGTGCCTCAGCAACTATGCTCTCACCATAAGTTACCGGTTGATCCCGCTCTATGATGTTATTGGTCGAGCTCTCACCGTTGACCGCAGAATCCTGTTCAACCTCCACCACCGCAGTTTCAGCAACCCCAGCTTCTTCGCGAGCTTCTCGATTATCGTCATGTCCGGTAGGTATGTTTAATTTAATGATTCGGGCTACATGGTCACGCAGATTTTGTGGCGTTAAATTAGAGTGTTCGGGATGCATCTGGCACCATATGGCGTGCATCCTTGCCATGTACCCTCTCTTATTTGGCTCACTTTGTACGCGGCACGTGAGCAAATCTCTCCTCAAGCTGTCCGTCCACTCCAGGCGCACGAGACGAGAAGATGAATTTTGACTGGTTCCGCCTTTATTAGCGGGCCCATCCGAGAGACCCGCAGCACGACCAGTCTTCCTAGTTCTTTTTCCGTCTGGAACTAGTAGAAAACCTGTTAGGGGTAGTTAGCCCGTTAACAGAGACCACCATTTAGCGCTGGTTGACTCCACGCACCAGGTACCAGAAAGTACCTGGTCTTAGCTCGGGAACCTCGGGAGCGCTACTTCCCGTGTTGTTGTAGCAACCGACCACCTAAGCAACCAGGTGTTACAACAAGCCCCTGAGGGTTTATTATTATTACTATTATTATTATTATTATTATTATTATAATTATTATTATTATTATTATTATTATTATTATAGACTTTTACGCCAACCTGGCGCTCACTACTCAGTAGGACAGTACTGGGTAACATTCACCTATACCGGCATTATGCAAGGTATTAGGCTCTGTGGAAGGGTAATGTGCCAAACCAATCCGTAAAAGTACCGTAGTACATTCACGGACGGGTCTGTCACATCACTCCTTATATTGTTGTTGTTGTTGCTTGAAACGAGGTGTTATGCGTCTATTTTGGTGTATACTGGTTCGTACGACGAGACTTTTGTGGGAGCGTAGATGTTGGCTCAATGACAGAGGGCTGTGAAAGCCTAGTTCGTTTTCGTGTCCTCAGATGGTAGGTAGGAGTAGGGACAGAGGGAAGGGAAAGGACTGTTTGTGTTTGTGTGTGTGTTTGTGTATGTGTGTGGATGTGTCTTTCTATTTTACGTTTCTTGGTGTAGATGTTTTCTGGTTCATCAAATTGCTCATTAAGATCGGGTGCTCCTGGAACTGCGCGTTTAGATGGTACAGAGGTTGACGGACCTTGTGTGTCATTGAATTGGGGAGGATTGTGCACCAGAGCGGTAACAGTGACAGTGCGGCAGTTGTTTGATCCCCCCTCTCCATCAGACGAATCTGGATCTGTATGTGTGTTAAGTGTTTGTCTTTCAGTGTTAGTGTATTGTGTGTTTATGTATGTGTGTTGTGTGTCAGTAGGATGAGTGTCAGTGTATTGTTCGCTCACTGTAGATGGCTCAGATGGAGTAGAAGCAGGTCTTGTGCTTTCACATATCGCAGTCGGATTCGTATTACTGAGGAACTTCCGTACTATACGACACGTGTTTATGATCACTGCCTTTTGCATAGTGACATATGTGTATTTTGGGAGACCCAAGAGGCTCAAACTATTATGTAGTGTGTGTGGAATGACCCCGGTGGCACTGAGCACTATTGGAACGATGTGGACATGTTCCATTCGCCATTGTTGTTTTATTTCGGCTGCGAGGTCAGTGTATTTATCCAATTTAACTGCGTGTGTTTTTTGTAAGTTGTGTGTATTTGGAACCGCAATATCGATCAGATAGGTTGTCTTAGTGTTTTTCATTACGAAGGTGATATCTGGTCGATTATGATTTATGGTCTTATCTGTAATAATCGACCGATCCCAGTAAAGTCTACAGGAGTCATTCTCCGCTACTACTTTTGGTGTGAGCTTGTAGTAAGGTGTTTTATCGGTTATAAGGTGGTGCTTGACCGCTAGTTTCTGGTATATGATTTTGGCAACCTGGTCGTGACGGTGTTTGTATTCGGATTGAGCGAGCTGAGTACAGGCAGCTGTGATGTGTTGGATCGTTTCAGGTTTGGAATGGCATCTCCGGCATGAGTCAGATGTTATTGACGAGTCACGAAGTATGTATTTTGAGTAATTCTTTGTATGAATTACTTGATCTTGTATAGCTAGCATGAATCCTTCAGTCTCCGGGAAAAGACTTCCTTGACTCAACCAGGCGTGCGACGCTTATTATTATTATTATTATTATTATTATTATTATTATTATTATTATTATTATTATTATTATTATTATTATTATTATTATAAAATTTGAAACCTCTAGCTCAATTAGAACCTGTCTAAATTTTGATTTCAAGATTTGATCTAAACCAACATACTAACATAGCAAGTTAAATAAAAGCTTTTAATAAAAATTTGCATACAGATTCTCAAAAAGGTATTTTATCATCCTATGAAAGAACAAAAAAATTTGGTCGCTGAGAGTCGAGAAAAAAATTACCAAAATTGAGTAAAAATACATGGGTGCTTATGGAGACATGTGAATTTTTTTATTTCGAATTTAAAAAAAAAAAAAGTTCTAATAAAGAGAATTAAATAAAAAACTGATTTGATATAGTTTAACCAATAAAGAATCGATACTCAAAATTCAGTTACGATCCGGTCGACTGAACTTTAGATTTTTTGATCTAAAGTATCAAAAACGTCTAAAGTAGTGATAACATTGGCAACACTGTTATATATTTGAAATCAAAATAATCTGAGAGGGGTTACAGGTCTCGTTAAATCTACTTAACCTCATTTTATTTGTTTATAAAACTTCTGAAAATAAAAATATAACTTTTTTGAAAGTATAAAACAGTGCACACTAATAACTGGTGCTAATAACAAAAAACAATACGTATTTAAAATAAGTTTTGTTTATTTTCCTCAGTTTAAATTATAATTGAATGAACTGAAATCATCACACCTTTTTTCTATAAAAGTTCAATTGTTTTTTTCAAAACTTATTAACAATAAAGCAGGTATATAAATTCATTACAGTAAATAAAAATACCTAATACTTAATGAAATTTTTGTATAACATTTACATACGTTTTTAAAAATCACAGACACCAAAAAACAAACTAAAAATTATTCACTTTTTTGCTACAGAATTATAAACTTATTTTCATAACTTTTCATAAATATTTTATTATCTCATAGACATAAAACACTTAAATAAACTTAAATACAATAGTATTTTACATACATTCTGATGTTCTTATGTATTTTTATTTATTGAAAAGGTTAAAAACAACCTAAAATCCCCTTTGCGTTTCAATGTTACCGACGAAATAGTGGTTGAGTTAAAAAACTAAAGAACAGTGTTAATAAACGGCAGCACTTACTGACCATTGGTTGACTTCAATGTTGCAATATTTTAGACAAAGATATAATATTTAAATAATTGCGTAAAGAAAAAATTGCTTTCATCTAAAATGTTTTTAAAAATATTTAATGACATTTTAAAATACTTTAATGTTAAAATTATATCTCCATATATTAAAAATTAATAAAATTTCGCTTTGAAATTTCGTTGGATGCAGTTGGCAATACTTTCAAAAAGCAATGCTTTAATATAGGACTCAGTATCACCACATTTAAAAAACTAAACCTCATACCATAATAACCTTAACTTACTAACTGTGAAAAAATTTTTAAAAATCGATTGGTTAATTAATTTTTGGCCTTTTTAGGTCCCGAAAACCTTGACCTCACATAAAATACCTTAAATCCATTTAAAATTGTTTAATTTTTTAACATTAATAATTATTAGTGAAAAAATTTTCAAAATCGATTCAAAATATTTTTCCGTGCATACATATGTACATTGTACATATTATGTTGTTTTGTTTCATATTTAATAATATTATATCATAACATAATGTTCAGTTTCTTGTTTATTTAAAAATTCAAACAAAAAAAAATCTTCAATTACATAAACTTAGAAAATCTGCTTAATTTTCATTTTTCAACTTGAGACAGCACTATGCTAATTATAATGCAATAAATTAGAAACAAAACTATGTATATGTATGTATATTATAATACATGTATGTGAATAAATTTCACTTGTTCTCACAAAATTCTTTAAAAAAAAATGAAATATTTTTATATTTCATAAAGAACTGAGACTTAAATATAAATTACTTATTAGACTAACAAAGAAAGAAAACTAATACAAAAGTGAAAATTTACATTTTCTCGAAAAATTCTTAAAATAGAAAGAAAATTATAAAAATATTTTCTTCATAATTTTTTTTGGGCTTTTTAACGATGTAAAAATCGAACTGTCTAATGATAGGATCGAATGATAAAAAATGGCCAGAAAACCTACTTCTGGGCATCCGATGTGTCTGGCTAAAGAACTTAGCCAAGCCAGATCAAAGTCGAGTCTCCATACGAAATTTCATAAGCATTAAACGTTTCGTTCGAAAGTTATCGTGGCGACACACACACACACACACACACACACACACATATATATATATATATATATATATATATATATATATATATATATATATATATATATATATATATATATATATATATATATATATATATTTATATATATATTGTTACATTCTTGTACTTATTTTTAACTAAAACATTCAATTTTCTCTCAAATTTTAGTTTCTAAGATACATTACAATGTATCCCATTTTGCTGTGATTCGATTTACTCCAACATACGGTAATTTCATATCTGTCATTAAAAATTATTCACAGTAATTTTTTTTTATCTTAAGTTGGTAGACATTCATTTTACGTCAAATTTGGCGGTATTTGATCCGTATAAATTTGATTGCAGCTACAGATCTATCTTTCATTCCAATTTTATATTTCATATATTATATTTCTCGTAAGGACAATTCAGGTACGTAAATAAATTTTTGTTCCTTTATTGTAATTTAACTTTGTTTAATCATGGCTCATTGTGTTTTGCAATTTTTTTTTTTGTGGATTCTAACCTGTAAACTGAATTGATGATTGTGTGTTTAATTTTATCTAAAAGTGAATTTTGTGTTCAGGCTCTCCCCTTTGGACCCTTTTTGTTTTAAATTCAATGGGAAAAAGTTGAGTAATCTTCTACGTTAATTATGAACAAAATTTCCACATCCTGGTAACCAATCTTCAATGTTAATGGTGATCAAAATTTCTACATGCCGGAAAACAACTTCCAACGTTAAGCTTGAACAAGATTTCTACATGTCGATACACAATATTCTACGTTAATTACGAACTGATGTCTACATTAATGGACCCCAACGTGGATTTTCTTCATTTATTTTGAGTGTTCGCTATACAACTACCCGGCCTGAATTCATCAAGATGAGTAACTTTTTTCAATTTTTTGGGTAACGCTAACACGTGTTACAATACTTAAATCTATTCTATCTGTGATTGGGAAAACTTTTCTTTTGTTGCTATAACTTTTTCTTACTAACATTTCATAATTAACTTACCGTACTTACTTTTAATTAATTTTGTGTTTTACTAAGTTCAGTAGTTTGTTAAATTTCATAAGATTACTAGTTCTAACAAGTTCACTAATTTTTCTATTCGCTTATTTATAATTTTCTTACTTAATTATTACAGGAGATGCTATGAGTTGTGATATCTTTTGATTATTATGTCAATTTTATCATTTTTTTTTTCTAACTTAAAATTTCTTATCTTTAAACAGCTTTTAGCAACTTCAGTCAATTAACTCTATTAATAACACTCTCTTGTTATTTAAATTGCCTATGTATACCTTTATCTTTTTATAATCTACCTTATATCTGTAACAATTGTATTTATCTATTACACGGTTCAATCATAATCCACGCAATAACTTAACGTATTTATTTCATCTATGAGCTAAGCCGGATGCAAAGATACTATGTATGAATTAACAGAAGAAAAAAACAAATTTTAATATAAAATAAAATTAAAACTAAAACAAAAAAATGTACCTGAATTTAATTTTTAATAAATTGTGATCTAGGGTAAAAGCCCCGATTGTGGAACACTATTTTTAGGTATTTCATCAAACTTGCTTACAAAAATTAATAAATGAATTAAACACCCTTTTTTTTTCTTAATAAGCATGAAACCAAGTTTTTTTAATCCAATGAATATGTTTTTAAGAAAATATAACCCAAAAATTTTGATTTATTAATGTTTTGTTTTATAATTTGTTGACATCTATAAAAAAACAGACAGAATATATTAACACCCTTTAAAAAATCAGCACATTGACACCTAAAAAAGAACACGTATGTACAACATGAGATACATTACATACCATTCACATACATATTTTGCCATCTTTTCACTCTATGACATAGAGTGACATCTAGTAGTAAATAGAATGTCAAATTAAAAAATATAGAATGGTTTAAATATTCGATAAAATAAACGACCAAAATCACAGAATATACCAAAATACCACAGAAAAATACTATATTTTGTTTCGCCATCTATGTATTTTGGTAAAGTTCTAATCAATTCTAAACCTTCTAAACTAACTTATCAAAATGGCGACAATTTTTCATTATTAATAAAATTTTGCAACTTTAAATCAATATTTTTTTATTTATCAATTGACGATACGCTCCGAAATAAAAAAAATATTAAAAATTTTACGATTTTAAAGCAGTAAGTAAATATTTTAGACTCAAAAAGAAATTAAAACTATTTATAATATAAATTTTTAGTTATTTTACGTACATGATTTTAGTTAAATACAGAGGTTATATTGTGTACTGAAAGAAATACACATATATATAAATTACATTTAAACCGAATAAAAAGATGATTTAGCTCTTATAATCTCTTAACTGGACTAATAAAAATTATTTGTATAGTTTTATTGCGCTAACTTCGAAAATTAACTGGAAAATGTTGAAATTTATAAGGCATGTGTTTCGATAAATAAGCATTGATCAAACGCAAAAGAGACACATTCAGCAAAAATTGTTTAATATATATATGTATTTCTTTAATTAAGTAAAGAAACATTAAATGTGAGATGAATTTAAATTGAAAAACAATCATTCTATTAATAATAATTTTTGTTATCAGACGTTTCTTTCAGAAATAACTTCATTAAGATATAAATGTCAAAACTGTTTTTCTATTGGATCGCGTTCCACAAACGGGGCTTTTACCCTATATCTGAAATTTTCAGTTTTTTTAATATTTACCTGCGCCAAATTTTTTGTTTATTTCAGCAGTTTTAATAAAAATTTATTTTTTAACTACCTTTTCGTAATAATATATATATATTTATATATATATATATATATATATATATATATATATATATATATATATATATATATATATATATATATATATATATATATATAAATTTTAGTGAATATCATTTTCCTATTCTAGGGACCTCAAAACATATTTCTGTTATGGTCTCCGCCGGAGGTTGCGTCATGACACCTGCTGTAATAGCTGAATTTCGAGTTTTCGAAATTCGCTAAAACAACAATAACTACAATAATTATGTATAAACAACCTCTGTATTTCTGTCCACACTAGGGATGTCGTTTTTTAATCGATAAATCGAGAAATCGATTAATTGGAAGTATGAAAACCGATTTTTAATTGATTATTGATTTTGAGATCGATTCACACATCAATTTTTATTTTATGGAAATCGCGAAACGATTTTTTTTTTAAAACATAAATTGCTTTTTTATTTATACGTTGCTATTTATTTATTAATTTAAATTTAAATCTATTATCGGTATTACGATTACTAAATTTTAAGCATCAATCGCATCAAATGCATATAATCAAATCTCTATGCATCAAATAAAATTGTCAAAATTGACAAATTGACAACTGTACCATGTACAAAACAATAAAGTTTAAGCGGGAAATTTAAAAAAAGGAAATTATAATTCTTTTTTTATCCCTTAATCTATAAAAAAACTTTGTATGCAATTAAATAAACATATAGTACAACATAAACATTTAGTACAATTTAGATAATATTTATACAATTAGCATTTTTATATATGAAAATAAAAATTGTCAACTTTACTGTGATGTTGCAATTCATCTCTACACCATAGAATAAAATTCTAAAAAAATGTTGGTAATTAAAGGTACAGTTGTACACGCTTACCCAGCAAACAATAGGACGTCTTAAAACTTAAAAAGAAGTCTTTTTGAAGATCTTAAGAATTATGAATATGATGCCTTAATTACGTCATTTTTAAGAGCTCTTGATTTAAAAACTCTTTAAGAATTCCTTTTTCTGACTTCGTAAGAACTTTTAATTAAGAGCTCTTTTAAGAAATCTTTTTTCGAACTATAAACGAATTAGTTTTGACGCATGCTTTTTAAAATCATTTTTAGATTATTTTTAAATTATAACCTAGAATTTAATACAGTTGATGCAGTTGATGTCGTTGATGTTTTTATGAAATTGAAAACGTGCTGTATTGAAATTTGTTCTGTGCATCAGTTTATAAAATATAAATAGATAAGGTATGTATCGAATAGGTTTAAGGAATAAATTTGTAATCATTATATTTTTTATAAATTGAAAATATTTTTAACTAGGAGCTATTACTTGGTACCAAAATTTCCAAATTCCGAAATATACCACTTTCATTCTAGGAAGGCGAAATATTAAAATATTTGTATTTATTTAAATAAAGAATTAATATTAAATTTCTATAAGTTTAATTTTTGTTAATATACTCAGTGAACATAGAATGTAAATGTGATGTAACAAGGAAATAACAAGTTACGCAACTTTTTTGACTTATGGGTGACATAACAGTTATATAAAATTAGAGTTTTACGTTATATACCTAATTGGTACCTGTATGTTACGTAACAGTTACGTGCCATTGTGACTGTAATAAAATGTCACATTTGTGACTGCTATGTTACGTTTAGATGATGTATCAAGGTTGCTTCGATAAAACGTCACAGTGTGACTTTTATGTTATGTCTTCGCAACCTAACAATGTTACTTTAATAAAACCTCACAGAACTGACTCTTATGTTATGTTTTTGTGACGTATCAACGTTACTTTATTGAAATGTCACAATCATAACTCTTTTGTTATGTCCCGATGACCTAACAATGTTACTTTGAACAAAACGTCACAACAGTACTCTTATGTTATGTTTTTGTGACGTATTAACTACAGGAATCTTTAAATTGATAACTACTCGCGAACTGATACATTTAAAATTAATATGGTAACAAAACATTTCACAAAAGTGACAAGTGAAATGTTTTATTAATATTGACACGTCACAAAAACATAACAAAAGAGTCATGATTGTGACATTTCATTAAAAAAACGTTAATACGTCGTTAAAACAGTTAATTTTGTTATTAATTTAAAAAATATATAACGATGAGAATAAATAAGTCAGTTTGGTCTAGTGGTTAAGACTGTCGATAATTTAAATGATGCTTCAGCTTGGATAACGGTTCGAATCCTGTAACAGCCAACAAAAAAAAAAAGAAAAAAAACAATAATAATTTAGGTGTATGTATATGAACAAAGTTGGTAATATGTGATGTAATGTTAATAAGAAACAAAAAAGGGGAATTTTGAATTTGCTTTTTGCAAAAGAAGGCATAAGACGTATTTTTATCTATAAGGTAACATCAAAGTTATATTTTCCTGAAACGTAACAAGACCATAACAATGTTACGTCACATTGTTACGTTTATAAGTGGGAAATTGTAAGTTACATGTGAGTCATATGTGACTCATATTTTATGTAACAGGTGACTTTCAGTTCTGTCACTTTGACATAAAATTTACAGAAAAATGTTCACTGGGTAAATATCTTTCTAAGAACCCTATAATCTTTATTTAAAAATCTTAAATAAGAATATTATAAAGAAGTCTTTTTTCTGAATTCATCAAAAAGTTCTTGAAGAAGTCCAAATTATGAGCTTTTTAAGAACTTTTTCTTTTTTTGAAGTCAGAAAAAGGAGATCTTTCGGAATTCTTAACGATGTTGCAAACTAATCTTGTAGCGGCGCATTCGACATCCTCAGAACGTCTTTGAGACTTCAGTTGGAAAAAAATTAAAACGTCTAAATCGTTAATAAGAGCTCTTTAAAAACTTGTAGACATCATATTGCTGGCTGGGTAGTATTTTTCTTCTTAATAGACTTTGAAAGTTCATCTTTCTGAATTATAAATTTTTACTTAAAAATTACCGCCACTTTTGCAACAGCAAATTTGAATCGATTTCTTCGAATCGATTTTGAATACAATCGATAATTTAAGTATCGATTCTTTTGTTAGCAATTACGAATCGATTCAAAAATCGATTTTTTTTTAAAAAAACGACATCCCTAGTCCACACGTGTTTAGTTGGCGTACGAGTTGACTGAAAATAGAGTGGGGGAAGACTACTCGACTACAAAAATAGTTAATAGAGTTCTATTTACTAAATTCGACCGCTCGCTCGACCAAGCCAGTATACTTGACTAAAATGAATGTGTTCAAACTGGGCGAGTACTAAATTACTCGACCACTCGACTAAACTACTGGCTGCGTCTGAACCGGGCTTAATATTCTTGACTAGTTACTCGCTAGATACTCGTTACTCGTTTTTCTAAAGCGAGTAAAGTTGAAGACCAGTCTACTTTACTCGCTACTCGCTTCGTATTTTTACCCGCTGGCTAGTGAAATCGCTTTGTGTAATATATTTAACAAGTAAAATCGCTGTATTTGACAGTTCTTTCAAAATGTCAACAGTAGGGATGTTGACATTTTTAAAAGTATCTGTGGTTACTATTGCTCAGGTAGTTAGAATTAAATACCATATAACAATAATCACAATATTTTTTATTTTAATTGAAAACAAAAGTTCGTAAAAATACAAAAATTAGCAAACAGAACATGAAACTTCTCTTTTCGTAGCGCCACACCTGTAGCGTGTGTCCAGTCGGTAATTATCATTCCTGTCTCGCCAACAGTACCTGCTTACGCGGTCGTCGCTTGTTTAACACCTCGGCCGGTATGTGCTGCCGCACCGAGGCGTCTTCTTGAAGCTGTGGCCTGGTCGCCACATATCGATATTTATAGTATCGATATTTTTCAAAAATATTAATATCGTACAATGATATATCGAAAAAAAATATCGATATATCGATAAACCTTTTTTTTTACATTACTGAGGTAGAGATGTAAAGATCGAATATTCAACACGATGTAAAGACAAACTGATATTGGATGCAGTTAGACTTGACATTTCCTTTAAAAATGCAAGTAGCTCTATGATCCGAATATGTAATAAAATAAGTAATGACATAAAAATTGTTCAATGTCCCAAAAAGTTCAAAATAACACTGAAACAGTATTTATTACAAAAGAATTTTTATACCTTAAGTGAATTTTATGTCATCGAAGGATGACATATTAATATCGTTGTGTGATCATAGTGGGGGAAACATTATTATAGAGTTGTACATGCATATTGAATAAACGCAAGAGGGCTGTAGAGTTGTACATGCATATTGAATAAACGCAAGAGGGCTGTATTCTCACTGTACTTAAAAAACGAGCCAAAAAATCATAAATTAACACTTTCACTGAGGTGACATTACTTAGTGCGTGTCAAAAACACGCACTTGACGAATTTTTTTTAAATTAATTTTGTTGATGCTATTCACACAAATGTAAATTTGTAAAAACGAATAAATAAATATTATTATTAGAGATGGGAACGGGAGTGTTTTTTTTACCCGTTCCCGCTCCCGCCCGTTTTACAAAAATTTATCCCGTTCCCGACGGGACCCGTTTTATTATTTCGGGTCCCGATTTATCAAGAAAATTTTTAATTTTAAATAAAATCGATTCAAAAGAAAAAGATTAAAAAAAATTTGTTATTACTTGTGAGCGCACGAAATTAACAATTAAAAAACAGGTGCATATAAACAATGAAATTTTTTAAAATCTCTATTAAGAATATTATTAACTACTATATAAAGAATTTTTTAAAAAATATTATTTATATTTTATTTATTTATTTATTTTTTTTAATATATTTTTCATGGGTCAAAAGTACCCAAATTTGAGATTTTTCGAACCTTTAAAAATACATATCTCTAAAAATATTAACTTTATCGTGAAAACTCATAGGACCTTTTTTATTTGTATTTCAATAAAGAATATAAAAAAAAATTTGTCCGGTTGAAAAATAACAATTCCTTGCAATTGTTTAAACAATTTCGGTTTAAACAATATGGCACGGGGTTACCCCATGGCAACATGCATTTATATCATCAGTAGGGCAATTTGAAGAGGATCGCATAAAAAAATTGAGGTGGAATAGTTTTCGGTACTCATGCGCCGATTCCTCCTGGACTATTACTTTAATTGTTAATATTCCAAATAAACTTTAACGTATGTATATACACAGATAGGAAGATGGGTAATAAAATTATAAATTTAAAAAACGACTACGTACATAATACTTCTGTTTGTTTAGATATTTACATGTAAAATTATTTGGTAAAATCAACTAAGATTCTCTTTGTCAGTTTATATTAATTTTCTATAGATATGCGAAGAGAACGATATCGTTTTTAAATTTTGCTACATTAAGTACAAAAAAGTTCATGTTCTGTAAATGAAAATAAAAATTTAACACTCCCGGAGTATTTGTCCACTCCCGCCCGTTCCCATTCCCGTAAAAAAATTCTCACTCCCGCCCGTTTTCAGAAAATTATACCCGTTCCCGTCGGGACCCGACGGGACCCTTGAAACTCCCGGCCCGATTCCCATCACTAATTATTATTAATTATTATTATTATTATTATTATTATTATTATTATTATTATTAACTTCCCACAGGAAGTTACTGTAATGGGTCCGATTTTACGAATCGCTAATTTTGACATATCTCCACGTTTCAAGGTCACTAAAATCCGAATCCATCGTTTTTAGCGTGATGTCTGTGCGTGCGTTCGTTAGTTCCTTCGTTCGCATATCTCGAGAACAAGTGATGATATCAACTCCGGACTAACTTCATTAGATGCGTAATCAAAAAATGAAGACCGGATAAAGTTTTCAGCAAATTCGAATTAGCAGTTTGTTTTTTGTGGTAAAAAAACAGAATTAAGTTTATTAGGATAACATAGATTATATAAATTTTTTACCATAACATTACTATATAATGGCCTAAGAACCTTCCTTAATGTTAAAAACGCCAGTATATCATTATAAAGTTAAAAAAAAAACGAAATAAGAAACTGTTTTTGAAATATATTTTGTCTCGCATATCTTGAGAACAAATGATGTTATCATTTGTTTGATAAGGGTGGAGCCGCCACCCTTAGGTACAGAAGGCGAAGCCCCCGGTATGGTGCAAGGGGCAAAGCCTCTATCGGGGGCCCAGAGGAGAAGTTGCCCGAAATGGAAAAAGACTTATTTATGTACAGTAGTCTCTAGTCTTTAAGGACACCCAATGGGAAGTTGACAGTGTGGGTAGATCTGTCCCCCAAATTTTTATTACTATTTTTTTTTTTTTCTTTAAAATTGGAACACTGCTGCCGGTGAATGGCGCGGTCAGCAGTGTCCGGCGGCATCGCCAACGGTGGGCATGCGCCGCCATACACACAAGAAATTAAAACACACATAAAGACAGGGACACATAAATGCAATAGACAAAGGACAAACACACATAATAAAATTCATCAATGAGCCCTGCCATCCCAGGGCTTCATAAAGTGCGGACAGTCCTTGGTGGCGGTACGCTAAGTACTAGCCAGAACGTTCGGTCACCAAGGACTGAAAAACCAACGATGAAACTCCCCCGAGGTGTAAAGGGCCTCGGAGTGAAGGAAACCGACTAGAAAAAGATAAAACACAAATAAATATCACAGATAAGTATCACGGTATCACAGATAAAACTTGTTGCCTCACTGGGAAGCCACAGGCCGACCAATGAAGCAACAAGGTGTTAGAAGAAAATACCGCTGTAGACCCATAAGAACAGGCCTACAGCGGCAAAACAAAATATCACAGATAAGGAACAACAAAATACAGCCAAACAAGAATTATCACAGTAACCCATCGCACTAGAGGGGGACCTGGAGCCACCCAGTGATGCGATGGGGATTATAACAACGCCAATGGAGATTCCAGGAATCTCCATTAGACGGGGACTAAACAAAATTCAACACTATAAAAAAAATATCAATAAAATAACAACAAAATATCACAGACTGAAAAATCACAGTAAATATATCACAGCGTACCCACTGTATCCCCGGGGGCCTAGAACCGCCCAGTGGCACAGTGGGGATTACAACAACACCGTTGGAGGCCCCAAGGACCTCCAGTGGCAGAAAAAAAACACAAAAGGGACGAAAAAACAATAACAATCAAAAATGTGTTTAAAATGAGTTTGTGTTGTCCTAATTTATTAAAAAACCAGTGCCCCGTTAGCCTGCTAGCCAGCTAGCAGTTTCCGCCGAGCACGACGAGGACGAGGGGTTGGATTTATGCTCGGCTTTATTTATTTATTTATTTATTTATTTTTTTTTTTTTTTAATTAAAATTGGGGTACTGCTGCCGGTGGATGGCGCGGTCAGCAGCACCCGGCGGCATCGCCAACTAAGGGCATGCGCCGCCACGCACGGTAAAATAAAAACATACACAAAACAGACAGGAACACATAAATGCAGTAGACAACGGACAAACATACACATAATAAAATCCATCGATGGGCCCTGCCATCCCAGGGCTTAAAAGGAGCGGACAGTCCTTGGTGACGGTACGATAAGTACTAGACAGAGCGTCCGGTCACCAAGGCCTGGAAGCCATCGCTGGAACTCCCTCCGAGGTGTAAAGGACCTCGGAGTGGAGAGAACCGACTAGAAAAATAAATATATCACAGACAAAGTTATCACAGGTAGGTATCACAGGCGAGACTTATTGCGTCACTGGGAGGCCACAGGCCGACCAGTGACGCAATAAGGAGTTAAAACAATACCGCTGTAGAGCCATAACAACAGGCCTACAGCGGCATAACAAAATATCACAGATAAAAACAACAATTGATGTACCACCTAGGGTGTAAAAGGCCGTCGGTGGTACATCGATAAAAAACAATAACAAAAACAACAAAACATGTATAAATAACAAAGTACCACTAAGGGTGTAAAAGGCCCTTAGTGGCATAACGAGAGACTAAAAGTACCCTGCCAGACCAGCTGGAACAGGGTATCGTTAATAAATAAATAAATTAGGACACTCACAAAATCATTTGAACACATAAATTAAAAAAACGCTGAAAATAAAATATATACTGTCGGGGGAGAATCAAGAGACGGCTTTGTAAAATTAAGAGATGTAATGCCCCTAAAGTCTCTGAAGAAGGTTCGAATTTCTGAGAAATTCAATCATCCTTCTTTCAGAGACAGCATCATAACTAAGAGCGTTGGCTACATTATTTGGGAGCTGCAACCTCTGGCGCAGTGGCTCAAAGGTTACACATTCCTCAACTATATGCCTCACGGTTAGCGTCGTCCCGCAGGCGGCGCACCTTGGCTGATCCTCACCGGCGAGAAGATGACGGTGTGTTAACGCCGTGTGGCCCAAGCGTAAACGTGTCAGGGCCACACTTTCTCGCCGGCTCAGATTTACAGGTGCCGGAGTTCTTCGGACCTCAGGTTTCACCTGTCTGAGTTTAGCCGTGAGGTTGTCCCACTCACGTTGCCATTTCTGATCGATCGCGGATCTAATGCACACTCTCAGATCTTCTGGGCGTATGGCAATGTCCTGTGGCTCACCCACTTCGGCTGCATGACGTGCTGCCTGGTCGGCGAGTTCATTGCCAGGTATCCCCACATGTCCGGGAATCCAAAAGAAGGTGATAGACTTTTGGCGGAGCATGTAGAGACACGTTCGGATGTTCTGCACCAGTGGATCGATGGTATGAGAGTGGCAGATCGCTTGCAACGCGCTCAACGAGTCGGAACAAATGAGGAATGCGCTGTCTTCAGATGTTTGACAGAATACTATTATTGTTATTATTGTTATTATTATTATTATTATTATTATTATTATTATTATTATGAACAGTATGTCTACTTGGCTAAATTACTATACTCTACTAAACTGCTGGCTGCGTCTGAACCGGGCTTTACACTAAGCGAGTTTACTAGCAGCGAGCAAATTTGCCAGCGAATAGAGAGCAAACTCGTCAAGTGTAATACAGGCTATACAACCTATACGATAAGAACGGCGAGAGGCGAGAGTAGGGGCGTTATCCGTTTTCGGACCCGTAGAACACGATTATGTAGAAAAAAATTCAGCTTCCTAGCGTGATTTGGAGGGAGTAGAAGGGGAAAAACGATTTTGGCTCAGTCTAACACGCCCCAGCTCCCTGGAATTAACGTAGAGGGTTGAAATTTGGTGTGTTGATAAAGTTGGGCTTTTTGGAGGTTTTAATATTTTTTCTCCACCCCTCTCATTTTTAAGCCTCAATTTCATGCTTTTTCGACGTTTTCGAAGTTTGTACCACTCGCACAGGTCACCCAAATAAAACTAGAAGACTGAAATTTTGTATTCGGATTGAGTTAGTATCAAGGAGGTGCCTTTTGGGGGTCTCAACTTTTCACCCTTACCCCCACCATTTTTATAACAAAAAGAACATGATTTTTCTTGTTTTTTAACAGTCTCGTTCGGGTCAAAATCTCCCCAAATAACCCTAGAGGGCTGAAATTTTGTGTACAGGTTAAGCTAATAGTCAGCCACTGCTTTTTGGAGGTTTCAACTTTTTACCCTTACCCCCACGATTTTTACGCCAATATTTCCTTGATTTTTTTGCTTTTTTTCTAACACGTCTAGAGGCTCTCTAAGGAAACCTAGAGGGCTGAAACATTGTACGTGTATTGAGTTAGTATCCAGCTAGTACCTTTTAGGGATTTTACATTACTTTTCCCCCCACTTCTCTCATTTTTACATCGAAATTCAATGGTATTGTTAAATGTGTTTTAAAAGCATTATTTTATTTTAATACAAGTAGGCGAATAGTAATTTTAAAAATTTAAAAAAAATGAACTTTTTTTATAACAAATGCAATACATAAATAAGTAATTTAAAAACGCTGCGCCGTGAGCAGCGGGGCCCCATCACGGAAGTCGAATTTTTCCCTTCATCTTCGATATTGAATGTCTACAAGTGAAATGTGATTGAAAGTCTACAAGCGATTTGTCATTTTGGTGGTTTCAAAACTGATGATGAGTGTCCGGCTGATCGGGGCTTTAAAAAAAGGTTTTAAGTTTTTAAGGGCTGAATCTCAGTAAATTTCAATTTTATGCCGATAGCAGTTAGCAGGAAAAAAGCCAACACAATTCGTACGAGGGCATTCCTACCAATGCTTATCCGCCAATTGCTTTTGTGTTTTATTTTTAAATATTAAAAAAGGACCTACTTAAATAGTAAACTGGAAGGCCTTTACGAAGATATTTTTTTCTTTCTAAAAAAATCCAAAATTTTTAGCACTAGCTGGATACTAACTCAATACACGTACAAAATTTCAGCCCTCTAGGTTTCCTTAAAGAGTCTCTAGCCGTATTAGAAAAAAGCAAAAAAATCAAGGAAATATTGGCGTAAAAATCGTGGGGGTAAGGGTTAAAAGTTGAAACCTCCAAAAAGCAGTCGCTGGGTATTAACTTAACCTGTACACAAAATTTCAACCCTCTAGGTTTATTTGGGGAGATTTTGACCCGAACGAAACCGTTAAAAAACAAGAAAAATCATGTTCTTTTTGGTATAAAAATAACCCTTTTTAAATATTAAAAAAGGACCTTAAATAGTAAACTGAAAGGCCTTTATGAAGATATTTTTTATTTCCAAAAAAATCCAAAATTTCAATTTTATAAATAAAAAAACGCCGTGAGCAGCGGAGCCCCATCACGGAAGTCGAATTTTTCCTTTCATCTTCGGTATTGAGTGTCTACAAGCGAAATGTAATTGAAAGTCCACAAGCGATTTGTCATTTTGGTGGTTTCAAAACTGATGATGAGTGTCCGGTTGATCGGGGCTTTAAAAAAAGGTTTTAAGTTTTTAAGGGTTGAATCTCAGTAAATTTCAATTTTGTGCCGATAGCAGTTAGCAGGGAAAAAGCCAACACAATTCGTACGAGGGCATTCTTACCCATGCTTATCCGCCAATTGCCTTTGTGTTTTATTTTTAAATATTAAAAAAGGAACTTAAATAGTAAACTGGAAGGCTTTTTTGAAGATATTTTTTCTTTCCAAAAAAATCCAAAATTTCTATTTTATAAATAAAAACGCCGTGAGCAGCGGGGCCCCATCACGGTAGTCGAATTTTCCCCTTCATCTTCGGTATTGAATGTCTACAAGCGAATAATATATATATATATATATATATATATATATATATATATATATATATATATATATATATATATATATATATATATATATATATATATATATATAACATATATATATATATATATATATATATATATATATATATATATATATATATATATATATAATAATATAAATAATATATATATATATATATATATATAAATAATATATATATATATATATATATATATATATATATATATATATATATATATATATATATATATATATATATATATATATATATATATATATATATACATATGTATCAATTTTAACAATGCATACATAAGTATAAAATAATTTGTATTATTTCTTCAGCTGAATCGGAAACAAGTTTTGTAGCTCAGTTTAAAGTTTCTTTAAAACTGTGACAGATTGTACTATAGTAACAGACTAAATACTAAATTATGCTTTAATTACTATAGAAACAATAATAAATTAAATTATTTTATATATTTAAAATTTAAATTGCACCATATAAAAAAATGTCGGTTTATTTTTGGAATTAATCGTACATGAATCCTGACAGTAATCTGACGTAACAATAAATTTAGTGTGAATGGTTTTTTCACAAAATTAAATTAAGTAAATGATAAAATCAGCCTTATTTCATATTTGATTAAAAGTAACAAAAAAGACATAAAAACTTATTTTAAATTTAATTTTTAAATAAAATATACAATTATTTGAATTATAAATTGAATTTAAACATTCTAACAAATGTTAAATAACAGCTGTAAATTATATTTATAAAATTTCTAATATCAGTTTTTTTCTTCTAATTGAATTCAAGTAAAACTGGTAAAAATATGTACTCGTATCTGAAAAAATTTGAAGGAAACCATTGCTCATTTTTCAATAATGTGAAATGCACGTACACGTAAGTTAAGTTCTTTTGGAAATGTCGGAAATGAATGAATAAATTACATCAAAAATTAAGTTACAATATACGTTGAATTAGTACTTACAAAACAATTATTTATTATTTGTTAAAGCATTCGTTGATAGTGCAAAACAAAATAGGTAAGATAAATTTATAATTTTTAAATTCATTTCTTATTTAGTAAAAAAAAAATAAGGTTATGTTAGTTCATAAGTTTCATAAATAAACGCGTCATTTTGTTCAATCGTATTCGTTTATTTATAATTATATGTTAAATTTTATTATTAAATCGCCTTTTAATGCTTTTAATATACCGTACTCTCAGCAAATATGAAATAAAAAAAAGTATTCGCATAGCACGAAAGAATATTAAAAATTTAACAATGGAATCAGCTTTATTAATGCCACCAAAAACGGTTCGAGGAATGGTTGAATTAGATAAAGCGAAATTTAACAAAACGATAAAAGTTCCAAAACTTGAACTTGGAAATACAAATACATCGTCAATTTTACCTTACATCAAAAAATACTTACTGAAAATGGAAAATTTGAAACCAATTCAAAATGTAAATGATACGTCCGATGACACTACACAAAAAATTGCCCTTTTAAATCCAGTTATTGTAAAAAATTGGTCAGATTTAGAATTTACAAGTAGAGAAAATTTGAAAGCTCTAGGTATATCTGAAAAAAAATTTAAAATTGAGGAATTTGTCCTAACCTATGACAATTGGCGTGCAGATGAAATTTTAAAGAGTGTACTTCCAGCAGACAAAGAAGGATTATCAAGTTTTTCCAAAATTGGACATATTGTACATGTTAATTTAAAGGATCACCTTTTACCATATAAACATTTAATCGGGCAAGTGTTACTCGACAAAGTGAAAGCATGTCGGACAGTTGTAAATAAAATCGAATCAGTCGCCGCAACCTACCGATTTTTCAAAATGGAAATTTTATGTGGTGAAAATAACATGCAGTGTCAAGTAAAAGAAAATCATTGTCGTTTCGAATTTGATTTTTCAACAGTGTACTGGAATCCACGACTTTGCACTGAACATGAACGGATCAGTAATATGCTTAAAGAAGGTGATGTGCTTTATGATGTGTTCGCTGGTGTAGGCCCATTTGCTATACCTAGCGCAAAAAGAAAAGCATTTGTTTTGGCTAATGATTTAAACCCCAATTCGTATAAATGGTTAAATCATAATGCCAAATTAAATAAAATCAGTGACACTTACTTAAAAACGTTCAACAAAGATGGACATGATTTTATCAAAAGTGACTTTAAAGCTGACTTTTTTGAACGACTCAAAAATTGTTCGTTAAAAAATAATAATAAAGTGCATATTACAATGAACCTACCAGCGTTAGCCGTCGAATTTCTCGACGCATTTGTAGGCCTTTTCACTGAAGACGAACTAAATAGTGTCAGTAATATTGTGTTCCCCATAGTACATGTTTATTGTTTTGTAAAAGGCGATTCACCCCAAAAAATTGCTCGCGAAACCGTTGAAACAAATTTAGGATATCCACTCAATCAAAATTTACGCGAAATATTTAACGTGCGAAATGTTAGTCCCAAAAAAGAAATGATGCGAGTATCATTTGAGTTGACAAGTGATATACTTTGTGGCAGAGATAAAGAAATTTTAAACAAGAAGCGAAAATGTGCAGCGGAGGCAACTAATAATACTAAAAAAAGTGTGTGCTATAATTTTAATAAAACTAAACTAAATACTTTTATATTAAATACTCTTTTTCTTGTTACAGATTGCTATGGCGAAAACGAAGAAAAAAGGTGCGAAGAAGAACGTCTTTAAAGTAGCGGGAGCGAAGAGTTTGAAGCTTAAAGCAAAAGCTAAAAATGTCAACACCAAATTGAAAAAAGTATGTTAGTAAAAATTCAAAACATTCCAGATTATAACCTCAACCTTTTTTTTTATTTTAGATTAATGTTAAAAAGAAGATTACTGAAGTAGATAAACAATTAACGGAATTACAAGCAAAAGTTCGTCAAACACCAAAAAAATCTCCGAAGAAAGTTGTAAAGCCAGTTGTCACACCTAAAAATACAAGACAAACGCAGAAAGCCTCGAAAGAAGCTTTAAAAAAATTAGATTCTATGAAAGTTGATTAAAATATATAAATATATTTGTTTAAAATGTATTACTTGAGTTGGTTTTTGTAACTTGTACATTTTATTATATAAATATTATATTTACTAAAAACAATCGTATTTTCTTGATTAAAATCTACTGTATTTTATATGTTAGGAATTAATTTTTTTTAGAAGTAAGAGATGTCGTTACCGTTCTCGATAAATAATACTAGAGATAATACTTGAGTACAATTAAATTTATAATTTGAGACAAGAGTTGCCAGATATAGAATCACTCTGGAATATCTCTAAAATAAGTTTATTAAGCCTTTTTTTGGATACGTCAATATAAATAGTTAAATAAAAGTTTTCTTTTTATATTTAATAAATATTTGAAAGCTTGAAGAAAGCATTTTATTACCGATACATTAGATATGTAGGGTGTTAGTGAATATGTAAGAGCGAACGATTTTAACAGGTGATTGCTAAGGTTCTTTATATAAAAAAAAAGTTCATATCGCACCACGGCGAAAATAGGGCCACAAATCCAAAAAATGATAAAATGAGTTTTTTAGCATTTCTTATTCTATTTTGTTCGTTCTTATTACTAAAAAAATTTCGTAGGCAAAATTAAATTTTTTAATGGTTTAAAACACTTGTGTCCATATTACTTTTTTAGATATGCCTATTTCATAAAGCAACAAAACGGCCACAAATACTATTACAACTTTGTTGATTGTATTGAATAGCTATTTGCAACTCTA
Organism: Brachynemurus nebulosus; assembly: GCA_035578155.1. NCBI lineage: Eukaryota > Metazoa > Arthropoda > Insecta > Neuroptera > Myrmeleontidae > Brachynemurus > Brachynemurus nebulosus. The sequence continues at coordinate 1,053,910 of JAPWDM010000002.1, forward strand.
TACATACGTGTTATGATCAGTGTTGGGCAAGATATTGAATTTTATTTTCTAGATCAGGGCTTTTTAAACTATGGCTCGCGACCCCATATGGAGTCGCTTAGCGAAATCTTGGGGTCATAGCGAACATTATATATATATATATATATATATATATATATATATATATATATATATATATATATATATATATATATATATATATTATTACCTAATTAATAAATCCTTACAAAATACTTATATATCTCTATTTGGGGTCGCGAATGAAAAAAGTTTAAGAAGCCCTGATCTAGATAATAGATAACATAATTTAAAATATCTAGATAAAGACAACCAAATAATTTAACCATTATCTAGATAAAATTTTAGATAACAGATAAGATAATATTCACAGAAATAATGTACTAGGTCAGTGTTTCTCAACCTCCGATCCGTAGACTGTGTATTAGGCTGTGAAAATACCTCGCCGGTTCCCAGAAAGATGTGTTAATTACAATAAAATTATACAAATGTTAAAGAAAGGTTTTCAGCGATAAAAATCGCATGTTTTGGAATTTAATTTTTTTATTTACGGTCCATGATAGCACACGCTTATCACAATAGCGTAGCTACATTTTTTGTTTAAAAAAAGTACTTAAACAGTGTCGATATTTTTCTGAATTAAGTGGTCGAACAGATGGTCGGAAAACGACATTTTATATTACACAAATTCCTATTATTCTAATTAATGGCGGAAATGATTCCAGACAATAAAATTCGATCTAAAATTAAAGAATTGCTTTTAAGCAATTGGCTAATGCTTAAGAAAGTGTCGATACTTATCTGAATTACATAATAGATGAGGTGGTCGGAATACGATATTTCATATTACACGACTCAATATGATTCCAACTAATGGCGGAAATGATCAGGCCCGATGAAAGGGTGGAGTAGCCGGGGTTTCAGCTCCGAGGCCCGGGCTGAAAGAGTGGACCCATATTTGTTGACAAGGGCTCGAAAAAATTAAAAAGAGCTTATTTTTGCACGTCACTTTTTTCCTGAAGGGAAAAATTTAAAGGAAATTTATTCCCGAGCCCCGCCATTTCTCTCTACGGCCCTGGAAATGATTCCAGGCTACAAAAATTCTGTTTAAAATTAAATAACTATTTTTAAATATTTTTATAATTTTTAAGAAAGTGTCAAAAGTTTTTTAAATTACATGGTCGACCAAGTGAATATAGAAAAATAGCGAATTTAGCTTCAAATTTATTTTTTTCAGAAAAAATATAGATTTATTGTTATTATCTTATCTTTTTCTTTCGCTTAATAAAAAGATAAGATAAAAGATAACTTCTTTTAAAAATATCTACATAAAAGATAACCGATAACAAAAACGTTATCTGAAATTTTATCTAGATAACGTTTTCGTTATCTGTTATCTTTTATCTAGATATTTTTAAATGAAGTTATCTTTTATCTTATCTTTTTATTAAGCGAAGGAAAAAGATAAGATAATAAAAATACATTTTTATTATTTCTGAAAAAAAGAAATTTGAAGCTAAATTCACTATTTTTGAATTGATTTTAAATTTTAATTAGAATTGTTGTAGCTTGGAGTCATTTCTGCTATTAATTAGAATAATAGTAGGTTGTGTAATATAAAAGGTCGTTTTCCGACCACTTATTCGACCATATAATTCAGATAAATATCGACACTTTTTTAAACATTAGAAAAATGTTTAAAAGCAATTCTCGTATTTTAAATGGAATTCTGGTAGCTAGGAATCATTTCGGCCATTGGTTGAAATAATACTTTGTTGAAAACATTAAACGTCGTTTTTCGACCACTAGGTCGATCGTATAACTCAAAAAAATAGTGACACTGTTTGAGCAATTTTTATTTAAACAAAAAATTTTGTAGATACTCTACTGAGCTAGACGTGTACTATCATATGCCGTAAATAAAAAAACTGAATTCCAAAACATGCGATTTTTATCGCCAAAAATCTTTCTTTAACATTTTTATAATTTATTGTAATTAACACATCTTTCTGGGAACCGGCGAGGTACTTTCGCAGCCCAGCACCTGTCTACGGATCGGCGGTTGAGGAAAACTGACCTAGTGCATTATTTCTGTAAATATTACCATATCTGTTATCTAAATTTTTATCTGGATAACGGTTAAATTATCTATTATCTTTATTTAGATATTTTAAATTATGTTATCTATTATCTCCCAGTGAACATAGAATGTAAATGTGATGTAACAAGGAAATAACAAGTTACGTAACTTTTTTGACTTATTGGTGACATAACAATTATATAAAACTAGAGTTTTATGTTATGTACCTAATTGTTACCTGTATGTTACGTAACAATTACATGCCATTGTGACTGTAATAAAATGTCACATTTGTGACTGCTGTGTTACATTTAGATAATGTATCAAGGTTGCTTTGATAAAACGTCAGTGTGACTCTTATGTTATGTCTTCGCAACCTAACAATGTTACTTTGCTAAAACCTCACAGAACTGACTCTTTTGTTATGTTTTTGTGACGTATCAACGTTACTTTAACATGACTCTTTTGTTATGTCCTGATGACCTAACAATGTTACTTTGAACAAAACGTCACAACAGTACTCTTATGTTATGTTTTTTGTGACGTATAACGTTGTTTTAATGAAATGTCACAATCATTACTCTTTTGTTATGTTTTTGTGACGTATCAATATTAATAAAACATTTCACTTGTCACTTTTGTGAAATGTTTTGTTACCATATTAATTTTAAATGTATCAATTAGTGAGGAATTATCCATTTAAAGATTCCTGCAGTTTTCCAATCTATCCCCTGTTGGCGTCTGATGTAATTAAATTTCATCCATCCATTTTTGTATAAGTTGATTTATGTTATTTGTTATATGGGTTATGGGATTATAGGATTATATTATATAATATAACCTCATAATATATGATATAACCACATAATATATATATATAGATATATATATATATATATATATATATATATATATATATATATATATATATATATATATATATATCTATATGTATATATATATGTATATATATATATATATATATCTATATGTATATATATGTATATATATATATATATATATATATATATATATATATATGTATATGTGTATGTATATATATATATATATATATATATATATATATATATATATATATATATATAACCCCATAACCCATATAACAAATAACATAAATCGAGTTATACAAAAATGGTTGGATGAAATGGATGAACGAATGTTTTATTAATATTGATACGTCACAAAAACATAACAAAAGAGTCATGATTTCGACATTTCATTAAAACAACATTAATACGTCGTTAAAACAACGTTAATTTTGTTATATATTAATTTAAAAATGAAACTTTTATGAAAATTCTTGTAAGGCTTTATTTACTATTTTGTGATATATATTAATATATAACGATCAGAATAAATAAGTGAGTTTGGTCTAGTGGTTAAGACTGTCGATAATTTAAAAGATGCTTCAGCTTGGATAATGGTTCGAATCCTGCAACAGTTAACAAAAAAAAAAAAAAATAATAATAATAATAGTAATAATTTAGGTGTATGTATATGTCAATAAGTTGGTAATATGTGTATGTAATATTAATAAGAAACAAAAAAAGGGAATTTTGAATTTGCTTTTTGCAAAAGAAGGCGTAATTTTTATCTATAAGGTAACATCAAAGTTATATTTTCCTAAAACGTAACAAGAACATAACAATGTTACGTCACATTGTTACGTTTATAAGTGGGAAATTGTAAGTTACATGTGAGTCATATGTGACTCACATGTTATGTAACATGTGACTTTCAGTTCTGTCACTGTGACATAAAATTTACAGAAAAATGTTCACTGGGCTGTTATCTAGATAATAAAATTCGATATCTTGCCCAACACTGCTTATGATATTGGAATTTCATCCAAAAAGAAAAAAATTTAATTTCAATGTGCTCCTCGAATTTAGTACCCCAAAAAATATCATCAGTTTTACTCAGATCTGAAAATCAATAAAACAAAATTAGAATAACTATTTTTTTTTTTTAAATAAATACATACTTTCATTTATAATTAATAATTCTGGTTTCCATAATTAAATTTAATAAAAAAAAGTAATATTTTAAAAAAAAATAATATTTTTAATTTAAAAAATTATAATAAAATATATTTTTTTTAAATAAATTTAGATGTATAAGAATAAATTTTGATATTTTGTTAATTTTCTTTAATAAAAGATAAAATTAATTTGATTTAACTACCGTGAATTTTTTTAAAATAATACACTTTTCAATCAACAACAAAGACACATGTACAAATCTTAATTTTAAAATGAAATAATTTTAGTTTTATTTAATATAATGATAATGAGTCATCTTCACTTTTATAGCTTCCGATAAAAATTTTGAGAAACGTAGGAAAAAAATTAGTACTTTTTATTGGCAAGTAAAAGTTTAAAATACTATTATCTCAAAACAAACATTTTTCCGTTGTGGCTGTGTTTTCGCCGTGGTGCGATATAACCCAAGGCCCAGGAAAACGCTTAGTTTCCAATATACAGAGTAAATGTGCTACTAGATAGCACATACCGGTTTTGTGGTAGGAACAGTAACTGGAAATTATTTTTTATCTTGAAAACGACTACATGAGCGACAAAATACTAAGAGATCATTTTTGTCAACAATTTGTGGGACATTTGAAAAAATATTTTCAAATTGGAAAAAATCATTGGCGTGCCTTTTTTCTTCAAAAATATGTCATCACATGGCCGTAGGGACGCCATTGGTTTGAGTGGAAATATTCTGTCTGCTTCAGAATAGGGTATTTACCCTGTCATAGCGTGTCCCAAATTTTGTGTCAATATATCAAAACGTTTTTGCAATATTTAAGAAAATATTTAAAAAAACGAGAAACTGAACACCTTGTATCTTGGAAACTAAGCGTTTTTGGACCCGGCTTTATATAAACTTTTTTACATAAGAACCTCAGCAATCACCTGTTAAAATCTTCCGCACTTAGATATTCACTAACACCCTGTATATACATAATAGCAAGCAGCGTAGCACTTGACATCTGTCGGTGATGTTTTAAAGCAACCGTTTTAAACATCACAAAAAGTTTATTAAAAATTAGTTTTATAAAGCGAAGGAAAAGAAATATTACTAATTTTATGAATAATAGTATAGTTTCATAAAACTATTTTTTAATAAACTATGTTCTTAAATTACAAGCGCTTGATTTCATGAATGTATCCATAGAATAATCGATATACTCAACTTCATTGAAAAGCAATAATGAAAAAGAAAATTATTTATAAGTACAGTAGAATGTCGGTCTGGCAGCATAGAATTAGATTTTTTTGATCATCATAAATGTTGCTCTCGTTAAGCATAGCAATTGTTTTTTAAATTTTAACAAAATATCGGCATGTTTAACATAACCTTTAGGTTTTAAAAAACAATAATTTTTAAAATAAAAAATAAAAAACGCCTACGCTTAATAGCTCAGTAAATATATACCTGTTTTTTTTTTTTTTTTTTTTGCTTCAAAAAGACTTGTTAAGGCTTTCTTAAATAAGAGTTCAAAATTTTCTACTTAAAGGAGGCGGCTGAGATAACTTAGCCGAACTATCATCCTGTTCTTTAGGCTGAGGAAAGTGTCTTTTCCGGAAAATTTCGTTTTCACTTCAATTTATTATCAGTTTTGTATAGCATTTTATTCTCTATAAATTTTGTCTTAACCAAATATTTTACTAACAATTATGAGGTAACAAATTGGGCTAATCGAACTTTTTCTGAAAGCCTATACAATAGAACCTCTGATTACGGACACTTTTCTTAACTGTACCCCTCCTATAGCCGGACAAATTTTTTACGACGGTGGCATGCTATACCAAAACCAGTGCATTCAGCACTCTCTTAAGCGGACCCTCTGTTAACTGGATGCAGACACAATATTTTTTGACCAAGACATATTATTTAATACATTATTACCTACATTAACCGAACGCGAGTACGTCTATTACGTATGTATATTTATATCGGTTAGGTGTAATTGTTGATGTTTCAACTTGTTAACAACGATTCTAATGTAACGATGTATTTGTAAACATTATATTTTTGTATAAGTACCTAAATTCGATCATAAAATTGATTTGAATTAAAAAATTAAAAAAAATTGAATTAAAAAATTAATTATGGATACTACATTATTTAATGCTATTATTTATTCTACCCCTGTTGAGCGGACACCTTTATTAGCCGGAGAAATTTTTGCGTAACACTACTGTCCGGCTAACAGAGGTTTTACTGTATTGTACTTGTAGCATACTCATGCTACCATAAATCTCTACCTGCAGTATGTTCATGCAAAATTTCATGTTTATAGGTTGAAAGATGTAGGAATTATGATGGTATGACGGACAGACAAACATAACGAAATTATAACGATTTCGAGATTTTTCTTCGGAACCCCAGAAACTATTTTTTAAGGCTGAAGGTCAGCAACAGAAGTAGTACATTCTGAATTGTCGCTAGTTTATGAGCGATCCTAAAAGCCTGAACAAAAGAAACGTACTTTTTTTTAATGAAATACTACCTCTATTTTATTTTACGTATTCTGATAGACCTTAATTTGCTGATTACAATGGGCCAATTCGTATCGATGTAAGCCAAAGTCGCTTGCTCTTATTTTTAATCACATTACACTTGTTTTGAAGAGCACTTGGCTTGCTTTTGAGATATTTGTATATTCCTGTCTCACTTTCCATGTTCTAGAGAGAAGGGTCAAGTATTAACGTTCGGTATACACCGTATACTGTATACCACGGTACTGTAACTCCGCTATTTTTTTAGTCTCCTCAAACCGTTTCTGGGCCCTAGAGGGGAATTGTACTTTAATTTATTTGCTCCTGCTGAGAGGGAAGCAGGGTATAAAGTCGGTTGCCTATATGTAGGAATTTTACCATGGTGTTACGAATGCGTCGACGTGCTACGTACTGATATTGCGTTACGTAAGCATGTAAAGTGTTGAATTTGAATTACCCGACAGGCCACATCTTTACTTTTCGCGGGAGATTCAAATCTATTTTCGTATATATGCTTATATAAAAATATAGAATTAAAATTAAATGTTACATAAATAAAACACATTTTTTTTTTTAAAAAAGTTTTTTTATTTAATATATATTAGATTATATTACAAAAAACATTAACAATTAAATAATGTTAATAAATATTATAATAATTACACTATAATTACAATTTTTTTATTTTTAAGCAGAAATTGTTAGAAAAATTATTTGCTGATTACAAAATAGGGAAAAATATTACAAATTATTATAAATTTGTGGCTTTGGATTCATTTTCCTCTTTATAGTTTAAAAATTTCATTATGATATAATAATATAAGCATTTATACAATTTTATAATTGCTATTACAATTATACAATTTTATAATTTTTATATTTGAGCAAAAATTATTTGTAGTTAATAACATACCGGATATAAGATTTTAAAAATAGTTAAAATAAGTTTTTTGAACACTAACTTATTTTTTTATTTGTGTTACAATTTAATTCCTATTCTTGAGCATAAACTATCCGAAAAATTATATAAAATTTATAATATCGGGGAAAAAATTACAATTCACTACTTTGTGGGGACTCATTTTTCTCTTTGGAATTTAACAATTATATTAATTATTGTTAATTAACAACATACCAGCTATAAAATTTAAAAAATAGTTACAATAAGTTGGTTTGCATTATAACTTAAAATAGTAATATTTTTACAAAAATTTTTTTGAATTCAAGCTTTTTTTTGTTTATTTTACAATTTAGATTAGTATGGTTATTACATACAAACGCCTTTTTTAAAAAGGATCTTTTTTATTTTTTAATATCCGAAAGGCAATACTAACACATAATTTATAACTACTGTAGAAAAAGTAATTATATATTTTCTTGGACGAAGGTAAACTGGCTTCATTGACCTTTTTTATTGAGTAATTTCAAATCTGACTTCTAGGTCTCGTAATGATCAGAGTAAACTGACTCCGAACTTTGCAGTGGTTTAATTTACGTTTTTTTATTGAAATAGTAAAAAAATGAAGGATGACAATTGGCATATGAAGATATGAATATACACTACCCTCTAAAAATCGATGAACATCAAAATTATGAATAATAAATAATCTAATTTGCAGATACTAAATGCACGTAATATTTAAATATTTAAGAAAAAAATTACAAAAATAATAATAATTAAAATTTATAAATACCATATAAATAGAGTGTACTCTTGTACTGAAGTCTACGTGAGTACACACTACATATCGCGCGTACTCTTTCTATACCTCGTATCTGAAAAGTCCCAATTTTTGGAGACACAAAAAAACGTATTTAAATCTGTGTTTTCATCATTATGAACTTAAGATTTATGCTAATTGCACTCTTTGATGTTGGCTACCTACATATATAAATATATATAGATAGGTGTATATATATATATATATATATATATATATATATATATATATATATATATATATATATATATATATATATATATAAATGTAAATACAATATTTAATGTTTTTTGTGTGTTCTAAAACATGCAATTTTTGATATACGAGGTATTGAAAGAGTACGCGCGATATGTGCTTTTCTCGTGTACTGAAACTTATTCCTATGCAGGTTTAAGAAGGCTCTTACTTATGGAGATATAAAAAAGATGAAATAGGAATAGGTAAAAAGGTCTCGAAAACGGAGAGTCTAGGCTTGTTTATGTTAGAAATTCAGACGTGATTCCGTAACACTCTCTTTTACAGAAGTGTAGATCGAGGCGCAGAAAAGTTCCAGTAAATACTTAACAAAACTAATAATAATATTAAAACTAAACACAAAATATTATAAAAATATCATTTTTTTAAGTTAATCGGCATTATTTATTTCTAAAATTAGACCAATGTAAGTACAACAATAAAAGTGCAAATGAAAAATGAATTTTTTTCTTAGCGAATTACGTATTTTTTTAAAAAAATAATAATGAATTTGACAGGTCAATGAATTAAACGTTAATAAAAAATTATTTGACATAAAAGTGAATAATAATTTTACGTTTTATGTAGAGCAGTGGTTCCCAAACTTCTTTGTCTCATCGATCCCTTGTCATGATTTTAGATTTTAGATAAACCCCCTGATAAATTCACAAATTCAGTAACATCTTGGGAAATATAATTCATCCGATGATCTTTTTTTTGCTCTTGACGTAAATATTAATGTAATGTAACTTGGTCTACGACCCTTATTGAACGTTTCGGGAACCAATTTACTCAAGTAAAAAAAGTCAACGCGGTGCTCCTGAAGAAATTAGAAACCAGTTTGCTCCGATTTTCTTAACTAAGATATTTTAAAAACAAAACATGATTAACCTCTTCGCTACTGATGTACAATATGTACATCAAATTTAGGGGTATGTTAAAATGATTTTTTAATTTTGAAAAATTAAAAACTTCCTAATATTATTTAAAATTATTAAATTACGTTTATTTAAAAACGTAAGATTACAAATTTTAATTAAAATAAACGCTTGTTTAAAATAATGTCTAATATGCTGGACAAAGGTATACTCATTGATGTAAAAAAATTTTTAAAGATCAGTAGCGAAGATGTTAATTAACAAAATAAGTGATTTTTTTTCTATAAAAACTCCTGTAGTAAACTTGTAGGGTGTTTGAGTAGCAGGAACCGAACTAGCAGGATCACATCTGAAAAAAAAATTAATTTTAATTATTAAAAGTACAGTTTATTGAGTGATTTTTTTCGAATTCAAAGACTTATGAGTTATGACTATGACATACATACTATTCCCTAAATTTCTTTAAAATATTACCAAATTCTTATTTTCCTCTATTTATTTTTTTTAGTAACTGTATTAATAATAATAATGTGGGTTAACGTTCATTTTTAAGACTACCTGTCTATAACAGACGCCACCCACATCATTATTTGTATACTTTATTTACAATTTACACATTTTACACATGTTGCGTTATACAATTTCTGATGTGGGTGGTAGTTGGGACTCACATTATTTATAATTACCTTTGCAAATTTTAGGGAAATTTATGCAACTTTTCATTCCGCTGTCTCTCTTTACTTGACAATCTAAACATTTTCAGCACCCCCATATCGCACCTGAAAATGTAAATACATACTTAATATAAATTTATTATTAATAAATAGAGAAACCGAAATTTTATAAATTCTAGCAAGCCGTTTATGATTTTATTTGCAATTTCTTTAAATACTTTCTTTATAAATAACTTCTTGTCACTATTATTTATAACAAAAATTTACTATATGATTTAAAAAAAAAAATTTATGAAATTTCTAATAATTTTTCGAAAATTAAAAAACTATCAGTCAAATATAGTAGCAATTTCAAGCCATCTAGTAACCAATAGAGATACTAGTACGAGAAACAAAGCAACTGAGTAGGCAGTTAATTTTTTTGATCGCTTAATTAATAATATCATTTTTACGTTAAAGGAAATAAATTTTGCTATTGCATTATTCAAAATTTAATAACTATTAATATATCAATTATCTACGTAACGCAAAATTTGACCATCTTTGACGCCCTTCCGCCCCGTCGTCTCGCTGCATCACATTTTGTCAAACCCCCCATCTAATGTTACGTCACGCTGACTTAGACAATTTTTCTGTAATTTGAAACACTTTTTGTTCGACGACTATATTTTGGGTCATTCCATGTCAAATCATCCAGGAAGTTTAAACTCAAAACCCCATCAATCTTATTTCACCATTCTATAGCAAATTTAATCTAGTTTTTGGTGATATAACTCCAAATTTGGGTTCAGGAGTCAGACTCTAGTTATTGACCAAGTTTTGAACCCATGTCAAATTTTAGAGAGCGGTCTAAATTTTTACTTTAGGGCTCAATTAAGGAGCTTAAATATGGATTTAGATTCAATCTATTACACATTTTACTTCAGAATTATATTCTGAAAAAATGGTACAACTTGGACCTCTATAGCTTAATAAATAACTGATTTATTACCAAAAACGTAAAACGATGCAGCGTCCCGAAGTGACCAGTGCCATGCTATTAACGAGTTTTTTCCGAAACTTTGTCTTTCTATAACTCAGAAATTAATCCAGATATTGAAAAAAATTTGAAACTGGGGTCATTCCAGTTTCAAATCATCCAACCAGAGGACACATTTACACATTGACACCATTGATTGATTGGTGACACCCAAGGTTGTCAGAATTTAATGAAACTTGGTGAATTCGTTCAAACCACAGATGTAAAGAACCACACCAAATTTTTTTTCAGTATCTTGATTAATTTATAGAATGACAAAGTTTTAGAATTGGGAAAACTTGGTCAATAACTAGAGTCTGACTTCTGAACTCAAATTTGGAGTTATATCACCAAAAATTAGATTAAATTTGCTACAGAATGGTAAAATAAAATTGGTGGGCTTTTTAGTTTAAACCCCCTGGATGATTTGACATGGAATGACTCAGCGATATATTGGAATTTAAAATCAACGTTTTGAACTTACTGAATTCAAATAAACAAATGGTCCTGTTCTGATGTCTCTAAATTCATATCATTACTAATATGATGATATATCCAAATGATGTTGATGTCACCAAAAAGTCATTATATTAATACGATATGTCCAAATGATGTTGAAGTCACTGAATTCAAATATGTACCCAAACGATTTTGATATCTGTAATATTCGTAATTATACCTAAAAAAAGAACAATTTTTAATGTATTATTTTATTTTAAAGGCATAAAATTCTATTTTTAAATAGAGCATCTATATTTTCTATCAGATAAAACCAAGACATATTAAAAAGAAATTTATGTAGGTACATTTGTATATTCAATATTGATATGGGACATTTGAATTATTGTAAAAACGTAAATACAAAGGTTAATTATTTTTACTTGAAAAGTGTATTATTAATATTATTCTAAAAGCAGAATTGATTTTATTCATAAATTAAAAGAGTAACGAGTAATAATTATACAAAAGGCAAAAAAATTAAGAAACATTAAAAACCAACTTACCTTTACTTTAAATAAGAAACCTTGGTTTTTTCACAAACACTATTCAAAGAAAAAGTATTCCAAAAGAAGCCGTAAAAATTTAAAATATTAAAAAAAACAAACTAATATTAACGAATAAAAAATAAATTATTCCCCCAAAACAGTAAAAACTTGTGATGATAAAATGCTTAAATTGATTGTTAGAAAATTTTATAAGAATGGCGTCAATGAAACTCAGGAATCACGTTTAAAAATAACAAACAAATAGGTACCGAAGTAGATAGGATTATAAAAGAAATAAACCGCGATATTATAATTAATTTTTGCACAAATTTAAACAAATTGCTAATTTAGTTATATATTTGAATTAAACTATTTATTTTAAATCATTTTTTTAAATCATTTAAATACAAAACGTACAAAACGTTTGTTGTATTTGTTTGCAAAAAGTACGCATGTTTATTGGCGACGCAAAGATTACGCGAGCGCTCCTGGTTTTTTTAATTAGAAGCTGTATCAAGTAAAAATTTTTGTATGCGTTTAATTGTCGATAGAAAAAGGTACTATACAAATTATGCTTGGATCACTAGATTTTATATCATCCATTAATCGTATACGTATATTTTTACTTGATGCTAGTTCTAATTTTACCACCAGAGGCGCGAGTGAGAATCTTTGCGTCGCCAATTGTTTGCTAGTGAATTTTAATGAATTTACCACTAGAGAGCAGGTCAGTTCGTTCGTAACACTCGTAACGCTTTACAAATGAAGAAAATTATAAAAAAAAAGTGTGTTCCAGGAATATTGATAAACATTTTAAAAAGAGTATACCAGATACATGTGATATTAATAATAATAATGGTAATATAAAACAAAAATTTTATTAATTTTCCGAAACCCGCTGTACGAGTTTTTAGACTGTCAGAGGGGTACATTTTGCTCCTGCTGGAGTAAGGGGATTGCAAAGGTACATTTTGTTTTTATGTAAGTTCCACCCACCTGCTGTATACTATGTATACCGAACGTTAATACTTGACCCTTCTCTCTAGAACATGGAAAGTGAAAAGGAATATACAAATATCTCAAAAGCAAGCCAAGTGCGCTTCAAAACAAGTGTAATGTGATTAAAAATAAGAGCAAGCGACTTTGGCTTACACCGATACGAATTGACCCAATGATATCAAATTTCAAGATATTCATCATGAAAGTTTAAATTTTCATTTTATCAAATAATCGATGTTTACGGCATAAGGAAACAAATTTATGAAATAGTAGACTTACTAATTGAAACTCAAAAAATATTTATTTCCATGCTTTAGCATATTACCACACCATATTTCATACATTTATTCCTTATGTTGTAGACATCGATCATTAAATGAAGAAAATACATGAAGACGTATTATAGTAAGCGTGGAGGATAAGGCAACTAGTGGATCCTATGATTTGGAAAAAATGTGTCTGAGGTCGTCTTTTTAGAAGGACAAAGCCGATATTAACCGACTGTCAAAATCGCATCCCGGTATACCGGACTTATATAGGTATAATAAAAATCCATAAGGTAATATAGCTGCAGAATGTTTTAAAGAATTCATATTATTTGTACAACTAGAATTATAAAAATATTTAAGTATAAAAAAGATTTTTAACAAAAGTTGTAGAGAATATTTTTGTCCGACAAATAAACTGGAACCGAGATTTTTGGGAAAACCCACTTTCCTTTTCCTAAAACACAGGATGACAAGTCGTCCAACTCCATTTTTAATAGAAAATTAGAATTCTATTTAAGAGCTTCATCTTTACAATTTATCAAAATAGGAATTTTGGATTTTTATTTATAAAATAGAAATTTTGGATTTTTTTGGAAAGAAAAAATATCTTCATAAAGGCCTTCCAGTTTACTATTTAAGGTCCTTTTTTAATATTTAAAAATAAAACACAAAAGCAATTGGCGGATAAGCATGGGTAGGACTGCCCTCGTACGAATTGTGTTGGCTTTTTTCCTGCTAACTGCTATCGGCACAAAATTGAAATTTACTAAGATTCAGCCTTTAAAAACTCAAAACCTTTTTTTAAAGTCCCGATCAGCCGGACACTCATCATAAGTTTTGAAAGCACCAAAATGACAAATCGCTTGTAAACTTTCAATCACATTTCGCTTGTAGACATTCAATACCGAAGATGAAGGGAAAAACTCAACTTCCGTGATGGGGCCCCGCTGCTCACGGCGTTTTTTTTTTTTATTTAGTACTTTTTTGATCCTTAGCGCGAGAGCCATTTTATTAATACATAAATTTACAGACTTAACTATTTGATTTTTCTTTTTTAAATATCGTCAGCTGGTTTATTTTTTAAGCAAATAAAAATAATTAAAGTAGAAAAACAATTAATTTCATATGCAAAAGATATCTAAACATTTTTATCAATTTAGTAATTAATTCGTAACTGTATACGTCTAACTATACATTTTAAATAGTTCTATTACAGCTGTGTGTAGTAATACAGTGCCTATTTTGTTACAGATAAAAAATTTACAATGAAAACACTAAGTGTTTGTATAGTGGATAACGACATCGTAAAAGGTTTCAAAAAAGACAAATACACAAACTGCATTATTAAATATTTTCGTGGATTGGGAATTACCGTCCAAAAAGCAAGTGTTATTAACGATGATGCAAACTTATTTATTGTACCTGAAATTAAAAATATGCTGAAAAGTTCCGATTTCATCATAATGAGTGGCAGTCACAGTCATTCGAGCCAAGTATTTCAAGCAATTGCAACTGTGTTTAATGTAAAATTATTAAATAAGAAAGATTTTGAGATTTTAAATCATATAGATAATGGTGAAAATGGCCAAGTGTTGTTACCAGAAAATATAACAATTTTGAATTCAACTTGCCCGATAATTAAAGCAGAAAATATTTACATATTTTTTGGAACTGAGTTAAATGTAAGAGAAGCCCTAAAAGAATGGCAAAATCATTTCTTATCGATAAATGATTCGATACTATATAATCGATTTTTACATATCAGATGTGACGCGCAATCAGTAATGAAAATATTGATGAAAGAATGTCAAGATAAATTTAAAAATGTGATTGTATACAGTCAAAGAAATTATGAAAATATAACACAATATAAAATAATATTAGAATCGATTGATATATCAGATTTATTACGTAGCGAAATTTACTTCAAAACGAAAGTGAAATCTTCTGGGGCAACATTAGAGATGCTGTGTACTTATAGTTCAATTTACCAGTTTAGTGATGTATCTCCTGTTGTGATAGAAGCAATTCAAGTAAATAATACAATTTTGATATTTAATCCTTCACGGCTTCCCCTTTTGACCATCCACGAGTAAAAATGATGAGTAATTAATTGTCCAAGTTTGTTAACATCAAAAAAGTAGTATACGTAAAATTAAATATAAAAAGACAATTTTTACTTTGCTAATACCACTTTATTTAAAGTTTTTAAATATCTGTGACATGTTTCGGTCCGTATGGTCCCATTAATGAACATCCGCCATATAGGCCGAAACAAGTCATAGATATTTAAAAACTTTAAATAAAGTGGTATCAGCAAAGTAAAAATTGTCTTTTTATTTATTTTTAGAATGAAATACCATAAAGTAACGCTCAAATCTATCAAATGTGTAAAATTAAGTCAAATAGAGGTGGTTACTGCACAAAAGGCTGCTTATTAAAAGCATAAACAAAAACCATACTATGATAGTCTAATGCCCTATATATACACATCATTTTAAAATGACTGTTAAAATCGTCGCCTAAAACTGTTGGAAACGTGTTAAAAAAAGAGAAGCAATCGAAAACGGCAATATTTTGAAATGAATATCAATACTTTTCTTTTCAAAAAGTAACTAAACTGTAAAAATGGTCCTGAAATAATATAGTACTACATCCTATGCAGTTTGTACACATACACATGTACTTACACAAAAAAAAAAATATGTTAAAAAGACTCAAAATCAAACAAGCAGATTTTCTTGAATGCTTAGCTAGAACGACAGTTTTCAGCCACACAACGGTCTCGGACGACGGTTTTATCCACAGATATATATATATATATATATATATATATATATATATATATATATATATATATATATATATATACAGGTCTTAATATTTTGAGGGTTGACTCATTGCACCCTGTAGACACTAAAACCGCAGAAATTTTTTCGGAATTAATAGTTTACCAATTTGAAAATGTTTTTTCAAATGTCTCATAAATTGTTAACAAAAATGACCTCTTACTATTTTGTCGCTCATGTAGCCGTTTTCGAGATAAAAAATAATTTCCAATTACTGTTCTTCTAACAAAACCAGTTTAGGCTTTCGTATTAACTGCTGAGGTAATTTTATGAAAAAGTCTTACCAATAAAAAGGCGAAGACGCTTCGCTTCTGCAAGATGACCACATAATTTGTTTTTATTTTAATGCAGAAAAATATTTTTAAAAAACAAGAAACTGAACACTCTGTATCTTGGAAACTAAGCGTCTTCGGATCTTATATAAACTTTTTTACATAAAAACACCTCAGCAATCACCCATTAAAATCTTTCGCACTTATTCACTAACACCCTGCATATATATATATATATATATATATATATATATATATATATATATATATATATATATATATATATATATATATATATATATACAATTATTGTTAAGGAAATAGAAATTAAAATACACACAGTTTTAATAAATTAAATTTATTTTCTCCAAATAAAAATATTCAATCTATCCATTGTGATTCATCTCTGTCGACTGTCTGTGCCGAACTGCCCTTTTCTCAAGTGTCCACATTCAATTCTCCATACACCCCCATGTCTTCTTTCCTCTCACACCACCTTCAGTTCTTACATTCGGCGACTCCTGACAAAAATCGCGTCCCCGCGATTACTCTCTTAGTTTCGCAGTGATGTATGACGTAAACGACAGTTCGGACTGCACGCAGATTAAGTACTTTCTCTTCTCTCCTCAAGCATGACTCACCAACTAGGTAATCCAGTGTCCAATAACAATAGTGTAACGAATCACAAATATTAGCCCTCCAGCCAACATAAATGATTCGTCCACCATACACAGTGATCCACTGACCATACAAATTAGCCCTCCAGCTAATACAAATGATGCTCCAATCGATTTCAACTATTAGATCATCTTCAACTCTCATTTCTTTGTTAATGAAACTTTTAAAAAATTTTCCACAATGCTAAAACAGATAAAATTCAATTAGTTAACTACACAGACATCTCATTTTCGATATGTTAAAATGACAAAATTCAGTCTACTAACTCTGCTGTCTACTAACTCGTCTACCTCTATCTACTAGCTCTGCTAGTCTACTAACTCGTCTACCTCTATCATTTTACAGAATAGTAAAATTTACAAAATTCAGTCAATTCGTCCTTTTAAATTCAATCATTATGTTTTATTAAGTTCAGTCAAAACATTCTGTTAAACTCAGTCAATGCATTCTGTTAAATTCACTCAATTCGTCCTGTTAACTTCAGTCAAAACGTTCTGTTAAACTTAGTCAATACATTCTGTTAAATTCACTCAATTCGTCCTATTAACTTCAGACAATGTGTTCTATCAAATTCAGTCAAAACGTTCTGTTAAACTCAATCAATACATTCTGTGGAATTCACTCAATTCGTTCTATTAACTTCAGTCAATGTATTCTATTAAATTCGGTCAAAACGTTCTGTTAAACTCAGTCAATACATTCTGTTGAATTCATTCAATTCGTCCTGTTAACTTCAATCAATTTGTTCTATTAAATTCAGTCAAAACGTTCTGTTAAACTCAGTCAATACATTCGTTGAATTCACTCAATTCGTCCTATTAATTTTAGTCAAGTTGTTATGTCAACCACCCTATAAAATGATAAAATTGACAACATAGTCAAATTCATTTTGTCAACCAGCCATTATGCTAAAATAAAATCGAAGTCGTTATGCTAGCCATAAATTCAAAGATTTGTATTTGAATTAGTTTAGCACGATTCACTTCGGCTTGGCCCAACTCAGCTCATTTCATTCATCTTGGCTTGACTCGTTCAGCTCGAACCTCTCAACTTCACTCGTTTCGAACGGCTCGAACAGCTCGGCTTGGTCCAGCTCGAACCGCTCAGCTTGGCTCACCTCGAACCGCTCAGCTCGGCTCAACTCGAATAACCCACTCTGGCTCAGCTCAGCTCGGCTTACCTCGAACCGCTCAGCTTGGCTCAGCTCAAACCGCTCAGCTTGGCCCAGCTGAAACCACTCAGCTTGGCTCAGCTTAAACCGCACAGCTTAGCTTAGCTCGAACCGCTCAATTTGGCTTAACTCTAATAACTTACTCTGGCTCAGTTTGGCTCTGCTCTAACAGCCCAGCCTGCCTCGGTTCGAACAGCTTGGCGCCTCAACCTGGCCCAATTCGGGTCGACTCGCCTACCATTTTGACACAGTCCCACTGCATCGGTCATAAACACAATCCAGGCATGAGCTAAAATATAAAATTCAATCAAAATAAATTAAACAACTGTTTATCAATTTGAATCTTCAACGATCCCAATTAAAATAAGTGAAACAAAGTTTCTCCATACAAAGTCATCACATCCATTACTCCAACATTTCCACCAAATACTTGTTTCTCATTGACTCTCGTATCAATTTTTGGGACTTGGAAACCTTAGCTGCCCCAAGTACAACTGTATTGCCGCCGCTGTGCGGTGAAATGTGCCTTCCAATTTCACTTGTTTGTAGAATTTATCGTTATCAGTTTCATTGACATTACAGTTTATTCCTCATGTAGTTTTTGTTTTGTCATGACTATTATGTTTTCTTTTTATTAAGCACTATTCTATTTCATGCCTCTTCTTTTTACAGTAATCGCAGAGTTATTCTTTATTTTCAGGAGACTCAATTTTTTTTATGCCTTTCCTTGCCGCAAAAGTAGTATTTTAATTGTACAGTTCTACGGTTCTTTTCTTTCGGTCAATATTGAGGTGATTTGCATTGTTCTCTTTTATTTGCTTAAAGTTCTGAAGTTTGGTTAGTTATTTGCGATATCTCGTTTCCGAGATATTCCACTGAACTTTTTAAGAATTCACATATCTCGATGTTTAGTGTTAAACCGACTTTTTCCATTTCGAAAAGCACTAATCTCTCTAGACCTTCTTCTAGAACTTTTGACATTATTAGTATGTCATCAAGATATACAACCACAAACTCATGTCTATACCGTCCAAGTACTTGGCACTTTGGAATACGGCCGGACTATTGCATAATCAAAAATTAACACGTCTGAACTGGTAAGTTTCGTCCGGCGTTATAAATGCAGTGTATTTCTTACTATTTTCGGCCATTTTTATCTGATGATAACGGCCTTTAAATGCATACCACTTAACAACTACATGTTCACCACAACTACAGCTTCCAAAAGGCTCATATGCACTATATACACGATATGCTATATGTTTTAAGGCGAAAATCTTGAACAAGTACTTTGTAAAATACATCTAATAATTTAATAAAATTTGAACTCAATCTCAATTAATCAATTCAGTTCTTAACACAGCCACCATTAAATTCATCGATTAAAATTAAATTCAATGTAAGTCACTATCTTTTTCAATTGTTTTCCAGAAACCACTAAATTTACACTCGTTTCTTTTTTTTAACAATTTTTTTTTTTTAAACACTCAGTATTCAGTATTCTTCTTCAGTATTCACACTTTTAACATATACCAGCGGGGAGTTGACTTAATACCTTCAAAGTAAACACATCTATTATTGTTGTAATTAATAAAATATTGTTGTGTAATTACTGCGTTATTAAGTTATAATACATTTCAAATTACAGTCGTGTTCCTGTAAGTCGAGGAACACGACTGAAAATGACAGCAAGAAAAAACACCGTTTGGTGTGAAAATATTTTGAATCAAGAAAAACCAAACATCAAAGAAATTTTCAATTGGATATTCCATGAACTACAAGAAAAGATTTTAAACTTTCAAGATCACCTGATTGGGATACAAAATGAACCCAACGGTTTCTACATGAAATTTGATGAAGAAAATACATGCCAAGATATTTTACAAAGAACAGAAAGCATAGGAAAAATTAAGAAAGAAGATGGAAACATTATAAGATTAAAAATCGAACATGCAGGCATCGGAATCAGAAAAATTAGAGTGATGAGATTGCCCTTTGAAATGTCAAACATAATAATCAAGGATGCTCTAGAAAAATATGGACAAATTTTAACAATAGAAGAAGAATATTGATCCAACTCACTAGCTCCCGCAAATAAAAAAATTAAAACTGGAAACCGCATTGTAAAAATGCAACTCAAGAATCACATCCCTTCATTTATATACATCAACGGAGAAAGGGTTTTGATAATGTATGAGAATCAACCAAAAACATGTTCATACTGCGGCGATCAGAACCACCTTATAGCAACCTGCGAACGACGAATAAAAAGTAACTCAAACAGAACATACAGCAACATACTTCAACAAGTGCCAGTTAGAAACGAAATAATAGAAGACGTCGTGGAAACTAACGAGAACGAAAATATGGAAGTAGAAATAACTAACGAAACAAACGCAGAAAATGAAGAAGATATTAACAACGAAACTAAAAGACGTAAACTAGAGAATGAAACAAATCAAGAAATGAAAACAAAACTCATACAAACATCTATCAAGTCAAACGATTCTATTAATACTAGTACCTTACCCGTCCAAGAGAAATCCAGGCGATCTAAATCCGATTCGAGTAACGAAACGTGTCGCGAATTCCTACAACAAATAGAATCCCTTTGAGAGGATATTGAGACTAATCCTGAATATATCCTTACTACCGATCAGCTCAAACTGTTCGTAATAGAAACAGAAAAGACACAAGATCTTATAGAAACAGCCAGAAATTACACGAAAAATGTAAATCAGTTAATAGAAAACCTCGAAACACTCCACAAAATCGTCAAATCAAGAAGAGTAAAACTAAAAATTACAAAAATAGTTGAAACAATGAAAAACCAGCTGGCAACCGTAACGTCGAAGCATCAAGTACTTCGAAACTATCAAATATAAAACAGCAAAATGGCAATGTTATAATGGAATTGCAACGGTTACTTCACGCATGTAAAGGAGGTGAAACAACTTATCTCACAACAAGAACCAGTGTTCATATGTCTACAAGAATCCCATCTGCGACAACACCAAGTGATCACACAACGGGGCTACGACGTATACCGAAAAGACTATCTCGGAAACCAAACGGCTTCTGGTGGGGTAATAACGATGGTACGAAATGACCACTTTTCAGAAGAAATACAACTGAAAACAAATCTCCAAGCAGTATTAGTCAAATCAAAAATAAATACTTCAATGATTCACATCTGTAATATCTACATTCCTCCGAGTGCGCAATTAGATGAAAATGAAATCCAAGAATTGGTAAACCAAATCCCCAGCCCGTACATTTTACTTGGAGATTTCAACGCCCACAATTCTTTATGGGGATCACATAAAGTAGACAGAAGGGGCAAAGCCATCGAAAATCTATACCTAAATAATGAACTTTGCTTACTCAATGACGGACAGAGTACACACTTTTCACCAACACATAAATCGTTTTCCTCAATTGATTTAAGTCTGTGCAGCCCAAGTTTAATAGGGAACACTACTTGGAAAATATATGATGATTTATGCGAAAGCGATCACTTTCCAATAATCATAATGCTCGACAACTCCCAAAAACCAGTTTCTAGTCAAACGGAAGAATTAAGTAGATGGAAAATAAGTAAAGCAGACTGGCAAACCTATACAGCATTAACATCTTACGAACATGAAGAAGATATGATAGATATACAAATAGATAACGAACTTGAAAAATTTTGTAGCAAAATAAAACTAGCAACTAAAATCGCAATATCACAAACAAATCTCGGCCCAAATACAAGAAAACATCAGCATGTACCTTGGTGGTGTTCTGAAATTAGAGAAGCCATACAAAATAAAAAGAAAACCTTGAAAAAATTTAAAAAACAACAAATAAACGAAAATTTGATCATATATAAAAAAGAGCGTGCAACAGCTCGAAAGCTAATACAAGAAAAAAAAACGGAATCATGGCAAAATTACCTTTTAAGTATAAATTCGGAAACTCCATCGAAACATGTCTGGAATCGCATAAAAACTGGTCAATTCTCGTAAAATCACCCAACCGCAATCAAACATCAAAAAAATTTAATAACTGACAAAAGGGAAATAGCCAACATCTTCTCCAAAAATTTCGCAGAAGTATCAAGCACTAACAACTACCCCCCAACAATTTTTAAAACACAAACACCAGACCGAAGAAATAAAACCCGACCTAAATGGGAATGAGAATGACTATTATAATAACGAATTGACATATCACGAACTAAACAAAACGTTAAAAGAATGTAACGATTCTTCACCCGGTCTGGACAACATCCACTACTAAATGATCAAACATCTACATGAAACAGCCAAAAGAAAATTACTTAAACTGTATAACGTAATATATACTACAAATAAGTTTCCCGCAGAATGGATAAAGTCTGTCATAATCCCTATTCTTAAAACTAACAAACATAAACTGAATACAGATAACTATAGGTCAATCTCCTTAACAAGCTGTATATGCAAAGTTCTCGAAAAAATGATAAATACGAGACTTCAACACATCTTAAATCAACGCGGACTTCTAAATCCCACACAGTTTGGTTTTCGAAAAAATCGGTCAACAGTTGATAATATTTTAACATTAGAAAATGAAGTATACAACGCTTTCCTAACCAAAGAACAAGTTTATGCAGTTTTCTCTGATATCAAAAAAGCTTACGACATAGCTTGGAAATACAAAATATTAAAAACGCTTATTGAATGGAACATCAAGGGACATCTAACACACTTCGTAGCAAACTTCTTATCAAATCGGAAACAGTGCACAAGAATTGGAACCACTCATTCTGAATTTCATGAGCAAGAAAATGGAATTGTACAAGGTGCTATATTAAGTACAACTTTATTTAATATTGCTATAAACGATATTACAGAGCAATTCTCGGCAGCAGTAACGGTTAGCCAATTTACCGATGATTTAGCAGTATTTGTAAGAACAAAAAACCATTGTTTCGCGCAAGATGTCATACAAAAAACACTCAAAAGCCTAGAAAAATGGTCAGAAGAAAATGGCCTACAGTTCTCAAATGAAAAAACTTGTACAATGATTTTCCATAGAAAAAGAACATTTAACCCTGAAATAAACCTTATATTGCAAAATGAATCAATAAAACGAGTTAGAAAAGTTAAATTCCTTGGAATGATTCTCGATGAGAAGCTAAGCTGGACTGAACATATACAAGAAATAAGACAAAAATGTTTAAAAGAACTAAACCTTTTGAAAGCTTTAAATAACAAAAATAGTGGAGTGAACAGAAAAATCTTACTTCATATATATAAAGCAAAAATACGCTCAATAATAGACTATGGTAGCATTATATATGGAGCGGCTAAAACAAGTCAGTTAAGAAAACTAAACGTTATACAAAACACTGCCATAAGAATAGTTGTAGGAGCCTATCGAACATGCCCAATAGCAAGCCTTTTGAACGAAGCCGGAGAGCTGTCCCTGAGCGAACGTAGAAACCTACTAATGCTGAGATATGCAACGAAACTGAGCTTTCAGAAAAGTCATCCCAACTATAATATATTCGCTCATCCAAGTTATATTACTTTATATAGTAGGACAGTAAGAACAAAACCATTTGGTATACGGTTACGGGAACTTTGCCAAAATATAGGGTATAAAATTCCAGGAATCTTCTGCGCACGAGAATTAAGGCAACCTACATAGATAGAAACGGTAGTAAAGGTAAATTATGAACTTGCAGAATTTCCTAAAAACAACACGCCAGCACAACTTTATAAACAACTGTTTTTAGAATTACAAAAAAGATATTCAGATTTGACTCTATTTTCACGGATGGCTCGAAACAAGATGATAACGTAGGATGTGCTATATTGGACGGCACCACAGTGAAGAAATATAAGCTGTAGTGATTCCACAGTATATTCAGCAGAAATTTTTGCTGTCTTAGCAGCACTAAATCACATAAAATGTAAAAACTATAAAAACTCAATTTCTCAGACTCAGTGGCAGCTTTAAGAAGTATACAAAACTTGGCAATGAACAAATCAGAAATTATAGAAGAAATCAAACAATCATTGATAGAAATTCAAAATAAAAACAATAGCGTAATATTTTGTTGGATCCCGGGACATGTTGGCATAAAAGAAAACGAACAAGTAGACCAAGCTGTAAAAGAAGCACAAAGGACTGGCGAAGAAATAAAACATGTATCATTTGAAGATGCACTGAGAAAGTGTAAACACCATTTACATCATTATTATGACGAAAAATGGAAGCAAACGACACACAAACTACGAAAAATTAAAACTAATATCGAACCATGGAAAACGTCGTACAGAGCAAAACGTAGAGAAGAGATAATCTTAAATCGGCTGAGAACAGGACATACACGACTAACCCACGAATATCTAATAAAGAAAAAAGAACCCCCCTCTGTAATTAATGCCGTACACAGCTGACCGTCGAACATTTTCTAGTAATATGTCCTAAATACAACGCAGGATGAGTCCAAATATCCTTACCGTCTACACTAGAAGAAATATTATCCGACTCTGAAGAAGCAGTCGAAAAAGTAACCAGATATCTTCATGCGATCAACATTTATAACAAAATTTAAAAGAACACCACTGTAATATTGGCCACATACAACATACTTATATAATATCATGTGTACATTGTACATACCCACCTCTTACATAAAATGACATATGTATAGCTATTTTTGTAATTTTGGTTTTTGTTTTTCGTGTATTAAATGAATTAACTCTGTATTTATAAGTAATAAAGATAATGTAGTGCATATAGCCTTAGCAGCTAAGCGCTACAAATAAAAAAAAAAAAAAAAAAAACATATACCAGCATCTTTGTTTCTATGTCTATAATCACATTCAACATATGCGTACTACACATCATATGTATACAACGTATGCAATCAATCCATAGAACGTCTTAAGCAAGGCCTCCACGAAATATTTAAATTTTCTTGATTTAAATCCTAACTTCTGGCATTAGCCTCTAATTTATTGGACATACAGTGGATTCTGGCTTTATAATCCCAATTAAACATAACACCTGTAAAATCTGTGGCCCGTAACCAATGTTCAATATTGAGATCATTGCAATTCACACTGAATATAGGGATGCTATCAATTTTCTCCTGATAACTGCCATCGGTACAAAACTCTCTGTGAAAATCGCTTAACAGTTCCCAGGCCATATTCTTTTCTTTAAAGTTTTTCTTTTGGCATGATTTATAAGGTGTTTATCAATTTAATAAAACAAAAAAAAACAAAACGAAATGTTCAGATACAATAAATGTTCTTTTTAGTGATGCACAACACAATATTATCTTGCTCTCAGTTTACGAGGTACTATTACATAAAATCATGCATATTATATTGCATATTTTCCAATATTTTTGTGCATATAATTCCGCTCTCTACTAATGATACATGCTTGTTTCGACTTTCAGCATATGTCCTCTGCACACACCCCGCAACTCTATATTTTTTCTTTCTGTCATGTCTTAAACACAAATCTAAATTTTTTACTTTCATATGTTACATATTACATTATCCATATCCATAATAATCACTGATTGTACGAAACACTATTGACGCAAGTACAACTTGCACTTCACGAGTTGTTTTTTTTTCTTTTTCGCTGAAGAATCACTGTATAGTGAAATATCCAAGTTGAATTAAAAGATGCAGAAATCATTAAAATGTTTGACCATCTACCTGAAATTCACTAGAATTAATTTTATTATTAATTTTTATAATATTTTAAATTAAATACAAAAAAAATTTTTTTAAAAATACTACATGGACCCAGCCTCTAACCCGTAACCTCCATGACACGAAGGCGCTGCGCTACCAATTACGCCAATTGATTCTGGTTGTACATCATATTAAATTCGTATAAAAGGCATTAAAAAAAATGTTAAAACTTTAAAGGCGTTTTTCTCGAAAACGGCTGGCTATTGCATTTTACTATTTTAGTATATTAATACCTTAAAGGTATACTATTAATATACGAAGTCAATTCCCAACCCCGTGCCCTCCCCTTGTTAGATACGCATCTTTCTTCATCTACTTTGATATCGTCACCAATATGAATATGTGTACTGCACGCACATATACACACTAATACACACACAAAATATTTATCTGCCTATTTAAAATATAATGTTCAAGGCTATTTAACATTTAAAACTTTTATTTTGGCCACTTTTAACCGAAAATTAGCACTTGTGAGGCACTGAGAAAGAATTTCACTTCTGATTTGTTAAGGGAATAAAAATTAAATACACGCAGTTTCAATAAATTCAATTTATTTTCTCCAAATAACAAATAAAAATATTCAATCTATCCACTGCGACTCATCTCTTTCGACTGTCTGGCCCGAACTGCCCTTTTCTCAAGTGTCCACATTCAATTCTCCATACACCCCCATGTCTTCTTTCCTCTCAGACCACCCTCAGTTCTTATTTATATATATATATATATATATATATATATATATATATATATATATATATATATATATATATATATATATATATATATATATATATGTATATAGTCATATATACACATATACAATTACAGGTTTGTGTACGTACAATGATAGGTTTATGTAGTAATGTGTTGCGTGTACCATAATCGTTTGGTGGGGGCACCCTTCTTGCGTCTTATTTTGGTGACGTATGTTCGCCTATATGTTAGTAGCTAAGTTTGTATACTACCGCTCAAAAGTATTTGGCCACCTTCATATTTCTTTATATCATAAACAATACATCTATTAAAACCATTTCATTAGTGTCATTTGTATTTATATTTATAAAGCCGGGGCGTATATAAGTTCAAATAATTGCTAATAAAAAATTACAATTACTATTACAAATTTACAATTCAAACTTTTATAAAATTTTTGTGAGTGGCCAAATACTTTTGAGCGGTTATATATATATATATATATATATATATATATAGATCAAAAGTATATATATATATATATATATATATATATATATATATATATATATATATATATATATATATATATATATAACCGCTCAAAAGTATTTGGCCACTCACAAAAATTTTATAAAAGTTTGAATTGTAAATTTGTAATAGTAATTGTAATTTTTTATTAGCAATTATTTGAACTTATATACGCCCCGGCTTTATAAATATAAATACAAATGACACTAATGAAATGGTTTTAATAGATGTATTGTTTATGATATAAAGAAATATGAAGGTGGCCAAATACTTTTGAGCGGTAGTATACAAACTTAGCTACTAACATATAGGCGAACATACGTCACCAAAATAAGACGCAAGAAGGGTGCCCCCACCAAACGATTATGGTACACGCAACACATTACTACATAAACCTATCATTGTACGTACACAAACCTGTAATTGTATATGTGTATATATGACTATATACATGACATACATACAGTATACATATAGCTCCATCATAGCTGACAAACAAACAAAATATATATATTTACTAGAGTCAAAATAAAGAAAGATATTCCTTTATTTTGACTATTTTGTTGTTTAATGGAATTTTTACACTTAGATACGACACACTTCATATTTTTTTCTATTTAAAATTAAGAAAAACAATGACACTACATACGATGTTATTCCTAACATGAACTGTAAGCGACTGAATAACCAGTTGTTTAACAAATGGCACCAGAGAAACACCACAATTTTGTATGTACAATGGTATCTGTTTAATCTATGGGTTTACCCATCATTCAAAAACGGCGTTTTGGAATGATGTGTACACTGATATTAGAATATGTATGTACCATATAATAGATGGAGTACAAATTATTTTTTTTGAAGCAAAATCGCCATAGTGGTTAACACCTTTTATAACCTACAAAGTGTCAGTGGTAATGAACATTTTTTAATTTATATTTGATTTTTGTTGTAATTTGAGACTATTTATTAATAAATATTCTAATAATACTTGTAACAACAAATATAACATCAATAAATATAGAAGCATTTTAAATACAACCTTGTTTAACCGCCATATTTGTCAGCATCTGTCACTCTTTTGATTTTATTTTCATATACATTGTATATATCCCTGTACTCCCTCTATTTATTCAACACTCAGAGGATGTGTATGACCACCTTAATGGCCATTCCTATAAAAGATGAATGAGTTGCCCATTTTTCGCCCATCCTCTGATATTATTTTTTTGTAATATCAGAAGATGGGCGAAATGTAAATGTTTATACCATATTGTAAGTATGGTCACCGAAAGTTAAAAAATGTGCCGATAATGGCAACGAGTGACCAAACATGCTGTGTTTGAACAGTCGTTTAATTATGTAACTTGCTAGGTATAATAATTTTAAGATAAATATTAGGTACATACGAATAAGGCCGGGTGGCCGGCTCTCGTGCAGGTTTTTGTTTTTTGTTTCCCTTCACAATTCCAGATGAATATCGATATAGTTCCTTTAAATAAGTCGACTGCAGACGCACACCTTCTAACGGCCGGTTTTACAAACGGAGTTTAAGCTTAAGCTTAACTAAACCTAGTTTAAAAGTTAAACCCAGTTTATCTTCGCGTCTGTTTTACAATACAGTTTAAAGGAAAGTTTAAGTAAAAGCTTGTGTTGGCGAACCTGCTTTCAATCATTTGCTCATTTCATTCAATACATGTATGTATCTGTATTCGGCAAAGTCGGTAAAATAACTCTATTTTACCAACCCAATTACCAACCGTATGTATCCGGATCATATCCGGATATACTTCATACGCCATATACGCCATATACGCTACAAACATAACCTATATAGAAGTAACGCTATAAAGAAAAAAATTATTATAATATATATTAAATAAAATTAAAAAAAGAAATTTAAAATAATAAATGACACAAATGAAAAGAAAAGATTAGTAAATTTTACGAGTAATGAAATTGACGCATGGTGGCCACAGATTTTTAAAGATCAAATTCACTGACTTTTCCAGAAATTTTATTAAAAAATTCCCTATCTATTTTGTGAAAAATGCCGCCCCTACTTTATCCCAAAAAGCTAAAAAAAATTCTTAATAACTTTTTAACACTTTCTTAAAAAAGTAAATGACGAGCAAAAAAAAAAAGAAATCCGCGCCAATTTTTAAATCTAATCTCAAAACAAGTGAAAAATTGATTGAAGTTTTTTCCCTAAATAAACAAAATTATAAAAATCAATTTTTTCCAGTCTTCTGGTAAAATTCTTTGACTATTCCCTGATTTTTCTAGAAAGTTTAGAATTCCCTGACATTTCCAGGTTTTCCAGTAATGTGGTCACCATGATTGAGTATTTAATTGCTCTAGTAGAGAAATATAAAAATATAATCGAATCCCTAAAAGCGACCTCAACCATAGAGAAGATCTTAAGTAGTTATATCTTTTCTATGATCTTAAGTAGGTAAGCTTAGTTTAAATGATTAACGGCCGGTTTTACAAACGGAGTTTAAGCTTAAGCTTAACTAAACCTAGTTTAAAAGTTAAACCCAGTTTATCTTCGCGTCTGTTTTACAATACTATTTAAAACAAAGTTTAAGTAAGCTTGTGTTGGCGAACCTGCTTTCAATCATTTGCTCATTTCATTCAATAGATGTTGGTATCTGTATCCGGCAAAGTCGGTAAAATAACTCTATTTTACCAACCGTTCAACCGTATGTATCCAGATTTGTATCTAGATATACTTCATACGCGATATACGCATATACGCTACAAACGTAACCTATATAGAAATAAGGCTATAAAGGAAAAAATTATTTTAATTAATAAAATTAAAAAAAGAAATTTAAAAAAATGAATGACACAAATGAAAAAAAAAGATCAGTAAATTTCATGAGTAATGAAATTAAGCATGGTGGCCACAGATTTTTAAAGATCAAATTCACTGACTTTTCCAGGTTTTCTAGAAATTTTATTAAAAAATTCCCTGACTATTTTGTGAAAAATGCTGCCCCTATTTTATCCCAAAAAGCTAAAAAAAAAATTTTAATATCTTTTTAACACTTTTTCTTAAAAAAGTAAATGAGCAAAAAAAAAAGAAATTCTGGTAAAATTCCCTGACTTCCAAAAAGTTCAGAATTCCCTGGCATTTCCAGGTTTTCCAGTAATGTGGTCACCATGATTGAGTATTTAATTGCTCTAGTAGAGAAATATAAAAATCATATAAAAATATAATCGAATCTCTAAAAACGACCTCAGCCATAGAGAAGGCAAATGCTCCTTGTTACATCGTAGTTATATCTTTTCTATGATCTTAACAAGATAAGCTTAGTTTAAATGATTTAAGCCACCTTTATTGGTAGTTTAAATATAAGCCGAGTTTAACAGATAAACTCAATATGTAAAACGGTCTCATTTACTTAAACTTGGTTTAACTAATAAACTCAGTTTAAACTCGGTTTGTAAAACCGGCCGTTAAGCCACCTTGATTGGTAGTTTAAATATAAGCTGAGTTTAACAAATAAACTCAATATGTAAAACGGTCTGATTTACTTAAACTTGGTTTAACTAATAAACTCAGTTTAAACTCGGTTTGTAAAACCGGCCGTAAATCCTAAAAAATATAGTTTACAGTTTATTGAAAAAATTATAAAAACATTATAAAGCCAAGAAAGTCAAAAAATAGTTTTATAAAGAGGGTAGAATTATGAATGGCATGAAGCCATTGAAGGATTTTTAAATAAAAAACATGGCATTCGTGATATTTCTCCTTTGCTTTATAAGACTATTTTTGTTAGCAAAATGTATTATCAATAAGATTTTACTTTAAAACGTCACCAGAAGATGTCAAGTGCTAGGCTATTGCAAGCCCTTGCTTTCATGAATGTGTCCAATATATTACATACTTTTATAATACCGAATTTACTTTACTTGTGAATAAGTTAATTTACCAGTTAGATAGTTAGTTATTCATTGATTTATCTACTCTTTATAGTATTTATAAATTATTTGTTTATGAAGTAACCTGTACAAGAACCACTTCGATTTGATCTATTCTATTTGACCACTGAAATAACCACTTCTATTTGATTTATTTATTATTTACTTTACCCGGTATAAAACTTTAGTGAAAATAAAAAAATAAAAAAAACGCGGTCTACAAAAGCCAGGGTAGCCGCTAAGGGTTGATTTTGTTCTCATTTTCATTGAAAACACTTTTAATGATTGTTATAATCTTTCAGGTTTTAGAAAAATGTTTTACTGATTATAAATTGGACGAAATATTTTTAAGTTTTAATGGTGGCAAGGATTGTACAGTATTATTATACTTAACTGTAGCTGTACTAAGAAAAATGTATCCTGAAAATGATAAAATCCAATGTGTCTATATCCAGTCGGATAATCCATTTGACGAATTGAAGGGATTTATAAATGAAACAATCGAAAGTTACAACTTACCCTTAAAAATCGTCCAGGGTAATATACGTGAAGCATTAGAACACTTATTGGATTCTGAGCCAAAGTATAAAGCAGTACTAATGGGGACCAGACGCACAGATCCGTTTTCAGAAAATTTAAAACATTTCCAGGTATATTAAACTAATGTTAAATACAGGCAACCGCCGAAGAACATGGATACCTAATCCTCTGAATTACACGGTTTCAAACAAACTATTTCAACACTCTTTTTAATTCTTTCGAAAAAGAAATATATATATATATATATATATATATATATATATATATATATATATATATATATATATATATATATATATATATATATATATATATATATATAATTACACTGGCCTTCAATGTACGCGAATATATCTGTTCCATGTGGATTTGATTTATGCGAATAAAAATTGTGTAAATTGAATCTGTTATTATGAAAAGAAAATTACCGGAAATAAACACTACTAAAAATTTTAGAGAATTTTATAATAGAAATTGATAATTGAAAAGTAGGTTTTGATAGTCCCAATATGTTTGGAATACCCCCAACTTGCTTCGCTTAAGCCTCTAAAAATTTCGTTATTTTTGAGCTACGATGTACCGTTTACGAGATATTTACGATCAAAGTTTTCAGTAAGGTAAAGCATCATTTATAAACAAACATAATAGAAAACAGGTACATTTTATGATAGGCTCTTCAGAGCTTAATTCCATTCCATTTTAGTTACAATAAATACACATTACATGCACATTACCTACAAATGTATATGAAATGGAATCCCGTCTTTTGTAGTCTCAAATAACACGGTTTCAAAGAACACTGAACCAATTAATCGCGTTATTCGGGGGATTGCTGTATATTTTTGTTTTATTTATTTATGCCTTTATTTTCTTTTTTAGATGACCGATAAACACTGGCCTCAAATAATGCGTGTGAGTCCGATTCTAGAATGGGATTACGCAGACGTATGGGAATTCTTACGTGATCTTCAAATACCTTATTGTTCTTTATATGATCTTGGCTATACGTCCTTAGGCAACAAAACGAATACGGAGTTTAATGAAGCCTTAAAATTTCAAGATAAATATTTACCGGCCTATTTATTGACAGATGGTAGTTTAGAAAGAGATGGGAGAAATAGTAAAAAGCCCGTTATACAAAACTCGAGATAATGGCAGTTTTATATAGTTTGAATTGAAAATAAATTAGCTGTTTTAATTGAAAAAAAGTTATTGTTATTTTTAATATTCGGTATAATTATGCAGAAGCACAGCACTATACCTATTTTTGGCTATCAAAAATCAATCAGTTGTCCAATTTTCATTTTTTTTAAAAATGTTCAGTATTACGCTGAATTAATTTAAAAAAATTCTACAGTTGGATATCAATACTGAAAAGGCTGGTAAACTTTTGTTAAATCTGAAAAAATTCATATACATATTGATAGAAGTAAGTATACAGGGAAGAACCACTGACATATTGTAAAAAAAAATTACTAATTGGTCTAGATACGGTGAATAATATGATAATTACTATTTTATTACGGCGAAACTGTTTAACCAGGAGCTTTATAGCTTGTTTACTTTTCAAGCTCTGGCCAAACTTATACTTTTTTTTTAAAATCGCATTATAATTTGCTAATAATACTGATCTAATGCATTAATAGAAAACATGAATAAAAAAAAATTTTCCCCACGTTTGTTTTTAGATTTTGCTTAAATTTATCAATTTGGCGGTATAGGGATATGTATCTGTATAAACTCTTCTTTATAGAGATACGTATCTGTATAAATCTGCATGAACCTCTCTTAACCGAGCAATATTTTCACGCGATAATTTCTTTTAAATCAAATATTCTGAAATTCTATACAAAGTCAGTTATTTATGGTACTCCACTTCGTTCGCTAATGTACTAAAAATTAGCCATTTCCATATTTCAATGGTAATTTTCGCATAAAATTTTTTGCCCGATTAAGAGAGGTTCCACTGTAGTTATTCAACCAGTGGTAACATTGCTCGTGTACGCCTAATAATACAAGTGGTAATAACATTTTAACAAAAATATGCAGCAACTAGACCAACTGCTTCAAATTTCCAATCTACTATTATATATTACTTGAAATTAATAACAAAGTGTGAACAACAGTGGTATATTTTAGGATTTTACAATATATTTCGGATACAGGATATTTCGGTAAAAACATGGATAGACAAACACCCCTGACAGAAAATTTAAGACCACTTCAATTCTTTTTCTTACAATGGTTTTATCTGTGCAATGAAAACTTTAATCTAAACAAGGTTGCGTATACGATTTGACTACACATTTGACTTCCAATCCATGCACTTGTTTAGATTATTGACTAAAAGTGAATATTCTCTTTTTTTTTAATTAAAATATAATTTTTTTAATAGATAAAAATTGTTTTCTCTTAATTAACGTTTCTATCATATTAAATAACACATTTTTAGCTTTCTAACGGCCACCGAAAAATTTCCGTACGATGATTAGTTACGAAGTTATGAACAAAGTTTACTGTGTGCTCTACTCTTTGAATTACTATACCCCTGTCACAGCACCTGCATAACACAGCGAATTTCGATTTATAAAAATCGGTTTTTCTGTGAATTTTCACCCTTCTAAGTGATTTTTCCTCTTCTTTCTAATGGTGTAAATAAATGTCGCAAAAATTTTTTAACTTGAGACAATTTTGGCAAAAAACTAATTTTTGTCACTAAAAATTACCAAAAAAACCATGGCTAACGAACTTGTCCAACGGTGTGAGACTAAATACAAAAATTTGGGGGACAGGTCTACCCACACTGTCAACTTCCCATTGGGTGTCCTTAAAGACTAGAGACTACTGTACATAAATAATTCTTTTTCCATTTCGGGCAACTTCTCCCCTAGGCCCCCGATAGAGGCTTTGCCCCTTGCACCATACCGGGGGCTTCGCCTTCTGTATCTAAGGGTGGCGACTCCACCCTTATCAAACAAATGATAACATCATTTGTTCTCAAGATATGCGAGACAAAATATATTTCAAAAACAGTTTCTTATTTCGTTTTTTTTTTTTTAACTTTATAATGATATACTGGCGTTTTTAACATCAAGGAAGGTTCTTAGGCCATTATATAATAATGTTATGGTAAAAAATTTATATAATCTATGTTATCCTAATAAACTTAATTCTTTTTTTTACCACAAAAAACAAACTGCTAATTCGAATTTGCTGAAAACTTTATCCGGTCTTCATTTTTTGATTACGCATCTAATGAAATTAGTCCGGAGTTGATATCATCATTTGTTCTCGAGATATGCGAGACGACAAAAAATTCAAGAACGAACGAACTAACGAACGCACACACAGACATCACGCTAAAAACTATGGATTCGGATTCTAGTGACCTTGAAACGTGGAGATATGTCAAAATTAGCGATTCGTAAAATTGGACCTATTACAATAACTTCCAATGGGAAGTTAAAAATATAATACATAAATTTTAGTGAATATTATTTTCTGTTTGTAGGAACCTCAAAACAAATTTCTGCCATAGTCTCGGGCTCAAGTCGCATCATGAGAGTGGCTGTAATAGCTAAATTCCATTCTGGAAATTCGCTAAAACCACCCATAAAACCTATAAGTCTAGCAAGCACTTAACACATTAATATTTTTTGTATATATCAACATCTAAAAACATTTCAGTCCCTTTTTGACAATCTTGCCAGAACTTAAACACTTTTTTAATTTTTTTTTTATTGTTAAAATCGAAACGTTATTTTGAAGACGGTTAAAATTACTATATTTTACATCAAAATGTCAAAACAATCACCCCCTAGTTAATTACCCCTAGACCCCTGAGAAAAAAAATGATGGAGTTACGAAATTCAAAAGGACATTTTAAAAATGTGTGTATTCGCTATGAGCTTTTGTCTGGAGGGAATCCAGCTCCTCAAAATCGGCTCCAGCGCTCAAGATGGACAGAACATATCAGTTTATCAGGACGGCATTTGTACATAATTTCATTATTTTCTTTAAGAAATAGTATTTTGTTCTAAATACTTGTTTGATTTTTTCAAGGCGAGTATTTAATACGATTTCTATTTACCAGCTTCTACAAAATAAAAAAAAATCATTTGTAGCACTACTATCAAACGTTATTTTATTTTGAAATTTTCAAAAAAAATATAAAAGTTATCTCTTATATGCTTTTTTTGGGTTAATTATTGAAAAATATTCTATATTCCGACATTTTTGAGGTAAAATGAGCAGATGTATGGTTTTTATTAAACAAATTTCAGCTTTTTAATATATTTTCGCCTTAAAATATTTAATATTTTCAAAAATGTATGATAGAATTTGTCAAAATTTAAAATTATTTGTATTGTTCTCAAAAAAAAAAAAAAAAAAAATGAATGTGCAAATTTATTTACCTGTAAAATGCTGTGTTTATACATAATAATTATAACAGTATTATCATTTGGATAAAAAATTACGTAAAAATATTATTGTTTGAATATGATTTAACGTAATTTTTATGCGATTGTAGCAAACTCTTATTAATTTTAGTAAGATGTAAACATAATCTAAATTCTGACCGTATCACATAAAACAAACTTTCTTGGTAATTTTCTTACAAAAAAATGGAATAGATAGGTTATAAATATTTACTCAACTGAGAGAAACAGAATATAACTGAATCGTTAAATTGAATTTAAAAAATCATGACACGTCACTTATAAAGCCGTTTTTTTTAATATAGCAACGCAAAAAATGAGACAGAAAAAAAAAGACTGTGAGTGCGAGTGTAATAAAAAATGATTTCTTCCAACATATTTTCTAACTTTTCTCAAAAATTAATTATTTTAGAGCAATGGTGTAAAAACATTTTTTAAGCATATTGCCTTTTACTTTGGCTTGGTGTAAAAAAAAAATTGAAAAATTGCTTAATTCTGACAAAAAACTAATTTTGTTGACAAAAAATGCGCGAAAAACCTACTTCTGGGCATATATATATATATATATATATATATATATATATATATATATATATATATATATATATATATATATATATATATATATAACTAGTTGCAAAGTTTTTGAGGTATCAAAGTCCAACAAAAAGGAAAGATGTATTTTTAGTAAGAGATATACATATTTTATTATATTAAGAAGATAAAATACTTTTGCAATAAAGATGGATATAGAGTAATTATGTCTAAACTCCCCCTATTAGTTGTTATATCTCTCACTCAGGTAATATTGAACGATACATACAATGTATGAAAATGCACTACGTTGTAAAAAAAAGTAATCGATTTTGAAATAGTTTGCTTATTTATATAGTAATGCAATGATGTACCTACTTAAATAAGCAATTTTAAATTAAATAAATTTCCTATGAATGTTTTTCAATATGGGAGCAATTTTTTCCGTCGTAAAAATATTTTGTATAATATTATTAAGTACTCCCTTATCGAAGCTGTCCAGATCTGTTTTATGTTTTACATGTTTTTTTCTTTATTTTTCAGCAAAAATAGCTTCCGATCCATCATTTTTTTTTTTTTGCTTCACTAGCTATTCTAGTTAAAGTTGCCAGCGATATACCCGTAGCTGCAGTAACACGATTTTTAACTTGAGTTAATGGGATTTTCACACCATCACTTTCACTTTTCATAAACACTAACACATTTAAAATGAGAAGTTTTGCTTGTGGACTTAACATTTTATTTTTAATACTCGTATTCATTTCCAGATTTAAATTAATTAAATATCAATAGATAAAAACTCGATTAAAATAGAGGGTATAAAAAAGTATAATAATAATCAAGAATACGATAAGTTAAAAAAAAATTGTTAAAATATCGAAAATTGTATTTCGCAGGTAAAGCACTTGACTAGCCAAAGCTAAGTAAAAATACTGATTCTAAAAATTACAAATTTATTTGTAAACATACAAATTTTGTAAAACTAATAAACAGATTTTATTGAAAAATTCATAATAATAGCAACATTTACAAAGGTAGGTTTTACGCAGGTTTTATGACTGTATCAGGTAGTTCAATAAAATTGAATACATTTCAATTAATTAACCACTGAAAAGTACAGACTTTAAAAGAGAAAATTGTAGACCGTTTTATTATTTGCAATATTTAGTAAATTGTTCAGAAAGTATAAAATATTAAAAATTAAACGTTTCTAAACTACAAGAAATATGTAATATAATTAAAACTAGAAATACCTATGATAAGAAATTTAATGTTTCAAAACGACTTAACGCTACCAATTTTAAAATATTAAATACTAACAGGAAAATTTTTTATGAAAAATACCCTTACATAGTAATAATAACATATTTTAGTATTTATAAATACGATTTTTTTAATGGTGTAGACCCTTACTTTCATTTATTTAACAGAGTACTGTAGTAAAACTGGAAGTGGACTTTAGTCGCTCAGAAACTTTGCAACTACCTATATATATATATATATATATATATATATATATATATATATATATATATATATATATATATATATATATATATATATATATATATATATATATATATATATATATATATAAATTTTAGTGAATATCATTTTCGTATTCTAGGGACCTCAAAACATATTTCTGTTATGGTCCCGAGCTTAGGTCGCGTCATAACACCTACTGTAATAGCTGAATTTCGAGCTTTTGAATTTCGCTAATAACTCGTTTAAAAGTTGTCGTACAGCGATGACAAAAACGGAATTAAAAGAAAAAAATTGATCTTTTTGAATATTAAAATTAATTGAAAAAGAATTCTTCGTACTAATACTGAGCTTTGAACGTAAAAATTCCATTCATTGAGTACTTCACATATAGAGGCCCCTGCTAATGCAATAAAAAAATTTCCAAATTTTAAAAAAAAATAGAGTAAAAAAAAGGGCTTGGCCTTTATATTCTACTTTTTTTTGAGAGGTTTTGTGGAAGCCTCTATTGTGTGAGGACCCCAGGTGCCCTCTTGGTAATATACAAAATTATATTTGAATATATATTTACCGTGTGAGTTTTCTGAGAGTTGTCATTTTAATTACAGCCAAACCGTTAATTTAATCGAAAAATTGTTCAAATAAGAGTTGTAGATATCGACGGAGGAAACCAATTGCTATAATCAGAAGCTTTATAGCTCTTATGGTTTTCGAGCTATGATACAAACTTACCTTTTTTTTTAAATGGAATAGTATACTTATTTGTTGATAAAAATTATTCAATAAAACAACAGAAACAAAAATAAAAAAATAAAAATTTTTATCTAAAGTTTTTTTTTTTCAAATTTTATAACCTTCGCGCTTAAAAGTGATTTATTTAAGTGAATTTTGGTGAGTTTAAGAGCGCCTGGGTCAAACAAGCCTCATAATTACGGAAAGTAGCTAAGCGGTAATTGTATTTATGCTACATAGATGGCTTTACCGTATAGGTTTACCTAGAGTCCCTATAATAAATAGAGTCGTGAAATGTCATCAGTTTTCTTTCCAAAACAGAGCGGGAAGCTTCGAAATTAATTATCACATGTTTGTGTAAATACTTTTGAGTACATAGTTATTGTTAATAAGTTATGAATTTATGAACAATTAAAAAAATTTAATTTAATTATTCTTTCTAGGTTAAACTAAATGGTTTTTGTTAAATATTTTTTAACTTATTTTCAATTTATTTTACCCAACGTTAGACAGAAAAGGTCGAAGCCAATCAGTGTTCACCATACATGTCATGACTCTATTTATTATAGGGACTCTATTTTAGTATAAATGAAAATGGCCAAAAATTTAGAAATTTAGAATGTCAGCTATTTAACTAGGCAAATTTTATTAATTTTTATTCAATTTTTGGTGTTCATATGGATTTATAACTAAAATGTATCTTCCTGGAATGTAAAATGACAGAAAAGCCCAATTCGGAAACGAGAATAAAATTTATTTAGGAATTTAGAAATTTTGAATGCCTATGGAATACAAAATCTCCTTTATTTAAAAATAGAGCCATTCGGGAAACGTCCTATAAAAAAGTCGTAGAAGCAATGATCATATCAGGTGTACCAGAAGTCAAATCTAAAATGCGAAATTTACGTTCAACTTATTATCAGGAAAGAAGAAAAATTGAAAAATCTGTGAAATCCGGCAATGGCACCAAGGGAAAATTGTAGAACACGTCGACATACTGTAATTTCGATGTTTGCCGGAAAAAATAAACAATCTTATTCTATGAAAAATGTATTTTATTTTATATCCTAAAAAATTCTAAATAATAATCAAAAAGAAGTAATTAACGATAAAATGACAATTTGTCATCCAACAAA
This sequence comes from Brachynemurus nebulosus, assembly GCA_035578155.1. Taxonomy (NCBI): domain Eukaryota; kingdom Metazoa; phylum Arthropoda; class Insecta; order Neuroptera; family Myrmeleontidae; genus Brachynemurus; species Brachynemurus nebulosus. The sequence goes on from JAPWDM010000002.1 coordinate 1,094,063, forward strand.
TAAAGTATATCAAGAAAATGATCCATAATCATTTGGTTACAAACTAAAATAAAAAAATTTCGCAGTTTTGTAAGATACTAAAATACAGTGGACTTTCGAAGATTGTCCAATCAAAAATTGTCAATATTGCAGTGATAGGGATTTAAACATCGCATGTTTACGTCACACGAATACTGCAGACACACAATTTTTGTGAATACAATGTTCGTGTGACGTCAACCTTGGTAATTTAATGCCTGGGAATGCCTTCCATGCAAGTGGGACTAGCAGTAAATAAGATATTGACATTTAATGGGATTTCATGGTAGTGCCGTGAATACTATTACTCCGAATGCAATGAAATTTGTAGGGGACCATCTAGGAAGCAGACCGCATAATCTATGATAATTTCAAAAAAATGAATTGAATAGTTCAGAAGTTATGCCACTTGGTGCAATTTAGTATATTAATGGAATGCCATGGTACGTATGAAATGACGTAGCTACCGTTACTACGATTTCGATTAAATTCATAGGGGACCATCTAGGAACCAAACTGCATAATTTCTAAAAATTTCATTACAAACAATCGAATAGTTTAGTAGTTATGTCACTTGGTGCAAACTGATGACACACAGCCGGACAGACACCAAATCAAAATTATTCAGGAAGCTCTAAAACGTAAAATGTGCGTAAAAAATTTTATTTTGGAGGGAAAAATTTTTTATTGTTCAAAACTGATCACAATGCTTCCGCTGCTGTAGTAGGTAGTCTCGGAAGCAATAAAACAATTAGGCAATTTGATTACACACTAAAGTAATTAGAATTAATAAAATTATACTTTAAGTATATTTATTTATTATATTTTATTTAGGAAGTGGTTGTAATTAAATAAAATTTGTGTAATTTTATTAAAAACTTTATTAAATACTGTCGTTTTCATAATATGGAGAACCGTTTTAACACGGAACACGTTTTAAAGATCATAAAATTTTAATAAAATCGGTGATTATTTTGAACTTAAACAACCTTCACTAACGGCGTGTTTAACTAATTCACGCGGTAATAATAATTGCTCTAATTTTAAACATTCCATAAAATGAACTTTGCAAATTTTTATTGATTCTTGATAAAAGAAAAAAAATTACTGGAAAAGAAATTAAGGTTATATAAGGATATGTTTAAAATACATGTCTTACGGCCGGTTTTACAAACGGAGTTTAAGCTTAAGCTTAACTAAACCTAGTTTAAAAGTTAAACCCAGTTTATCTTCGCGTCTGTTTTACAATACTATTTAAAACAAAGTTTAAGTAAGCTTGTGTTGGCGAACCTGCTTTCAATCATTTGCTCATTTCATTCAATACATGTAGGTATCTGTATCCGGCAAAGTCGGTAAAATAACTCTATTTTACCAACCGTTCAACCGTATGTATCCAGATTTGTATCCAGATATACTTCATACGCGATATACGCATATACGCTACAAACGTAACCTATATAGAAATAACGCTATAAAGGAAAAAATTATTTTAATTAATAAAATTAAAAAAAGAAATTTAAAAAAATGAATAACACAAATGAAAAAAAAAGATCAGTAAATTTCATAAGTAATTTCTTTCTGGTAAAATTCCCTGACTTCCAAAAAGTTCAGAATTCCCTGGCATTTCCAGGTTTTCCAGTAATGTGGTCACCATGATTGAGTATTTAATTGCTCTAGTAGAGAAATATAAAAATCATATAAAAATATAATCGAATCTCTAAAAACGACCTCAGCCATAGAGAAGGCAAATGCTCCTTGTTACATCGTAGTTATATCTTTTCTATGATCTTAACAAGATAAGCTTAGTTTAAATGATTTAAGCCACCTTTATTGGTAATTTAAATATAAGCCGAGTTTAACAGATAAACTCAATATGTAAAACGGTCTCATTTACTTAAACTTGGTTTAACTAATAAACTCAGTTTAAACTCGGTTTGTAAAACCGGCCGTTAGAGACATATTGTTAAAATACATACTGCAATCTTGAAAAATGTTGTATTGAAATATTTTTTGGACAATTATTTCCTTTTTTTTAAAAAAAAAATCGTTTAAGGCTATACGAGCGTATTTGTTTCCGGGCAACTTGTTTTGGGGCGAGCAGGCGGAGGTAAAATTTTGAAAATTGTTAATATTTAACCATTTAGTTAAGGAACAAATGTGCTAACAAGAGTCGAAATATATGTTTACAATTTAAAATGTATTTTACCTCTTTTTTTATTATTTTATATATCCCCATTATCTGTCAAAAAAAACCTAACAACAACACTTCAAATAAGGGTAGTTTAATATAATTTAGCAGTTAGTAATATGTTCATCTTTTTTTATTAGGTATTTTTATTGTTAACTTTCATATAAATGTGGGGTAGGATTCTCAAAAACCGTAAGAACAACAGAAATTACATATAATAATTTTGATTTTACATAAAAAATTATTTTTAACATTGAAAACGTTTATGGGGACTTATTTCAAATTTCAAATGTAATCGTATTGTTAGGGTATTTCTACTAGTACTAAAAATTTAAAATTTAGTATATAAGTGTAGGTTTTGATCTAAAAGAACTTTAGAAAAATTTTTGATTAATATTTGATAATTTGTATCCATTTTATGCAATATCATAAAAATGCATATGTTTTGTGCAAATATATACAAAGTGGAAACAGATTTATTCAACATAGGGCAAATAAAATGGAAGATTTTGTATGGATCATTAATGTAATATGCTAGTGTTAAAAAACATTATAACTGTGTACTTCTATTACGCCGTTTATTAGAATAAAATGACATAGATATATTTTTTTTTATGGTTTATTGAAATAAAATTAAAAATTAAAAGTAAACAAACTAATTGTTATAAATAAATACTTTTATTACTTTTATTAAATTAAATGTTCAAACTTTTCTCCATTAACCGCTAAAAAATATCCCAATTTATTGTAAAATTCATTGCGAATATTTGGTGTTTTTGTTGGTAGTAATATTCAAATAGGCTGCTACAATAATACCTTGCAAAGACTGCGTATTTGGGTGGGACCTTGATGTGTAAATTTTGCTTTTTAAGTGATTTCAAAAAATAAATTATTTACCGGTAAATCGAGAGAATGTGGAGCCACTTAATTGCGCTCCCACGTCCACTTTAAGCATTTTGAAATGCTGATTTAAAAAATCACGTACTGATCTATAATAATGTCCAAGTGCTTCATCGAATTTAACCAGACTATATTGTTTTCACCATTTACCACAGCTTCGATTGTTGGATCAATACCGTTTATTAACTGAAGGTATTTATCGCCCATAAGTGCTCCATTCATAAAAGATGATCCTATGATATTGCCTTCCAAAATTCCTGTCCATACATTCAGCTGTTGTCGATACTGCGTGTGACAATCTACATAAACATGTGGGTTTTCGGTTGCCCAATACCTGCAGTTTTAGAAACTGGAATATTGTTGTAAAGTAAGTGTACATTCATTGGTAAAATACAAAAATTTCAAAAAATCAGGATCTAGATTTGATTTGTTCATCATTATTTTGCGAAATTGGTTTCTCACATCCGAATCTTCAGGGAAAAATTCATGCAAATGTTTATACTTGGATGCAGAGTAAATTTGTTTTTTCAAAATTCTATGTACATTAGTATGGCTAATATTTTTCTTTTTAGCAACTGTTCTAATGCTTCTATTGGGATTTAGATCAAAATCAGCTAAAACATCCATCTCCAAATCTTTATTAATGTTTCTTGGATCATTTTATGGTCTTAAACAAGTACTATTTACACAACTCGTGATACGAAATGGATCTACAATGTGTTTTATAGTACTTATACTAGGGACTTGTCTATTTTCGTAAAACACACTAAATAATTCACGTGTTTCACGATAACTATTGCCTGCCAAACATCATGAGACAAGCTGAATTTTTTTTTCGGTAGCATAATGAACCATAATTTGTCATTCTAGCTTTCTTCTTTTTCTTGCAAGAGATAAATTCGCAATAAATTTGTATTTTTAATCTGACAAACACAAAAATATTGCAGATCCATGGTAACACGATTTAGAAATGAAATATATGTATATTTATTGATCAAAAAGTGTCAGAGATCACATTGATCCTGAGAAAAATTTCTCATTATACTTGCCCTATGTTCGATAAAACTGTTTCCAGCCTGTATATGTATGCGTGTATGTATTATTATTAATACCAGTTAATACTATGGTAACACAAATAAATGAAAAAAGGTTTGTTGATTTTTTTTAAAAATACCCCTGTCGCAGCATCTGCATAACATAGCGAATTTCCAAATTTTGGGGACTGGCGGATCTCATCTAACAAGTAAAGGTCCCGAGGCCGGACCTATCGATTTTGATGAAACTTAAATATCTTGTAGAACACTAAAAACTAAGGGATACGTATTTTTTTTTATCTGCGGAAAAACGGTTTGAAGGGGTGAAATCGCCCTCCAAAAATTGGGGTAAAAATTTAATTTTTCAAATATCTCGAAAACAGTAAGAGATAGAGCAAAAGTTTAAATTGGCGATATTACTCTTTTTTAAAGAGCTATCTATTGATGTGCAATATGTTCAAATTACGGCAACAGGGGTGGTTGGGGGTTAAAATTAGGGGGTTAATTTTGCAAAAAGGGGGTGAAAAATAAACAGTATAAAAATTTTGTTTACAGATTTGAAATCTACGTCAAAAAATCTAATTGACCTGTTTTTGCTCAATATCCTAATATTAAATCTAGGGGTAGTTAACTAGAGGGTGACTATGTCGAATAATCGTACTATTTGGGTATTTCAAGAAGTTCTTCTTCATGGAAAATAGCTTAAGACAATTAGAATAACGTAGAAATGAAATTCTCGAATTCAAAATTGAGTTTGAGCAACATTGGAGAGGGGGTGAGTCACCCTCTTAAATTACATTACTAGTTTATATACACTAATTTTTGCTATTAACACACTGATAGTGGGTAAAATAATGTTACAATAAGTGGTTCTGAAGTTAGACTAAAATGAAATTCTCGAATCCAAAATTGAGTTTGAGCAACATTGGAGAGTGGGTGAGTCACCCTCTTAAATTACATACTAGTTTATATACACTAATTTTTGCTATTAACACACTGATAGTGGGTAAAATAATGTTACAATAAGTGGTTCTGAAGATGGACTAAAATGAAATTCTCGAATTCAAAATTGAGTTTGAGCAACATTGGTGAGGGGGTGAGTCACCCTCTTAAATTACATACTAGTTTACATACACTAATTAACACACTGACAGGGGGTAGTAATGTCACAATAGATCGTTCTGAAGTTAGACTATCGTATGTAAGGTTTTTATTAGGTTTCGTTATTTTAGGTTAGGTTATGTAATTTTCGGTATCGATAATTTTCGATAAGGAAAACTATAATATCCATTAAAAAACAAACCTAATCAAGACCTTACATATGATAGTCCAACTTCAGAAACACTTATTGTGACATTATTTTACCCACTATCAGTGTGTTAATAGCAAAAATTAGTGTATATAATCTAGTATGTAATTTAAGAGGGTGACTCACCCCCTCTCCAATGTTGCTCAAACTCAATTTTGAATTCGAGAATTTCATTTCTACGTTATTCTAATTGTCTTAAGCTATTTTCCATGAAGAAGAACTTCTTGAAATACCCAAATAGTACGATTATTCGACATAGTCACCCTCTAGTTAACTACCCCTAGACTTAATATTAGGATATTGAGCAAAAACAGGTCAACTAGATTTTTTGACGTAGATTTCAAATCTGTAAACAAAATTTTTATATTGCTTATTTTTCACCCCCATTTTGCAAAATTAACCCCAAAATTTTAACCCCCAACCACCCCTGTTGATGTAATATGAACAAATTGCATATCAATAGATAGCTCTTAAAAAAAGAGCAATATCGCCAATTTAAACTTTTACTCTATCTCTTACTGTTTTCGAGATATTTGAAAAATTAAATTTTTACCCCAATTTTTGGAGGGCGATTTCACCCCTTCAAACCGTTTTTCCGCAGATAAAAAAAAATACGTGTCCCTTAGTTTTTAGTGTTCTACAATATATTTAAGTTTCATCGAAATCGATAGGTCCGGCCTCGGGACCTTTACTTGTAAGAACTGTACCTATTTAAAATAGTTTAGCTTTCTAAGAGTAAAAGATTTTTTAAAATCGGCTGGGTAATTAGTTTTGATATTTTTGGAACCCAAGAACCCGAACGGACTTTGTGCAGCATAGTTGTATCCATCTAAAATAATTTAGTTCTCTAACAGTGAAAAAATTTTCAAAATCGGTCGGTTAGTTTATTTTTTACAATAATGGGAACAGTAAACCCTGGCGGAAATCATACAACATAACCTTTATTCATCTAAAATAATTTTAGTAAAAAGTTTATCCTAACAGTAAAAAACGGGTCCTAGGGATCTCATATAACTTATGGTAGTTCGTAAGGTTCTTGTGGACATCATTTAATTACTTAATGAATTCAAATACTTTAACTTACTAACGGTGAAAAAATTTTCAAAATTTTCGACATTCGCTAAAAAAATCATTGAAAAATATTTGATATGTTTCGATCAATTAATGGTCAACATCAGCAAATAAAAGTTACTCAAATCGAAGAAAAGAATGAGTTATTTGTCCGTAGAAATTAAAATACAAATTCTGAAAACGAGCAAAGAAATATTGAAAAAACTAGATCGGCAAAACATTCTGACAAATAAACTACCCAACTAATACTTTGAATTTTGAATGAAACTTAACATACTTATTAAACAGCGAAAAATATTAAATACGTGTTTTTTTATTTCGGCTAAATACGCTTTTTAGGGGTAGAAAACACCATTCAACCTCTGTAGATGAAAACAGTTATAGCTAAATATTTTTGAAACGGCATATTTTTTGAAAAAAGGGCTGAGTACCAAATTTGTAGAATTTAAAGCGATGCACTTGATAGTGACCCTGAAATCGATTTTCAAGGTCAGTTGAAAATGATTAGCCATTGCCGAACTTTGACCATATCCTGTACCTATAAGCAGTAATTTCATGTATTGACTCAATCTATCTTCAAAATTGATTTGTTGCGTTATTTTTCTAAAATAAAAAAAATAAAAACCTGACGAAATGAAAAAATAGGCGCAAATTTATAGAAAAAATTAGAAGAAAACATTTTTGTAAGTAATTTTAGAAGTTAAGAAAAGATTTAATATCACTCCAATTGTAAGTTAAACATTAACTTTATGTTATATTAGAAATTTTCAAAATTTTTTAAAATTTTTATTGCTACTCTATAGTTATCATATTAGGAATTAAATTCAACATATGATTAACTATTATTTTTCCGATTGCGATTGAGCAAGTATTTTTCAAAATTACTTCTTGATCACTTATTTTCTATCTTGCATGTGAAATTCGTTCGAATATACTTTGAACCATTTAGGGATGAAAAGTAAACTACTCCTTTTGAAAAATATTAAATGATTTTCAAATGACTTTGGAAATTGACCTCAAGGTCAACTTCAAAGTCAAGTGCATCACGAGAGTCAAGTGCTTCAAGATCATCAAGTGCATCACTTTGAACTCTATAACTTTGGTCCTAAGCACTTTTTTCAGAAAATATATCGTACCATAATCCACTTCTATGTTGATTCCTGGTCTCTTTTCCTGCGTTTCTAATATTTATGTCAATAAAAAATGTGCTACCGTAGACAAGGATGAATAGGTACGCATTCCGACTTCACACCGTATTTTTTTGTATTTATTTTATGAGTACCTAATCTTTAATATATTAAAAATTTACGCGAAGATGGTCACTTTATCAGCAGTATCCAAAAAAATTTAAAAATATCGGTGGTTTTTGAAAAATTAACAAAAATCGTATAATTTCTTCTCTATGAAAAATTGGGGTCAAAAGAGACGAGAAAAGAGTAAATGGGGACAACCCGTAGGGTCGACCAAAATTGAAATTCTAATATAAAATAATTTCGAACTTTTTGTATTTATACATTCAAAAAAGAAATAATAGGTACTTGATGATTTTCTGTAAAAATAAACGTAGAATCTAAAATAAAGTTTATATACTCCTGTCGTTTACCCCTAAGTTTATATTCCTCCTATTCTTATTTTAGTTCAAAAAATAATTTTTCAAAAGACTAAGACATAATAATTAATAACAGTGAGATTCTACGTCCATTTTCAGACTTTTGTTTATTAAATTGCGTAAAAGCTAGTAAATGCAATAACAGATATGATGAATTTATAAGGATTTTCTTGTACTACAAAATCTTAAAAATATGGAAACGCGTACTTTTTTTTCGTTAATTGTGTTTTATTCTTTTGCACAAAATTTTAAAAATACTTTATTTTCTTAAGAAAGGGAGGCAACTTTAGTCACAGATATGCCTATGAACAGTTTTTGGTAATCCGGGAAAAACGAAAACACTTTTTAAAATTTTTTTATTGTTAAAATCGAAATGTTCTTTTAAAGAGGGTTAAAATTACCATATTTTATATTAAAATTTTAACACAATCACTCCCTAATTAACGAGCCTTACTTAATATTAGCAAATTGAGAAAAAACACGTCAATTAGATTTTTTTACACAGATTTTATTTGTTATATAATTCAAAAGGATATTTTAAAAATGTGTATGAATGGCTTTCATTAAATAAATTTCAATATATTTTCCATTTATTTTAACAGTGGAATGTCCTTATTAGTGGCTATACTTTCGGCTTGGAGCGAATTAGACGAAGATTTTCTTCTAAAACCAAATTTAATAATTAATTAAAGAAATAAAAAAAAATTTGTGGATTTCCTACCGTTCAAATATAATCTTTATTGTATGTAAAAATGTTATTACATTTTTTCAAAAAACTGTAAGTAAACTGTAAAATTTTCTTTACAAATATGTTAAAATAGAGAAATGTTTCCTTTTTAATTTATTTTTAACTCTTTTTAAATGATTCACTTTAAAATTTTTTAATATTTCTTAATCGAAATTTCATAAAAGAATGTGTCAAAATTTAAAAAAATTTTTCTTTGTTAAAAAAAAAAATTGAATGTGCAAAATTATTTAATATTAGAATGCTCTGATTATACAATTCTAATCATAACTGTATTGTCAATTGGATAAAAAATTACGTAAAAATATTATTGTTTGAATATGATTTAACGTAATTTTTATACGATTGAAGCAAACTCTTATTAATTTTAGGAAGGTGTAAATATAATCTAAATTCTGATCATATCACATAACAGATATCGTCGGGATTTTTTTTGTAAAAAAAAATGGAACAGAGATACATTATAAAAACATTTAACTGACAGAGAAATAGAATATAGCCGAATCGTTAAAGTGGATTAAAAAAATCATGACACGCTACTTATAAAGCGGCTTTTTTCGAATTTAGCTCGCAAAAAATGAGACAGAAAAAAAAAGAATGCGAGTGCGAGTGAAATGGAGAACGACATATTTCCTAGTTTTTCTCGAAAAGTAAGTAATTTAGAGCAACGGTATAAAAACATTTTTTATGCGTTTTACCTTTTACAATGGCTTAGTGTAAAAAAAATTTGAAAAATTGCTTAATTCTGGCAAAAAACTCATTTTGTTGACAAAAAACGCCCGGAAAACCTACTTCTGGGCATCCGACGTGTCTGGCTAACGAACTCATCCAACGATTTGGAAAATCGAATTCGCACACAAAATTTCATAAGTATTAAACGCTTCGTTCGAGAGTTATCGCGCGGATACATATATATATATATATATATATATATATATATAAATTTTAGTGAATATCATTTTCGTATTCTAGGGACCTCAAAACATATTTCTGATATGGTCTCGGGCTTAGGTCGCACCATGACACCTGGCGTAAAAGCTGAATTTCCAGTTTTGGAAATTCGCTAAAATACAAATATTATTTTATATTTCCAAATAAATGGTTATTTTGTTAGAGAACCTGCTAGTGCGAGAAACTAGCAATTTGATCTGAAAGATTTTTGAAGAATCTTTTGCTAAAATATTTTCATTAATTGTGTCCTTCTTATATAATTTTAATAAAGATTGAGAAATAATAAAGAAACTTACACACAAAATGTTAACTTTAAACTTTAATTAATAACTCCAAAACGTTTTCAGCGTCAACTGTTGGGTCTAGAGAGCTGCATTTCTTTTATAAAGTATTATTATATTATAAAGAATATTATAGTATTTACAATAAAATTGAATAAATTTTACAAATACAGTTTTCCTTACAAGAAAAATAAAAAATAAAAATTAGTCACAAATTTTAAGTTTTTGTGTATGTCGTGGGTCTAATATTTCGGGTAATAATTTAGAGTCATAAAATTCAATAAGTTTTTCTTCCATTTTATTTTTCCAAAAATTTTGATCCTTCCAAATTACAAATAAGAGACCTTTTGTGGTTTGTGATCTATAGCACAAATGAACAAAAATCTTTTCAAAATTCTTTCAGTTATTTCCAACTGCCCCATCACCTGATAATAATAATTGTGATTTTTGTAATCAAGTCAAACATAATAATAATTTTAAAACCTTCCTTGGTCGTGTAGTAAGTAACCCATGTATATATTTTAATCAATTATATTTATGTTGAGAATCCCAGCAAAAATGAACACAAATTCATTTTTTCATAAAAATTGTAAACATGTCCCTATAGTAAAAATTACAAATATTATAACGAACTCACTGCCATCTGTTAAAACTAAACTTAATTTGAAATATTCAAACCGATTTTGGCAATTTTTAAGGTTTTTAATTTTTTTTTTAAGGTCAGTTTTAATGTAAATGGTTTTTAAATGACCATCCGAAAAAGAGAAGGTATTTACGCAATTTTTAAGAAAAGAATCAAATTTTTTAAGTAAATACTAAAGCTTCAGTTTTGTTTCTACTATTTCAAAAATGGTGATGCTTTTCTTTATTAAAATTGCCAAAATATTTCATATATCGAAAATATTTTGGCAATTTTAATAAAGAAAAGCTATGAAATAGAAGATATTGGTTTCATTATGTCCATCCTTCTATAAAGCTAGTCCACGCAATTTGGGAGAAGGTTGAAAAAATTCTTCGTGAAATTTATATATCCCAAAAAAAAATATTGTTGTAAAAATGGTGATGTTTAGAGCAATTTTTTGTAATTAAAATGATTTAACTTTTAAAAATCAATGACCATCCGAAAAATTACAGTCTTTTTTCTACCGAATTATGTTTTTATTTTAATTTTTTAAGTTAAAATAAAGCCTCAAAATTGTTTCTAGTAAACGTTGTTTTTGGAGATTTTTGGTTGAACACTCTTAATAATTTGACAAATGACATCTGTGCCTAATCTATGTCCGCCATCATTTAGTTTTGAAAAGGTAATAGGTAATGCCAGTTTCACATGTAAGCAATTTTGACTTCTTTAATATGGTGTAATATTAAATATTACAACCGCAGTTGTAATTTAATTACAACTGCGGTTTATTAAATTATACTGCGGTTTATTAAATATTAAGTTGACTATATGAGGAAAAAAAACAAATTATTTTGATAATTAATGTATTTAATTAATTAATTTTGTTTTATTGTAACAGCTTAATGCGAACATACCATCACTAGTTATTTTGGGTGTTTTGAATGTAAATTGCAAATTATCCGTATTTTTTGCGTTCGATTAAATAAACTTGACCACGGGTTTTGAAAATTAAAACTTAAAAATGCAATTTCTTAAAAATATGAAATAAAATAATGAAAATTTTAGCATAATTGGTAATTTGAAGTAATAAACTAATTTGTAAAAAACATCTCAACATGTTTCCATTTGAAAAAAAAATTTTTTCTATTCCGAAAAAACCGTAGGTCCTAGAAGTCTCGAACAATTTTTTGTGAATGGCCCCCTCTATTTTGAATATTTTTTGTATAAACTTTTTTTCGATTAGATACATATTTTAGGAATAAATCGAATGGCAACTCTTGGAAAACTCACACGGTATATATATATATATATATATATATATATATATATATATATATATATATATATATATATATAAATATATATATATATATATATATATATATATATATATATATATATATATATATAATATTATATATTTCCAACAATGTGTTTTATGGTTTAACAACGAGTTGCTAAGTACATTTTCAATAAATTTTTAATAGAGTCTATTATAATGTTTTTATGGCAACTCTCGGAAAACTCACACGGTATATACATACATATACATATACATACATATATATATATATATATATATATATAAATATATATATATAAATAAATGGCCCCCTCTATTTTGAATATTTTTTGTATAAACTTTTTTTCGATTAGATACATATTTTAGGAATCAATCGAATGGCAACTCTCGGAAAACTCACACGGTATATACATACATATATATTTATATATATATATATATATATATATATATATATATATATATATATATATATATATATATATATATATATATATACATATATACGGCTACGTTTTCCAACAATGTGTTTTATGGTTTAACAACGAGTTGCTAAGTACATTTTCAATAAATTTTTAATAGAGGCTATTATAATATTTTTATATTTTTTATTTAATATTTTTAGTTGTTATTAAGGTAAATTTTAATTAATTGAGAAGATTTTTGCTTTTATTCTGTTATTTTAGAAACACTAAAGGGAGCACACTTACCCCAACATTTTTTCCTTCGGGGCAAGTGCGTCTTTTGGATTGGGGTAAGTGCGCTCGTAATGTATTATATGATGTAGCGCTAAAGGGAGCGCACTTACCCCACTGTGTTATATGATGTAAATTCTGCTTGTTTTTGCCCATAATTATTTATTTTAGGTAGAAATGGTACGAAATTACATAAGAAAAACTACCAGAAGCAGACAGTATTCAGCAGCAGCCTTGGAAACTGCATCAGATGATATTAGTATACCTCTCAATTATAATATAATATAATATGTATAATAAAAGGTAATTTATCACTTAAGATAAAAAGATATTTAAATTTTTTTTGTACAGTTACATAGAGAAAAGTATGCTTATTCAAATGCGTTGAATAAGCATACTTTTCTCTACGTAAGCATAACGCACTTACCCCATGGTTTGGGGCAAGTGCGTTACATGTACACATTTCAAAAAAATAATTACAGTTCATTATCACGAAGCTCTCTAGAATTTCTTTCTTATGATTATTTAAGTTTAAAGACCAGGTAGTTGATAACGCTAGTAAACAATCAGATGCGATTAATAACATTGATACAATAATGGTCTGAAAGTTAACTATCAAAAAATGTGGGTGCACTTACCCCACTTTACCCTATCGTATTATATGCAAGATATTTTACATTTTTAGACTAATGGTGGATCAAAGCACACGTTTGATGTATTTTTTATTTTTGTGGCGCATACCGACGTTTTTAAATCAGACTTATATTACATAATATAAATGGAACGTTGATAGACGTCATGCGCAATGCGATGCGATGTAGTAACATAAGTAAGAGTTAACTGTTTTATCTTAATGTAGACGCATATCTGCGTCAACTGAAAGATCAGAATTTCTGAAAACTACTAAATAATAAAACGCAGTTATAGGATAACTTTATTTTACATATATAACAATTACAGATTAGTCGTTTTATTTTCATTTATAGTATTATCAACCACAAATTAACACAAGCCAACAGAAGACTATGCCAGTTGTATCCGTTAATCAATAGAAAATCATCCCTAAAAATAAACATAGGTTTACTCATTTGCCGATCATTAATCAATCTGGATTCATTCTTCAGCAGCATACATTCAAAAACTACAAACATTCAAAAAAAAAAAAAAAACTACGCATGATACAAACAAACAAAAAAAATACAAACATCCATGTTTGTTATCCATGATACAAAGTTTATGGATAACAAACTTGCCATGGTTTATAAGAAATAATCAATTACATCGCGAACTTAATATAGAAACGTTCCACAACCACCTTCTATACCTAACAAACAGATTCTTTGTAAACCTAAATCAATGCCCTGCGGCTCTTATTCACAAACTAAATCAAGTCCCTGAAAACTGGAGACTTAAACGCCAACATATGATCGAGCCAAATTTTACTGTAAATTACACTTATTTATATGTAATCAAAATATTGTTGTAGTCAAAGAGAGACACTACCAACCGCTAACTTTATTGCAACCGTCATAAATATTTTGTTATCCATACCATGATATGACGCTTTGCGTTGAGTTGGTAAATAAAAGAAAATTTGAACATAAAAAAATTTCTAATATGTCATCTTCAAAGCAATCGGGACATAACACTGGTTTCTCTGGACATCCTTTGTACTTGTACTTATCGATTCTTTACGGATTCCCTTTTTAGAACACATAAATAAGAAAAACTGACTTTTTGTTAAACTTAGAATACAGTTGTTTCTGAATTTTTTTTTCTGTTAAGGATCTTGACTTAAAGTATTTATTGTCTAACTCATATTCTTCTTTCACGTCGACACGGTCACTAAAAGATGACTTTTCAATCGGCGGATCTATCTAAAATAAATTTGTTATAAATTATAATAATAAATATAACATTCTTTGTATATTTTAAAAGAAAATAATAATATAAAACCATTGTACTAACCTTTTTGGAAAGAAAACATAAGCAAAAATAAGACAGCTACAATAAAAAACGCCTTGAGTGGCGGGGCCCCATCACGGAAGTCGAATTTTTCGCTACATTTCGGTATTTTCAAGATATCTAAATGTGACTGAAAGGGTACAGGCGGATTGTTATTTTGGTGATTTCAATACTGACTATAAATGTCCGGCTGATCGGGTTTTAAAAAAAGGGGTTCAATTTTATGTCGATAGCAGTTAGCAGGAAAAAGCCAACACAATTCGTACGAGGACGTTCCTACCCGTGCTTATCCGCCAATAGCCTTTGTGTTTTATTTTTAAAAAATATTAAAAAAGGACCTTAAACAGTGAACGGGAAGGCCCGCCCCTTTGAAGATATTTTTTCTTTCCAAAAAATTCAAAATTCCTACTTTATAAATAATAAAAAGTGACTTTAATGGCATTTTTTGATTTATTTAATATTTATTACATTTGTTATAATAGTCCAGTGAAATTAGGGCTGAAATCGGGGTATATGGATGAAAATCGGAGAGAATGTTCTTAGAGTCACTAAGAACAATTCTCCCTATGAAAAAAGTGCTCTGATCCCGGACAAGGGTAGAAACAACCCCTAAAATGTTTATTTTCCAATTATCTCGCGAAGTGTGCGAGAAATGGAAAATTTTTTCAAATAAAAATTGTAGATCTTTGGATTCTACAAAAAAAGTATACCATCCTCTTACCCCTATCTCTAATAATTTGCAGAGAAATCATCCCCGAAAAAAAAAATAAAAACAATTTGGGACTGGTGCTTTCCATTTAAAATTATCAATAGTTAACTAATGTCCGTTACCGGTGAATTTTGACTAGCAATGGCGTCTGATTTGTTTTTATAGGACATGAAATGAGACACAAGAGAAGTAAATGCTAGTAAGTTGATAATATTACATGGTTAAAAAATTTAAGGGCATAGCCGGGTAAGATAAGGAAAACGGCCCTTGACGCAAAATTGATTGTTTTTATAGGAAATAATACTTCTTAGCCCCAGATACATTCCTGCCAAATTTCAACCCTCCGAGGCTAATAGTTTATGAATACACAAACAGACAAAAATTTTCAAAAAAAATTTTTTTTGACGAAATTACTGAACCGATTTATTTGAGTTTAATATATATTGTGTACCCACCTTAGACGAAGTAATGAAAAAAAAATTAACGTTATACCCCTTTATTATACTAATTTTTTTAAATTTTTAAATTTAAGAAAATTTTTTTTGGCAATTAGGCGTTAGCGACACCCACCATTTTTTGTTCAATGATTTGTCTCTTAGTACTCTATAACATATATTTTTATGGAAAAATTTTAGTTGGTAGAACATAGTAATATTTCAATACAAATGCATGCCATGTTCGGTATTACATATATTACTTATGTATAAAAAGGACTATAAAGTGAAATATCTACCCCATTTCTAAAATAATATAATTACATACGTTCATAACTACGATAAACTAGTTTAAATTTACAAAAGTTCAACACTATCTGCCGTTTGTCTTTTTTTATCAATAAAACAAAATAGACACTGATTTCTCTTTTGTTAGAGTTTTTTCCTTTGCTAAAGCTAGACGTTTTTCTAAGCTTGTTTGTCGTAGTTATGAACGTATGTAATTTTATTTCAGAAAAAATTCACTTTCTGCACCTCCTTAAGAAGTGCAACAAAAACATCAAGTGAGAGGGACGAGCTACATATTGCGTACAATTGTACACTACTTTCTTCAAGTTAGTTATATGTACATGTAATAACTACAACAGGTTTTAGCCGGATTGTTGTTATTACTATACATTGTTGAAGTTTTTTGTTCCATTTTATTAAGTTAATGTTTATTATTATTAAAGCAATACAACATTTAAGACGTATTATTGTTATTATTAGTATCTTTATTTGAATAAAGTTTCTAAAACTTATAATTTTTGTTGAGTTAGATATAATTTTAATTAGTAAGTATGCTGAGATAATTTTATTGTTTTCATTCAAATATTCAGATTCATGGTAAAATTAACCTTGAAAATTATTTTTTAGCAAGTTAAAACATATTTTTTATAACAGCTCAAAATATATGTATATTTTTTTAGACCGTCACAGGAACTCCAAGAACTGCAACTCAGGTGGGAAGAGAACATTTTATTGCACTCCTTAGAGTTCTACTGTGTTTTAGAAATAAGGCAGATGCTTTACTTTATGGTCCTTTTTATACATAAGTAATATATGTAGTACCGAACATGGCATGCATTTGTATTGAAATATTACTATGTTCTACCAACTAAATTTTTTCCATAAAAATATATGTTATAGAGTACTGAGAGACAAATTATTGAACAAAAAATGGTGGGTGTCGCTAACGCCTAAGGGCCAAAAAAAAATTTTCTTAAATTTAAAAATTTAAAAAAATTAGTATAATAAAGGGATATAACGTTAATTTTTTTTTCATTACTTCGTCTAAGGTGGGTACACAATATATATTAAACTCAAATAAATCGGTTCAGTAATTTCGTCAAAAAAAATTTTTTTTGAAAATTTTTGTCTGTTTGTGTATTCATAAACTATTAGCCTCGGAGGGTTGAAATTTGACAGGAATGTATCTGGGGCTAAGAAGTATTATTTCCTATAAAAACAATCAATTTTGCGTCAAGGGCCGTTTTCCCTATCTTACCCGGCTATGCCGTTTGTATATTTTGAAAATAGGTAGCGCCTACTTGATTTATATAATATTAGAAAATATACAATTTATGTTTACGTAAATCATTTTGAAACTGTAATTTGACGATTGTGAAGATATTTTTCAATTTAAAAATGGAAAAATGAAATAGATACCAACATTTTACAGAAAAAGAAAAGATAATTTTAACTGAAATTGTATAAAAGTATATTTCAATAGTAGAAAATAAATATAAATATTTGTGATACTATGGAAACTAGTATCACAAAATTTAAATATTTTTAATCGACTCACATGGCCGATTGCACCAACATTATTAATCGGCACAAATATTTATATTTATTTTCTACTATTGAAATATACTTTTGTACAATTTCAGTTAAAATTATCTTTTCTTTTTCTGTAAAATGTTGGTATCTATTTCATTTTTCCATTTTTAAGTTGAAAAATATCTTCACAATCGTCAAATTACAGTTTCAAAATTTTTTACGTAAACATAAATTGTATTTTTGCTAATATTATATAAATCAAGTAGGCGCTACCTATTTTCAAAATATATAAATTTAAATTTTTTAACCATGTGATATTATCAACTTACTAGCATTTACTTCTCTTGTGTCTCATTTCATGTCCTATAAAAACAAATCAGACACCGTTGCTAGTCAAAATTGACCGGTAACGGACATTAGGACAATAGTCTAGTCTAGAAGAGCCATTTTAGTGAAATCCTCATAGAGGGCACCAAAATTATGATTTTGGTGTCATTCGATTCGTATTGACCTCTAGAAACTTTTTGAAAAAGTTGAAAATGCGCTCATAAAAATTGCAATTGTTATAAACAAAAGAGTGAAAAAAAAATGAGTGTTTTTGTTTTTTTGAAAAATTTCAAAAACTATTCAAGATTTTTGAAATTAAAAAAAAGATCTGAAAAGAGCAGGAAATTTCACAAAAATAAGTCCCAACTCCCGAAACTGTATCTCCAATATTTATAATTTTAACAGAGCCCTAAAGTTATTGCTAAAATGGGGTGTTTGGCGTTCTCGCGCACCGCGTCGTTCAAACACGGTAGACAAAAAAAATTATTTAAATATATTAAATATCAATATTAAGGAATGAAAAAATTCACGTACCTTCGGAATAAGTTGATAAACAATAATCCGTGCAAAAAAAATTTTTATATGTATTTTTCCATTAGTTATGCTATTGTTAATTAACAAAATTTTTGAAACCGAAAGCTGACATAGAAACCTTAATAATTATTTAACTAAAAAGCTCAAATTTTTTTTTGCTTCGTAGAATTGTTCTGAAGAGGTGAAAAAATAGATTCCCGTTGAAAAAATCAAAAATTTTTAATTTTCCACTTTTTTATAAACAATCAATTGCATTGAAAAATGAGAAATGTTGATAAAGCATTTGGTTTTTTTTTTGTTTTTTTAAATCTTAATTATTTCGTCTTTTTCTCATTGAGCGCCACCTGAAAATAATTTTTTTAAATTTTTAAAAGCTATTATTTAAAAAATTGTTATAAACAAATGCATTGTTTTTGAGGCAATGGAAAAAAATTTTTTTTGTTTCGAAGGACCAATAAATATTATGATTTTTAAAAGAAAAATCGTTTCTTAAAAAAAATTTTTTATTGCTCAAAAATGCATTTGTTAATGAACAATTTTTTTGTGTCATTTATTATTAATATTAAAGATCCGTTTTTTTTTTCTTTTAAAAAATCATTATTAATATTGCTCTTTCATATTCCGAAGAAATTACAATTTTTTATTTATATTTAAGAAGTTTATTTAATAAACAATTTGTTATAAACAAATAAATTTTTACGTTTTTTAATTGTAATTTCTTCGGAATATGAGAGAGCAATATTAATAATGATTTTTTAAAAGAAAAAAAAACGGATCTTTAATATTAATAATAAATGACACAAAAAAATTGTTCATTAGCAAATGCATTTTTGAGCAATAAAAAATTTTTTTTAAGAAACGATTTTTCTTTTAAAAATCATAATATTTATTGGTCCTTCGAATCAAAAAAAATTTTTTTCCATTGCCTCAAAAACAATGCATTTGTTTATAACAATTATTTAAATAATAGCTTTTAAAAATTTAAAAAAATTATTTTTAGGTGGCGCTCAATGAGAAAAAGACGAAATAATTAAGATTTAAAAAAACAAAAAAAAAAAAACCAACTGCTTTATCAACATTTCTCATTTTTCAATGCAATTGATTGTTTGGGAATCTATTTTTTCACCTCTTCAGAACAATTCTACGAAGCAAAAAAAATTTGAGCTTTTTAGTTAAATAATTATTAAGGTTTCTATGTCAACTTTCGGTTTCAAAAATTTTGTTAATTAACAATAGCATAACTAATGGAAAAATACATATAAAAATTTTTTTTGCACGGATTATTGTTTATCAACTTATTCCGAAGGTACGTGAATTTTTTCATTCCTTAATATTGATATTTAATATATTTAAATAATTTTTTTTGTTTACCGTGTTTGAATGAGGCGGTGTGCGAGAACGCCAAACACCCCATTTTAGCAATAACTTTAGGGCTCTGTTAAAATTATAAATATTGGAGATACAGTTTCGGGAGTTGGGACTTATTTTTGTGAAATTTCCTGCTCTTTTCAGATCTTTTTTTTAATTTCAAAAATCTTGAATAGTTTTTGAAATTTTTCAAAAAAACAAAAACACTCTTTTTTTTTTCACTCTTTTGTTTATAACAATTGCAATTTTTATGAGCGCATTTTCAACTTTTTCAAAAAGTTTCTAGAGGTCAATACGAATCGAATGACACCAAAATCATAATTTTTGGTGCCCTCTATGAGAATTTCACTAAAATGGCTCTTCTAGACTAGACTACAACCATTGATAATTTTAAATGGAAAGCACCAGTCCCGTGCCATCGGGGCCTTATATTTTTCCTAATTTCTCTATTTTCAATTTTAGAGAAAAATGCCAAGAATACTTTTTTCTCTAAATGCTTGAAAATATTGGAATTAGGCGAAAAAAATTTGTTTTTCTTTTTTTTTTCGGGGATGATTTCTCCGCAAACTATTAGAGATAAGGGTAAGAGGGTGGTATACTTTTTTTTGTAGAATCGAAAGATCTACAATTTTTATTTGAAAAAATTTTACATATCTCGTACACTTCGCAAGATAATTGGAAAATAAACATTTTAGCCGTTGTTTCTACCCTTGTCCGGGATCAAAGCACTTTTTTCATAGGGAGAATTGTTCTTAGTGACTCTAAGAACATTCCCTTCAATTTTATACCCCAATTATATACCCCGATTTCCGGATTTCAGCCCTAATTTCACTGGACTATGAGTTGTTCATTTCTTTTAAAATTTACTATGCTTCCTTGTATTAGTATTAAAATAAATAATTTTAAACACATATAACGATACCATTGTATTCCGATGTAAAAATGGGAGAAGTGGGAGGCAAGGTAATGTGGAATTCCTAAAAGGCACTAACTGGATACTGACTCAATACATGTACAAAATTTCAGCTCTGTAGGTTTACTCAGAGATTCTCTAGGCTTGTTAGAAAAAAAAGGAAAAAAAATCATGGAAATATTGGCGTAAAAATCGTGGGGGGGGGGGGGGGGGGGTAAGGGTTAAGAATTGAAACCTCCAAAAAGAGACCGCTCTTTACTATACAGCCTCCAGTTATCGATATAAGACAATGCACACTCTTCAGTTGAATTTTTTCTAAAAATTAGTATGACGGGCTGAGCTCGTCATTAGTC
Organism: Brachynemurus nebulosus; assembly: GCA_035578155.1. NCBI lineage: Eukaryota > Metazoa > Arthropoda > Insecta > Neuroptera > Myrmeleontidae > Brachynemurus > Brachynemurus nebulosus. Next base: position 1,115,213 of record JAPWDM010000002.1, read on the forward strand.
CTAAAGAAGTTAACAATAACAATTCTCAAGCAGTCAAAGAGTCATGTTAGCGCGTAGGTAAGTATCGAATACATGGATCAACGGTTTACTCTTCAGTGTCGTATAGACCTGTCATCCGCCAAGAATATGAGTTTTTTCAGTAAAGAAATCATAATTTAAAAATTGTTTATAAATTTTTTCAAAGGGGGGCAGCAGAGGTAAGATTTTTGATAAGGGGGCGTTAGTGTACAAAGTTTGGAAACCGCTGTTGTAGATAATTTCCTGAAACATTATTTCCAACCAGTTTGGAAAAGTTTTATTGTTTTAGCCGCCTTAGCTCTCAATTAGTCTTGACGCTATTCAGCGTTCATGACCGTCAACGTGTTAAGCTTAGTATACATATTTCATATTTTTCATACGTATCGCGTTACGTTATTTTTTAAATAAACTACCTAATTTTTGCTGCTTCATTTACATAACAATAAATAATTTTTAACTGCAATTACATTTTTACTGTAAATAAATCTAATTAAAACTTACCTTCAAATGCTGACCTATTGAACTTAGTTATATTGATTTAGGGCTTAGGACTCGTAAAGTTAATGTATTTTTCAGTATTAGAAAACCAAACTTTTTTTCTCTCTTTAAATCTTCTATTGTGTAAGAAAAGGGGCCATTATCTGGATGACTGACTGTGGTATTTTTATGCATTTTTCCACTCTCGAGTGCGAATCTGGGGTCAAAAGAATTTTTAAACCCTTTAAATTTTTGTATAGACCCACAAATATCCCTTAAATAGATGTAAAGTTATGAATATCAGTATCATTAAGGGCAGGGTAAGGTATTAAAATAATTTTTTTTGCATTTTTTTTTAATTTTTTTTAACTGAATGCATAATATCTCAACAATATTGTCTCAAAATTTCAAGTTGATTGGAGCAAAATTGACGAAGTTATAAGTATTTTTGTTGTTACCTGGCAGATGTTTCGCTCTCTATATATCTCTCTCTCTCAGTTATAGAAACTTCAATGGAAGTACTAACGTGTTTATACCTGTACTGTATATTTTGTCAATGTAGGGTACAAAATTTAGTTTAGCAGTAAGTATTCTATATCAGTTTTATACAAGAATTTTTAAGTGTTCAAAACTTTAAAGCGTATTCCCCACAGCTCACGTTTTCAAAGTCGGTGCCCCTCATAACTTCAAAACTACAGCATCGATCCATTTGAAATTTTGAACACTATTTCTGTACATAATTTACGAGATAACGCTGGAGAGTTTTTTTCAAATTTGTTAATAATTTTTATTTTGCAATAACAAATTAGCCAATTTTTTTCGCAAAAATCGTGTTTTTCCGTTCTAAGTGTTCCAAAAAAGTGAAAAATTGAAATTTCGAAAAACCCTCCCAGCGTTACCTGAGGAAAACTATTATCTAAAGAATGAACTTTAATTTTTTTATTTCGGATGATCCAGCACCAAGTTATGAGGGGCACCGCAATTCTACTTTTTTCCGAGACACGTTCGAATAATTGCTGCCATTACTGTATTTTTTAATATTTCTTCGTGAAAATTTTATACAATATTCTTCGAATGTTATACCTTAATGTACCACTGGTTTTTAAAGAGATTTTAACTGTGTCGTCACAAAAAAAAAAAACATGCGTTTTTTTGTACGAATTAACCTTACCCCCTCCTTAAACAAAGGAATATGAATAGGCATTTTACAATCCTCGTGCCCTTATATTATTTCCAAAAGTTCCAACAAGGGTGTAACACCCACCGAACGGGTTGGCACCCCCTTGCATCCTTTTTATACCTCTCTGGTCATAGATTTACGTTATGGAAAGTTCTTCTTACAAGCTCTTAGGAATGCAAGAGTAAGATGGTATAGGATAAACACAACCGAAGTATTAACCCCTTAAAGGGGTGAATATCATCCTTTGCTGGACAGAAGTGGAAGAAGATGTAAGAGAGCAAATTTTTCTTGTTTTTATTCCACATTGGTCGCAGCACACTGAGAAGAGTAACCCTCAATTGCTTTGACCATACTTGTCTAAGGGGTTGAAACCACCCCAAATTCACAAAAAGTATTAGAAAATATCTTAAGACCAGAAAGATGCACTCTACAGATGCACTTGTAAACTAGAAGTTGGCATTACGTAAATCTATGTCAAGAGAGATTTAAAAGAGCTGTAGAGAGTGAATCAATCTTTTCGGTAAATGTTACACCCTTGGTGAAGTCCTAGTCAATAATATAAGGCACGCGGGTTGTAAAGTGTCCATTCATATTCCTTTCTGTGATGATATTGATATTCATAACTTTACACCTATTTAAGGGATATTTGTGGCTCTATACAAAAATTAAAGGGACATAAGAATTTTTTGACCCCAAATTCGTACTCAGCGTCGAAAAATGCATAGAAATACCATAGTCAGTCATCCAGATCACGACCTTTGTTTTTTTCATAGGGGTATCTTATTGTTACTTAACCTGAATTTATATTTTTTTAAGACACCTTCCACCAATCTGACTTTGCTGAAATTTCTACACACGATAACTATGTCAGAGCCAAATAACATATTTTTTCGGTAGGTGTCACTCAAGGGGTTGGTTTAAAACATGCACTCTCAAAAATTCAATTATTTTTTTAATATAGTAAATGACGTCATACGAATGTAAAAAAATTGTATAATATAAAGCTACTATATGTCAACATCCTCTGTTAATTTCGTCTAATTATCTTCAATAGTTTTAGAGGAAAAAATTTTAAAGTTAAGGGTTGTTACTTCCATATCTCTGACAATATAGGGGGTAGAGGTCTAATACCCATATTTTCAAACATTACTCACCATAAGCAACGTTTGCGAAAAAGAATAGCCGAAAAAGCCGCTGGGCCGAAATCACATAATATGCTTACCCGGCGAGACCCTTTGATGAGAAGTTAGGAAGCCCAATTCCCTTGAATGAGTTCGTTAACCAGACACGTCGGATGCCCAGAAATAGGTTTTTCAGGCACTTTTTGCCACAAAAAATTGATTTTTATTTTTCGGAAAGATCAATCTTCGGCAAATGCACGTTTTGCGCTCTCCTCATAGAGCGCAAAAGCCTACTTTCCACTAAGATTGTAGAAAAACTATTTTATAATTTTTAGAGCTCGGTAATCTTATGTATTTGATTTAAAATTTTAAAACAATAAACTCAAATAACAATTCTGATATGATTAATTGTCAATCAATACATGTATATTTAAAAGCTTTAAGTATTTCAAAACTTATGTCTATTTTATAAAGTTTGAAATGTTCAAGACAGTACCCACACACATACAATATTATTGTCATAATAAATTATTAATCAATACATGCATTTAAAAGCTTTAAGTATATCAAAAGTTGTCTATTCTATAAAGTTTAAAATGTTAAAGGCAGTACCCACACACATACAATATTATTGTCAATAATTCACGTACTATCAATACAGTTGTATGTTTACGGATTACTGATATATTGTAGCACTAGCATTTACCCGCGGCTTCTCCCGCGTGGAATTTGAAATTATGGCATCTAGTTAAAACATATAAAGTGTACTTTCATCACGTCGCTATTACGCGTCGAGTAGGTATTATTACTTTTTTCTTTGGAATTTTCCCACAGAAATACAATATTTTCCCCGAGCAAAAAATAGACTATAACATTCCTTTAACAACATGCCAAGTTCAAATGAAATCAATGATTCTTTTTTATACTGTTTTAAATATATATTTTCCCACGGGAATAAGACTTTCCACGGGAGTTAGATATTTTCCCGGGATAGAAAGTAGTGTGTGTCCTTTCTCATCGTCTCTGTAAACAATATGCAAAGTTTGAAATCAATCATGCTTTTTTTAATAGTCAGTTGTTATTTCATTGTTTCGTTTTAAATACATTTTCCCTTGGGAATGAGATATTTTATCGGGATAAAAAATAACCTATGTTTATCGCTGTATATCGCCATATTTGTCTATCATTTTTTGTTTCACTTAAAATATATTTTTCCACAGGAATGAAATTTCCCACGGAAAATTTCCCGGGGTATAGTTTGTGTCCTTTCTCATCCCTTCTGTTAGCAATATACAAAGTTTGAAATCATTTATCCGTTTTTTAATAGTCAGATGTTGTAATTTAATGCATTTTCCCTCGGGAATGGAATATTTTCCCGAAATAAAAAGTAGCCTATAACCGTCTCTGGCCCGCAAGCAACGTCTGTGCAAAGTTTCAAGTTGATTGGTTAAGCTGTTGAGGCGTGAAAGCCAGTCAAAGAAACAAACAAACTCACTTTCGCATTTATAATATTAGTAAGGAAGTAAGGATTGGACAGTATCATTTGTATGCATTTGTGTGGGGACGGCCAAAAAAGCGAAACTATAGTGTTAATAATGAACGCTAAAAATAATCCAAAATTAAAGTAGATAAAGTGTGAAACGAAAGTGGTATACCTGATATTAATATTCATTTTTTCTTTGCCCTTAGAGGAAGAAACGATATCAGCAAGCATCTATGTATAGCCAAACACATGAATACTGACAAGAATCTAACTTCAATTAAGTTTTTTTTTTTTTTAATTCTGTATTCTTATGAGTAGATACAGCTTCTGTTTAGTTTTCGTCAAGCCAATAATATATCGGTTTGTGTAAAAAAAAATGTTGTCACCATAATTAGTGCTTTTTCAGAAATATCGAGTATATATTTTGTCATCTTATTAGATTTGACTGTTTATGAATAGCCCAGACTGAGAAAACTTAAAAGATAAAATATTTTTGATCAAAAACTTCTAATTTTGATCTTCATATCAATGGATACTCTGATTTAGCAACAAATCCAGCAATCAAATTAACGGAATAACATTTTTTTATTTAATGTTTCTATTGACGTTACGAATTTAATAAAATTGATTCAAAGAGCATGACGGGATAAACATGGGGTAGCGGCCCCAGACGCAATTAAGGCTGATATTTTTTTAATAAGAAGACATTTACAGGTCATTCTATGCACTACTTTCTTAGAAAATAAAATTAATAATTTTTTGAAAAAAACTTTTTCTTTAATGGCTTTGTATGTTTAATTGGCTGCGATATATGTGTTACGTATAGGTAATAATATGATTATTTCATTTTTAAAAAAAAAAATTTTCCCACGTATGCCCTGGCACACCAACGGAATTTTTTTGTAAAAACCTCTAATAATTCACTAACCCATGTATTTTTTTCAGATTTTGCGAATGGGTGGAAGGGGGTCAAAAATTATCGAATTTCTTTATAATCAATAAATTCGATAATTTTCAATGAAATCGAGCATTTATTAACGACTATTAATAAATTGGATAATTTTTTACCCCCTTCCGTTCATATGATTAGGCCATCTTATAAAATAATCGCAACCCTAACCGCGTCTGGAGCCACTACCCCATGGTTACCCCGTCATACTTCTTGAAAAACTGTTTAGAAACTTAGAAAATGAATCCAAACTGTCAAATACTTGACGGAAAATAGATTCGAAAGACGAATGATTGCCGTGGATTCTTTCAAGGGTAAATATGGCCATGTTATTGTATTTTAATTTTATTATTCTTAAGATTCTGTATTAAAATCTCCTCTTTTCACAGCCAAGTATTAATACGAGTATTTATTCATAAATATCTCAATTTGACTTAAGAAATACTTTGTCATGACGTAAGGGTTATTTATACGTAACACAATTAAATCCGAAGTACATATTACGGCATTATAGCGAAAAGTGATCTTTTTCTATTTTTTTTTTTTTTTTTAATAATTCATCGAAACCGTACTAATATCAATTGGATTAATATTTTTTAACAAATATTAATCCAATTAAGAAATTAAAAAATGATAAAAAATTAACAATAAGAAAAATGTAACTTCAATTGAAGAATAAACTAAATCGAGGGAGGACACCCGTGTGAGTGATAAAATTTAGATAGTGGTGATTGCCATTAAAGTTTTAAAAAATATTTAATAAACAGGTAAGTTATATATAAATTTAATTTTACTAGTGTCGATATAATATGTTATATTGTTAATAATTTCAATGTTTTGGTTTTGGGAGTTGGTGGTACTCCAATATCTCCAATCGTAAAATGATTAATGGGATTGCATACCTTGTAAATCAAAAGTTTCGTTTATTTTTGAATATGTTGTAGCATAACGGGATTTTACGCGATGACTTTTAGTTTTCAGAAATATTTATTCTAAAGTTTTAGCTGTGGTGATATACGTTAATCGCACAACTGGTAATCGTCGGATAATTACGCGAAAAATTCGGAATGGAATCCCACTCACGGATCATAATTCAATACGTATACCAATACCTTAAATTATTATTCTAGATTAGCTCAGCAATCATAGAATTAGGAAAAAATATCATTGTCTCAATTTATTTTTTAAAGAATTTTGTGAAATATTTAGTGCCCAAAGAATAAAGGGCATAGCTGGGTAAGATAGGGAAAACGGCCCTTGACGCAAAATTGATTATTTTTATAGGAAATAATACTACGTAGTAGTGATGTCGGATGATTAATCGATTAATCGGTTTAGTCGACTAATTTTATTTAAATTTAGTCAGTTTTCAATCGACTATTTTACCCTCAACTAAATGACTAAAATGATTAATTGTTTTTAAATGACTAAAAAACGACTAATTTAATTTTTTTCCTTTATTATTTATATAAAATTCGTAAAATCAAAAACTAAAAAATTATCCATTGGTATGATTTTTCATTTTCCATCTTTCTTTTTCTTGGAAAAAATAAATAATAATAATAAAATAACTATTAAGAATCAATAATTTATTCAAATTCAGAAGAAAACATTTTTTTTTAAAGAATTACATAGGTTACCCTATTCATGAATTCGACTAAAAATTTAGTCGATTATTGCTTGCTCGATATTTTCGACTAAAGACTAATTACGTCTAAAAAACAACTTTAGTCGATTAATCGACTAACTTCTCTTCAGCTCGACATCACTACTTCGTAGCCCCAGATAAATTCCTGCCAAATTTCAACCCTCCGAGGCTAATAGTTTATGAATACACAGATAAAAATTAAAAAAAATTTTTTTTTTTTTGACGAAATCACTGAGCCGATTTATTTGAGTTTAATATATATTGTGTACCCACCTTAGGCAAAAAGTAATAAAAAAAAATTAACGTTATATCCCTTTACTATACTAATTTTTTTAATTTAAGAAATTTTTTCTTTGCACTTACGCGTTAGCGACACCCACCATTTTTTGTTCAATAATATGTCTCTTAGTACTCTATAAAATATACTTTTAAGGAAAAATTTTAGTTGGTAGAACATAGTGATATTTCAATACAAATGCATGCCATGTTCGGTATTACATATATTACTTATGTATAAAAAGGACCATAAAGTATCTGCCTTGTCTGATTTCTAAAACATAGGAGAACTGTAAGGAATGCAATAAAATGTTCTCTTCCCCCCTGAGTTGCAGTTCTTGTAGTTCCTGTGACGGTCTAAAAAAATATATATTTTGACTTGTTATAAAAAATATATTTTAACTTTTTAAAAAATAATTTTCAAGGTTAATTGTACCATGAATCTGAATATTTGAATAAAATCAACGACATTATCTCAGCATACTTACTAATTAAAATTACATCTAACTCAACAAAAATTATAAGTTTTAGAAACTTTACTTAAATAAAGATAATTATAATAACAATAATACGTCTTAAATGTTATATTGTTTTAATAATAATAAACATTAACTTAATAAATTGGAACAAAAAACTTCAACAATGTGTAGTAATAACAACAGTCCGGCTAAAACTTGTTGTAGTTATAAAAATATGTAGGTAAATTACATGTACATATAACTAACTTGAAGAAAGTAATGTACATGTGTACGTAATATGTAGCTCGCCCCACTCACTTGATGTTTTTGCTGCACTTATTAAAGGGCCCCACACACGTCGTTCAAAACTGGCAGTTTTGAAGGACGGTTAAAACCGTCATTCAAAACTGTCGTCTAAAACTGTTGTTGTACTTCGCCACACACGTCGTTTTTTCCCAACAGTTTTACCCGTCAAAATAATAAAACTGTTGAAAAGATATATAAAGCAGACCTAGTAGCGCATAGGATTTAGTTATACAGTTATATTGTTAGTCAAATATACAATATAATTATTGATGTTCCGATCTGTCCTCACACTAGATGATTTTATTCAATTTGCACGTATCTTTTACAGGTGATGTTTATTGCCAGTATTTCCAATTTTTAATGGATTTTATTATCCTATTGTACCTTTAACAAGGAACTTCTTTTTGTTGAATACAATATTCGTATATAAAAATTTTACAATTTGCAATTTCATAATTTTTTGAAATAATAAAATATAAAATCATTTCAATTATGTATAAAATATTTTTTCATTCGTTTTTTTCCATTAGTTTTGGTAACTAAAACCCTGACTGCATCGAAAACCTCGCCCGGACGTTCCCCGGACGCCCTCAAAAAGAGGACAAATCCGGGGAAACCCGGACGGATGGCAACTCTATCTTAACCCTGTACGGATACAGGACCGTGGAGAGAAATGGCAGACCCCAAGAATTAAGCACATGTTTTAATAATTTATCGCCGAAAAAATGAGTTAGTCGATTTTTATTAGTTAAGGGTGACGTTTTCAAAATTGGAATGTATAAAAAGGACTATAAAGTAAAATATCTACCCTATTTCTAAAATAATATAATTACATACGTTCATAACTACGATAAACTAGTTTAAATTTACAAAAGTCCAACACTATCTGCCGTTTGTCTTTTTTTACCAGTAAAACAAAATAGACATTGATTTCTCTTTTGTTAGAGTTTTTTCCTTTGTAAGACGTCAAGTGAAACTTTGTTAGCTCATACACCACGTCTTACGATGTCAACAATTTCATACAAAGTTGATTAGCTGTCAAAATAGTATACCAGTTGGTCATTTCGTTATAATTCCCCATGACCCGTCATCGTGTTAGCAAAATAAGACAGACGGTAGATAAAGCTAGACGTCTGTCTAAGCTTGTTTATCATAGTTATGAACATATGTAATTTTATTACAGAAAAAATCCACTTATTGCACCTCCTTAAGAAGTGCAACAAAAACATCAAGTGAGAGGGACGAGCTACATATTGCGTACAATTGTACACTACTTTCTTCAAGTTAGTTATATGTACATGTAATAACTACAACAGGTTTTAGCCGGATTGTTGTTATTACTATACATTGTTGAAGTTTTTTGTTCTATTTTATTAAGTTAATGTTTATTATTATTAAGGAAAGGATTTTTGGAAAATAATAATCACCATTTGTAATTTGAAAAATTATTTTTATTCAGTGCGACGTACGTTTCTTGTTATTATTACGTGTTTATTATTATTAAAGCAATATAACATTTAAGACGTATTATTGTTATTACTATCTTTATTTGAATAAAGTTTCTAAAACTTATAATTTTTGTTAAGTTAGATATAATTTTAATTAGTAAGTATGCTGAGATAATTTTATTGATTTCATTCAAATATTCAGATTCATGGTAAAATTAATCTTGAAAATTATTTTTTAGCAAGTTAAAACATATTTTTTATAACAGCTCAATATATATTTTTTTAGACCGTCACAGGAACTCTAAGAACTGCAACTCAGGGGGGAAGAGAACACTTTATTGCACTCCTTAGAGTTCTACTGTGTTTTAGAAATAAGGCAGATGCTTTACTTTATGGTCATTTTTATACATAAGTAATATATATATATATGTAGTACCGAACATGGCATGCATTTGTACTGAAATATTACTATGTTCTACCAACTAAAATGTTTCCATAAAAATATATGTTATAGAGTACTAAGAGACAAATTATTGAACAAAAAGTGGTGGGTGTCGCTAACGCGTAAGTGTCAAAAAATAAATTTTCTTAAATTTAAAAAAATTTGTATAATAAAGGGATATAACGTTAATTTTTTTTTTATTACTTCGCCTAAGGTGGGTACACAATATATATTAAACTCAAATAAATCGGCTCAGTAATTGGCTTTTTTTTGAAAATTTTTTTCTATTTGTGTATTCATAAACTATTAGCCTCGGAGGGTTGAAATTTGGCAGGAATGTATCTGGGGTTAAGAAGTATTATTTCCTATAAAAACAATCAATTTTGCGTCAAGGGCCGTTTTCCCTATCTTACCCGGCTATGCCCTTTGGCAGGAATGTATTTGGGGCTAAGAAGTATTATTTCCTATAAAAACACTCAATTTTGCGTCAAGGGCCATTTTCCCTATCTTACTCGGCTATGCCCTTTAGTATCTGTTTTGAAGCTGCAGTGAAAAATATTTTTTATAGGTAATAGGACTGAAAAGATTAAATCTTTAGGACATTTCTTTAACTACAGGCTACTGAATCGAGTCAGATTCTTATTTTATTCAATTCTGAGTTTGATTTTTTAAACTTTTTTGCATAAAAACTGCTATTTTAAAGATCTGTATTATTAAATACCCCTGTCACAGCATCCTACATAACATAGCGAATTTTCGATACAAAACTTACTTTTCTTCGAAAACCCGCTTACCTAGAATAATGGTTCAAAACGTATCTTATGTGATTTTTCCGCTCTTTACCGTGGTGTAAAAATTGAGGTTCGTGGTATCGAACGTGTCTGACTGAAGAACTTATCCAAGATTTTTGTACTTTCAACGTTTTCACCTTTCGTAAAAGTAGGATGCTCCGTTCGAGAGTTATTGCGCGGGCGAATGTCATTTTTGACTTCTAGAGACCTCAAAACAAATTTCTATCATAGTCCCGGACTCAAGTCTCACCACGACAGTGGATGTAATAGTTGAATTTTCAATTTGAAAATTCACTGAAAGAAAATAAAGTTTGCTGGATCAATACGGTACTTGACTGTAATCAAAATTTATTTTAAATGTTGAATAATTTTATGTATTATCCTTAAATATATTCAATTTTAGTAGTGACAAATAAAAATATTCTTTAGTTATTTAAAAATTCGATTTCGAAAATTATAAATTTTTAGTCTTCATTTAAATGATTTAAAAACGCAGTGATATTTGAAAATGACGTCACGATTTATAAGCTTTATATGTAAAAACTATAGACAAGATAGACAAAATGGATATGAATATGAATACCCTAGTTAAATGAGCTATTTTCTCAAAATATGTAACTGTCTGACACCAAGGCGGCGACACAGGTAAGTTGGGACTACATCTCTATGATTGAAATTTTAATTTAAAAATTGCTATGTAACGGCATAAAAAAATTGTTTAACACCAGGGCGGCGCCACAGGTTAATCGGAACTATCTCTATAGTTGGAATATTAATTTCTAAAAAATAAACAATATTCCTAGGTAACCTAATTTGAAAATTTCGTTGCTAAAATGGAATTAACAGAAGGTCATTTTTGGTTGGTTAACCTTTAAATGATTAAGACGAGTTAACTCGTCCTGCAATATGGCGGCTCAAAATGCTGTCATATGTACATATCCACTGGTACAGGTGCCGCCATCTATGACAATACGGTATAATTCTAAATAATGTTCAATTTTATCAACATAGTTTAGTATAATTTATTTTTTATAAATTCCTAGGGTTCACTTTTTTAATGTTGGGATCTTTAATTTTTTTCTTTTTTTGTAGCCTTATCTATTGTACTTATCACTTGGCAGTAATAAGGCCGGCATTTTGAGACAAAAAAATTTTACCATATGGTTTGTTTAAAAGGGTTAAATTAATGTCTCGATTATAGACATGTAATCCCAAATACCTGTGTCGCCGCCCTGGTGACAGATTGCTACATATTTGAGAAAATGGTCCATTATCTATGACAAACAGTCATATAATTTTACTTGATAGTAGTATTTGACGAAGCAAAGTTGTTTTTTAAATGTCAGAGTGTATTATTAAATTTATTTTTAGTTTATAAAAAATTTTACCACAATCATGGAAGAAAATTATGTAAAAGCAGATAGTGCCAATATTCCAAAAATTGACGCACTAATGATTGGGCGTTATTTTTCAAAGAACCCTGACTTTTATTCAGCTGAATCCCGAAATTTTAAAACAACCAAGTAAGTGTTAATAAAACCATCAATAATTTCTTTCAGTTCAGTAGTGTACTAAACGTTGTCACTTACATATAAAGTATTTTATTAACTCCTTATCCTTATCAATGTTAAAATCGCTTTAATTGTTTGCTTCAATTTTAAGATTATGTAAAATTATTTTATAAAAATGCATTTAATACTTGTAGGGGTTCACGAGAAACTTACGGTGACGATGCTATTGGTTACGTCCAATTAAAACGAGAGGGGGCCATCTGTACTCTTAAATGTAAAATTACGCCCGAACATAAAATAAAATCAAAAAGTTATTCTGTAACATTAATTGTCAATGAAGAACATGAAGAAGTAGAAAGTTGCAAATGCCATGATTGTGTTACTTGCGAAGGGGGCTGCAAACATGCTGTGGCGTTTTTAATGTGGGCTCACAGGAAAAGTGAACAACCTTCGTGCACCGAAGTTGAATGCTATTGGAAGAAACCAACTCTTTCAAAAGTAGGTAGTTCCTTAAAATTTATTACAACAAAAGAGCTGTCTTCAGCATCAGCAGTTGAGGAAGTTCAGACAGATGAAACTGTTTTTGACGTTTTCTTGAAAGAGGCGAAGAAACGAAAATTAGAGAACTGCCATCTGTTGACACATCTTGTTGGCCCATCTAAAGAATATTTTAAATATTCATTATATCATGTAATGATGGACCTTGATACAGAAATAAAAAAAAGATGTAGTAAATAAAGTTTTAAATTTATTACAAAATAAATTAAGTGATTTAGTTATAAAAAAATTGGAAAAAATTACAAGAAAACAAAATGAATGCCATATATGGCACAAACTCAGATATGGTCGAATAACTGCTTCTAAAGCGTATGAAGTTAGTCGTTGTAAAACAGAAGGGTCCTTGGTTGCAGCGATAATGGGTGCGAGAATACCCGATACGAAACAAATGAAGAGAGGAATATCGTTGGAAGATGCTGTACGTAAGGTAGCAAAAGGAATAATAGCAAAAAAATTTGAGCGATGCGGTCTTTTTTTATCAAAAGAATGTCCTATCCTTGCAGCATCACCAGACGGAATTTATCAGGTTGATGGAAGTAATTCACTTATTGAAATAAAATGTTCTACTACCGAAAAAACTTCCAAAAAATTTATAAATAATGGCGAAATCGGTAAAAAATATTACGCTCAAATGCAGTTGCAAATGTATGCAGCAAATGCAAATATATGTTACTTTTGTGTGGCTAGTAGTAATTTTGAAAAAGACAATAATGTAAATATAACTACAGTAATATATGATGCGGAATATGTAAATAATATATTGCCAACATTAGTGCTTTTTTGGAAAAAATACATTTATCCGATCCTCTACAGGAGTACAGACTTATAATTTTGTATTTATTTAATTAAAATTTATAATAATTTGTAATTTTATTTTTATTTTTGTATTATATTTATTTTGATCTTTTTTCATTCAATGTATAAGGTAAAAGACCCAGTAATTGACCCTGGCCCAGTTTCTGAACTTTTCAACTTTGTTATAAATTAATTAATAATTAAAAAAAAAACTATATTTTAAATAAGAAAAAAAATAAATTCTTAATTTAAAGTAATCTATTCTGTGTCTAATGAACAGCAATTTAAAAAGTTTAGAATATATTAACTAAATAAAAAAAATTTTTTAAGTTTAAAATGTGTGTAAAAACTATTTTTTTGGTAGTTTCCTAACAGTTTATGTTACAAAGTACTCATTTTGATCTGTGCAATATTCATCATGTAAGTATGAAAACTTAATTAAAAATATATGAGCAGGTTTAATATTTGTTTAAAATTTATTTTAAAATATTTATAAAATACCTTAGAATGATTTTTATTATTGAAATATGAGGGTCAATTACTAGGCTCACTTCTAAAGTGGTATGGCCCAGTTAAATTCTAACCAGTTTTTGTTAGTTATTTTGTTATTTATAGTTATCTTCGATTAGTTTTTGTTATTTTTCATAACGTATATAGCATTAAACATTCATTTTTTTCAATAAAAAATTATTTATAAATTAAATTTTAAAAAACTGTATTTTTAAATTTAAGGATCAGAAACTAGGCCACTGTCAGGGTCAAAAACTGTCACATGAGAAATTTTGAAGGTCAGAAACTGGGTCCTTTTTGTCAATTTTTAAAACATTAAATTATTAATTCAATTCAAATAATTATTTTACTTGTATAACTTTATTTTGAAAGCCATAAACTAGTTGATAAAATTATTAATTGTCTCTTAAGTTGAAACTTATATTTATTACTGTCGTTTAACCTCAGCCGTCACTCTTAAAAGGTCAGAAACTAGGCCCGTTACCTTATATACATATATAAATTAAAACTTATAATAGTAAATTGTAATTTTAAGATTATATAAATTAAATACCAAGATATACATTTTTTATTTTATTTCTTTACTAGCCGTGTTACTGATGAGATTTCCCATCAGTAACATCTCAGGAATCATTCGACTTCGAAGTTCTTCAGAAGCCAAAACACATACGTCCATGTTTCTGGCTTCAAAAAAGACGTGCTTTTCATACAAACTTTTGTCCCTTATTTTACTCCCTTAAGGGATGATGATGCACCAAACTTTTATTTAAAACAGGTTCAAAAATCATTTTCTATATCTTTAACTTCAAAAATAACGAATTTCTATACAAATTTTCATTCTCTATTTAATCCACTTAGGGGACGAATTTTCAAAAATCCTTTCTTAGTGGTCACCTACATAGGAAACTCCTGTGCAAAATTTCATTCTTCTAAACCCAACGGTTTAGGCTGTACGTTGTCTGTCAGTCAGTCAGTCAGTCAGTGTTAGAGATTTATTAAGATATTTTTACCAATAGTTACATATTATTTTATTAATGAATCTTGTAAATTAATTAAAGCACAGGCTATTGCGATAATGTCGTCTAATACTCTAATTAATTTATTATTTATGACAGAATGTGGCCTTAACATTGTAAATTCCCGCACTCGGCGAATGACTGAAAATTCATAGGACCTTTTTTGTTTGTATTTCAATAAAGAATATAAAAAAAATTTGTCCGGTTGAAAAAATACTTAAAGGTATTTTAAAGGTAGGGGACGCATACTTGTGAGGGCGCGAAATTAACAATTAAAAAACAGGTATAAACAATGAAATTTTTTTAAATCTCTATTAAGGGTATTATTAACTATTGTATAAAGAATTTAAAAAAGATATTATTTATATTTTATTATTTTTTTTAAATATATTTTTCATCGGTCAAAAGTACCCAAATTTGAGATTTTTCGAACTTTTAAAAATTCATATCTCGAAAACTATTAACTTTATCGTAAAAAGTCATAGGACCTTTTTTATTTGTATTTCAATAAAGAATATAAAAAAAAATTGTCCGGTTAAAAAATGACAATTCCTTGCAATTGTTTAAACAACTTCCGGTTTAAGCAATATGGCCCCGGGTTGCCCCCTGGCAACATGCATTTATATCATCAGTAGGGCAATGTCAACAGGATCGCATAAAAAAATTGAGGTGGAATAGTTTTCGGTACTCATGCGCCAGTACCTCCCGTACTAATTGTGTCTTTGCTTTAATAATATTTAAAGTACACACATGAAATTGAGATTGTTCAATTTGTTCACTGTCAGATGTATTCGATTGCGAATACGACGATGTGTTTGGGGATTCCAAATATTCCCCCGAAGAAGTAACTGATATTTCACTTTCTAATTTCTCGTCTTCAGAAAAACTCAATTTTCTTCTTACACAACTTGTACTAGCTTCTATTTTTTCGAATCTTTTATATTTAAAAAGAGATGTAAAAGTCGACGTCGTCGATGGTTTTATCGGTGAAAACGCAGTATTTTTAGTTTTCATATTTACTTGAATTGCTTTAGTTCGTACTGGTTTATTAATTCGAACTTGCTGCATAAAGTCAAGCTGTTTTGGTTTAATTGTTTGAAGTGAAATAGTTCTTGAACTTCCAATTTCTCTGTCTAGGTTACGTAGTGTTTCATCTATAAAGTAGAAAATTACTTTTAGGGATACATATTATATAAAAATTAATTTATTCCACATTCACAAATAAACTGATTCAGCCATTTCGTGTCAAATTTCCATTAGTAATCACCAGAATTGAAAATAATTTTTAAAAATATTTTACCCTTTCTTTCATCAAAGTATGGTGTATCTGACATACCGATTGCTTCAGTATAATTTTTCACTGCTAATTCAACATAACTTTCTTTCATTTTTTTGGTCCCAGAACATTCCTGGACCTGGTTACTTGTAGCTGTAGATTGCCTTTTTTGATTCTTTTCATTCCGTGTAAACTTCGACGGCAGACATCCACTAACTAGTCGAATTTGATTAGTAAAACCCATTCTATATTTTGTGTAATTGACTATGTCCTTTGACAACTGCAACAGAAATAAAATAAAAATTTCAATCAACTAATAACACCTGAGAAATTGTTTTAATTCGATGTATAGAAGTATACATACGTTAAAGTGATCCTCACAAAAATAAAGGTCTGACTTAGGTGAGTAGCCTTTGTCGTCTATTCTGGCGAGTTTAAGCCACTGATCACGAAGATCTAGGTGACGATGTGTCGGTACATGAATAAATATCATGTCAGGATTTTCCCTCGAAGTATTTAAACAGTTTACCACTGCACAACTTTTATGATAAGTTTGCGACATTTTAAATAATTATAATCAACTAGCACTTAAAAAGTATTGACTTTTTTTAAAAAACAAATTTTAAACATATCAAAATTACTAGCTAACAAAAAATGAACACGTTCACTTCAGGCTTGTTTAAGATAGCAGTTTTGGATAGTACCAAATTGTCAGGATTATGCGCAAAGTAATTTTCGCATGCGCAGAGCGGTCTTAATAATGACTAAAAACGCTTTGCGCACAATCCTGACAGTTTGGTACAATCCAAAACTGCTGCTTAAACAAACCTATTAATTAGGTATGTTGGTTATATTTTGTACAAATATAGAACCATAGATATAGAACCGTGTACACCGACTGAAGTGACATCTGTTTGAGTTAAATCGTGACGTCACTGCTAAGTCGTTTTTCGCGCCAATTTGTTCATTTAAAATTAAACTGTGGTTTTTTGATGATTTTTTTTAAATTTATCAAAAATTAACTAATTCATACGTAAAAATAAACCATTTTGAATCTTTTTTTAATAGCAGTCAAGTACCCTATTATAAAAATCGGATTTTAGTCCGTTTTGAAACTTCTTGTTTATAACAGACGTTAACCACATTTTTGTACTTGATTTTTTTCAAATTATAATGATTGGTATGATGTAAAATATATTAATTAACAACTCTTTTACTAACACTTAACAGCCTCCTCTTTTACCAAAAAATACTCGATAAAATTAGGGATTAGAAGAGTGGGAGATGAAATCCCAATGTCTTTATAACTTTAGTTTTGTATCATAATAAAAATCTTAAAGAGCCACTTACAAATATACGAGTATATAGTTTCCCTACCAAAGCTCTTACCATTTCCAAAATATTTAACAAAATTAAAAAAATATCAAATTTTCAGGGGTAAATGTCACCCCGTTAAACCATTTGTGAGCATGTACGAAATATGGCTCGTGATTAGTTTTAATAAGATCTGCAATCCAGCAAAGTTCTAAAATTTTTTGGGAAATACAGTTGAATAAGGTTCCTTGCTAAAAATTTTCATCTAGAATCTTCTAACAAAACAAATATTAGTGAAATATTTTCTAGTTTTTCAATTGTTTTCGAAAATTTCCTGAAAAAGGTAAAATAATCAGAGAAATAGTAGGAAAATTTTTAAGTTTTTCGTTTGCGTTAGAATGTAGCTAGAAATTTTACTTAATGTATACATTTATTTGACTAATAATGGATTCATTTGGATTTAATTAGAAAAGATTTGATTGTGATATAAGAGACATTGATATGTAACAAAATAAAATGCTAATCATAACAATATTATTGCAGAAAATGCTCTTTTTCTAATTAGGTCATTAATAATCCTTCGAAACCGTATCAACATCAATTGGATTAACAAACGTAAACTTTTTATAATCAAATACAAATCTAGTAATCTGTTTTATATCCATTCTCTGAATCAGAGAAATATATTTTTATTTTCATCTTTTTAAAGGGGTGTAATTTAATTTAATTTAAATTAATCTATGTTTTTTCTTTTTCCGCACCTATGTGTATATAAAATGAAAATTTTGAACAATTTTACTGTCAGTGGGCAACACTAGTTGTCTAGGACAGCAACTAGTTTTAAATAATGGAGGATAATTGGGTAATACTGAATATAAGCCGACCAAGGTATGTACTTTTATTTTAAGTTGTTAATTGTTTCAAATAATTATTTTATTTTATTGTTAGTGCCCTTCGGTCTAGTGATGAGTTACATTTATTAGGGTGGAATGTACCCCCAGAGGAACTTGTCCACATTCCAGAACACTGGCTTACGTATCAAGAACCACCGGCTTCTGTTCACTATTTATTAGGACTTCTTTATATTGGTTTTGCGTTTGCTGCACTGCTTGGAAATGGGCTCGTTATTTGGATTTTTACATGGTAAATTTATTGTTATTATTAAAGTTGTCTGCCGAAATATTCGGTTTTGCATTCGCAATGTACGAAAAATTTCCGCAATGTAAAATCGCAATGTACGATTTTACTGTGAACATTTTTTTTTACTTGTTTTTGATTTCTAAAAAGCGGAAATGTGTTTTTCTATTCGCAATTTAATTTTCTTTTCTTTCACATATACATTTTTTTAAAATATAATTCGAGTAATTTTATTTCTCGTTACAATTTGCTACAGTTCTAAATCACTCCGAACACCTTCAAACATGCTAGTGGTGAATCTGGCAATTTGTGATTTTTTCATGATGATCAAGACCCCAATTTTTATTTATAACTCATTCAATAGAGGCTACGCACTTGGACATCTTGGCTGTCAAATATTTGCATTTATTGGATCTCTAACAGGAATTGGTGCTTCTATGACAAATGCGTGTATAGCTTATGATCGATATACAACTATTGCAAAACCGTTTGATGGAAAAATGACTCGAATGAAGGCCTTGTTTATGATAGTAGCAATATGGACGTATACACTGCCTTGGGGAATTTTACCGCTACTGGAATTTTGGGGACGATTTGTACCTGAAGGATACTTAACATCGTGCACGTTCGATTATTTGACCGACACATTTGACAATCAGATGTTTGTTGCTGTAATCTTCACATTTTCTTATGTGATTCCAATGTCGCTGATCATTTATTTCTACAGTCAAATTGTACACCATGTCATCAACCATGAAAAGGCTCTCAAGGAACAAGTAAGTGGGTAATTTTTTAATAGACCAGTTGATAAATTTTTAAAAAATGTTTCAAGTATAGACCAATAAACACTATTACATATATTATACTACTAGACAAAGCGTAAAGTCAATTTACTGACAGGTTGTCTATTTTTCAGTAAACACAGCTATATTTACTGCAAGACATAGTTTGTATACATACGTATTTTGGAAATAAAACTAATACCAGTTTTTTTCTTTCAAAATTTTACAGTTTTTTCTTAATTAGTGTATCTCTATGTTAATTAGTTAAATTTTATTATCAATATTTTGACAATAAAAAAGGTTACTATGGATACCACGATTATTGCATTGATTACAAATATTACAAAATAACTTTCGGTCGTATTCAGAGCGCATGTGGGTGCTTCATTTATTCTTTGATGCAATCAGTCTATAGAATATATATAATATGTTCATTGGTCTTTTAGTTTCAAGCTATTTATTTGAATGAATATTATCAGTAAAAAAATATTGTTATTTTTTTCTTTCTTTTTAAACATGACATAAAATTTTTTTCACTTTGAAAGGTAGCGCTAAAACGATTTGTGATATAATCGTTCATAACAAACACAGGTTATCTTTATCATTATGAGGTCACACCATTCACACATATGGTGATTATTTTCCTACCACATTTCGTTTTTGAAACAATTTTTCTAGTTTTCTATCAACGAAAATCTAATTTTTATTTTTAATGCAGTTTGCAATCATTTTTATATAAAATACCATAGCTGTTAATCATTTCACGTACACACATAAGATTTTAACAAACGATTACCAATATGACAACTTCATTATTATTATTATTATTATTATTATTATTATTATTATTATTATTATTATTATTTTATAAAATAAAAATTAAAATTAAACATTTAGCTGACTTACGAAAAAATGAGACTTATTTTTGAAATTTTTTTCCGAAAACGAATAAGGCAAATAAAATGATATTAAAGAGTATATTCTGTACTTATTCTGGTACTTATACAAAAAAAAATTTTGAATGAAAAAAAAATTGGCGATCTAAACGCGACTATCTGGAATCGATGTTTTTTAAATATCTGGAACAAAAGCAAAATTTTTTTTGCTATTTATGTTATATTTGAGAGTGAGTGAAGTATAATACAAGACTATTAAAAAATAGTTGTTCTTTTTTTTTTAAAAAAAAAAATAGTACTATTAAAGGATTTTTCATTTTTCCTTTAAAAAATTAGAATTAGTAAAAAAAATAAAAAATTTTATTTTGCAGATATCACTTAAAGTTTTGAAATTTATGTTTAAAGTTTTGAAAACTTTTTTATTTTTAAAATAAATCCAGTTTTTAACAAAAAAAAACGCAAAGTTTAAAAAAAAAATAAATAAATAAATTATTCTTATGTTCTATATATTAAATAATCTTATTTTGTTCCAAAATCTAATACAAATATAGTGGTATAGGTAAAATTATCTAAACAAATGGAACAAAATTAGAGGTATTACTTTATATTACTACAGTTACTCTAATACAAAAATAACAAAAAAGAAAAGAGACAGTGAATTTTGACACGTCTAATTCTGATTAATTTGTTACATTTGTTTAATAACGTCAGACTAAGTTTAGTTAATTTCACCATCTGAAGTAAAAATTGTTATTTATTTTTAAAAACGGAGCAATCATAAACTAACGCTCAAATTTATTAACTCTTTAAATGATTAAGACGAGTTAACTCGTCCTGCAATATGGCGGCTCAAAATGCTGTCATATGTATATATTCACTGGTACAAGTGCCGCTATCTGTGACAAGACGATATAATTCTAAATAATGTTTAATTTTATCAGCATAGTTTAGTATAATTTATTTTCTGCAAATTCCTAGGGTTCACTTTTTTAATGTTGGGATCTTTGATTTTTTTCTTTTTCTTTTTTTGTAGCCTTATCTATTGTACTTATCACTTGGCAGTAAAAAGTCCGGCATTTTGAGACAAAAAATTTTACCATATGGTTTGTTTGAAAGAGTTAAATGGATTTATTTTGTTTATAAAAATCCTAATATTCAGCCAGTCATAAAAATCGTATGTTCTTCTACACACATATTTCTAGGAAGCTTTAAGCTAGTTTAAAAATGTAAGATTCGAGATAACCACGTTTGGGTTGCCATTTTATGTATCTTTTTTTGTTTTCCTTTCAAAAAAACTGTTTTTAATGCTAAATATATATAGAATAATTTCTTAAAATTTCATTTCAGCTAGATGTAATGCTTTAATAAAAAGGTGTTTTATGAAAATTTATACTAATTTAAATTTTTAAAATATTATCACTGTCAATCCGTCTATTGTGTAGATAAAACAAATATTGATTAAAATTCAATTTTCAGGCGAAAAAAATGAATGTAGAGTCACTTCGAAGCAATCAGAATCAAGCGCAAGCCTCTGTCGAAATTCGAATAGCAAAAGCTGCTATCACTGTATGTTTCTTATTTGTTGCCTCATGGACTCCGTATGCTGTAATGGCATTAATTGGTGCATTTGGTGACAAGAACTTACTTACACCAGGCGTAACAATGATACCAGCTTGTACCTGTAAATTTGTTGCCTGTATTGACCCGTATATTTATGCCATCAGTCATCCAAGATATCGAATGGAGTTACAAAAGAAGTTACCTTGGTTGGCAATAAAGGAATCATGCCCATCTGACACCGTGTCCACAGCTACAGAATCTACAGCTCCAACAACACCAGCACCAGTTGAAACGTAAGGCTAAAGGCTAACACAATCACACAAAGTTTTATTCCTAGAAACGCTGAAACAATTTGAGAAACACTTCGAGTTATTTTTTACGACGACTGATAATGTTCAAGGATTAACGATTTTATGTTGGCATTAATGACACCATTTAAAATTTTCTACAAAAATTAAAGTCATTGTAAAAGTTACTGTAATGTAATTAGTTTTATTTAAAATAAAAATCTCCGATTTCTTAAATATGGTGTTAAAAATGTCAAATTAAATTAATTATTGTAATTAATAATAATAAAAATATGCAACTAACCTAAAAAAATTATTATTATCTTCTGTAATTTAACAGTCCGTCCACACGTTCACACTTTACTACCGACTTAATTGTGCAAACCAGCTTGTACAAGTAAACATGTGCGCATGGGCGAGAAAAGTATCTCGTACAAACTCATTGGTGTGAAACACCAAGTTTGCACAGGCTTGCCTGTGCATGTGGACAGTACTCAAACCGCGTTTTAGTTTCACTTATATAAAAATCACAGTGTAAGCATTCTGAGGACTACTACAAAGAAACAGATTTGCAAAGATATGTTGCTACTGTGTGGCTATCGTACCGTATTCCGTGTTATTGTACAAACTGAACGCGCAGGCAAGTATTTGTCGTGTAGACGGACCATAAAAGTTCAAAAAAAACTTTAATAACGTATGTATGAAATGGGTCTTAGTTCGTTATTCATCTAACCGTAATAACTGAAAGCTATATATTTTTAATATAACATATATATGGTGACACTTTCCTGGTTTTTATTTTCTGTCTCAGAGTTATCATTTCTAAGTTTATTTTAATTCAAGATATTTTGCTAAACGAAAATGAAACTTGGAGTTTATGTAGAACTAGAAAAGCGTTCTCAAATATAGAAATGGATATATTCCCAATTTACAATTATAAAATTGATACAAATATAAAATTTAACCCCTTTAATAATTAATTTAACCCCTCGTACAGCATATAGGCAATCTAAATTACTTTAAACACTTATTTATTCATACGAAATGTCATTGTGACAACTAATATTTTAATTAAAAGAAAGTGTTAATCGTTTTCTTCATTTTTTTTTAATTTACAAGAAAAAGTGTGATATATCTGTAAAAACTAAATTTTGTAGATAATATTAAAGATTATTAGGAAAAGTGTTACTGTGCGTTACCAAAGATTTTAATTTTTTTTTCATATTTTTCATCAAAAGGGTCCAAAGAAAATTGCAAATGTAAAATTTATATAACAAATAAAACATTCGGTTTTAAATCAAATTTTAATTATAAATACAGATAAAATCCAAGAATTGCACATCCAAGAAATGCACAAATGAGACACAAAAGCCATGTCCTGTTTATAAACGTGGATAATAGTGTAGAAGGGTACATTTTGTAGCAATTCTTGGATTTCTTCTATATTTTATATTCTAAAAACAGCACTCAAAGAAAAACAAACTACCCACAATCCATTATATTTTTTAATACATTGTATTAATCGGATAATTTATTAAATAATTTTAGCTCATACGTTCAGCCGGACTTTTATTCGTGAACACTAAGTTAGAATTTTGAGTATTCAAGAATAATTCTGTTCACGATCAGAAGTTCGGCTAAACGTTTTAGTCGGAACTTGCCTTTACATAAAATAAATATAAATTTTTTTTTTCATTCATGGTTTGTAGCTAATAATAAGTAAATAAATAAAAATAAATACTAAAATTTACCAAAATCTTGAATTGTCTGATATGGATTTTGATTTGTATTTATGAAGCTAATATGAAATTTGTTAATAATTTAAACTTAGTTAATAAAAGCTTGATTATTTATTACATTTTAAATATATTTGTATTTAAATTTGTTACGTAACTTGTATTTGAATATTTATAATTTCAAATAAAAGATTTATAATTTAATAAAAATGTTTGAATTACTTTTTAACTAAGAGATATAGTTGTCCGTCTTACAGCAGCACTCAGTAAAGGATTAGGATCAGGTTGTTCTTTTAATATATTAACCATAGTCCATTCTCGATTTTGCGACGATTTTTTAATAGATTCTAAAACCGCTTGAACGTATAAACCATCTTCAAACGTGGCTGCTAGTTGTACCGGTTCTTTGACCCATCCAGCTTGTTCACGCACTGGTAAAAATGCTTCCCGTAAAGCACCAATCATTTTACACAAACCTTTAATGTAGGGTCGTGGTATAACTGACACAGGTGTGGGGTATTGTAAATCTTCAACATCTAAATACAACACTTCCTCTGATGATTTGATATCGCTGTGTTTACGTCCAAAAAGATCTCCTCCACGAACGGCTAAATGACCATTTTTTCCACAGACGAGGACTTCTTGTTGAAATCCGCTTCCTGCTACGTGATTATTTAAAGTGGCTGTCACTAAAATACCATTGGTAAATTCCATTTGGAATGAACAGAAATCTGGAGCTGATATATTGCGTATACCTAAAGAAACAAATTACCTATTTTACAATAATTTATGAAATTTAATTTTATTTGAATACCTTTTATTTTATTTGTGGTTTTTGTAAATGTACGTATAATTCCGTGCACACGAATGGCTTTTTGTCCAGTAAGATACGTAACTAAATCTATAACATGGCTTCCAACTAGAGTAAGAGTTCCACCCCCCATGGTTTCATCACACAGCCAGTCATAACAATCATTCAGTAACGACCCCATTTGAACTTTCACATCTATTAAACTAATGTCATTATTATTTCCCAGATATCCGTCTCGAATAGCTTTTCTCATTTGTGAAAATGCCGGAAGAAACCGTAAAGAATGATTTATGATTGAAATAAGTGATGGATAATACTGTGCCGCACAGACCATTTTTAACGCTTCAGACTGGGATAAGCCAGCTGGTTTATCACAAACGACATGTTTTCCGATCCCTAAAGCTTTCACAGCTATTTGAGCGTGAAGAACTGGTGCACATAAGATAAAAATTAAATCAACATCTTTCCTTAAAAGAACATCATCAATTTTATTAGTGTAAAATGGAATTTGCAACTCCCTTGAAGTTTCAAGTGCATCTTGTAGTGTTTTACCCCATAGCGCTTCGATTTTAAAACCCTTTTCACGTAATACTGGCACTAAAACTTTTACAACTGCACCTGTACCAAAAACACCAATACCGGGTAACATTTTTATTCACAAATTACAATTTTTTAAAAGATAAATACACCACAGAATAAAATACACTAATATTTATTATCTGTCATTTTGACATTTGTAGTAGGTATGTATGTATTTTGTATTGGCGACGCAAAGATTCTCGCTTGCGCCTCTGGTGGTAAAAATAGAACTATCATCAAGTAAAAATATACGTCATATACGTATACGATTAATGGATAATATAAAATCCAGTAATCCGCGCATAATTTGTATAGCACATTTTTCTATCGACAATTAAAATTTTTTACTTGATACAGCTTCTAATTTAAAAAACCAGGAGCGCTCGCGTAATCTTTGCGTCGCCAATACGTCAAATCGGTTGTTCGATTATTAACTACAGCTCAACCAACATAAGCTTGCCGGTCAAGGTTGTACGCGCAGTAGACAAACAACTTCTATCACACTTTTATGCATATATGTTATATGTTTAATTCTTGTTGTGGCACTTTTTCATTTGGGCATCTGACCGGCAACCTTATGTTGGTTGAGCTGTACTCAGTGGTTGTTTACATGGATTACGCCGTTTACGCATATGTCGCATATGTACTGTGCATACCGCGATTAGGTTGATCGTCCATTGGATGCAGATATAATGATTAAAGCCTGGATGACACTGAGCGAGTTTACTCGCTAGTTCGCTACTAGCCGGCGAGTTTACAAGCGAGCGAGTCAGCGAGTGCGATAGTGATGATGACACAAAAAACTTTCCACTCGCTCACTAGCCAACTAGCTAACGAGTTTTAAATCATGTATTGTAAATATAACCTTTTTTTTTCTTTTATTTGTTCAACTTTTTTGGGTATCGTAAAACACCCTATCTTTACCTATTAAACCTAACTTTACCATACCACACTTTACGTTAAAAAAATTAAAATTTCATAGTTTATATATTCTGTAGCACTTTTTTTTTAATAATTGCATTATATTTTTACACGAATTGAGATATTAAAGTAAAAAACATTGTCATAGGTTTACATTTATACAAAATGTCTGGTAAACATCATAAGAAGAAAATTGGTGCAAGGACATACAAAAATTATTCTGCAGAATGTTAAATCTAGCAATTGATATGGTAAAAAGTAAACAAATTACAACATTATACACTGAAAAACAATTTGGAATCCAAAGAAGAACAATAGAGAATAAAATTGAGTATCTTGTTTTAGTTAAAAAGATTGTGATTTTGTAAGTTATACAATTTGATTGAAATTGAACATTGATTGATTTAATAGACAATTGTTTCTGTTTTTTGTTTCTGATTTTGTTACTTAGTCATTGTATTTTTTATATAAGTATTTTGTATATAAGTAACATTGTATTTTTTTTTTAAACAAAATTTATTTATTTATTTATATTTTTTTTGTTTCTGGCATTTTGTTTTATTAATTTTTACTGATTTTGTACATTCCTGGTGAAAACAGTTGTATTTGACGTTTTCATAATATAATTCTATGGCAACAACATTTATCGTTGAAAATTTCGAAATGACTGCATATTATTGTTAGATATTATTTGGAATTCACAAAAAAAGTATGAACAACAATGGTATATTTAGAAATTTTATAATATCTTTTATATTTCGCTAAAAAACATATGAATTAGTAATAATATGGTAAAGTTAGGAACTCCTCGACATTTGAGCTTGTTACTGTTTTTTTTTTTTTTTTTTTAATTTTTGACTAGTAATTTAAGTTTCTGGAAAATTTATTTATGAGTTAGACCAAAGTTTTTTATCAGTCTATTCTATTGAAACAGTTAAATATAACTAAATTAGTTTCGTCTTTATTTTATTCAAATTTGAATTGAAAATTATGGTAAAGATAAGGCCTTCTACAGTATTCTAATATTAAAAAATAAAGTGGAATATAAATAATATATGGATATTTTTTATTTTTAATGCCATATTTCTCACGTTTTTTTTCTATGGTTTTACCTAGAACTTTCTATCATTTATTTTTGCTTTTCTTTTCTTTTTAACTCCTTTTTTGATAATATGAGCTAAAGTAACAACTTCTGCACTTATTTTTTATGAAACAACTATCGGCATACTCGCAGGTAGTTCACTAGCAACTGTGATGACACACGTGACACGGCTAGTTTACTAGCTAATAAGCCTACACGCCAGCGAGTAGCGAGTAAAATAGCCCGGCTTCTACTTTTGTCGCAGCTTTTTTACAAGCTGCTAGTTGGCTAGTGAACATAATGACACTGGGTAAGTTTACTAGCAGCTTGCAAACTCGCCGGCTAGTAACGAGTAAATTCGCTCAGTGTCATCGATCCTTAACCCTAGAACGACAAGTCGGTGTCATACATGACTCCTACGTTTTTTTTTCAGCGCTGTAACTTTTGATAATGTAGAAGTTTACAATAATGTAATAAATTTCTTTTTTGGTAAAAATTGAAAAACCGTCTAGACAGATAGACGTTGACACTGACATCAATTAAATATCGATTTGACCTGTAATTAATTTAAATACCCTGTCGCAGCATCTGCATAACATAGCGAATTTCCAAATATTGGGCACTGGCCGATCTCATCTAAGACCTGTACCTATTTAAAATAGTTCAGCTTACTAAGAGTAAAAAAATTTTTAAAATCGGCTGGGTAATTAGTTTTGGTATTTTTGGGGACCCAAGAACCCGAACGGATTTTGTGCAGCATAGTTGTATCCATCTAAAATAATTTAGTTCTCTAACAGTGAGAAATTTTTTAGAATCGGTTTGGTAGCTCATTACTGGCGTTTACGGATCTGCAAGATCCCGGTGGACCTCATTAAAAAATCAGCTCGACCGTATATTCTAGGCGGACTTTATGTAATATATATATATATATATATATATATATATATATATATATATATATATATATATAACATTATATAACTTTATGTAATATATATATATATATATATATATATATATATATATATATATATATATATAGGTGAGTTTTTCGGGAGTTGCCATTTTTATTACAGCCAAACCGTTGATTTAATCGAAAAATTGTTCAAATAAGAGTTGTAGATATCAACGGGGGCAACCAATTGCGATAATCAGGAGCTTTATAGCTCTTGTGGTTTTCGAGATACGATACAAACTTACCTTTTTTAAATGGAATAGTATACTTATTTGTTGATAAAAATTATTCAATAAAGCAACAATAACCAAAAATAAAAAAATAAAAATTTTTATTTTAAGTTTTCTTTTCAAATTTTACAACTTTCGCGCTTAAAAGTGATTTATTTAAGTTAATTTTGGTAAGTTTAAGAGCGCCTACTTCAAACAACCCTCAATATTACGGAAAGTAGCAAGCGGTAATTGTATTTATGTTACACAGATGGCGTTACCGTATAGATTTACCTGGAGTCCCTATAATAAATAGAGTCGTGACATGTCATTCATTTTCTTTCCAAAACAGAGCGGGAAGCTTCGAAATTAATTATCACATGTTTGTGTAAATATTTTTGAGTACATAAGGTAAAAGACCCGGTAATTGACCCTGGCCCAGTTTCTGAACTTTTCAACTTTGTTATAAATTAATAAAAAAACTATATTTTAAATAAGAAAAAAAAATAAATTCTTAATTTAAAGTAATCTATTCTGTGTCTAATGAACAGCAATTTAAAAAGTTTAGAGTATATTAACTAAATAAAAAAAAATTTTTAAGTTTAAAATGTGTGTAAACACTATTTTTTTGGTAGTTTCTTAACAGTTTATGTTACAAAGTACTCATTTTGATCTGTGCAATATTCATCATGTAAGTATGAAAACTTAATTAAAAATATATGAGCAGGTTAATATTTGTTTAAAATTTATTTTAAAATATTTATAAAATACCTTAGAATGATTTTTATTATTGAAATATGAGGGTCAATTACTAGGCTCACTTCTAAAGTGGTATGGCCCAATTAAATTCTAACCAGTTTTTGTTAGTTAT
The DNA here is from genome assembly GCA_035578155.1 of Brachynemurus nebulosus. Classification (NCBI taxonomy): domain Eukaryota; kingdom Metazoa; phylum Arthropoda; class Insecta; order Neuroptera; family Myrmeleontidae; genus Brachynemurus; species Brachynemurus nebulosus. The sequence continues at coordinate 1,144,615 of JAPWDM010000002.1, forward strand.
TTTGTTATTTATAGTTATCTTCGATTAGTTTTTGTTATTTTTCATAACGTATATAACATTAAACATTCATTTTTATCAATAAAAAATTATTTATAAATTAAATTTTAAAAAACTGTATTTTTAAATTTAAGGATCAGAAACAAGGCCACTGTCAGGGTCAGAAACTGTCACATGAGAAATTTTGAAGGTCAGAAACTGGGTCCTTTTTGTCAATTTTTAAAACATTAATTTAAATTATTAATTCAATTCAAATAATTATTTTACTTGTATGGCTTTATTTTGAAAGCCATAAACTAGTTGATAAAATTATTAATTGTCTCTTAAGTTGAAACTTATATTTATTACTGTCGTTTAACCTCAGCCGTCACTCTTAAAAGGTCAGAAACTAGGCCCGTTACCTTAATTATTGTTAATAGGTTATGAATTTATGAACAATTAAAAAAATTTAATTTAATTATTCTTTCTAGGTTAAACTAAATGGTTTTTGTTAAATATTTTTTAACATATTTTCAATTTATTTTACCCAACGTTAGACAGAAAATGCCGGAATCAATCAGTGTTCACCACATGTCAAGACTCTATTTATTATAGGGACTCTATTTTAGCATAAATGCAAAAATGAAATTTAGAATTTCAGCTATTTAACTTGGCAAATTTTATTAATTTTTATTCAATTTTTGGTATTCATATGGATTTATACCTAAAATTCTTCTTGGAATGTAATTAAATCAAGTAAGTACTTCATATTATTTAATTATTAAAAATAAGTATAATTTTTAATTTTAAATGGAAATTATTTTATAGGTTAAATAAAAATGACAAAAGTCAATTACGGAAACAAGAATAAAATTTATTTAGGAATTTAGAAATTTTGAATGCCTGTGGAAAAGCAATGATCACATCGGGTCAATGATCATTAACAAGTCAAATCTAAAATGCGATTTTTACGTTCAACTTATTATCAAGGAAGAAGAAAAATTGAAAAATCTATGAAATCCGGGAATGGCACCGAGGGAAAATTGTAGAACACGTCGACATACTGTAATTTCGATGTTTGCCGGAAAAAATAAACAATCTTATTCTATGAAAAATGTATTTTATTTTATATCCTGAAAAATTCTAAATATTAATCAAAACGAAATAATTAACAATAAAATGACAAGTTGTCATCCAATAAAAAAAGTATACCAAGATAATGATCCATAATCATTTGGTTACAAACTAAAGTAAAAAAATTTCGCAGTTGTGTAAGATACTAAAATACAGTGGACTTTCGGAGATTGTCCAATCAAAAATTGTCAATATTGCGGTGATAGGGATTTAAACATCGCAAGTTTACGTTACACGAATACTGCAAACACACAATTTTTGTGAATACAATGTTCGTGTGACGTAAACATACGATGTTTAAATCCCTAACACTGAAATATGGACAATTTGCGATTGGACAATCTCCGAAAGTCCACTGTACGCTGCCAATGGGGTGTGGTACACAGCTTTCTCGTACTCGTAAAAGCACCTTGGTAATTTAATGCCCAATATATCTTTGTGTAATTTAATATTGGTACATAAATTAATAAAAATAAATCAACAAAACGATTCATAAAAAATTGAGCGAAATGTGACTAACAGTAAATAAGATATTGACATTTAATGGGATTTCATGGTAGTGCCGTGGATACTATTACTCCGAATGCAATGAAATTTGTAGGGGACCATCTAGGAACCAGACCGCATAATTTCTGATAATTTCATAAAAATGAATTGAATAGTTCAGAAGTTATGCCACCTGGTGCAATTTTGGAATGACATGGTAGCGGCGTAGCTACTGTTACTCCGATTTCGATTAAATTCATAGGGAACCAACTACGAACCAAACTGTATAATTTTTGAAAATTTCATTAAAAACAATCGAATAGTTCAGAAGTTATGCCACTTGGTGCAAACTGGCGACACATAGACGGACAGACACCAAACGAAAATAGTTCAGGAAGCTCTAGAATGTAAAATGTACGTAAAAAATTTTACTTTGGAGGGGCAAAAATTTATTATATTTTATATAGGAAGTGGTTGTAATTAAATAAAATTTGTGTAATTTTATTAAAAACTTTATTAAATACTGTCTTTTTCATTATGGAGAACCGTTTTAACACAGAACGTACGTTTTAAAGATGGTAAAATTGTAATAAAATCAGGATGAATCTTTTTTTCATCACTTTTTGAAATATTTTTTTGAGCTTTTACAGCTTTCTTTGTAGCTTTTTCATTTGCTTTTAGTTTGCTTGCTGAAGATAGTTATTCTCATTTTCTTCATGTATGTAGCTTTTTCATTTGCTTGCTGAAGACAGTTATTCTCATTTTCTTCATTTTGCTATTCGTGCTTTTGAAATAAAATGGTCGCAACAGTTTTTAAAACTACTCGTCACTCGATGCAGAAAATCGTACACCTAGATATGTGTACGTTTTAACTTTTTAAATTTTCACATTATTTAGCGTAAATTTCCCATGTTCTTTTAATTTTGGTGACTTATGAAAAATTACTATTTTCGATTTGCTTATATTTACTGGACAGATTACTGGAAAATATATTAAGGTTATGAATCTTTTTAGAATACATCTTTTTTAGACGTATTGTTAAAATACGTACCATACATACTTGAAAATTTTTATATTAAAAATATTTTTTTGGACATTTTTATTACTTTCGTTTTTTAAAAAAGAATTTAAAAAGTTAAGTTTGACAAACATGACAGCTCTTTGTACATATCTACTACATTCATATCATACATATTGCCTAATCTATGAATCTAGTAATGCCAATTTCACACGTAAGAAATTTTGACTTCTTTAATATGGTGTAAAATTAAATATTACAATCACAGTTGTAATGTGATGGCCTGTTTATTAAATATTAAGTTTACTATTTGACGAAAAACTACAATTTATTTTGATAATGAATGTATTTAATTAATAAATTTTGTTTATCGAAACAACTTAATGCGAACATACCATTACTAGTTATTTTGGGTGTTTTGAATGTAAATAGCAAATTATCCGTATTTCTTGCGTACGATTAAATAAACCTGACCACGGGTTTTGAAAATTAAAACTTAAAAATGCAATTTCTCAAAAATTTGCAATAAAATAATGAAAATTTTAGCATAATTGGTAGTTTGAAGTAACAAACTAATTTTTAAGAAACATCTCAACATATGTTCCCATTTGAAAAAAAAAAATTTTTCTATTCCAAAAAAACCGTAAGTCCTAGAAGTCTGGAACAATTTTTCCTGAATGGCCCCCTCTATTCTGAATATTTTTTGTATAAACTTTTTTTCGAGTAGATGCATATTTTAGGAATAAATCGAATGGCAACTCGAAAAACTCATATGGTATATATATATATATATATATATATATATATATATATATATATATATATATATATATATATATATATATATATATATATATATATATATATTCAAAACCCGTTGTGTAGCATTCTACGCCGCATTTGCATCCGCAAGACAGTTGTGGATCTCAGATAACACAACCTGTACCTATCTAAAATAGTTTACCTCGGTAATAGTAAAAAAAATTTCAAAATCGGTCAGTTATTTTATTTTTGACACTTTTAGGTCCCACTGACACTGTCGGATCTTCCATAACGTAATCTATATTTATCTCAAATAGTTTAGCTCTGTAACAGTGAAAAAATTTTCAAAATCGGTCAGTTAGTTTATTTTTGACACTTTTGGGTGCTATGGACCCTGGCGGACCTTACATAATGTAATATATATCTATCTAAAATACTTTAGCTCTGTAACAGTGAAAAAATTTTCAAAATCGGTCGATTAGTTTATTTTTACCACTTTTGGGTCCCATGGACCCTGGCGGACCCTAAATAACGTAATGTATATCTATCTAAAATAGCTTAGCTCCCTAACAGTGAAAAAATTTTCAAAATCGGTCGGTTAGTTTATTTTTGACACTTTTAGGTCCCACTGACACTGTCGGACCTTACATAACGTAATCTATATTTATCTAAAATAGTTTAGTTCTGTAACAGTGAAAAAATTTTCAAAATCGGTCAGTTAGTTTATTTTTGAAACTTTTGGGTTCTATGGACCCTGGCGGACCTTACATAACGTAATTTATATTTATCTAAAATAGTTTAGCTCTGTAACAGTGAAAAAATTTTCAAAATCGGTCAGTTAGTTTATTTTTGACACTTCTGGATCCTATGGACCCTGGCAGACCTTACAAAACGGAATCTATATTTATCTAAAATAGTTTAGCTCTGTAACAGTGAAAAAATTTTCAAAATCGGTCAGTTAGTTTATTTTTGACACTTTTGGGTCCTATGAACCCTGGCGGACCTTAGATAACGTAATCAATATTTATCTAAAATAGTTTAGCTCTGTAACAGTGAAAAAATTTTCAAAATCGGTCAGTTCGTTTATTTTTGACACTTTTGGGTCCTGTGGACCCTGGCGGACCTTACATAATGTATTTTCTATATCTATCTAAAATAGTTTAGCTCTGTAACAGAGAAAAAAATTTTGAAATTGGTCGTTTAGTTTATTTTTTACAATTATGGGATCAGTAAACCCTGGCGAAACTCATACAACTCTAGTACTCTAACAGTAAGAAAAGGGTTCTAGGGATCTCATATAACTTATGGCAGTCCGTAAGCTTCTTGCGGACATCATTTAATTAATTAATTCAAATACTTTAACTTACTAACTGTGAAAAATTTTTTAAAATCGATTGGTTAATTAATTTTTGGCCTTTTTAGGTCCCGAAAACCTTGACCTCACATAAAATACCTTAAATCCATTTAAAATTGTTTAATTTTTTTTTTAACATTAATAATTATTAGTGAAAAAATTTTCAAAATCGATTCAAAATATTTTTCCGTGCATACATATGTACATTGTACATAATACATATTATGTTGTTTTGTTTCATATTTAATAATATTATATCATAACATAATCTTCAGTTTCTTGTTTATTTAAAAATTCAATAAAAAAAAAAAATTCTTCATTACATTAGCTTAGAAAATCTGTTTAATTTTCATTTTTCAACTTGAGATAGAACCATGCTAATTATAATGCAATAAATGAGAAACAAAACTCTATACATGTATGTGTGTTATAACACATGTATGTGAATTTCAGTTGTTCTCACAAAATTCTTTAATAAAAAAGTGAAATATTTTATACTTCAAAGAACTGAGATATAAATATAAATTACTTATTAGACTAACAAAGAAAGAAAACTAATATAAAATTGAAAATTTACATTTTCTCGAAAAATACTTAAAATAGAAAGAAAATTATAAGAATATTTTCTTCGTAATTTTTTTTTTGGCTTTTTAACCATGTAAAAATCGAACTGTCTAATGATAGGATCGAATGATAAAAAATGGCCAGAAAACCTACTTCTGGGCATCCGATGTGTCTGGCTAAAGAACTTAGTCAAACCAGATCAAAATCGAGTCTCCATACGAAATTTCATAAGCATTAAACGTATATATATATATATATATATATATATATATATATATATATATATATATATATATATATATATATATATATATATATACCGTGAACCGTAACGACTACCCCAAATTAAAACTGGTGATAGGCCATAAAAAGTTGAACAAAAAATGTTAATACCATTTTTTTTATGGTGCTTAGTTTTGGAGAAAATTAATTTTCAAAATTCGAGACCAGGCGTTTGGGAATCGCTGGTGTAATTGTTAGTTTGCGTACATATGCACTAGTTTTTCTGATGGGTGTGGTGGTTTCATTGGTAGTGTGTTACTGATGACGATGCCTGCTGCTGGTTGACTTGGTACTGCTCTATGCTTGGTACTTGGTACGCTTGGTACACAGGGTACACAGCCTGTCCCTGTCACTCTGCATATAGTCCATTATAAAAAAATGGACCGTATTTTGACCCGCTGTAACTAATATACCAAATGGCGTTGATGTACAGGGAGTTAAAATTGGAGTCGGGACATGAGTTTCGATAGTTCGCTATTTTTCATCAGATTCATCTAAAATAAATTGGAAATAAATTAAATATTTAAAAAAATACTTCAACTCAACCTAGAAAGATTAATTAAATTAAAAAATTTTAATTTTTCGTTAACACATAACTTGGTAACGATACTTTTGTACTCAATCATATGATAATTAATTTTGACCCACATTTGATGAAAAATGCTCACATGTCCCAACTCTAATTAGTGTACTCCCCTACCATCAGTGCCACCTAGCAAATTGTGACAGTCATTGGCCCGTCCTTGAAAACAAGTGGCAGGCATATATGTATTATAACTACATATATGGCCAATCCCTATTAGAGGTAGTGGTTCCGATGAAGTGAGACGGATAGACATCGGGTAGAGGCACTTCAGTTGTTTTGCGCAGATGCATCAATTAGTGTTTTGCCGCTGCTACACGATGCTACGAACACCTTCCAACATTCGACGTTGGATGGTTCATAGCATCGTGTAGCCGTTGTTCGAACCTACGAGTGTCCAATGTCGAGCGTCAAACATTCGCATTTGGTCGTGTCCCGTTCGATGTCGGTATTCTTGCACCGAGTCAAAGGGATGCTTCGAACGTTTGAAGGTCAATGTTGGTTGCGTTCGTTGGTTGCGCACGACTCGTTCATGTGAAGAGAGACAACATCAGTGTATAACATTAGAGATAACATCAGACAGATAACAGCGTTGTCGACTGAGTACCAACACATCTTCATTCGTATTGGATCAAACCATAGAACACTAGAAGCCAACTAACATAAAAAAAGTGAAATTCGCTTGGAGTCATTTGTAAGCCAGTCACAGCTTAAGGCATTAGTCCGTCAGTAGTCGTCGTCGAGTCAACACACCATTATATTAACAATATACCCATTGTTAGTTGAACACGTTGAACAGCTCTCTCTGGTAATACGTGTATTGTGGTTGTATGCGTGTATACACATACTACTACAAAAAACCAAACTAATACACTGCAAACAGTGTGTATGTACACAAACAGACTACGTCACAAACTCATTACAAGTGGAACAGAGGCAAAGCCAATCTAGTTTGTCCCCTTGGATCAAACATTCGATTCACCGTGTAGCAGATACATTCGTCGCATCAACTATCGAACTTAATTGCCTCAAACGTTCGATCGAACGTTGGAAGGAACGTTCGTAGCATCGTGTAGAACCCGCTTTTACCGTGTTTACTGTTCAGATTGGTTCATATTACCACCAAAAAAATCGCATTTGCGCAAAACGAACAAAATACTTCCAAATCTGCACCGTGATGTTGGGACGTTTTTTTCATATCAATTTGGCTATATATGTATACTACATATATGGTGGCAGGGACATGGTACACAGATACATACCATACGTACCTACATTGTAAACTTGACCTTCATGTGATATGTATTTGCTCATGGTTTGCTCATAATCAAATATGTATGTATTTGCTTTGTGAGGTGCCTTTTAATTTCATTGTTGATTGTTTTTTATACAATATTTGAAGTGCAGTTGAAATTTTAAGTTATTTTGGATATTTGTGTTTTAACTTTTTGTGTTTCTTAGTATTTTTTTCTTGGTAACTGATCTCATATTTTTGGGCTAAATTGCAATATACTATGTCATTCAATAGCTTTTTAATGTTTGCCACAAAAGCAAAAAACAAATGTGGCTGGAAATTATTGTATTTAAAAAGTTAAGTCCGGCACACCTATTTTTATTAAAAATAATTGCATTCACGCACTTGTGTTTTATATTTTTATCGTGTTTAAATACTACAATAAGTTGTTTAAAAAATGTGCCATATCGTACAAATATCAATATTAAAAAATGCGTAAAATATTAGTAAATTTGAGCTTTTGAGAACAAAAATATGCTTGCCGCTTTAAGTTTTCACAATTAAAAATTTCCACCAACTCAGGTTCGTTTTTACCGGTTAAAAAAAATATCGCATGACACTTGTAACTTCTCCGCTTATACTATATTTCCAATTTATATAGGGTAAACATGCCAGTGAATGAACAGTTAAGGAAATAAAAATATTAAAATGGTTAAATATTTGTTTGTGAATATACTATCAAACTGCAGCATATCTTGAACTGTAGGTAAGAATATGTAGATTAGTCTACATATAATTTATCCAGTTAATAAGTTTTAATTTTTTTTTTTTTAATTAAAAAAGTAAGGAGCTGTAAAAACCAAGTGAATGAACAGTGAAACCCAGTTAATGAACACAAATTATTCCAATGAATGAACAACATTTTTATTGACATTTTTTTATACATATTGATAGTATAGTATAACTGTGACCTAAAGAACTGTAAGAGCTCTCAGAATCATGAAGGGAGAGAAGATTAGCGTCAACGTCAGTACTGTTTTCTTTCTCTATTTCAATTTTATTTTTGGATTTTTTAGGCTTAATATTTTTTGCGGTCTGTTTTTTGGCATTTCTCTCCTCAGTTCTTTTTTTTTTCAATTCTTCTTTTCTTTCTTTTTCTGCACTTTCTGCTTCATTAAATTCCCTCCATTTTTGAGACGTCACAGCAAATGGGAATTTTCTCTTTTTTCTTTTATCTTGTTTATTTCCGCTGATAACTGGCCAGTGTAAATGTTTATTCCAAACATCCTCTGGCGTTTTATTTGAACATGTTGAAACACAAGTTAGAGTTGGAGTTGCTATCGAATACAAAGCAAGTGTAGGAGTTGTATTGCCAGACAAATTTGGTACAGGTACATTTTCAAGCAGTGTAGATTCATTCTCTTCTGTAGAACATGGGTTCGTCATTAGTTCGATATCATCAATACTAGCTCCATCACTTGATCCTGTGTCAACTTCTGGTATATTTTGGTCCATATTGTGTAGTTCACAGTTATCTTGTTTTTCATGATATTTTTTCCAAATTTTAAATAGGTTCTCTTCAACATGGATAATGTTATCATTATCACAAGAATTTCTGAAGGTATTTAAGAGATTTTTTGGCATTTCTCTTTCGAGGATGGAGAAAAAGATAGCTTCCTCTTGCTCCGAATTTTCCCTTCTCTTCCCTTCCATTTCTCTTAATTGCCTATGTCTTTGTTGCATACATTTATCATAATCTACATTGTTTGGATCAAAAGGGAAAATTCCACATTTTTTAAATGCATTTTTTATTTTTGTTTCATCTATTGCCTTATCATATGCCTTTTTGAAGATTTTCGCAAAATTTATTCTGGTAATCAATTTTCCTGTTTGCTTATTTTCTTGCACACATGCTCGCCATTGACATTTCAAAGGTCTGAATATACCAACATCACAGGGTTGTATAATGTTTGTTGCATTTGGCAGTAAAGCGTATATGAATATTTTTTTTTTTCAGAACAAAAGCGGCTTAATTCTAAGTTAATATGTGATTTGTGTCCATCTAATATAAGAAGGACAGGAAATTTAATTTTTTCTTTTAACAACCAGTCATAAAAACAATTAGCAACATATTCGTAAAATGTAGCTGACACCATCCACCCCGACTCGCTTCTGCCTACGAAAAAATCAGATGGAATAGAATTGGCCACATCTCTGGGAATTCTCTTATACGGATACACGATCATTGGTGGCACTGCTTTTCCAGCCGCTGAAAAGTTAGCTAGCACAGTAATGCATTCTTTTTCTTTTCCAGGTGCAATACTATATAGAAGTCCTTGTAGTTCTTAGGTCCCAAGACTTTCCCACTTTTAGGACATAGCTCAACAGCTGTCTCATCTGCGTTGAAAATCCTTGTGGGGTCTGTCAATATATCTGTGGCATTCTGTTCTATCAAATAAGTATGAAGTTCTTCAAACCACTGTCTAATTTGAGCTTCTGTGATTGCAGCTTTTCCCTTTGAAATAATCTCAGTGTTTCTCTGAGTAATAGCAGGGTGCCTATTTAGAAAGAGCTTGACCCATTTGTCACCAGGCCGGTTGTCCTTAAATGGGTTTGGTCTTTGGGTTTCTATCATAACTTTTTTGACAGCATCTTTAACATCATTTAAATGCATCGGGAAGCCTATTTTTGCTTTACCAATGATCCAATCTTCAAGTTTCTTTTCCTCTGAATTACTGAGCACTGGTAGTGGTCCCATTCTCCTTCCTTCTATACTTTTCCCTGTTAGCTTGTTTGAAAGGGTTGATTTAGGGATATTGAATTGTACTGATGCCTTGTTTAGACTCATCTCTTTCTTTCTAACTGCATCCAACGCCTTTTCCAAATCTTCCACCGAATAATTAAACCTTCGATACTTTCTTAAATTAGAGGCCTTATTATCTGTAGTAAAAGTCTCATTGTCAGTATGTTCCATCTAAAAATAAAAGTACAACAGGTAATCCATTTAAGTAACTCGTCGAAATATTCTTTCATGATAAAATATAGCATCTGTTCATTTACTGAGCACATTAAGTATTATGTTTCCCAATAAATGAACACCCACGTTCACTTACTGGACAGAGGATCTTTTTAAAAAATCCGATTAATCTCTCAAGCACAAAACTCGATAAGGTTCTAGAAGAACACATATTCAATGTTATTGGCTGCATTATGACTTAGACCTAATGAATGAACAACTGTTTATTCACTGGACTTTATGACAAATTCTTCAACCAGTAAGTAAACACCCCCCTAACTTCAAAATCCATTTGTTAAAAAAATTACAAATCTAATAAACTCTTATTAAAAGTCATATAAAACAATCTGAATCAATCCTTTTTGATCCAAAAACAATCCAAATTTGTATTTATGTAGTCAAACATATAAGTAAAAAGTAACTTACCTTATAATTTTTGAGAAAAAATCGATTATACACGCACTCGAGATAAGATCACTGTCTGTTAAATTTTTTCTTATGAAAGTGTGGGAATCAATTAACTGAATTCTGATTGTTAATAAAACAAGAAATACACTGGTACCAATTTAAAAAAAGGCGGGAATATTTAAAACTTGTTTTTTGAAATTCAACTTCCATTGTTCATTCACTGGAAGTGTTCATTCACTGGCATGTTTACCCTATTTCCAAAGTAATTAGTTAAATTTAGTGTGTGTTTAGTGACTATTAACTCTTTATAAAACTATTTTATTACGTGTCAGTTGTGATTTTAAATTTTGGTTGATAAAGAAAATGGCCAATTACTCCGTCCGTGAATTAGCTGATATGCATACAGCAAACCTTCGAAATCATACAAAATGACGTTGGCATATTCGTGAATTATGGATACGCCGACTGAATGCATGTGTATGAGCAGACGGTGGTCATATGCAAAGGTATGCAAAGGTAGACAACCAGTGGTCCTCAAATTTTTTTTAAAAGTTATTTTCTTCGAAACTATACGTTTTAGCAAAAAGTGGTATTAAGGGTTTTTTGTTCAACATTTTGTGGTCTATCATCAGTTTTAATTTGGGGCCGTCGTCACGACTCACCTATATATATATATATATATATATATATATATATATATATATATATATATATATATATATATATATATATATATATATAAAATATATATATTCTGCGGACCTGTATTCTGGAGACCTCAAAACATATTTCTGTTATGGTCTCCACCGTAGGTTGCGTCGTGACACCTAGTGTAATAGCTGAATTTCGAGTTTTCGAAATTCGCTAAAAAAAGAAAAAGAAATAGGTGTCGTGGATGACACCCACTTGTTAAATTTGAGCCTTGTCGTTCTAGGGTTAAGACGAGTTAACTCGTCTTGTAATATGGCGGCTCAAAATGTTGTAATATGTATATATTCACTAGTACAGGTGCCGCCATCTGTGACAGATTTTCCGAAATACGGTATAATTCTAAATAATGTTCAATTTTATCAATATAGTTTAGTATAATTTATATTTTCTAAATTCCTAGGGTTCACTTTCTTGATGTTGGGATCTTTGATTTTTTTATTTTTCTTTTTTTTTAACCTTATTTATTGTACTTATCACTGGCAGTAAAAAGTCCGGCATTTTGAGACAAAAAATTTCTTCCATATGGTTTGTTTAAAAGCGTTAACATCCACTATACTCCACATACAAACACAAACTCTAAATATGTATATAACCATAGAACCTATTAGCGAATTTCCAGAATGGAATTGAGCTATTACAGCCACTGTCACAACGCGACCTGAGTCCGGGACCCTGGCAGAAATTTGTTTTGAGGTCCCTAGAAACCGAAAATAATATTCGCTAAAATTTATATATATATATATATATATATATATATATATATATATATATATATATATATATATATATATATGTATATATGTATATATGCATAATGTGTCCGCACGATAACTTTCGAACGGAATGTCCTAGAATTACGAAATTTGGTGAAAGTATTGGAAGTCCCAAACCGTTGGATGAGTTCGTTAACCAGACACGTCGGATACCAGGAACATGGTTTTTGTTCTTGCAAAAAATTAGTTTTTTGCCAAAATTTCCACTTATTCAAAAATTTTTGCGAAATTTTTGTACACCATTTAAAAGAGATGAAAAAATTACATAAAAAAGGTCTTTAAACTTTTTTTCTATGTCAGTTTCCGACAAAAACTATGTGTCTTAGAATGTGATCTTAGAGATGTAATCTTAAAGTCATAATTACTCACATTCTAAGCACATATTCGACACACTATGTATAGTCAAAGAAGATATAGTGTATATAATATGCATAACGCCAATATCGTATAATACGATCACATAATTATGATACATGTATAATTTTGATGTAAGAACAAGTAAGAGTACAGAGGTACAGCAACTATTTTAAAAGAGGGTACGATAACTTAAGAACGAAATACCTGATTTTTAAGAATTCTCTTGAAAACGTTGGAATATATATATATATATATATATATATATATATATATATATATATATATATATATATATATATATATATATATATATATATATATATATATGTGTGTGTATATATATATATATATAAATATATATATATATATATATATATATATATATATATATATATATATATATATATATATATATATATATATATATATATGTAGAAATATTTACAATAATTTAGTTTTTCTTTTAACCCGGGCTTCGTTGCTACTGGGTAAAAAATACCACAGAGGTAATAAAATCATATGTTATTTTTCTTCTACGTAATCTTGCAACTTGCCGCTTTAGGTACCTTTCTGCATGGCAATATAAATAACGCTTTTTGTTTATAGCTAATAGTGTAAACAAACAAAATAAAATAACAAACTTCAATATAAATAAACATTTAAGGAAATAGCCATCTACAGGTCAACCAACATAAGGTTGCCGGTCAAGGTTGTACGCGCAGTAGACAAAAATAGCTTCTATCACACTTTTACGCATATATGCTATAGGTGTAATTTTTGTTGTCGCACTCTTTCATTTGCGCATCTGACCGGCAACCTTATATTGGTTGGGCTGTATAAACAATGTGGTAATTTTTGCCCGGTCGCGACCGTCTGTGTTTGTATTTGTCTAGCGACGAACCCCGGGTTAATTGAATAAATTCTTTAATTTAATATTTTGACAAAGGCACATTAACAAATCCAATATATTGAGTAATTATGTCCAATCGCCTTCAAATTAATCTTCTAAATAATCATCTGGGTAATACGTCTTTTAAAATATTCGTCTTGAAAAATACATCTTTTATAATAATCGTCTTTATATATCGTCTTCAAAATACGTCTCTATTTGTTTATCATAGCTAACTTAACATTATTGCTCAATTTTTAGAACAATTATAAATTAATTAAAATAACCCTGTTGCAGCATCCTGCATAACATAGCGAATTTCTATTTACAAAAGTACGTTTTTCTCGGAAACTAGTTGATATAGAGTAATTGTAAATAAAAAATACCCCTGTCACAGCATCCTGCATAACATAGCGAATTTCCATTTACAAAAGTACGTTTTTCTAGGAAACTAGTTGATATAGAGTAATTGTAAATAAAAAAACCTTCTTTATGTGAATTTTCCGCCTCATTCCGCCAAAACTTTTTCACGAAAAATGTCCAAAACACCGTAAACGTTTTCACGAAATTTCTTAAAAATAAGATGTTTCATTCTTGAGTTATCGTGCGGACACTTAGTAAACATATATATAAATGTGTCCGCACGATAACTCAAGAACGAAACATCTTATTTTTAAGAAATTTCGTGAAAACGTTTACGGTGTTTTGGACATTTTTCGTGAAAAAGTTTTGGCGGAATGAGGCGGAAAATTCACATAAAGAAGGTTTTTTTATTTACAATTACTCTATATCAACTAGTTTCCGAGAAAAACGTACTTTTGTAAATGGAAATTCGCTATGTTATGCAGGATGCTGCGACAGGGGTATATACAATTTTATGGAATAATTTTGAAATATTTCATTTTTTTATTCTTCCTCAGAGTTGTGCCTGTGCGTGTAATTTACACATACTTGTTTTGATAAAAAAAAAAAAAAAAAAAAAAAAAAACTAAAAAATGTAAATAACTAAATTTTTTTTAATTTAATAAATATGTAAGCGTTACTGATGGTATTCCATGTTTGCTGTTGAAGTATTTGCTATATTTGCAAAGTAAAACTTAATAATTAAGTAATTTGAAAATTAAAAATATAAATGGGGACACACAAGGAAAAGAAAGGTTAGTTTTGATAGAGTAGTTTATTTAATAATTCAATATTAATTTTTTATTTATTCAGTTAAATTTTATTAAAGATATCAATCATCTTCATCATCACTATCATCAGTGATTTTATTGTTATTATAATTTAAAGAGAGATAAATATGTAGTAGTTTTTTTGATCTATCAAAACCATAGAGATACAGTCAAAACTCAGTTTGTTAATTTGGAAATTTAAAGCTTTGTAGTCAGTTGTGGATAGCCTTCCACCAGCAGAAAATCATTTTTGTGTCGACATTTTGTTTACACGTTTTTCATGTGGACTTATAAACATGTAATAACCGTCAAAATAAATTGTTTGTCTGTGAAATGACAAATGATTTAAGTATTTTACATTTTCTACAATTTTTTACAGTTTTTTACATATTTTACATAAAAATGTAAAAAACTGGTGTTTTACATCACATGGCACAACTCTGTTCTTCCTTCAACCTCATTCCTACCTATTTCACTTACTGCGCACGTCTATATCCTACCTGCACCTAGTGTGCACGTCTACATTCTGGCTACACCTACTGCGCAGGTCTAGATCCTGTCTACACTTACTATGGAACGTTAAAATTAAAAAAATTACAGTAGAATTTTCAATTAAAAATTACAGTAAAAATCAGCATTTGACCTTAATTTGACCTTGATCATTGACTTCAAGGTCATATTATTCGGATGCAGAATTTTCGGATCCGCCGTAAAAAATGCTGAAACTTTTGTCACCATCATTTATCTGAAAAATGCTTTCCCGCTGAGATTTTTCACCGTTTCCATACTTTTGACTAGCCCTGTATAATACATCTTTGTATATCTCTATTTGGGGTCACGAATGAAAAAAGTTTAAGAAGCCCTGTACTAGACGATACAAAATAAATTTATATTATTTCCGGTGGCTTACTTTTCATTCTTACCATTTTAAAAATCCATTTTCTTTTTTATTTTGCTAGAAAATTGAAAAATATAGGCGTTTCTATTCACTTCGCACTTAGGGGTGTCGAGGAACGAATGAGGCGTAAATAGAAATTTTGGACACTTAGACATTTTGAGCGTATCTGGAGGCTGTATTTATTCATTGATACAGCCAGTCTATGGAAAATTTTCAAATTATAACGATTATAATCACAGAATATTCAGAAACAAACTTCGTATCGCTATACTAGCTTTCTCAATGTGGACAATAGCTTACGTCATAAATGATCTAATTTCCTCCTACTTCAAACGCACAACATGTTACAACATAAATCTCGTATCAATGTATAAGTGGATGTACGTTAGTGTATGTATTATATTACAACTCTAAGAAAAAAGTAAACGTAATAAAATTTTACAAGTTGGATTTACACTATAGCAAAAAATGAAATAAATTATTTTCATTACGAAACTGCCCTCTTGCAGCAACATTCATAAATATTATTTTTCAATTAAAAATAGAAAATAGTAATACAAAACACGCTTTAGAAATGTTAAATTATAATTTAAATCTATAGTTTTCAAAATTATATACATTCATTTAACTTTTTAAATTATAATGCGTAATTAAATTAAGAATATTAAAATACATAATTCAGTTCTTAAAATATATACTGGATATTATAAATAAAAAAAAGAATTGCACTTTACATTATACAAAAAACTAATGTATATATAACGGTAAACAGCGTCAACAGTTCCATATAAAGTGTAATAGTTGTCACAATAGTGTATTCTTGATTTTTTAACTCTTTTAAACAAACCATATGGTAAAATTTTTTTGTCTCAAAATGCCGGCCTTATTACTGCCAAGTGATAAGTACAATAGATAAGGCTACAAAAAAAGAAAAAGAAAAAATTTAAAGATCCCAACATTAAAAAAGTGAACCCTAGGAATTTATAAAAAATAAATTATACTAAACTATGTTGATAAAATTGAACATTATTTAGAATTATACCGTATTGTCATAGATGGCGGCACCTGTACCAGTGGATATGTACATATGACAGCATTTTGAGCCGCCATATTGCAGGACGAGTTAACTCGTCTTAATCATTTAAAGAGTTAACTTATATCAATTAGTTTTTCGGAATTATTCTTATAATCGTCAGGGAGTTAAGATCAAAAATTTTAGCCACTTAAGCGGCTAACCCGAATTAACTCAGGTTGATGACATTTGTCGATTGTGCCACCATTTTATCTATTGTGCTTGTCATATATTAAAATTTTAAATGGGGTAAATTTCATATAGCTTTTATTTGTAACACAGATTCCAATTTAATTTGCACAACACTTTTGATGCTGGCATGTAAAACAGCAACCGTCCAGTTTAACAAGCCGCTTAAAAGATTAAAATGGTTGCCCAACTTGACTACAGCGCCACAGTTACTACTTTGTTTCCATTAGACTAAAGCCATTTTGTTTATAGAGAAGCTGCATGATCTTCGAATTACGACACTAGCATACATGGTGGCTATATTTAGCATTTTTTAAATGATAGAGTTTAATGTTAGTAGGCTGTTTTGAATTTAAAAATTTGTCATATTTTTATGCAAAATGTCAACCCTCTTACGATTAGCCAACACAAAATTCAAAAGGTTAAAATTAAAACTTTTCTTCTATGCCAATCGTTTGTGAATGTTTGTGCCACTTTTAAATTTGTTTGTGACTAATTAGTTTAGTAGTTATTAATTTGTTAATTATAAACTTACGATTAGCCAACACTTTTTAAAAATTGATTATAATATATTCTTCAAGATACTCAGTCGATCGGAAATTGTTTGTGAATTCTAAATATGTTCATAAAAACGTTTGTGAATGCTTCTTTTCCAAAAGAAAATGAAAAATAAATATAACTTTTCCTACACATACACATTAATGCCCTCTAGTGTAACCATAAGTAATCTTGTAGTGGCAATGCAAAACGTTTATTTTTTATTATGTTGGGAGTATACTTACTAGGGATGGGCGGGATGGTCGATGTCGGTAAAAAACATCGACATCGGACTACCGATTTTTTTAATTTTTTGCCATCGAACCATCGCATCCATGTTATTATAAATATTATATCGAAACATCGACCTTTGGCATCGATGCTGAAAACGAGCACGAAAATTTGAAAATATTATATTTAATTTCTTCGCTACTGATTTTTAAAAATTTTTTACGTCAATGGGTATACTTTTGTCCAGCATACTGGACAAAAATTTAAACAAGCGTTCATTGTAACTAAATTGCTTCCGAGGCTACTAAAGTAGCGGAAGCATTGTGATCACTTTTGAAAAATAAAAAATTTTTTCTCTGCAAAATCAAATTTTTTATGCACATTTTACGTTTTAGAGCTTCCTGAACAATTTTGGTTTGGGCTGTCCGTCTGTCTGTCCGTCGGTGTGTCTCCAATTTTGCACCAAGTGGCATAATTTCCGAACTATTCTATTGTTTTTAATGAAATTTTCAGAAATTATGCAGTTTGGCTCCGCGATGGTCCCCTATAAATTTAATCAAAATCGGAGTAACGGTAGCAACGCCGCTACCATGTCATTCCAAACTTGCACCAAGTGGCATAACTTCGGAACTACTCAATTCTTTTTTATGAAATTTTCAGAAATTATGTAGTTTGGTTCCTATATGGTCCCCTATGAATTTAATCGAAATCGGAGTAACGGTAGTTACGCTGCTACCATGAAGTCCCATTAAATGTCAATATCTTATTTACTGCTAGTCCTATCTCGCTCAAATTTTTAGGGTATATTGGGGGTTAGTTTCTAAAATATTTTTGCTACTATTTTATAATTTAGCCTTTAAGTCTTTTGAGTTACAACAGTTTTTTATAAACTTCAAGGCGAAAATATAATTTCACGGTATATAATATGTATATTTGGTAGAATACTGTTTTAAAGCCTTTTACGACTACGAGGAAGCTGTATGCCCACGTTATTGGCAGCGTATTTTTTAATTTTACGTCTTTAAATAAGCGTAGTTTAGTAAATTTAAATGATATAAAATTTTTAATTATTTCTCAACTAAAAAATCATGTTAACATAACCTAAATTTGATGTACAATATATTATTGTACATCGGTAGTGACGAGGTTAAAACAGACATACAATAGCAATACTTCAAAATTTTATTTATTTAAATAATTAAAATAATTGATTTTAGTAATGAAAATTGAAACAAAATGAAATGAGACAAAAAATTAATTTACTTCCGGCCGTCTCGACGATGTCGATGGTTCAGTAAATTTCGTCAACCATCGATGTTTCGACTTTAAAAAAAATCGACCAAAAACATCGATGTTTTTTCAAAAAAACATCGATAGTCGAAACGTCGATTATTATCACCCTTCGTCCAACCCTAGGCTGTAAATTTGAGCAAAATATTCTAATTTTTTTTAAAAACTACGCTGTCACAAACGTTTTTATGAACATATTTAGAATTCACAAACAATTTCCGATCGACTGAGTACCTGGAAGCCTATATTACAATCAATTTTTAAAAAGTGTTGGCTAATCGTAAGCTCATAATTAACAAATTAATAACTAATAAACTAATTAGTCACAAACAAATTTAAAAGTGTCACAAACATTCACAAACAATTCACAAATGATTGGCATAGAAGAAAAGTTAAAATTTTAACTTTTTTAATTTTTTGTTGGCTAATCGTAAGAGGCTAAAATGTCAAATAGCAAAATACAATTATTATAAAAAGCTGTTTTCGAGATGTCCAAGTGGCTGATTTATGTGATTCTTGTTACAAAAAAAGAAAAAACTTGTGTGAAAATGGTCATGTATATATGACATTCAAGAAATAACCGGTGTACCAAGTGTCATAACAGCCAAAGTTTTGCGACAAACAAATATAAAACTTCAATGTAATATAACTATTAAAGTAAGTGGCTAATTATGCATTTTTTAAAAAAGATTTAATTTAAAATTTTAATAATAAATAAATATTTATCTGAGGAGTTACAATGTTGCATTGGACGCAGTCAATTTATCTGCTATATATAAAACAACAACAATAACTTATAAATTGACTTATAGAGGCGTCACTAGTGGAAATTCAGGTTCTCTATACTTACTTTATTTAATATTTATATATTAAAATTATAAATATTAAAATAGTAATAAATAATACTAAAGTATAAACTTGTTAATGAGTTTATTTCAAAAGCTATGGTTACAAACAATTTGCACTGGCGTGCTCACACGTGTACTTATAAAATTATTTAAAAAGGCGCCACTAGTCTTTATGCAGCTTCTCTATATATTTTGTTTCGAACACCTCGTGACTGATTTTTAATTGTTCTTAATTTTGATTCTTTTGTAACATTTTTCTATATTTTGTGTGACGCTGTTTTCCTAGTTTTATTATTATTATTATTTTTTTATTAATTTTAATTTTATTAAGTTTAATTTTCAATTTTTAATATCATCACTTTTAACGATTTTGTCCATTTAAATTTTATCGAATAGAGAATATGCATGTTTTTTTTTTTATTACCTAAATCGTTAGAGGAACTAATAATAACTCTAAAAAAAATATTTTAAAAAATATCAGTATCTTTATATAATTTAAAAAAATTATTTTTTTTTTATTGTTATAATCTAATACAATTTAAACGAAATCGCGCCGGGTGTGACGTATTTTGGCATGACTAGTACTTCAATCTTCACACTAGAATTTTTAATGATAGTAACGGTAAATTATATAATTACGAAGATTATTATTATTTATTTATTTTTACATTACATTTATTTTAGGAATTTTCGAAAATAAATTTCCTATTTCAAACAGACAAATTAGGATAGGGGGAATTCATTAGAATTGTGCACTTTCTGCCAAGTTTTTGAAATTTGGTATAGTATTAGGTATGGTCTTAAGGTTTAAGGGAACTATCGCAAGCAATTTGTGGGCGACCGCTGCGCTGATGGCCTGTTTGCTATAAACTAAATCTACCCGCCATTGAGTGATACCACTTTTTATATGTTCTAAGATGCGAAGAATCCATTTCTTAGGTCTAATTTGTTTTAGAGTCAATTTCAAGGTCATTACTTGTTTTGATATGACAGATTAGACCATAAAATGCAAGGTAAAAAAATAATTTCTTGTATTAATTGTATATAATTTATTAATAAAATTACAAAACATAAAGAAACATAAATGCTTGACACAAATACGATAGCAACTGACGTAAATTACAGCTTTGCAACATGACATTACTTGTTATTTCATATGTATGACTCCAAACAACAACAATTAAGTAGCAATGAACATCCACGACTTGCTTCTGGAAGATCAATTCAGTAGGATATCCATCCCAATTCAGTAGGACATCCATTCTTTGGTTCTGTCATTTCATTCTCAACCCCATTTACTGTAATTAGGGATTTCAGACGATTTGGGCAGATTACAGATTTGGTATTGGGGTCTGTTCAAAAGGAGGAGCTTCAGAAAAATGGCTGACAAAAAGTGCATTAACATTAGTTTTGTGTATAATAACCAGTGCTATATTACGAAAAAATGATAAATATTAGAACTGTTTGTATTTGGGTTGACACAAGTTCGTAGCAAAGGAATTTTGTTGAAGAAGGGACAGTTTGACATCTGTAAAACAGTTAAAATGTAGTTAAAATATGAAAAAAATGCGTGAATGAGTTAGTGAATATTACAATTTAGAGTATAAAAACGTCAAATTTAAATAGCAAACGTCATAAAATAACTGGAGAACTGTAAATGAATGGAAAAATTAAATCAATTGTATGTATTTTCAGATCTACAAAATTCAGCTCATAAATGACATTTGAGCAAATGCACTTTAAGAATAGTCTGATTTTTCAACACCAGATGTCATACCGTCATTCGACAGATCCCAATAGATTCAGGAGACTTCAGTATACAAATCTAGCGTCCGTCATTATAATTTACGATAAATAAATTATAAATAAATGTTTAAAGACTATAATAAAAAGAAAAAATAGAGAAAATTCAAGCACATCAAACAATCAGTATGCACAATTAATTATTTGACATTTACAAGTAAACAACGAAACCGAGTTTTTTCTCTTTATTTCCTTGGTTACCTACTCTTGAATGGGCATTTCCATGCCGAGTTATGCCATGGCGGGTTCAGTTTCGTTTAAAATTCATTTAAAATATTATGTTTTAAAATATTTTTTTTTTTATTAAAATTAACAAATTGAAAGATTTTTTACTGTCACCATTAGAATTCCATATTCTACTAGAATATAAAAAAAAAATATTTAAAATTTATTTAGACTATATGCATATTCTCTATTGTTTTGTGATTTCAAATGTATATGTTAAAAACAATGTATATGTTAAATATTAAAAATTAAAATTATGTATTTAACCTCCTCGTTCCAACCGTCGACCGTAGTCGACATAAAACAACATTTCGTAGGGAATTTTTATTACCGCTTTAGAGTGGGTTGACAGCACTGGCAGGAGTACCACTGTCTTCCTCATAGATAGCAGCACATTAAAGATTTTTTTCAGTTGGATCCACGTTCATTGTTGATATTCCACAGCAGTTTGAAAATAGCGCATCGCTACAAAGGGTAGTTCCCAGCGTCTTCGTGAATGTAAATATTTTTTTAGTACAATAAATAAATTATTTTTTAATATGTGGGGGTTAATATGTTATTATGAATGTCCAGAGAAGGAAATAAGATATTTTTTTAGAATGTTTCATGAGTTTGATTGTCATAGTAACGCCAGAAACTTTCATGTCTACTGTAGTCGACATTTGGAAACCGGCTACGTAATAATTAAAAAAATATGTTTATGTAAGTAAGTACATTCCTGAAAATATTTTCAATCTGGTTACAGAAAAAACTAATCGTAGCTATATTGAAAAAAGGGCGCCCCCTAATTTTAAATAATGAGCAAACAAAAAGGTTTTTGGTGCCTCCATCAAAATGTCCGTAATGGGACTTCCAAGCACAAGAATGTACTATCATTCCAAAACAAAGGTTTCTTCCATTGCAATCTTGCCCAGAAATCAATTTTTTGACATCATGAGAAATTTAAAACTTGTTTATGACAATGAAGTGGCTCCAGAGGAAAAGGCTGCTTCCAAATTTTGGAAAGTGAACCCTCTTATAAATGTGTAAACCCTCATGTGTTCATTATCATTACAATAATTATTTTGTAGTTATTACACGTGTTTTCCATTCATCTATTGTGTTTCCTTAGCCAACTATTTTCAGAAATTTTTAAGAAATTAACATTGTTTTTAGATGTCAATTGAGTAAGCGTTATTCCAAATGTCTACTATAGTCGACATCAAGTTTTTTCAGTAAAAAAAAAATTAAAAGTGGTTTTTTGATTTCTTTTTATAGTAATGAACACAAATTTTAGAAAAAATCAAAAATTTGAAAAAAAAAATTTTTATTTAAAATGAGGGGGTTAAAGTAACACCTTGACGGTCACTGACGTCATAAGACGTCAACTGAAACTTTACTAACTCACGTATCACGTCGCGCGACGTCAATAAATCCACATGAAGTGTATAAACGTCAAAATAATGTACCACTGGACATTGTGTCATTAAAGGTTATGATCGTCATGGTATTATTTTTTCAAAACTTAACTTCTTTTAAAATTTAATATATCTATTTAGTTTTGACTGTTCGTTTACTTTTTTTTATTTTGTAGAATTTATAAATATTTTATTCTGAATTATCATCTAGAAAAATTTCGTTTCATTATGTACTTCCAATAGTTTCAAACAAATTGCTGTTTGAATGAAACAAACATGTGTTTGAACAATAAACATGTGCTATTTCATAGGGAGTACAAGCAAATAAAACTTTCAAATGGTTGTAGGTACTGTAAAATTATAAAAATGTCACATAACTTCTTCATGCATTTGTCCTCTCAATTATAATTTTCGAGTGGTGTTTAAGTTTTTTTTTTTTTATTTTATCTAAGTTTGTTATTAATTTTTATTTATAAATAATGCTAGTAACTTTTTAATGTTTTCTTATATGTATTTTTACTTTAGTTTTCCATTAAATAGAATAATTTCTTAATAGTTTTCTAAAATGAATTGAATTTGTAAAATTATAAAAATGTCAAATAAGGCTATGCGCCCACGAGCGACATTACTGTTTTGTCACTCTTATCAATTCTATTTGTTAGTATGGTGATGCGCACACGCAGCGACACGACAGCTGGGTGACTTTTTTGTCCGCGGGTACGCGGACATGCCTACGACAAAACTGTTACCGTATCCATTCGTATCAATACAAGTGCCCACAACGGTGACAAAACTGTCGCTCTGACTCAGTTTAAAGGACGTATATATGGTATATTACATATTATTTTGTAGACAAATACAATTATATAATAATTAATATACATATATTTTGTTTGGTTGAAAACTGAATATTGAAAGACTTTAAGCAAATGCAAATAAGCGAAAAAAAATTAATCTTATGTCCCATCTATTTATTTAAAGTATAATATACAAAAAATATTCCTAAATTATATTTAAGTAATTTTCCCAATTACTTGCATAATTTTCAATTCGTAATAACATTAGCCATTAGCTATAATAGAATTATATAGCTTGAAGTGGGATAGATAATCTCATATTTGTATTTTTGTAGGTTATTACAGGTCTGAAAATACTTAATAATTCGTCAAAACTTTTGGTACTCATCCTAAAATAATGGAAAAATTGTTTCGAATATTCTCGCAATTTTTTATACACTGTGTAAAATTTTCCTCTTAATATCTTATCACACCAAAGAGGATGAACTCAGTAATCTCTTTCACTATATTTTTTTCTGCGTTTAATAACAAGTCCAGTGAACACAACCGTCTTCTAGAAATCCATGTTTGCAAATGAAGTATAAATTTTTATAAATTACCGGCGACTGTCACTCTCCGTGTGCGCACACAAAAAATGTTCAGCGACACGACAATGACAAAAACTTTTTTGTCACGGTGACAAATGTCCCTCGTGGGCGCATAGCCTAACTTCTTCATGCATTTGTCCTCTCAATTATAACTTTCGAGTGGTGTTTTTTTTTTTTTTTTTTATCTAAGTTTGTTATTAATTTTTACTTATAAATAATGCTAGTAACTTTTTAATGTTTTCTTATATGTATTTTTACTTTAGTTTTCCATTAATTTCTTAATAGTTTTCTAAAAAGAATTGAATTTGTAGATATTTAACTCCAGGGTGACACGGTATAATCAGTAAGCTATCAGTTACCACAAATCTGCCATCAGGTGAAGGCTCCGTATCTCCATGGAGAGACACATTAAAAATACTGTATTCTAGTTCTTTTAGCTATGTAAATCCGACTTAGTTTGACAAATTTTTGTGTGAGAGAGAAAAGTAAATTGAACTGTCACTGTACAAGCTGCTTTTTTATCCTTGTCATCTTATTTAACCAATCATATTTTTTTCAAAATTTTATTACCTTAACTTTTTTTTCGGAGTTGTAATATAAAAGCCGGTCCAGACGCAACGTCTTATCTGAACGATAAAACGTTCATGCAAGTCGTTCGACAAAACGTACAAAAATTAGTGTGTCCACACGTCTCCAACTTATCGTTCAAATTTCAGTTTCACGACTTTGTCATGGAGGAAACACTTCTTTGGGCACTCTATGGTGTTTGCATTTTAATAGAAAATAAAAGAAAAAAATGAAGATTAAGATGGTCAAGGGAATGGCTCTTAAAAAGACATGAATTTTCTCATGTCAAACTATTACGTGAACTTCGTAATGAAGCAGATGATTGGCGTAACTACCTAAAGATGGGTACTGAAACTTATCGCAATTTTATTAAACTCTTTTAGTAGATTTAAATATTTTAGCCCGTTCTTTTTTGTAAACGATTCGTAAAGAATTAATTTCTTTTTACTGTCTCCTTGCCGTTTCATCAATGTCTTTGTATTTTTCAATCAGGGCTTCATATGCTTGTCACTTTTTATTCCAGTCACTGTACTCTGGGCTTTTAACTTGCCACAAGCAAGGAAAACTTCTATAAAGTTCAATAAATTCACACAAAAATTGACAGGAGCATTGACGAAGATCAGACATTATAAAATAAAATAAAAATTATAAAATAAAAAACAAAATTAATACAAAAAATGTTTAAATTTTTATTTTTTAAAATTTTAAATTTTTATATTAACGGACACAAAGCAACAGAATACCACGATATTATGTATAAAAATACTACAAATCGTTTCGATAAAACGAAGGTCTGTCCAGACACACCAACTTGTCGTTCCAATTTTCATAAAATGATGCCTCGCAGCTCAAACTTTCAACTTATCGTACAACCTCATTTCCGTCATGCAAGACGTACGTTTTGCGGTCCACACGCTACGTTTTATCTGAACGACTTGTCGATTCAGACAAGTCGTTCAGATAAGACGTTGCGTCTGGACCGGCTTTAATATCAACGTCACACTGTCTGTAGGAAGAGGGGATTACACTACATAATATGTGTATACCCCATATATATAGTATACATATATAGCCAAATGGATATGAAAAAAACGTCCCAACATCACGGTGCAGATTTGGAAGTATTTTGTTCGTTTTGCGCAAATGCGACGTTTTTGGTGGTAATATGAACCAATCTGAACAGTAAACACGGTAAATACTAATTGATGCATCTGCGCAAAACAACTGAAGTGCCTCTACTCGATGTCTATCCGTCTCACTTCATCGGAACCACTGCCTCTTATAGGGATTGGCCATATAGTTATAATACATATATGGTATACCCACATGTATGCCAGTATTTCGGTACATGCATATTACTATATATGTACAGCTTGTTCAGTTTTAGTTGGCGGGTCACAAAATCGGCGCAGAAACCTATTTGTGTAAGTATTATTGTAGTACTGTAGTAGTATTTGTGTACTTACACTCTGTACACATGCTGATACACACTAACACATATACAGTATACCACCGATAATGGAAACATCAGTTTTGGAAATTTTTTGAGAGCATCAAATTAGTCAACATCACTTTTGGAAAGTTGTCTCAAAAATGTATGCAACTTTCCAAAAGTGATGTTGACTAATTTGATTATATGAATTTGGTGCTCTCAAAAAATTTCCAAAACTGATGTTTCCATTATCCGTGCTATACTGTACAGATATGCGTGAGGTTCAAAGTCCAGCCGTCAAGTAGAAATGAACAAGCTGTATTCGCTTATTGTTGAAAAGCCGGTTCTACACGATGCTACGAACGTTCCTTCCAACGTTCGATCGAACGTTTGAGGCAATTAAGTTCGATAGTTGGTGCGACGAATGTATCTGCTACACGGTGAATCGAATGTTTGATCCAATACGAATGATGATGTGTTGGTACTCAGTGGACGAGGCTGTTATCTGTCTGATGTTATCTCTAATGTTATACACTGATGTTGTCTCTCTTCACATGAACGAGTCGTGCAGCTGCTGAGTCGAACCAACCAACGCAACCAACATTGACTTTCAAACGTTCGAAGCATCCCTTTGACTCGGTGCAAGAATACCGACATCGCGCGGGACATGGCCAAATGCGAATGTTTGACGCTCGACATTGGACACTCGTAGGTTCGAACAACGGCCACACGATGCGATGAACCATCGAACGTCCAATGTTGGAAGGTGTTCGTAGCATCGTGTAGAACCGTCTTTTGTTGATAATAATCGATCTGAACACGGCTATAGTTGTTGTGTAACTGACACACTTAAGCGGTATCGAACCACTCACTGGGACACTGCTATCCACAATTTTTTACACACACGCTTAGGGCTTGATTATAACCAATGACGTAGTGCATTAGTCATTTTGTTAAGCGGGTTCTACACGATGCTACGAACGTTCCTTCCAACGTTCGATCGAACGTTTGAGGCAACTAAGTTCGATAGTTGATGCGACGAATGTATCTGCTACACGGTGAATCGAATGTTTGATCCAATACGAATGATGATGTGTTGGTACTCAGTCGACACGCTGTTATCTGTCTGATGTTATCTCTAATGTTATACACTGATGTTGTCTCTCTTCACATGAACGAGTCGTGCGCAACCAACGAACGCAACCAACATTGACCTTCAAACGTTCGAAGCATCCCTTTGACTCGGTGCAAGAATACCGACATCGAACGGAACACGACCAAATGCGAATGTTTGACGCTCGACATTGGACACTCGTAGGTTCGAACAACGGCTACACGATGCTATGAACCATCCAACGTCGAATGTTGGAAGGTGTTCGTAGCATCGTGTAGCAGCGGCATTAGCTGAACTAAAGCCAAACACTGGTGCTTGATCTGTCAGTTTTTTAGTAGTGTGTGTTCAAGGTTTATACATATGTTGGAGGTAGATGCAATCCGTATACTGCCTGTGTTATAAATATTTTACTGTCTGGACTGCAGTCAGCTGTTTATATAGCGTCAACTGATCGTTACTTATTCTTCAACACTGAACTGTCATTTTTAAATTTTAAAGTATTATTTCTGAATAATTATTAGTTATTATAAGATAATATTTAGTTTAATATAATTATTTTTATTAATTTTTCACATTTTATTAGTTATTTTTTACCAAAGATAAGTTATTTAGTTATTTTAACTAATTTATTTCATTAATACCTGCTTGAAAATTGTTACTTCAGGGCCGGCATTTAAAATTGTTCTTATATATTTTATATTCATGCCTGGTAAACGGTATTTTGTGCCAAATTGCAGAAGTTCACGGTATAAGACATTAAATAAAGACGTTAACTATTTTCGATTTCCGAAAAAGGATGTGATAAGGTGAAATG
Organism: Brachynemurus nebulosus; assembly: GCA_035578155.1. Classification (NCBI taxonomy): domain Eukaryota; kingdom Metazoa; phylum Arthropoda; class Insecta; order Neuroptera; family Myrmeleontidae; genus Brachynemurus; species Brachynemurus nebulosus. The sequence goes on from JAPWDM010000002.1 coordinate 1,173,135, forward strand.
AGTGAAATAGAAAAAGTGATCTGTAATAAACGAAATTTTGCATGAAAGTGTATATATTGGTATTAAAAAACATCTCCCAAAAATTTAAGTTTGAATGACTAGGAGAAATGCTAATAAATCAATAATTTTTTTTTCGTCACTAAGAAAATATAATTTCTCATACATGATTTCCCATCGTTAGAAAAGTCTTTTAAAATGAAACTGAGATTTATTCAATGACTATTCATCTTAAAATCCTGTTTGTGAAACTCTGAATGTCAAAGTGGTGTAGAATTTGCTCCTCCACGAAGTTTTCAACTGTGGATCCAAAAAATCTGGAAAAAAGGTCACAGTAGTACTTCTAAGAACTTTTGACTAAAATTATTCCTGATCAGTTAAGTTAAAAACATTATCCCGTAATTAACCCCTTTAGGACTAATGACGAGCTCAGCTCGTCATACTAATTTTTAGAAAAAATTTAACTGAAGAATGTATATTGTCTTATATCGGTAACTGAAGGCATTACAGTAAAGAGTGATCATACTGTAAATAAATTAAGCAAAATGTATCAAACTTGCAATTATACTTATAAAGATATTAAATTTTTTATCTAAAATATTGGAATATATGGCGGTACTAAAGGGGTTAACAAATTAAGGCAGGGTATTTCATTAATGCTTCATAATTTCCGAATTCTATGACATACAGAGAATGAATACAGACACGTGTAACATAACTGAATACCTATATTTATCTATTTTCAGGACAAACTGTAATAAATATATTTCATATATTTTATTCATATTTAATTTAAAAAATCATATTAATCATTTTTTATTCTCTTTTCTGAAAACTTGACTCGGGTATTTTATATTATCATTAAAGTAATTTAAATATTTTTGTTCACTTTAAAATTAATGACATAATAAAAACAAAAATAGTCCGGACCTGGCTATACTGCAGTCCACGGTAAAGCGTATGATGAGCGAACCTCCAAACATATAACAAACCTTGGTGTGTGTTGTTTGTATTGATAAAATATGTAACTGCATCTCGTTTTATTTTACATGTGTGTTAATGTGTGTGAATATCAGGGCTGGCAACTATTTAAAATGATTTCATTTTAAATATGTATTTAAAATACAAAATGGCATTTTGCATTTTCTATTTTAAATAAGTTCGGTCAAACCATTTTCCATTTTGTATTTAAAACGGAAATTTCAATCCATTTTACATTTAAAATGAAAATGCATGTATACTCAAATTTATGTGTATGCAATATTAATTATGGAACTTGAATTGAACGACTTGAAGTCTAACAAATTCTAGGTTAAATGTAAGTTGATTTAATTGACTCAATTTTTTTATAACTGGAGTTGCAATCTCACTTGAGTTAAATTTGTTACTAGAGTTGCAATTCTCTTAAGTTAAACTTTTCTGACTCAAGTTGAGTACTACTATTTTTAAGACACGTCGATCGTGTTCCATTAGCAAACCCAAACGACACTGTGTAACAGTGCATTTAGGGAAAAAGTAATGCCAACAAAATTTTCGTGATTTTTGTACTTTATTTTTTCATAAAAAAATTAATTTTTTTTCAATTTTATTACGAAACTAACCTTTTATCTGCTTTTAATTAAATTATACATGTAATTGGGAATCACAGAAAGTATACCAAGCAGATTGAATCTATTTTTTTTTTTTTTAATCTTGTAACTTTGTCTATGCTGCCCCCCAGTGAACATTTTTCTGTAAATTTTATGTCACAGTGACAGAACTGAAAGCCACGTGTTACATAAAATGTGAGTCACATATGACTCACATGTAATTTACAATTTCCCACTTATAAACGTAACAATGTGACGTAACATTGTTATGTTCTTGTTACGTTGATAACAACTTATAACTCTTATAACTTTGATGTTACCTTATAGATAAAAATACGCCTTACACCTTCTTTTGCAAAAAGCAAATTCAAAATTCCCTTTTTTTATATAATTGTTATGTCACCCATAAGTCAAAAAAGTTACGTAACTTGTTATTTCCTTGTTACATCACATTTACATTCTATATTCACTGGGCCTCTGCAGAAACACAATAAAAGTTGATGTTCCATTAGTGAAAAAAGTAGACACAGTGTAACACAGTGTCATGCACTATGTAAAGTTTTTGCTAATGGAAAAGGTCGTCGATAAGAAGTATCCTTCGAGTAGTTGATTTTCATAATTTTATTTAGAAGTTGCAGTCGTAGCGTAGTTAAGGTTTGAATATGTTAAGCCCGAATTAAATTTTACAATATATTTAAGTAACAATATTTGCAGAGTTAAGTTTCGTTTTCATATCATGCAAACTTTACAGAATTTCCTCAAAAGACTGCCTTTATTTAATTTCAGTTCTTTTGAACTTATGAACTTTTTTTTTAAAATTAATATTTTAAATAATGATAAAAAATTTATAGAATATTTTTTATAAAGTAGTTATATAAATAAAGTAAAAAAAGCATTTTGCATTTTATAATACATTTTAAATAACTATTTTCCATTTTCAATTTTAAATATGTTCAGCAAAACCATTTTCCATTTTGTATTTTAAATGCATTTTTGGAAACCATTTTCCATTTTCTATTTTAAATGGTTTCTATGAACCATTTTTCCCAGCCCTGGTGAATATGTGTGTAGGCTTCATTTCTGTAACATTCATATCAACTGGATGCCATCTCCAACTCCACCCCACCTCCGTGATTATAACCATTACCGCCTTGATTACACCAATGTCGCAAAAACTTTTGAACTTGGGGAAATTTTAGCAGAAAACAAAAATTTATAAAATTAGTTTTTCTCAAAAACTAGTTCACATAGAATAATGGTTCAAAAACTTTTTTGATTTGATTTTTTCTCGTCTTTCCAATGGTGTAAAAAAAAGTCGCAGAAACTTTTAAATTGTAGCAAATTTTGGCTAAAAACTCATTCGTTTTCACGAAAAATGCTCAAAAAACCATGTTCCTGGCATCAGATGTGTCTGGCTGAGGAACTCATCCAAGATTTTTGGACTTCCAATGTTTTCACCAAATTTCATAAAAGTAGAAGTTTTCCTAACGATACTGAATTAATTCACGCATGGGATGCAGCTTGTGAAGAAGTACAAACAGAAACGTGGGAGGCAATCGTTAATGACTGGTTTCGACGCACGGAGAAGTGTATTGCTCGTGACGGAAAATATTTTGAAAAGATGTAAAGCGAAGATATAAAATCTCAAAACTTTCGTAGTGACCTACATATATATATATATATATATATATATACATATATATATATATATATATATATATATATATATATATATATATATATATATATATATATATATATATATATATATATATACATACATACATACATACATACATACATACATACATACAGGGTGTCAGAGAAATAAGTGAGGTCCTTTTGAGGAGTGACTCATAGCACCCTGTAGACACTAAAACCGCAGGAATTAATAGTCGCGTCACCCCTCAAAAGGATAAGAGTTATTTCCTTTGCACCCTGTATATAATATACATACACACACACACACACATATATATATATATATATATATATATATATATATATATATATATATATATATATATATATATATATATATATATATAAGAGACATCATATATCATATATATATGCTAATTATAATGCAATAAATGAGAAAAAAAACTCTATACATGTATGTGTGTTATAACACATGTATGTGAATTTCAGTTGTTCTCACAAAATTCTTTAATAAAAAAGTGAAATATTTTATACTTCATAAAGAACTGAGATATAAATATAAATTACTTATTAGACTAACAAAGAAAGAAAACTAATATAAAAGTGAAAATTTACATTTTCTCGAAAAATACTTAAAATAGAAAGAAAATTATAAGAATATTCTCTTCATAATTTTTTTTTGGCTTTTTAACCATGTAAAAATCGAACTGTCTAATGATAGGATCGAATGATAAAAAATGGCCAGAAAACCTACTTCTGGACATCCGATGTGTCTGGCTAAAGAACTTAGCCAAGCCAGATCAAAATCAAGTCTCCATACGAAATTTCATAAGCATTAAACGTTTCGTTCGAAAGTTATCGTGGCGACACTATATATATATATATATATATATATATATATATATATATATATATATATATATATATATATATATATATATATATATATATATATATGAGTATATATATTATATACAGGGTGCAAAGGAAATAACTCTTATGCTTTTGAGGGGTGACGCGACTGTTAATTCCGAAAAAATTCCTGCGGTTTTAGTGTCTACAGGGTGCTATGAGTCACCCCTCAAAAGGACCTCACTTATTTCTCTGACACCCTGTATATACACTAGCGGAAAAAACTAAAGGATCAAAAAAAAAATTCCAAATTTTTAGCGATTTTTCGAATGGCTGTATCTTTGTGAAAAATGATCGTATCGGAGTCGTAAGCAAAGCAGTTAAGCAACTTAAAGCTGGAAGTTTCTAGTTTTGAGGTCTTGCGATAAAAAAATTTTCAAAGCAACGTGTATCGCTTAATCCTAATAAATTAACTAAAAAAAAATTTTCGAAATTTTTTCGGTTCTTTTTTTCGGTCCACGGATTTGGAACAAAATTTTCCGACTTAATCACCATATGGACCGGATAACTTGTTCATTCAGCTTTAATTTGCTTTTTTTTAGACCTTTATACGACCACTTCTCTCTGAGATATCGGACTTTGAATGGAAAACGATCATTTCGTCTTTGACCATCGATATCTCAGCAACCAATGATCACACAGAAAATTGAAGGTGTGTTTTAAAAACTCGAATGAATTTTCTACAAGGATTAGCCATTGTTTTTGTCAGAAAAAAATTTTTTTGCATACTCTACATGAATTTAAAAAATCAACCTTTTGGTGGCTTTTTGGAAAATCAAGCTCTGAATTAAAAATATCGAGCAAATCATTAATGTTAAGTGTGCCTTTTACAGTTCAATATATTCACAAAAACCCCACCCAGTTTCAATTTAATCCAGCCGTTTTTTTGTTTCATTCGATTGAATTTTTGAAAAAATTAAAGGATCATTTTTTTGGTCTTAAACTTTCATAATCGAACAAAATGAAAAAAAAATTTCACATCTTTATCAATAACGATATTTAAATTTATAAAAGAAAAAATTACTTAGAAAATCGTCAAAAAAAAATTTTTTTCTAAAATTTTTAAAAAATTTTTTCGAAAAATTCTTAACTTTTTTTTTTTTTTTTTTAAAATGATCCTGAATTTTTTCAAAAATTTAATCGAATGAAATAAAAAAACGGCTGGATGGATTAAATTGAAACTGGGTGGGGTTTTTGTGGGTATATTGAACTGTAAAAGGCATACTTAACATTAATGGTTTTCTCGAAATTTTTAATTCAGCGCTTGATTTTTCAAAAAGCCACCAAAAACTCTTTTTTATTAATTTTTCAAATTCATATATAGTATGTAAAAAAAAATTTTTCTGAAAAAACAATGCCTAATCTTTGTAGAGAATTTATTCGAGTTTTTAAAACACACCTTTAATTTTCGGTATAATCATTGGTTGCTGAGATATCGATGGTCAAAGACGAAATGATCCTTTTCCATTCAAAGTCCGATATCTCAGAAAGAAGTGGTCGTATAAAGGTCTAAAAAAAAGTAAATTAAAGCTGAATGAACAAGTTATCCGGTCCATATGGTGGTTAAGTCGGAAACTTTTGTTCCAAATCCGTGGACCGAAAAAAGGAACCGAATAAAGCCTTACAAGAATTTTCATAACAGTTTCATTTTTAAATTAATAACAAAATTAACGTTGTTTTAACGACGTATTAACGTTTTTTTAATGAAATGTCACAATCATGACTCTTTTGTTATGTTTTTGTGACGTATCAATATTAATAAAACATTCGTCCGTCCATTTCATCCATCCATTTTTGTATAAGTCGATTTATGTTATTTGTTATATGGGTTATGGGCATGGGGTTTTATTATATAATATAACCCCGTGCCCATATAACAAATAACATAAATCGACTTATACAAATGGATGGATGAAATTTAGTTACGTCAGACGCCAACAGGGGATAGATTGAAAAAAAACTGCAAAAATCTTTAAATTGATAATTCCTCGCGAATTGATACATTTTTTATAGTTTTATTTAGAACTGATAACACAGGCCTACGAGTTTTGTCACTCCCTTTTGGATTTGATGACTGATCTTAGGGTATTTTGGCGCGCATATGCGTAAAAATAAATTACCCTCAATAATGAGCTCATTAGCGGATGACCTTAAAATTCACCTTTTTTCCCCAAAATAAAGATATGTCACTTAGTTAATTAGGTTTCATTTAATGAAACCATTGATGAGAATGTGTTCCTAAAAGCCAGTTACAACTATGTAATGATTTTTTATTAGATAGCAAATAAATAAAAATGTATAATCTATTCTTGACTTGGTTGACCTAGATAATTTTAGCCAAAAATTTTAATACCTAATATCTAAAAATTCTGACGTGCTGGAATTTTTTGAATATTTTTTTCGTAATCAGCGCCCTAAAATCTATCAAAGTCAGTTGTCAAATCTTAAAGGGGGAAACCATCGTAGGCCTGTGTAATCGATAAACGAGGATGTTAAAAAAATTGATATATTTAAAATTAATATGGTAACAAAACATTTCACAAAAGTGACAAGTGAAATGTTTTATTAATATTGATACGTCACAAAAACATAACAAAAGAGTCATGATTGTGACATTTCATTAAAACAACGTTAATACGTCACAAAAGTATGACATAAGAGTACTGGGTGACGTTTTGTTCAAAGTAACATTGTTAGGTCATCAGGACATAACAAAAGTGAAAAGAGTCATGGTTGTGACATTTCATTAAAGTAACGTTGATACGTCACAAAAACATAACATAAGAGTCAGTTCCGTGAGGTTTTAGCAAAGTAACATTGTTAGGTTGCGAAGACATAACATAAGAGTCACACTGACGTTTTATCAAAGCAACCTTGATACATTATCTAAATGTAACACAGCAGTCACAAATGTGACATTTTATTACAGTCACAATGGCATGTAACTGTTACGTAACATACAGGTAACAATTAGGTATATAACATAAAACTCTAGTTTCATATAATTGTTATGTAACCAATAAGTCAAAAAAGTTACATAACTTGTTATTTCCTTGTTACATCACATTTACATTCTATGTTCACTGGGAACACAGTTTAAGCAAATTGCGAAGCAACTTTTGGTAACCTAATTTTTGTACCATTTTCCTATTGATTTTTGACATTTAATTTTTTAATAATTTTATTAGTTTTAACATTTATTAAATTTATTTTGGGAAATTTGTAGAACTCGTACATATGCGATTTTTAGCGAATTTCGAAAACTCGAAATTCAGCTATTACAGTAGGTGTCATGACGCAATCTGAGTCCGGGACTATGGCAGAAATCTGTTTTGAGGTCCCTAGAATACGAAAATGATATTCACTAAAATTTATATATATATATATATATATATATATATATTTATGTGTTCCCACGATAACTCTCGAACGAAACGTCTAACGCTTATGAAATTTTGTGTGCGGACTGGATTCTGAATTGGCTTGGCTAAGTTCGTTAGCCAGACACGTCGGATGCCCAGAAGTAGGATTTCTGGCCATTTTTTATCATTCGATCCTATCATAAGGCAGTTCAATTTTTACATCGTTGAAAAGGAAAAAAAAATTATGAAGAAAATATTCTTATAATTTTCTTTCTATTTTAAGTATTTTTCGAGAAAATGTAAATTTTCACTTTTATTCTTTCTTTGTTAGTCTAATAAGTAATTTATATTTATATCTCAGTTCTTTATTACGTATAAAAATATTTCACTTTTTTATTAAAGAATTTTATGAGAACAAGTGAAAACTATTCACATATATGTGATATAACACACATACATGTATAGAGTTTTGTTTCTCATTTATTGCATTATAATTAGCATGGTTCTATCCCATGTTAAAAAATGTAAATTAAACAGATTTTCTAAGTTAATGTAATGAAGAATTTTTTTTTTTTTTACTGAATTTTTAAGTAAACAAGAAATTGAAGATTATGTTATGATATAAATATTATTAAATATGAAACAAAACAAAATATGTACAATGTACATATGTATGTACGGAAAAATATTTTGAATCGATTTTGAAAATTTTTCCACTAATAATTAATAATGTTAAAAAATTAAACCATTTCAAATGGATTTAAGGTATTTTATGTGAGGTCAAGGTTTTCGGGACCTAAAAAGGCCAGAAATTAATTAACCAATCGATTTTAAAAATTTTTTCACAGTTAGTAAGTTAAAGTATTTGAATTAATTAATTAAATGATGTCCGCAAGAAGCTTACGGACTGCCATAAGTTATATGAGATCCTTAGAACCCTTTTCTTACTGTTAGAGTACTAGACTTGTATGAGTTTCGCCAGGATTTACTGATCCCATAATTGTAAAAAATAAACTAAACGACCAATTTTAAAAATTTCTTCACTGTTACAGAGCTAAACTATTTTAGATAGATTTAGAATACATTATGTAAGGTCCGCCAGGGTCCACAGGACCCAAAAGTGTCAAAAATAAACTAACTGACCGATTTTGAAAATTTTTTCACTGTTACAGAGCTAAACTATTTTAGATAAATATCGATTACGTTATGTAAGGTCCGCCTTGGTCCATAGGACCCAAAAGTGTCAAAAATAAACTGCCTGATCGATTTTGAAAATTTTTTCACTGTTACAGAGCTAAACTGTTTTAGATAAATATAGATTCCGTTATGTAAGGTCTGCCAGAGTCCATAGGATCCAGAAGTGTCAAAAATAAACTAACTGACCGATTTTGAAAATTTTTTCACTGTTACAGAGCTAAACTATTTTAGATAAATATAAATTACGTTATGTAAGGTCCACCAAGGTCCATAGAACCCAAAAGTGTCAAAAATAAACTAACTGACCGATTTTGAAAATTTTTTCACTGTTACAGAGCTAAACTATTTTAGATAAATATAGATTACGTTATGTAAGGTCTGCCAGGGTCCATGGGATCCAAAAGTGTCAAAAATAAACTAACCGACCGATTTTGAAAATTTTTTCACTGTTACAGAGCTAAACTATTTTAGATAAATATAGATTACTTTATGTAAGGTCTGCCAGGGTCCATGGGTCCAAAAGTGTCAAAAATAAACTAACCGACCGATTTTGAAAATTTTTTCACTGTTGGGGAACTAACTATTTTAGATAGACATACATTACGTTATTTAGGGTCCGCCAGGGTCCATGGGACCCAAAAGTGGTAAAAATAAACTAACCGACCGATTTTGAAAATTTTTTCACTCTTACAGAGCTAAACTATTTTAGATAAATATAGATTACGTTATGTAAAGTCTGCCAGGGTCCATCGGATCCAAAAGCGTCAAAAATAAACTAGCCGACCGATTTTGAAAATTTTTTCACTGTTGGGGAGCTAAGCTATTTTAGATACATATAGATTACGTTATGTAAGGTCTGAAGTGTCAGTAGGACCTAAAAGTGTCAAAAATAAAATAACTGACCGATTTTGAAACCTTTTTACTATTACCAAGGTAAACTATTTTAGATAGGTACAGGTTGTGTTATCTGAGATCCACAACTGTCCTGCGGATGCAAATGCGGCGTAGAATGCTACACAACGGGTTTTGAATATATATATATATATATATATATATATATATATATATATATATATATATATATATATATATATATATATATATATATATATATATATATATATATATATATATATATATATATATATATATATATATATATATATATATATATATATATATATATATATATATATATATATATATATATAAATATTACATAAAGTCCGCCTAGAATATACGGTCGAGCTGATTTTTTAATGAGGTCCACCGGGATCTTGCAGATCCGAAAACGCCAGTAATAAGCTATCGAACCGAAGCTAAAAAATTTCTCACTGCTAGAGAACTAAATTATTTTAGATGGATACAACTATGCTGCACAAAATTCGTTCGGGTTCTTGGGTCCCCAAAAATACCAAAACTAATTACCCAACCGATTTTAAAAATTCTTTTACTCTTAGAAAGCTAAACTATTTTAAATAGGTACAGGTCTTAGATGAGATCCGCCAGTGCCCAAGATTTGGAAATTCGCTATGTTTGCAGATGCTGCGACAGGGGTATTTTTATTTTTAACCTATAAAAACGAAACAACAGTGGTGGAAATTTTAAATTATGAAAAATTAAAGCGCGGAAGCATATTTTTGTTTTGGAAAACTCAAATTTATTAATATTTTTTATAATTTTTTATAATGACAACTGTATAACATTTTTTTGAAACAAATTATTGTATAATTTATTTATAGAAAACGATAAAAATAACAGAACAATGTGTAACAGAAGTGAGTAAAGCGGCCCCACTCACGCGGGGCCATTTAATATACTAGGCAAATTAGTTTGTATATCAAAATCCGTTTGTCCTAACCTATATACTTTGACCCCTTTTAAAGTATGATAATTAATAATAAAATGCAGTTATTTTTAATAAAAATATGTGACCGCCTTTAACTCTTTAAGCACAATAATTCTCAGCCGCATTTGTTTCTTTTTTCCGGCAGACATCGAAATTACAGCATATGTCCGAGTTCTGCATTTTACCCTTTATTTTATATTATTTATTAATTTTAATTCATGTAGGAATCAAATACAGCCGTCTTTAAAGTAAAAACAAAAAAATACAGTAATTAAAATAAATTATTTGTTTAGTTCCTATTCGTACCCAAATTCCTATGCACTCCGTTTGACCGGTATATGAGATCCGCCATAGTCCTGGGGTTTCAAAAGCGCCAAAAAGAAACTGCTCAACCGATTTTGAAAATTTTTTCATCGTTAAAAAGTTAAACTATTTTAAATGGATATAGGTTATATTATACGAGATTTGCCAGTCCTGAGGACCCAAAACCGCCAGCAATTAACTACTGAACCGATTTTGAAATTTTTTTTACTGTTATAGAGCTAAACTTTTTTAGATGGATACAGGGTGTTATAGGAGATCTGCCTGTCTTTAGAAATTCGCTATATTATGCAGATGCTACCATAGTGATATTTATTATTATGTATTTTTATTATGGCTCCCTTTTAAAATAGTTTAGACATGACAAAACAAGTTAAGTGGCTTTACGCTCCTTTCACATTGTACGGTTTTCGCCGTACGGGAAAAAACTGTACGACTTTTTGCCGTGATATTGTTGCTTTCACATTGCACGGTTTTTTGCCGTTGTAAACTGAATTTCTTCATTTGATTTGCAACACTATACAAGCAACAAGTGTGATTAAAGTTAATTCTATAAATCAGAGGAAATAGAAAGTAGGATTATTTATTATCACACAGTTTGAAGACCTGAAAAATGACGAAAATAAGTTTTTCAACTATTTTCGGATGTTTACAGACTCCTTTGCTTAATTTCTTGGCGAACTTAACATCAAAACACACAATTTCGAAATTACATACAATCTATTAAAATACTGGTTATCACATTCAACATTAGTTTCATCCATTTCATAAATAAAATTAATAATTAACATGAAATTCAACAAAATATTGTTAATGCCGTACGTTAAAAAACCGTGTAATGTGAAAGCATCAATTTAATTACATACACTACTGAGTTAAAAACGCCGTACGGCAACCGTCAAGTGCAGTGGCAAGAGACGGCTGCTACACGGCACGGCAACGGCATTTTGCCATGACCGTGTAATGTGAAAGGTCCAATGCTCTTCTTCATTCCACTAAAAAAATGTGACCGTACGGTTTTTTGCCGTACGGCAAAAACCGTATAATGTGAAAGGAGCGTTAAAGTTTGTTTTACACATACAAAAATATCTCATTTTTGTTATTATTATTTCGCCTGTTTCCTAGAGTTGTGGTTTTACAGAATTAATAAAATCGCATGACTAATCCAAACATCTTAAATCCCTTAGATTTATGTAAGTGTTTCGAAATTATAGACAAACAATGTACATATTTCAAAATTAATAAGATAATAACTAATAAATAAGTAATGACGATCACTCTAAACTAATTAATAAGTTTAATAACTAATATATACTAACTAAATAACTATTATAAGATAATCAACTAATATATACTAACTAAATTAATAATCTAATTAATAACTAATATATGTATATATGTTTGAATATGTAAATAATAAATATAATTATGTTTTAATTATCATCAAATTAAGACACTTATCAATTATCATTAATTAGAAAAACAAACTTGCTTTACAGTTGACATTCCTTACAGTTGAAACAAAACATTAAAGCAAATTTTTCAAAATGAAATATTTTTGTAAACAAAAATTACTAGTTTTAATAATTATATTGTATATATATGTTCGTGCAAATGAACTCGAAGTAGTCACACCAACTGGAAAAATTCAGGGTCACTACCTTAAAGCTACAAACAATCGTGTTTTTAGAGCTTTTGAAGGAATACCATATGCAAGACCGCCCGTGGGAAAATACCGTTTTCAAGTAAGTATTTTTTATTTTTATACGGTTGGAATTTTGAAAATCATTTTCTTAAAAATGACTATATTTTTTCTATGTACAGTAGAAGTTTGATTAACCGTCACTGTCGAGATCGGAACTGTAACAGTTGACCGAACAGACGGATAAAATTAATTTTCTAATACCTAATTTCAGTTTCCTAATAGATTTAGGACGAAAATAAAATTGAAAATGTTTACATGTTGATAATAATACTTATTTTAAGGAAAAAAAATACCTTTGGAACTTTGGTTTAGTTATCAATTAAAACTGAATAGAAAAAAATAAATTACCCTCAATAATGAGCTCATTAGCGGATGACCTTAAAATTCACCTTTTTTCCCCAAAATAAAGATATGTCACTTAGTTAATTAGGTTTCATTTAATGAAACCATTGATGAGAATGTGTTCCTAAAAGCCAGTTACCACTATGTAATGATTTTTTATTAGATAGCAAATAAATAAAAATGTATAATCTATTCTTGACTTGGTCGACCTAGGTAATTTTAGTCAAAAATTTTAATACCTAATATCTAAAAATTCTGACGTGCTGGAATTTTTTGAATATTTTTTTCGTAATCAACGCCCTAAAATCTATCAAAGTCAGTTGTCAAATCTTAAAGGGGGAAACCATCGTAGGCCGGTGTAATCGATAAACAAGGATGTTAAAAAAAAAATGATATATTTAAAATTAATATGGTAACAAAACATTTCACAAAAGTGACAAGTGAAATGTTTTATTAATATTGATACGTCACAAAAACATAACAAAAGAGTCATGATTGTGACATTTCATTAAAACAACGTTAATACGTCAACAAAATATAAGAGTACTGTTGTGACGTTTTGTTCAAAGTAACATTGTTAGGTCATCAGGACATAACAAAAGAGTCATGGTTGTGACATTTCATTAAAGTAACATTGATACGTCACAAAAATATAACATAAGAGTCAGTTCTGTGAGGTAAAAAAAGGGAAAAAATACCTTTGGAACTGAAAGAAAATCCGCAATTTTTTCCCCATAAAATATTAGTAAAACGTCTTATGACGGATAACTGAAAATGAGTCTGAAATTAAATGAGTGACGGTTAATCGAAGTTTTACTGTACTTATAGGAACTATGCAATTTTCCATAATATTATAATAAAGTAAAGAAGCCACAGTTTTGTGTTATGTTTTGGATATTTATGTTCTAAATATCAGCAATACCTGAAAAATAAGTAGCACTTCAGTCACAATTATACATATGACCTGCTTATTTTTGTATAAAATATTTTTAAGATTTTTAGTTATTATTCAGTAAAAATAAAATATTTACCTTAATAATAAAAAAATAATGAAAATAATTTTATACTAAATTTTAAATAAAAATATTTTTTAGAATCGTTTCAGTATGATATTAGCGTCACCAAATATTACCGTTTATACTTACTCGTTTGTATCAAGTTAATAAAAATATTTTAGGCGTTAAATAAATTGTATTTTATGTGTTCATTCTTTATTTATTCAAATTTATTTAGTCACGTGGTTTTGTTTTGTAGCTAGGAATTATTTCTCTGAATAAAAATTAAACAACTACATGTACTAATTAGTCAATAAAAAGTTGAATAGTTGATAGTCAATAATTTTTGTTGTTTAAACAACAAAAATTAAATGACTTGTTTCTTTTTAATGTGTTCTGGTGTTATAAAAAAGAAGTGATGTGTGAAAAATGAAATGTGACGGTGAAGAATGAGCGACTTAAGTTATAATTTTTCCAAAAATGTTACTCCCGGAAGAAATTCGGTATTATTGAGAGCTTTTACTGTAATTTTACTAACTTCAGAAATATTAGTTTTAACCCTTAGTGGCTACTAAGGTATAAAAATGTACAGAATTGAAACCGCCAGGTATCACATACCCGAATAGTTCATTTTTTTACAATAATAATTATTTTAAATATGTAATAACTCTAGCCTCCTCAACCAGTCAAACCATGGAAGGATACATTGATTGCTAATTCAACGATTTACTGTACACAGTATGATCAGTATGGCCCAAGTGAATATCGAGTACATGGTAAAAAATCAACGACTATTGTTTTAAAATTTGATCATTTTTAATCAATATAGATAAACTTTATAAAATTAACTAACAGGGCAGGAAGATTGTTTGTACATTAATATCTACACTCCTTCCACTGATCGAAAGGAACTTTTAGATGTAATTGTTTATATACATGGTGGGGCATTCATGTTTGGTTCTGGAATTGAATATGGACCCAAAATTTTAATGGAAAATGATATCGTTTATGTAAATTTCAATTATCGTTTAGGTCCATTAGGTAAGTTAATCTGACTTGAGTATTCTTGAAATAGTCTTAAATATTTTGTCAGGCTTTTTCAGTACGGGAGATTATTTAGTACCAGGAAACAACGGACTAAAAGATCAATCAATGGCACTTAAATGGATTAAAGAGAATATTTACTACTTCGGAGGAAATCCCAATTCAATTACTCTCACAGGTTTATCCGCTGGTGGAGCTAGTGTCACTTATCATCTTCTTTCACCAATGTCAATGGGAGTTTTCCATAAAGCAATTGCGATGAGTGGTTCTGTCTTGAATCCTTGGGCTCAAACAGAAGCAATTGTTGAGAAATCAAAACAAATAGCTGCTCATGTACGCTGCGATTTCGCTAACAATAAAAATATGCTTGACTGTTTAAGACGTCTTTCGGATAAACAAATAGTACTTGCTGTAGCTCAATTTATGGTAAAATAATTGCATTCGCCAGATTGTGATGTAATCATTTTAACCGTAAATAATATTTTTTAGCCTTTCTTATATAACCCCTTCTCACCTTTTGGTCCGATCGTTGAAAAGGAAGGACCAAACTCATTTTTGTCTGAAAAACCATCGAATTTACTTGCTCAAGGAAGAATCGCTAATGATGTACCTATAATATTTTCGTTTGTAAAAGACGAAGGATTATATCCTGGCGCCGAATTTCAAGCAAATCCATCAACTTTACCTCATATTAATAAACAATGGGGACAACTTGCGCCATATATTTTGGACTATAATTATACAATACCATTGAAGGAACATGCTAACATAGCAGAAAGAATAACAAAATATTATCTAAAAGGAAAACAAATTTCAAATGAAACTTATCATGAGTTAATTCAGGTTGGATTCTTATTTAATTTGAATTATATTTACCCATGAAATAAATTTAATATTTTTAGATGATGGGCGATCGCTTATTTGTGACAACAATAGAATCATCTGCCAGATTGTTTGCCAACGCATTATCTTCACCAGTTTACCTAACTTACTTCACATACCGTGGTTATTTTAGTGAATCGTACCTTTTAAGTGGGAATACAGTGAATCTTGGTGTTTCGCACGCTGATGATTTAATTTACATTATGTCCTACAACTTTTGTGATCCATTCCACACCAAGAATGATACTTTAATGAAAGATATCATGATTAACAACTGGTTGTCTTTTGCTAAAAATGGGTTTGTATTTTATGGGTTCGTACTTGTAATCTGACATAATAATAAATGTGATCATATTTTAGAGTGCCTAAAATACCAAATGTTCAACATAAACCTGTGCAAAAAACAATAGAGAAATTAGATTATTTGCATATTAGATCTCCATTCAATATATCTATGGAAAAAGCAGATACTCTATCGCACAGACATTTTTGGAAATCATTACCGTTTGATGAAAATCAAATTACAGATCAAATAAAATCAGAATTATAATTGAATGAAAATGTATTTTCAGTGTAAACATTTTTATATAATTAATAAAAAAACAAAAAAATGCATTCAGTTTATTTAATTTTACTACTTTGTGTACAGTGAAGTAATGAACTAAAAAAATTTTGTGATGGAATTCAAAATAAAATATTTAATATTGGTTAACGAGATCAGTATACGTGATGTTTCCATTAACCAAGTTGATATGTGTTTTATTAACATTTCATATTAAGTTTGTCTACAAGCTTTTTTTTTATTTACAACTGTATTAGATAAATCTAAAGTAACAATATGTAATACTAACAAATAAATAAAAATAACAATTTATCAGTACATAATTTATTATATTTTTATGTTTTTGTTCATTCTTTTACTACAACTGATAAATTAAATATGTAAATAAGCAATATAATTCAAAAATTAACATTTTATGACATAATATTTACTTAATCATTATTATACATCCACAGTTCCGTAGAGACGCCGCGACAACCTGAAGCCCGACCTATTTAAGGGGTTTAGCGAGCCTCGGAAGAAAAATTTTCCGAAAAAAAAAATCGATGGAGAAATAATTAAATTTCAACCAGCAAATTTTATATACATACACTACGGTGCAAAACTGAGTCAATGGAAGGTTTTTTAATACCGTTGCCTCACATGGTTGTATCACATTAAGGCTTCAGTAAAAAATGAATTACAACATCTTTAAGCATTATGTTTATATTTTTGAATTATGGTATACTTTTCCATTGCAAACAAAATATTTGATTAATAAAGTTCAAGTAATAATCATGTTTTTAGTTCATTTCTCCAACAGTGGTAATTTTTTACACCCTTATCCAATTTCGATTATTGTACCAGCAATGTATTAAACATTATTTGTAGATGCTTCTTATTTTATAAATTTAAAAAATTAAAAAATTTTTTTTGTGTGTGAATTACATAATGTCAATGAATTGGTCACACAGTGTAGTTGAACACGCTGTATGTGCATATTCACGATACTTATTAGTGGCATTAATTATTTTTTTGGAGTTTTCAATGCTGCCCACCACCTCTCACTTATTTTACCGCCAGTTCATTGGTATATAAGGATGTGCTGGCAGAGGGTACTTTCTTTTTCAATTCTTATCTTTAATTAATCTGGTTCTTTTGGCGTACAGGTAAATGAAAAATTTATATTATTGTTGTGCTTAAATTTGGTCTTGTTGGTTATGAATTTGGTTTAATTATTAAACAATTTTAAATCCTTAACCTCCAAGCCTCGTTATCATTTTTAGGGCTTTGAAGCCCTATTAGGGCTCCGAAACCCTTATAACACCGGTCTGTGATCAAAAATTTGAGAGAGGGGGTAATCAATAATAATAATAAAATAAAAAAAATAATTAATGAGTTGTACATGCATATACTAATAAACGCTAGAGGGGTGTATTTTTACTGTACTTAAAAAATAAAAAACCAGTCAAAAATCATAAATTAACACTTTCACCATTATATGTAAATGTTACATAAAGAAATGACTGCAGCAATTTTGTGTTTTCATTAAAGAAAGCTAATTTTTTTTTTTGGCAAAAATTATGTGCTCTTTTTTTTTTGTAAATTAACTCTATGAACCAAGGTTTATATATATGTTATGAGGTAGATGCAATCCGTATACTATATATGTATTGGATTTTGCAGGCTTTTGGACTGCAATCAGCTGTTTTTATAGCGTCAATTGATCATCAACAATATTTGTATATTAATTGTCATTTTTTAATTTTAAAGTATTATTTCTGAATAATTATTAGTTATTATAATATAATATGCAGTTTAATATAATTATTTTTATTAATTTTTCACATTTTGTTAGTTATTTTTTACCAAAGATAAATTATTTAGTTATTTTAACTAATTTTATCAATACCTTCTTGAAAATTGTTACTTCAGGGCCGGCATTTAAAATTGTTCTTATATTTTTTATAGTCATACCTGGTATATCCGGTTCACTTTAAGTTTTTGCATCGATCATTGCTATCAACGAAACAACATAATTTTCTTTCCTTTTCTTAAGAAAATATGTATTATGTATAAAATAAATGTAATTTTGATAAAGAAAAAAATGCAAAACACAGTGTATTTTCCAATTCTTTGAGATATACAGAATACCAAACGTACGTCCTTGATTAATTTTATTAAGGGGGGGTAAGGTTTTAAAAGCGAAAAAAGGCATATTTTCATGATTTTTTTTTGGAAATATGAATAATGTTGGCTTATTTATTTCATATACACGTTATAGTATAACATCTGAAGTATCTTTGAAAAAATTATCAATTACAAATATCAATAAGTCCGTGACAGCGAATTTCCGGAGGAGCCTCGAAAAAAAATTGTTTTGCGGTGAACATCATAACTTGGTACCGGATCATCCGAGACCAAAAAATCGAAATGCGTTTAAAAGGCGATATGTTTCCCTAGGGAGTCAGGAAGAGTTTTTTGTATTTTTTCGATTATTTTAATTTTGGCAGCATTTTGAAGTGAAAAACGTAATTTTTGCTAAAAATTTCGGTTAATTTTTTATTATAAACTGGAAAAAAATAGCAAAAAAAAAGCTCAACCTGATTACCTGTTGATTTATGTGTAGAAACAGTGTACAAAATTTCAACGAAATTGGTGAAGTAGATTTTGGGTTATGATGTTCACGAACTTCAAAAATGTTGTTTGCGAGAAAATGGATTTAAAGTTTTTTATACTCAAAAATCCAAAATTAAGCATCAATAAAATGATATAATTTTTTATACTTACGCGGGTAGTTATAGTAAGTATTTGTTTTATATAAGATTTGTAAGTATAAAATTAAAGTAAATTTTATACTTACCGGGTAGGCGCGTCACGCAGCTACCAGGCAGGTATAAAAATCGAGCATGAGGGCCGGTCGCTTGAAGCGCTGTATCTTCATTAGTTTTGCTCGAATTTACTTGAAATTTTGATACAACACGCTCGACATGTTGTACATTCAGAAAAAATTTTTTTAAAAAAATGCAAAAAAAAGTTTAATAACCTTACCCCCTTAAAAAAAGCCGTTGTCAAGTTTAAAATTTCTTTTGAATATAAATTTATTTAAAAATACGTTTTATTTTAAAATTTTATGAAAAATTATTTAATTTTACAAAACAAACGTTTTTAGAAATTATATTTGTAAGATCTATCTATTTAAAATGCTTTTATTTTAAAATTACTTTTTTAATCTTGTTTGAACTCTGGCATGAACAAATATAATATAATTGGCTGATTAATTAATAAAATTATGAAATTATCTCTAACATACGTTATTTTAAAGTATAACGAGCAGACGCTTTATTGAAGTCGCATGGCAAAACTCGTTGAATTTTCTATATACGGTGTTCTGTGTCAACTGCAGAAATTCACGATATAAGACATTAAATAAAGATGTTAACTATTTTCGATTTCCGAAAAAGGATGCGATAAGGTGAAACAGAGTGAAATAGAAAAAGTGATCTTTAATAAACGAAATTTTGCATGAAAGTGTATATATTGGTATTAAAAAACATCTCGAACCACGAAGTTTTCAACTGTGGATCCAAAAAATCTGGAAAAAAGGACACAGTAGCATTTCTAAGAACTTTTGTCTAAAATTATTCCTGATCAGTTGAGTTAAAAACATAGAGAAATCCAAATTATCCCGTAATTAACAAATTAAGGCAGAGTATTTCCTTAATGCTTTATATTTTCCGAATTCTATGACATACAGAGAATGAATACAGACACGTGTAACATAATTGAATATTTCTCTATTTTTATGACAAACTGTAATAAATATATTTCATATATTTTATTCATATTTAATTGAAAAAATCATATTAATCATTTTTTATTCTCTTTTTTGAAAACTTGATTTGGGTATTTAATATTATCATTAAAGTAATTTAAATATTTTTGTTCACTTTAAAATTATTAAGACATAATTAAAACAAAAATAGTCCGGACCTGGTTATACTGCACTCCACGGTAAAACCTACAATGAGCAAACCTCCCAAATATATAATAAACCTTGCTATGAACATCTTGCTTGTCATTAACATGTCGTCTGTCTAACGTAAGAAATAAAAATATTACTTATACATATCGATCGTGTTCCATTTAGAAATCACAAACAACATTGACCAGTGCATTTGATGTTTCACAATAAAATTACTTTTTTAAAAAAATTTATTGCAATACTAACATTTTAAATGCAATTAAAAGGTTAGTCTTGCATAAAATTTAAAAAAATTAGTTTTTTGTAAAAAAAGAAATGCGTTGTGTTACACTGTGTCGTTGTGTGTCCATAATGGAACACGGCCATTAGATAACTAGGCGAGGAAACACCGTATGTCCGAATAACTCGGATTACAGTAAAATGGGACACATAGTACTGTATATTAAAATTAACGTTTTGAAGAAATTTAATTAAATTGAAATATTTTTATTAAAAATTAATGCGAGAATGTAACAATACTTACCTAATTAAACAGAATTTCCATAATTATTAAATTTTAAGTTAATTTGCATAAACATATCCCAAACATTTTTAATTGTTTGCAATGAAATGACGCCGCATATAACAAATGATGAATACCATGAATACCACGTTTTAATACCTTGTTTAAACGGGGTTTGTACTAAGCATTAGTATTCGCAACTTGTAGGTAAAAAATGTGTAAACATATTGAAACAGTACTAAGCAGTAGTAAAATTGCGAGTGAAAGTGAATGGAATTCAGTTCTATTTACTAATGACAAGTGGATACCCCACCACGATTCTACGGTTGTCCACTGATTGTTGCAATGTACATGATTCCATTTTTAACATGCCGTACATATGGTACAAATCGTACATATGAACACAAATGAGACCAGTGATTATTTTAACGTTTATTTTAAATTTTATATTGAAGGCGTGTTCGTGGGTACATATATATTTGGTGTTTTTCGTGTTTTTATTCTGATGAAGTTGGAAGTTAAAGTGGTGAATAGGGACATAGTTATGGGTTTATAGAGGCATAAAAGGCGTGAAGAGAGACATAATTATGTGGGTGTGTATGTATCAGTGTTGACATCAATCAACTAAATTTTTTAGTTAACTAATTAGTGGATTAATTCATATTTTCAGTCAACATTTATTCTTAACTAAATTATTCGCAATTAAAAAGTTAGTTGTAGTTGCAACTAAATTTTTCAATTTTTAGTTATAGTTGTAGTTAAACGTTATAAAACTAATAACTAAATTTGTCCCACATATTCTACACAGAAAATATTATGGAACCAAACTGAAAGCGCCTGGTCTCGAGTAGAGTGTCCTGAAGTCCCTCAAGTCCCAGTTTCGAAAGTCCCACCAAAACAAAAAAATCCACTTTTTTTATAGGTATTAGGAGAACATAATATATTATTATATTGTTTAAATTTTAAAACAATAATTTGAATGAACTCTCTCTACCATTCAAAAATAAATTTATGTTCCTCTGATATATCTTAGTGGGATTTTGTTATTACCGTGTTGCTGCAATATCTTTTTTGTCGTTATCGAACGAAAATTATCGACACCGACTCTTACCACAAATTGAGTAAATAAATAAAAAATAACTTATCTTAAATTGTTTAATTTCAGGATCCATTACCTAGTTCCTTTTATTGGATCAGCAATACAGACTATTTTTTAAAAAAAATTACTTTTCGTTACTTTTCGTAATTGTCTTTTGTCGTAAACAAAAGACCTACATCGTAACAAAAAAATAACGAATTTTTTAAAGGCTTAATCAAAGCAGGTTATAGGTATTCCAAACTGATTAGCGCTACTAAAACGTAGTTTCGTTATCGCAAATTATTGATATCGAAAATAACGATATTTTCAAAATGGACAAATAAGGAAAGAAAATATTCTTTGAAATTATCACATCTGTTAAATTATACTTTGCATTATTAAAATCCTTCCTGACTTTTTTATTTTCTACGTTCAGTAAACTTTATACTAACGTTCCAATAAAATTAGTTATTAGTTATAACTAATAACTACAACTAAAAACTAAATTAGTTATTAGTTATAACTAAAAACTACAACTAAAAACCAAATTAGTTATTCCTTATAACTAATAACTAAATTTTTCAGTTATTAGTTACAAAAGAACAATTTAGTTATTAGTTATTAATTATTAGTTATAACTAACACCTGGCCAACAGTGGTATGTATACACGGAAAAAACAGTTCAGTTCAATGAAACAAAATTGAATGTTTGGAAAGTATTATTTTGCCCACATAAAATTTTGTTTACTGAATTATCATACAGCACCGAAGCATGTGTTATTCAAATGGAATACGTTCATAGACTTTTTGTTAGATACATTGAACTACAATACACTCGAAGTATAACAAACATAAGACAAAGAAAGAAATACATGATGTATTACACCTACAAAAGAGACAGGACTATTTATCAAATGGATGCAGTGTTAGAGGTTAGAGGTCAAAACACGTGAATCTTGTTTCAGTTGGCCTCTACGTGAGCTGTTTGTATTTTCGGTTTTTTGCTTGCTATTTGTGCAAATTATTTAAGAAAAGTATGTTTATTTGTTAAATATAAGACATATTCATCAAAAATAATTATTATTTGTTATTATATAATAAGTTCAAAGCTAAACTAAAAAAGCATCTAAATAGTAAAGTTCCGTATGAAATAGCTGAATTATTGTAATTGAAAATATGTATTATACGTGTCATATTATATGTACTTAATACTTATTGTAATCCTTTGACGTTTTGTATACCTGAAAAGGTCTTTACACAAATAAATAATTATTATTATCATTATTATTATTATTATTTTAGTAATAAAAAGACAATAATAGTATTAAAAAAATATAATTTTAATAAGATACCCCTGTCGCAGCACCTGCATAACATAGCGAATTTTCAAAGATAGGACACTGACGGATCTCATTTAACAACTTGTATCCATCTAAAATAGTTTAACTTTATAACAGTGATAAGATTTTCGAAATCGGTTGAGTAGTTAATTTTTTACTTTTGAGTCCCCAGGACCCTGGCGGATCACATATAGTATAGCACATATGCATTTAAATAAGTTTAACCAAAAAATCACTAAAAATGGTGAAAAATGGCTTCTAAAAGTCGGACATATCAGCTAACGAACTCGTCCCAACTTTTGAGACTTTTGAACTTCTAACAAAATTTCGTAAAGATTGAATGCTTCATTCGAGAGTTATCGCGCAGACACACACACAAATATATATATATATATATATATATATATATATATATATATATATATATATATATATATATATATATATATATATATAAACAAATAACTCTTGTCCTTTTGTGGGTGACTCTTTGCACCCTGTAGACACTAAAACCGCAGGATTTTTTTCGGAATTAACAGTCGCGTCACCCCTCGATATAGGAAATAAGAATTATTTCCTTTACACCCTGTATATAATATATATACACACCTACACATATATATATATATATATATATATATATATATATATATATATGTATATATGTATGTGTGCATATATTATATACAGGGTGTAAAGGAAATGACTCTTATCCGTTTGAGGGGTGACGCGACTGTTAATTTTGAAAAAATTCCTGCGGTTTTAGTGTCTACAGTTTGCTAGGAGTCGCCCTTCACAAAAGGACGAGAGTTATTTGTTTTACACCCTGTATATATATATATATATATATATATATATATATATATATATATATATATATATATATATATAAGTATATATATATAATAATAATAATAAACTTTATTCCATATTTTCATATGATACAAGAATGGATTGCGTCAACAGATTATATGACATATATATATATATATATATATATATATATATATATATATATATATATATATATATATATATATATATATATATATATATATGTTTTTAAACAAATTTCTGCCGTATAGTCCCGAACTCGGATCTTTCCATGACATTCTCCGTCATAAATTAAGTTCCAAAATGGAAAGTCGCTTAAAATAATAATTTAATAGTTAAATGAATTTTTACTTAAGTAACAGAAAAATTTATAATTTTTTTCTGCTTTCCGTCCTGCGGCTTCACTTAGGTGTCTGTTTTGTTTTATTTTTGTTTTAATTTTGATTTATATAATTTCGTGCAATGGAATACATTTTTGTATTTTGTAGCTTTAGTTTGAGACCTTTGCTCTGATATCCGTAATAAAAGTTTTAGATATTCTTCAGTTTTAGACCCTTCTTGGAGAATAACAATTTTAATGCTACTTTCATCTTTTTCTGGAATTCCAATAGTGTTTGAAGGGTAACTTGGGGATCGATTTAATTGTCCGCACCATTCAGCTATTTAATGTGATCCCTATTAGAAGGTTCTGGAGAACAATCTTAACCTTACTTCACTTTTTAATTCGCTATTCTGAAATTCTGTACAAAAACAGTTACTTAAATAATTAATACTATAAAAGCAAGTAATATTCATATTTCAGTAGCATATCTAATTTTCGCAACATCTTCTTGAGATCCGCCCAGCTGTTTAGTATGAAGAAGTTTTTTTGGGGTCCCAAGGTCCTGGGTGATAATTTTGCCCTCACTTATACTAACAAAATCATCTTATTTTAATTTAAATAATAATAGTACAGTTACCTGAGATCCGTTTATCCATTTCTATAAGAGAAATGAATAAACAATTTATTTTACTTTACGTGTAATTGCTTTGGAAAAAAATTAAAATTTGTGGCTCCGTAACTAACGATAACAACTAATAATGAAACCAAATTTGAAAATTCAGGCTCTCTTGTGCCACCCCTGATATGATGCTCTATTCATAGACACTTCACTAGTCGAAATCCGTTAAGTAACCTTGGCTGTGTGCTTTTCACAAAATTTTATAACATTTTTTCTAATTGTATTATATATCTATATATTGATTATTTAATAATAAATCATTGTTAAAAAGATTTAGATTTTAGTAATCAAAATTATTACTTCAATAAATTATAAATTAACACTTATTTAATTGACTAATTATTTTCTTAAATAGACTAAACAAAAAATTATAATTATTTATTTATTATTTAAATTTGCCGCTTTGAGGAATTTGCTTGTTGTTTGTAACTTGTTGCCCTCTGCTGGGTTGTCTACACAATTAATATTTAATCTGTTTAATGGACATTAAAGTTAAATTTACACAATTAATTTACACAATTAATATTTAACTTTAATGTCTATTCCTTTGTTCAGAAAATGGGCTATTACTTTTTTAGTTAGTGTGTAGAAATCATTTTCATTTGTAAACATTTTATCTAGTCGATATTGAATTACAAATTTAAAATTTGAAATAGGATTATTGTTCAACATTTTGAAAGGTTGTAACATATTTTGGAACTTATAACCCCATTCAGGTAAGATGTTAAATATTTCAAAAAATTTAATAATTAATTAATGTACTTTTTTATTTTTTAGATTGTTTTATGAGTATTTCAATTAAATTGTAGACAAGCAATCTATTTGACAGTAAAGAAATTTCCAATCTTTTGTGATGAATGTTTTCAACAACGAATTAACACTTAATCACAAATGTAAAAATGTTTGAATAGCTAACTGTCGTGTGTAAAGAGGTTAAAATTCATTAACAATTATTAATGGAAATTAAATTATATGTGTAACAATGTAAAATATTTTAAGAAAGATTAAAATTTATTTTTAATTAAATGATACATAATTTTATTGGTGTTTTTACAAGTTCTTTTTTGTGCGCCTTTTACACCAAACAATCCGTTTGCATATATTTTCATACTTTACTATTTTAGCAAAAAGTCAATTCTGTCAAAAATGTCACTTATGTAGATTTGATTTAGCATTCAAATGTAAGTTGAGCCAAAACTCGTTTTTTTCTATTTTTTTTTTTTTTTTTTTTTTTTTGTTAGATAACTCATGTTGTGTGAATTTGTATTGTTTTTTTTGGACACAAGCGCGAGGCTTGTAACTGCTGGCTCCTGCTACATGGCTAATTTAGTTGTTCCGGCACTGTTTAGTTGCTCCAAAAACTTTATTTTCTGTTAAAAACACTATATTCTACCCATGTACTTTGTTTTTAATTCCAAAGTATACCAATTATATGTCATCAAAATCTTGTCAAATATATATATTTTTTTTATAAAATTTCCTTACCATCAATTAGTTTTTTCTAATTTAGTTCATCTTATTTAAAATTAAATAAGAAAATTTTCAAAATAATAAATATAATGTGTTAAAACAAAAATATTTATAATTAGGTTATATACATGCATGCATATTATATGCATATATTTAAAAATGATTCCATTTGACAGATTGTTATAAAAAAACAAAACAAAAAACTAACATTATCAAAATCTGTACTTCGTTTACAAATAGCTAAGGGCCATTCAACACCACAAAAAAAAAATATGTCAAAAGTTTATTTAATCAAATAAATAGTACAGTTTAATTGATTAACATTTATAATATAACTTTATAAATTTATTAAGACATTATTCATAATGTTTAATTAAAGAAATCTGACATATATTTAGGTAATAGAAATAACTAGTGACGAAACACCCTTAGCCACATTTATAAACACAATATATATTAAATAGAAAAATCAAACGAGGTAGAGTGAAATAACAAATAAAAAGAGACTTTTAAAAAGATATTATTTTTGATTTTTCTTAAGAACCACGTTATATAGAAGAAAAGTATAAAAAGCTCTCTGATATAACTTCTTACGAAATTTTTGATAATGTAATAAAATTTTTGAAAAAGTTTTAAATTCTGATCAAAAACACAAAAAAAAGACTTTAAAGCCCAAAATATCCGGTCTGTGGCATCGGATGTGTCTGGCTAACGAACTTATCCAAGCGTTTTGAACAATTAACGATTTTACCAAATTTCGTAACAATTAAATGCTTCGTTCGACAGCTATCGCGTACACACATAAATACATATATATATATATATATATATATATATATATATATATATATATATATATATATATATATATATATATATATATATGTATTTATGTGTGTACGCGATAGCTGTCGAACGAAGCATTTAATTGTTACGAAATTTGGTAAAATCGTTAATTGTTCAAAACGCTTGGA
This sequence comes from Brachynemurus nebulosus, assembly GCA_035578155.1. NCBI lineage: Eukaryota > Metazoa > Arthropoda > Insecta > Neuroptera > Myrmeleontidae > Brachynemurus > Brachynemurus nebulosus. The sequence goes on from JAPWDM010000002.1 coordinate 1,200,717, forward strand.
TAAGTTCGTTAGCCAGACACATCCGATGCCACAGACCGGATATTTTGGGCTTTAAAGTCTTTTTTTTGTGTTTTTGATCAGAATTTAAAACTTTTTCAAAAATTTTATTACATTATCAAAAATTTCGTAAGAAGTTATATCAGAGAGCTTTTTATACTTTTCTTCTATATAACGTGGTTCTTAAGAAAAATCAAAAATAATATCTTTTTAAAAGTCTCTTTTTATTTGTTATTTCACTCTACCTCGTTTGATTTTTCTATTTAATATATATTGTGTTTATAAATGTGGCTAAGGGTGTTTCGTCACTAGTTATTTCTATTACCTAAATATATGTCAGATTTCTTTATATATATATATATATATATATATATATATATATATATATATATATATATATATATATATATATATATATATATATATATATATATATATATATATATATATATATATATATATATATATATGTATTTATGTGTGTACGCGATAGCTGTCGAACGAAGCATTTAATTGTTACGAAATTATAAATATAAATTTTAGTGAAGTAGATTTTCGAGTTCTAGAGGCTCCAAAACAAATTTCTGCCATAGTCCCGGGCTTAGGTCTTACCATAAGAGCTGCTGTAATAGCTGAATTTTCATTCTGAAAATTCGCTAATAACCTTCAAATAATAGTGAATGAAGTTGACAATAGTTTCTCAGTGGCGTCTTTTTTGTTTATTTTTTAAGTACTTTTTTTTGTGAAAGTATTTTGTTGTAATTTTGTTTAATATGGTTAGCTGTTGCAGTTGTGGTTTATCTAAAACCAAAAAAAAATACTGAAATGGGTGTCACTTTTCACAGGTAAATTTTCTTTGTTGAAAATGTAAACCAATATTATTATTAATTTACTAATTCATATCGTATGGTTCATTTTAAGGCATTTGATAATTGTATTAATTTTTCTTACTTCAGATTTCCCAAAGATAAAAAAAAATAAGAGAAGATGGATTCGTTTTGTCGGCGAAAAAAATTTTAATTATAGTGCAACGTATATGTATCTATGTTCTCAACATTTTCATAAGGATTCATTCGTTGGAAATGGTAAACAAAGAATAAAATTGAAAGTGGGGTAGCATACCAACTATTGGAGTTCATAGATTAAAGAAGCAGCATCACCAAACTTTGCCGTTAAGGAATCATTCACAAAACTTTTTTTAAAAAATTATATAAATACTCGGGGTAAAATATTTCTTGCTTTTATTTAACGTTAAAATTAATCTTTAATTTGTTTACATAACTTTTTTTAATAAGCTAAATTATCAATAAGATATTGCTTTAAAACGTCACCGACAGATGTCAAGAGCTAGTCACCTGCAAACAGCTTGCTTGTATATTCCCACTGTACCCACTAGTGTACAAGTGGGTACTAGTGTAAAAACTACAGTTGCAAATTCTACGGGGGTGCAATAGGATATTTTCCAAATTTTTGAAAACTGTTTATATTTAAAGATTGGGACGAACGATTTAACAAAAATAAAAATAAATAAATTAATGTCTTTTTTCTCCATTAAACCAATTAAAGTCAAATTTATTTTTAATGGTTTTGAATTTACCGCCAAACCGCTGCGTTCGATGACGTCTACTATGTGACGTCAACTTTATGTAAACAACAAGTGAAATCGAGTTAGTAATTTACACAAAGTTGAGGTCACACAGTAGACGTCATTGAACCGAGCGTTTTGGCGGTAAATTCAAAACCATTAAAAATAAATTTGACGTTAATTGGTTTAATGGAGAAAAAAGACATTAATTAATTTATTTTTATTTTTCTGTTAAATCGTTCGTCCCAATCTTTAAATATACGCAGTTTTCAAAAATTTGGAAAATACCCAATTATGTTTGTTTTTTGAATGGTACAAATCAAAAGAAAAAAGCCGACTTGTAAAGACTATAGCTTTTACAAATTCTACGGGGGCGCAAATGAAAATTATGTTTTATTATTTTACTTCCTCATAAACTAAAACAAAATTTATATATTTTATGCTATAAATGTACAAAGATAATAGAATATAGTTTCAATTTGGTTTACATTACATAAGTTTACAAATATTCTTGAAGTTTCGAATAAGCTTAACCATATACATAATATTGATTTTTGAATACGTAAGTTATATAAAGTGAACCCCCTAAAAAGATTTATCATTAAACAAAAATTTATATTACACCATTTATAATAACTGAATGCATTGCAAAATAAAGTGGGGGTGTGGTTTAATCATAGAGTAATGGGTTTAATATTTAGCCTACCAGCAGTAGTTCCTTTATTCGTCACTAGATGACATAAATTTGTAGTGCCTACAGCGAAATACATTCCAAGCCAGTACGTCGCCAACTTCATTAACTACACAGCAACCAGCCAAGGACAAATTCCAATGTTACGTCACTAGAAAGCGGACAATTGAACCTTCCAGAACGATTTCTCTTTGTTTTAATGACAACAAAAAATTGTATAAATACGCAACCCCCAACAATAAAAATGTTCAGTTCAGTCAGTAAATTCTAATTCAGTCTGTATTAATCCATAAGTAACGGTGCACCGTTACTATGTACAAAATATTTATATTTTAAATAAAATTTAATTGTTAAAATTTAAACTTATCTTTCATTTCTTAAAACTTAGAGCAATATCTTTCAGTAAAAGTGTTTTCAACAATAAGTGATTATTAAAATTCTTAAAAAGGTTTTTATTACATTTTACTTAACAAATGTAATTGGCGATCCTATATAAAACAAAAATCATCGATCAATCAATCAATCATCCATTTATGTGGTCCAAATACAAGTAAGCTTCGCGTCTACGAAGTTATATCCGGGACGGTACTTTATCCAACGGAAAATCTTGTGGCACGACAAATTTACACTAAACTAAAAAAATGGTAGCAATAGCAATTTGCAATCGTACGGTTTAATTGAAAACAGTAAATTATAAAAAAATTTTGAAAAAAATATGCCAGTTTATATTTTCTAAACTAAACAACATAAATTTTGTGAATTGTCAAAATTTAATAAACAAACCTACTGGCAACAGTTATTTTTTTGACCACTAGTTCGCTTATCAAAGTTTTTGAATCATAAAACCTACAAAATACATAAACATATCTTATTATTTATTTAAATATTGGGCCAATTCGTATCGGTGTAAGCCAAAGTCGCTTGCTCTTATTTTTAATTACATTACACTTGTTTTGAAGCGTACTTGACTTGCTTTTGAGATATTTGTATATTCCTGTCCCACTTTCCATGTTCTAGAGCAGAGATTCCCAAAAGGTGGTCCGCGGACCCCTAGGGGTCCGCGGACGATTAAGAAGGGGTTCGTGAAATGTCATTATGATATATTCATACTGTATCATATACACAAGAGTATCCTTAATTAATAGAAGCTAAGGATTATAATATTATGTTTATACAAGTGTCATTAACTATTTGCGAGAATACAATTTTTTAAAATTTTTTTTGGATTTAGGGATCCCTGACAAAATAGTGATTAGATAAAGGGGTCCGTGGAAAAAAATTATTGGGAACCTCTGTTCTCAAGTATTAACGTTCGGTATACGTCGTATACAGTATACGATTATATCCAGGTGATATAAAGTTGACCAGACCACTAATTAAATATTTTATTGTGTTAGCTTTCTTGTACTCCGACCATGTGAGAGCTTGATTGATGGCCTTAGAAGGTTTTCGAATTTCTATTTCTAAGCAATCAATAATACAAGAAACTGAATAAAATTTATGCCGGACAGCTATCGGCATATTGAACTTTAGTAGTGTTTGACTATTTTTATCTAATTTAACTTTCAGGTATATTCAATTGCTTTTTGATAATGTTTACTAAAAAGTAACAATTTTTTGGAATCCCTATATAAAAACGAGGTTTTGACTTTAATTTCATTATAGTATTTTGAAGTGCTGCATGTTTAAGACGTTCTAATTCAACTTCTGACACTTCTTCATTAACGCTATTATCAGAAACAACCTTTAAATGCAGTGATGGAGATGAATCGTGGTTTGAAGATTGTATCAGTGTAGAAGCTTCACTTTTAGATGTATTCTCTTCAAAGCACAATTTCCTTACCGCTTTAATAGGTGATATTAGGACTTTCTTAGTATATATTTTTATTGGTGAAACTGCTGTGTTGCATACACGACCCTAAGTTTGAGTACCTTTACTTCGGTATTTATGAAATATTTATACTTGCACAGATTTATCTTGTAATTTTGGCACTGCTGGAGCTGGTTTTATCAGTGTTTATTAAATTAAGTAACGAGTAAAAATTATATGAGATTTCGGTTAAAATATTCACCGATATTTTCATTATCAGAGTGACTTGCTTCAAACATTTCTTTTTTTGATGCTTGCTGTAAAATTTCATCAATTATTTCCTTTGTTTGCCTTTTAACTACAGCAGAACGAACGGTAACAACAGTTTTGTTGACTTCATCTGTCTTTTTACATTCAATTATTTTTAAATATTTTTGGATTACTTCTAATAAGTGATATTTTTCGTTTTCCAAAAAATTTCGGCTACGATCTCTTTTTTCGAATCCATTTTATTTAATCACTGATTTCCAAATAAAATAAATATATTTTTATTCTAAATAAATAAATGTATACATCTATAACCTATAATATATTATTAAGTAACCACAGAGAATATAAGTATGTATGGTTCGTTTCAGTTAAACTTAACCATGCTTCGTCACTTTGAATTTAAATAATTTCCGTTTTCTTGGCTTTATCTCTTTTATTATTGCATTTATGTAAATTTTAAATTTGCAGTTTATTTTTAGAAAAATATAGAAGATTATATTTACCAGTTATTTTTAGAAAATATTTACCAGTTTACAAATGTAGTCAAGACCATTTGGAACTGTTTTTCGGTTCAATTCGATCACATGGTGGCTACAATAATAATCCAACGGCATGTCAGTTTAGATCTGCTTTTAAAAAATTATTAATAAATGCCGAGATTAAGGAAGGTGGGATTGGAAATTGCATACCTTTAGATCAGGTAAGCATTTTGAATTGCTCGTCGGCCATTGAAAACATAAATGCTCAAAATTACATTTATAATAATGTTATGAATAGTGAAGATGAACCGAAAATCGGTCCAAATGATATTGACTACATCTTAAATGCAAATAAACTGACCGAATTTTCGGAACAAGTTATTGTTTATATTTCAGGGTATGTAGCCCAAAGAATAATTCATAAAATTAAATGTGAATTGTGTATACCCCTACTTACGGGAGAAAAGAAAAATTTATTAAATTCTTTAATTTGTATTAAATCAAAAGGAGGATTAACATATCCAAGTCAAAATGTAATTGATATTTGTAATAAAGCACAAAAATTGTTAAGATTTTATACATCTTGTCAATTTAAAAGAAACATAAAAAATAATATTATAATTCAAGTATTGGAAAGTATACAATACCATTGTATATTTAACGAATCACATTCTAATGTAAACAATTTTGGTAACGAAAACCAAACCCGTTGTTAATTCGAGCCGTATGTGAAGAATATGTAACTGTAAGAATTCATTACAGATGTAAAGAAATGCCTGCAAAAGATAGCATGCGACAATATTTTAACAAAATTATTACTTTTAGTGGTGAATAAATTTTTTTTTTTTATTTTTTTTACTTTTTTTATCCTTACTAGAAAATCCTTTATCCCTTTTTAAAAGAAACCTAAAATTAGATATTCCATTTTAGTTATAAATAAAGCCACTAATTAAATTTATCATATAAAGAAATTTGCTGTTTATTTAATTACCATATAGTCCAATCAATCTATGAAAGCACAATGTTAATTTTGCAAAAATTCTTAACAGGATAAAAAAAATATGGTCGTGTAAAAAAAAATCTAAGGAAGATAGCGTTTTAGTTCCCTAAAATTTTCATGGCGAACCTAGCCTAAAAAATTCTTAAAAGTAAAAAAATAGGTTTTTCGCTGATGGAAAAGAAAATTGAAGTCGAATTGAAAAAAGTTAAATTAGAATGTTGTAGGTATTAAAATTATCTATCGACTGATGTACAATAAGTTATAGGTTGGTGCACAGGCCATAGAGAAAAATGGGAAAAACCGTTAAAAATCACGTTTTTTAAATTTGTTAATTACTTTTTTTTTAACGCAACTTACAAATTTGTTATTTGGTAAAAATATAGCCTCTCGTTAGCTAAAGAAGCAATTTTTTTTTGTTGCGAAATCTTAAAAATTTTTCTGGAAATTTCAGTTTTTGTAAAAAAAAGCCTTTTTCTAAAAATGATGCTCTTGGTCAGGGGATTATTGTAGAGAAACGCTTAAGAGCTCAAAATCTTCTCAAAGATTTGTTCTACCATGTCCAAGTAAATAAAGGTTAATTTTTTTAATTTTCGATGTTTAAAATGGCACCCAAAAACAGTGCCCATTTTGAGGTTAGGTTTTTCCCCTGTATTTTTTTAAATTTAATATTTATCGAAACCGGATTAGTGACAATCAATAGTCGTCATTTTTTTTTACGTATGCCAAAAAGAAATTTTATCGTACGACCGTCTAGCGCTGGGATAATTTTTTTTTTTCTAAAAATTCCTGCGTCCTTTCTATTTATACAAGACGTTTGAAATTTACACATTTTGTTGTTCAGTACTTAGTCTGCAATAATAAAAATATTCACTATGATTTGATTGGTGAAATCCGTCAAAATAACAGCATCAAAATTTAGCGTACATCCAATTTTCCAATATCAGTGTTTTTTCTATGTGATCCTGCATGATATCTAATATATCACTAGATCCTTCTAACAAGGAAAGGTATCGAACTGTATCTCTCAAAAATTTTTGAAACTTTGGTGGATTGTAGACCTCATTAAAACTAATCACGAGCCATATTTCGTTCGTACCCATAAGCGGTTTAAGGGGGTGAAACTCACCCCTTCAAATTTTTTTTTTTTAATTTTCTTAAATATCTTGGAAATGGTAAGAGGTTTGGTAGGGAAACTACATATATTTGTAAATGGCACTTTAAGATGTTTATTATGTTATCAAAATTAAAGTTATAAAATCCTTGGGGTTTCATCCGCCACCCCAGTCCCTAATTTTATCAGGTATTTTTTGGTAAAAAAGGAGACACTTTTGTGTAAATCAAAGAACTTTTAATTAATATATTTTACATCACACCAGTTTATTTATTGTTGCATAAATACGCCCTTTGCTAATATTAATTAACTTTAAAATTTTTTTTTTTTTTTTTTTTGGTTTAAATGTGCTGGCTCTATTTTTGAATAGGATCTAGGGATGCCGTTAATGGATCAGGAAGTTGATTAATTAAATTTATTGAAAAACCAAAAGAATAAGACAAAATAAAATTCGTCAAGTGCGTGTTTTTGACACGCATTAAGTAATATCACCTCAGTGAAAGTGTTAATTTATGATTTTTTGGCTCGTTTTTTAAGTACAGTGAGAATACAGCCCTCTTGTGTTTATTCAATATATGCATGTACAACTCTATAATACAGTAAGAATACAGCCCTCTTGCGTTTATTCAATATATGCATGTACAACTCTATAATTATTTTATTATATATTATTATTATTAAGTTTTCCCCCACTATAATCACACAACGATATTAATATGTCATCCTTCGGTGACATAAAAATGAAAGATTGACAAAATAACGTGTAAATTGAACATACATACTCTGCAATTTAATATTGGGTTTCACTGGTATCTATGATTTAAGGTAAGAAAATATTTTAAAATAATGAAAAAAATTCGTCAAGTTAGGGCTCTGAGAAGCCCTAACTTAGTGCGTGTCAATAACACGCACTTGACGAATTTTTTGTTTTGAATTGTACACTTGAATTATTTATTGTTTGTACAGGTTATATTTTATTTCATTAATTTAATTTGAAATCGTATTTTATTTCGTGTCTGAAAATACTGTAAAATGGTATGCACGTGCTGAATATTATTGAAATTCTTTTGGAACTTATGGACGGAAATTTCTGATGCGGAACATGTGTGTGCCCACTACACTCAAAATTTCATCTGGAATTTTGAACTGGATTTTCATCTGAACAGCTTGGGAATTGTATCGGCTTATGTTTCATAGATGTTTTACTGCTGGCATCTTCATCGTAGAGTCCGATTTGCTACACACCGGATTTTCGTTAAGTGTACTTGAGTTAAGTAAATTCTAACCTCTTTTCCGTCACGTGCAAGGGGACAAACTAGATTGGCTTTGCCTCTGTTCCACTTGTAATGAGTTTGTGACGTACTCTGTTTGTGTACATACACACTGTTTGCAGTGTATTAGTTTGGTTTTTTGTAGGAGTATGTGTATACACGCATACAACCACAACACACGTATTACCAGAGAGAGCTGTTCAACGTGTTCAACTAACAATGGGTATATTGTTAATACAATGGTATGTTGACTCGACGACGACTACTGACGGACTAATGCCTTAAGCTATGACTGGGTTACAAAGGACTCCAAGCGAATTTCACTTTTTTTATGTTAGTTGGCTTCTAGTGTTCTATGGTCACGTGTATCCAATCTTCCGGTATTCAGTGTTTGATAAATCTCTCTTAGTGCAAATAATTAACTTTGTATTTAGTGATTTAAAAACTATATTTTCTTCTCCCTTATACTAATTTTCTCAGCACGATGCGCACGATGCACGAGCATATTGATTTTATTTATTTGTAGTTATGTAGTTTTTCTTTAATTTATGTAACTGCCTAGTATCTATCTATTACCTAATTAATTTACTGGCAGAAGTCATTCATTACGTTCTTGTTTAAATTATTCTTAATTTTTTTTACATTTAAATTTAACTTCTCTTATTTCTATCTTTGTGTGAAAGACTTCTTGCTACTAATCGTTTATATTATTTTCCTTCTGTGCCAGTCGGTAAATATTCGTTTAATTATCTTGTCTTGCCTTTTTGCACAATTTATCTTACATAATTTATCTTAATTTTGCGGACTGTCATAAAAGGTTAATCTAATTTCTATTGCTTCTGTAATTCACTTTATTCTTCCTTCTTTTGTAAAATTAGGATTATGTAAATTACTGTCTGAAAACTTTCTTCTTCAAAAATCGACCCTTGAGATCATATAATTTTGCAAATTGTACCACTCAGAGCTAGTCGCACTATCATAAATATAAAAATATTGTTTTATATTTAGTGAATTATCAATTTGTAAAATATCAAAAAATGAATATTTGTTAAATAAATTTTGTTAACAGGATTTTATATCTTTTGATTTTGCAATTTCCTAAATTTTATTTTTCAGATACCTTATTTTAACTTAAAATTTTAAAATATCTAATTATATATATATATATATATATATATATATATATATATATATATATATATATATATATACATATATATATATACACATATATATATATATATATATATATATATATATATATATATATATATATATATATATATATATATATATATATATATATATATATATATATACCGTGTGTTTTCCGAGAGTTGCCATGCGATTTATTCCTAAAATATGTATCTAATCGAAAAGAAGTTTATACAAAAAATATTCAAAATAGAGGGGGCCATTCACAAAAAGTTGTTCGAGACTCTAGGACCTACGGTTTTTTCGGAATAGAAAAAAAATTTTTTTTTCAAATGGAAACATATGTTGAGATGTTTTTTTTTTAATTAGTTTATTACTTCAAATTACCAATTATGCTAAAATTTTCATTCTTTTATTTCATATTTTTGGAAAATTGCATTTTTAAGTTTTAATTTTCAAAACCCATGGTCAAGTTTATTTAATCGAACGCAAAAAATACGGATAATTTGCATTTTACATTCAAAACACCCAAAATAACTAGTGATGGTATGTTGGCATTAAGCTGTTACAATAAAACAAAATTTGTTAATTAAATACATTAATTATCAAAATAATTTGTAGTTTTCCCTCAAATAGTCAACTTAATATTTAATAAACAGGTTATTAAATTACAACTGCGGTTGTAATATTTAATATTACACCATATTAAAGAAGTCAAAGTTCATTTTATGGAATGTTTAAAATTAAAGCACATATTATTATCGCGTGAATTAGTTAAAGACGCCGTTAGTGAAGGTTGTTCAAAGTTCAAAATAATCGCCAATTTTATTACAATTTTATCATCTTTAAAACGTGTTCCGTGTTAAAACGGTTCTCTATATTATGAAAACGAGAGTATTTAATAAAGTTTTGAATAAAATTATACAAATTTTATTTAATTACAACCACTTCCTAAATAAAATATAATAAATAAATATACTTAAAGTATAATTTTATTAATTCTAATTACTTTAGTGTGTAATCAGATAGATAGATAGATTTATTTGTTCTGATATTGCTATCATACAAAGTGAGAAATACATGCAATAGTTTTACAAAATAAGAATTAAATCTATAGATAAATTAATAAATACAAATAACGAACAATAATATTTTTATAAGATAGATAAACAAAATTGTTTCTAACAACAATAATATGCCATTTTTATAAGTTAATAAGTTTGAAAATAAGAAATAACAGAAATCGTAGATAACAATAATAAACTTCAAAATAATAACAAATAGTAACAAAATAGTAACAAGTAAAATCAAATGAATAAATAAAAAGAATAAATAGCATTAAGTACCAACAATATAGTGACGCATAATTTCACAGAGTACAGTTCGTCAATATTCTGTTCACTTTAGTGTGTAATCAAATTGCCTAATTTTTTTATTGCTTCCGAGACTACCTACTAAAGGAGCGGAAGCATTGTGATCAGTTTTGAAAAATAAAAAAATTTTCGCCTCGAAAATAATTTTTTTACGCACATTTTACGTTTAAGAGCTTCCTGAATAATTTTGGCTTGGTGTCTGTCCGTCTGTGTGTCACCAGTTTGCACCAAGTGACATAACTTCTGAACTATTCGATTGTTTGTAATGAAATTTTTAGAAATTATGCAGTTTGGTTCCTAGATGGTCTCCTATGAATTTAATTGAAATCGCAGTAACGGTAGCTACGTCATTCCATACGTACCATGGCATTGCATTAATATACTAAATTGCACCAAGTGGCATAACTTCTGAACTATTCAATTCATTTTTATAAATTATCAGAAATTATGCGGTCTGCTTCCTAGATGGTCCCCTACAAATTTCATTGCAGTCGGAGTAATAGTATCCACGGCACTAACATGAAATCCCATTAAATGTCAATATCTTAATTACTGCTAGTCCCATTTCGCTCAATTTTTTATGAATCGTTTTGTTTATTTATTTTTATTAATTTATGTACCTATATTAAATTACACAAAGACATATTGGGCATTAAATTACCAAGGTGCTTTTACGAGTACAAGAAAGCTGTGTGCCACACCCCATTGGCAGCGTACAGTGGATTTTCGGAGATTGTCCAATCGCAAATTGTCCATATTTCATCAGTGTTAGGGATTTAAACATCGTATGTTTACGTCACACGAACATCGTATTCACAAAAATTGTGTGTTTGCAGTATTCGTGTGACGTAAACATGCGATGTTTAAATCCCTGTCACTGAAATATTGACAATTTTTGATTGGACAATCTCCGAAAGTCCAATGTATTTTAGTATTTTACAAAACTGCGAAATTTTTTTATTTTAGTCTGTAACCAAATGATTATGGATCATTTTCTTGGTATACTTTTTTTGTTGGGTGACCACTTGTCATTTTATCGTTAATTATTTCGTTTTGATTATTATTTAGAATTTTTCAGGATATAAAATAAAATACATTTTTCATAGAATAAGATTGTTTATTTTTTCCGGCAAACATCGAAATTACAGTATGTCGACGTGTTCTACAATTTTCCCTTGGTGCCATTGCCATTCGTAGATTTTTCAATTTTTCTTCTTTCCTGATAATAAGTTGAACGTAAATTTCGCATTTTAGATTTGACTTCTGGTACACCTGATATGATCATTGCTTCTACGACTTTTTTATAGGACGTTTCCCGCATGGCTCTATTTTTAAATAAATGAAATTTTGTATTCCACAAGCATTCAAAATTTCTTAATTCCTAAATAAATTTTATTCTCGTAACCTATAAAATAATTTCCATTTAAAATTAAAAATTATACTTATTTTTAATAATTACATAATATGAAGTACTTACCTGACTTAATTACATTCCAGGAAGATACATTTTAGTTATAATTCCATATGAACACCAAAAAAATGAATAAAAATTAATAAAATTTGCCTAGTTAAATAGCTGAAATTCTAAATTTCTAATTTTTTGGCCATTTGCATTTATACTAAAATAGAGTCCCTATAATAAATAGAGTCATGACATGTGTGGTGAATACTGATTGGTTCCGGCATTTTCTGTCTAACGTTGGGTAAAATAAATTGAAAATAAGTTAAAAAATATTTAACAAAAACCATTTAGTTTAACTTAGAAAGAATAATTAAATTAAATTTTTTTCATTGTTCATAAATTCATAACCTATTAACAATATTTACACAAACATGTGATAATTAATTTCGAAACTTCCCGCTCTGTTTTGGAAAGAAAATGGATGACATGTCTCGACTCTATTTATTATAGGGACTCTAGGTAAACTTATACGGTAAAGCCATCTATGTAGTATAAATACAATTACCGCTTACAAGGAAAGGGCAAGAATTCGAAAATTTAAAAAAACCTGAAACTTTGTCAGTATACAGAGGGTGGCTACCTAATAACATAAAAAATCAGTTGCTACTAAAAAACGTTTTTAAGGGGCGAACCACCCCCTGAAAGTTGGAACACCAAAATTTAAAAATCGATGAAATTTTGTTTATACGTACCTGAAAAAGTTCCAGTAACAAATATAACATTATATTATTTTTTACATTTAAACATTTTTAAGGGTGGAAACCACCCCTTCATATGTGTACTTAAAAATTTAAAAATTGATGATATTTTGTTTATATATACTATATAGAGCTCTAGTAATAAATATAACATTATTTTTTGCATCTATAAATTTTTAGGGGTTGAAACTACCCTTTCATATGTGTACTTAAAAATTTATAAATTTATAATATTTTGTTTACATATACTATACAGAGCTTTAGTAACAAATATAACATTACTTTTACATAACAAATATAATACTATTTAACATTATAAGTGCGTACCTAAAAATTTAAAAATTGGCGATTGGGTGGTTTTACCCTCTTAAAAATGTGTAGGTATAAAAAATAATATTATACTTACTACTAAAATTCTTAATTGTCCTATATAAATAAAATTTCGTCAATTTTAAATTTTCTAAGCACACACTTGAAGGGATGGTTTCAGCCCTTAAAAATGTGTGGACGCAAAAAATAATGTTATATTTATTATTAGAATTTCGTATAATGTGTAAAAACAAAATATCATAAATTTATAAATTTTTAAGTACCCACATGAAGGGGTAGTTTCAACCCCTAAAGATTTGTAGATGCAAAAATTAATGTTATATTTATTACTAGAGCTCTATATAGTATATATAAACAAAATATTATCAATTCTTAAATTTTTAAGTACACATGTGAAGGGGTGGTTTCAACCCTTAAAAATGTGTAAATGCAAAAAGTAATGTTATATTTGTTACTAGAACGTTTTAAGGTATGTATAAACAAAATTTCATCGATTTTTAAATTTTTGAGTTTCAACTTTGAGGGGATGTTTTACCCCTTAAAAACGTTTTTTAGCAACAACTGATATTTTTTTATGTTATTAGGTAGCCATTCTCTACATACTGACAAATTTTCAGATTTTTTTGAATTTTCGACTTCTTGCTCTTTCTTTGTTAGCTTTCCGTAATTACGAGGCTTGTTTGACCTAGGCGCTCTTAAACTCACCAAAATTCACTTAAATAAATCACTTTTAAGCGCGAAGTTGTAAAATTTGAAAAAAAAAAAACTTTATATAAAAATTTTTATTTTTTTATTTTTTGTTTCTGTTGCTGTATTGAATAATTTTTATCAACAAGTATACTATTCCATTTAAAAAAAGGTAAGTTTGTATCATAGCTCGAAAACCATAAGAGCTATAAAGCTCCTGATTATAGCAATTGGTTGCCCCCGTCCATATCTACAACTCTTATTTAAACAATTTTTCGATTAAATCAACGGTTTGGCTGTAATAAAAATGGCAGCTCTCAGAAAACTCACCCTGTATATATAATATACCAGTTTTTTTTATATAAGCACAGAAAAAATATTTTATGAACTCCTACTGGTAAATTTACAGACCAACCTTGGCAAGTCTTCAAAAGTCTCAAAGTATTGCACACTTTTTTAATGAAAACTTTGACCTAGAAGAACCACACTGAAAACAAGGTGAATAAGGCTAGCACTATGGGCCCGCCGACGAGCTGTTGGGGCCCGATGAGACTCTACTCCAAAAATGGTTTATTGACTCTATACAACAATTATCAAACCATTGGTTACTTTTGCCTCTTTGATATGGTGACCTGATACTAAAACTATCAGTGCTAGGTCAAAGACTAGCGTCTTTGTGCATTACGGAGGCGATATGTACAACGCCCCTGATCGTTTTGGATGTGCTAACAGGATTATATCCCCTTCACTTAGAGATGCAGATACAAGTCACGTTATATTCCTGCAGTAACGGGGGTAACGGGTGTTTGTCATTTAAACATCCTGAAAAAGGGTATTCAGCTACTCTACCCGGGCTTCAGGAAACCTCTGCAACTAAAAAAGTGATCCAATGAAACCCGAATATAATTTGGATCACAAATATCACGTGATAATTCCGTCTAGAGAAGAACTGATGGACAAGAGCCGTCAAAGGATTAGTCTGGTATACCGACGGGCCCAAGATGGCAGAGGGCACGGGTACTGGCGTTTTCAAATCAGACTAATTTACTTTCTGGAATCAGCAGATTCCCAGGAGAAAATATTCTGGTTTCTGGAAGATATCTGCCTGTGCAAAGTGGATACAAAGTAGTTGTAAGAGACACTGCATAATCATCTGCTTGGATAGCTAAGTCGCTCATAACACCTCTAAGGGTATAAAAATGACGTCGAGACTGGCGCAAGAGTGTCAAGAAACGTTGAATTGGCTCAGTCCACTACCCCAGTTATCTTGATGTGGGTACATGAACATCCCGAAATAGGTGGAAATGAGAAGGCAGGGCTCAACTCAATATTAATAGGTTTCAGCTTAGCAACCTGGTTTCAGCCAGCTCTAAAGATATTGTAAAGTACTGAAGGTGTAGGTGGCTTGGTGGTTGTTTTGAACTATCCCACCACTGCCACCAATTGTAAAATATTAGAGATGGTCGTAAAAGGTGGTAGCTGCGGCTGCATTAAAGTATTGTAGTTGTTAGTTTAAAAATTTAAAGACTTCGGGACGCGGTTAAATGGCCCAAAAGGTTACATAGACGTAATAGCAAAGACTGAATAAAACAAAATTTAACTGTTAACAATAAAAATATAAAAATTTATTGTAAAATAAAAATACTAAATGTTTACAATGATAATGGTAGTAAACTAAAGCTCTTTAACAACCTAATAATACCAAATTCGTACTGTAACGGCAAATATAATTTAAACATATCGTCCAATTAAAATGAAGAAAATTGTAAAAATTCAAGATAATTGAAATAAATAAATGAAAATATATTAACAATATAAAATCTTATACAAGTATATGCAAGTCGGTAGGTTTCATGGAGTTTTCTATAATTTTCATACTTATCAAAGTTAAACTACATTTCTGTTAAATTTAAAATTCAAGTAGAACACCATACCAGGTTGCATATGTGTAATAATAACTTATAATTAAGGAAGGAAAATCATGTTACATACCTCTTCCTGGCGGTTCATAAATCACAACACAAATAATTAAAGTATATTTTTAACTTTAAAAAAAATAATTACATGACTGAATTTATTGAGAATCAATTTGACTATGAACAAATAAGAGTGAGAATCAGATTGAACGAATGAATCAAGATTGAAGATTGAACCCGATTAAAACTCAGTTTCTGCTTTTATACCGTTCGATTGTGTGTCTACGTGACGATTGTTTTTTACTATTAGGGCCTCTGAAGTTTCAGGAAGCGTCACTCATCGGGTTATTGAAATGACCGTTTGACCATTTATCCCAACTACTCGTTTCTTCCATTTCTAAGAAGTGGTACATTTTGCGACTTATCGTCTGATTGTATATCGTTCAATAAATTCAATCGATAATTGATGTTTTTAGAAAATTAATACAGTGGTAGACAAAAATACGTATACATTACAATATCATCCTAGAGAATAGATAGCACGCTCACCTCTGGAAAGTAGGTATAACATCTAGACAAGCCCGAGAGCTTTTAGCCTAGCCCAGTCTAAAATGAGAAAAGGAGTTACTATTTCTAAGCAGAGTATAGTTGGGCCGTGTAACAAGTTTGCTTACTGGGTATAATGTCTTGAGTAAGCACTTTTTTTTATAGAGAAAGTCCTCTCTACTGCAGATGTGGCTTGGAAAACGATTCCTCATCCTGTGTTCTATGTTACGAAGCATTGTCTTCCCTAAGATGTAAGTGTGTGAGATGTTCATTAATGAGTTCGAAGGACATCAGGAAAGCAGAACATTAGTACACTTCTGACACTTTACGAAGGACTGAGCATAAGCTGACCCGTCTTAGGTCAGCTGGGGCATCATAAGCCTATCTGGTGACCTACGTATGATGGAACCTCGAATCCTGATTCGTATCTATCATTGTTATAATTATCAATAAAGTTGTCTTCAGTAGGCAATAAAGTTGTCTTCAGGTAAGTTTTGATGGTAATTAAGTTTAAGATTTTCTTATATTGTCTAGGTATGTCTATAATTCCCCCTGATTGTATTGTATATCGCCCCTTGAGAATAAAACTGTTACAACTGCAAAATCACTAATTTTAAGATATTAAAGAAATAAGATTTTGAAGAAATTTAAAACCGAATAACTTTTTTCCAAATCATCTTAGAACTTTAAAACTTTGCTAGGTTCATTCTAACAGTTAGTTTTAAATGTTGTGATAAAAATTTTGTCGAGAAAATTCATAGTTTAAATTTTCATTGCAGTTGTAACCAAAAATTTTTTAGTTATTTTACAAAAAGTTGCATTCTGTTTAGGATTATAATGTTATATCTGCAAATAATACATTTTTTCTTAATTATTTCACAAAATATTACTTTTTGTTGGTGACGCAAAGTTGTATCTGCAACTAATACTTTTCAGAAATTTTGAAAATTTCGCTTTATATAACTTTATAATGGCAATTGTTTAAGGTAACAAATTCCATAATTATATTACAGATAGAGATGGGCAACGGGAAAATTCCCAGTGGGAATTTTCCCGGGAATATTCCCATTTGGGTAATTATTAAGTATTTTCCCGGGAAAATTCCCAAGGCAACACATTCCATAACTATATTACAGATAGAGATGGGCAACGGCAAAATTCCCGATAGGAATTTTCCCGGGAATATTCTCATTTGGGTAATTATTGAGTATTTTCCCGGGAAAATTCCCGAAACCTGAGTAAAAACGATTACTTACAATTAGCTGTACTATTTTACAAATGCGTTTTTAATTAAAGACCGCGACACCGGTCCCTCAATTTACGTGAATATTCGTTTCATGGGGATTCAATTTATGCGGATAAAAAATCGCGTAAATTAAATCCGTCATTATAAAAAAAAGATACTGGAAATAAAAGCTACCAAAAATTGTAGAGAATTTTATAATACTTTAAATGATAACGAAAATGTAGAAATTTACACGTTAAAATTTTAAAAATATCGTTTTTTTCGATATCGATAATTTTCGATAACGAAAAATAGGTTTTGACAGTCCCAATATATTAGGAATACCCACAACTTGCTTCGCTTAAGCCTTCAAAAATTTCGTTATTTTTGAGTTACGATGTACCGTTTACGAGATATTTACGACCAAAGGTTTACGTTTTCGAAAAGTATTGAAAACTATTTTTTTTGAAAATATTTTATTGGTGACAAAACCAATTTGACTAATAAGTCTGAATCAATTAATTGTAATCAGTTTATGATGAGTAACTCGGTATCGATAATTTTCCATAACGAAAAGTAAGTTTTGATAGTCCCAGTATGTTCGGAATACCTATAACTTGCTTCGCTTAAGCCTTCAAAAATTTCGTTATTTTTGAGCTACGATGCACCGTTTACGAGATATTTACGATCAAAAGTTTACGTTTTCGAAAAGTATGAAAACTAATTTTTTCGAAAATATTCTATTGCCGACCAAAGAAATGGGACTAATAGAGCATAAATTCAACCATTATACAATCAATTTATAATAATTTGTTAGACATTTAGTAGTAAAAGCAATTAAACACATTTAACAGAAAATATTATGTTATTTATTCTTCTTTTCTTCTATTACAACTATTAGGAGTATGTAGCTATTAGGGATATGCTGCTACAATTTTATTTTGTTTTTGGATTTTAATTTACTTATATGGTTTCTTACATTTTCTTTTATATCAATATTTTGCCGATTGAAGTTTTTCCCACGTTTGTCTGTTTTTATTATACAAATATTTCGATCAAGCTTTTAGTTTACTTTTCTAGTTTACATTTTATCTTCTACGCAATATCCTGATTTAATTTTTGTTTTTACCGGAAAAATTTCTAAGTTTTCAGTGAATAACGTTCTGACCCTGTATTAATTAAACCTTTTTGTATATTTGTCGCCCGTAAATCGCGATTTCGCTTTCGTTTCTTTCGTTCCGAAACAGGTGTTGTTAAATTTCCATTAGTATTATTTGGGAAAGTTTCGACCAAATTAATATATATATATACCAATTTACAGTAATAGTTAAAGCAGAAGACAAAAACTGTCGATAATTTAAATTTAAATGGATAAAATTATTTAAATTGTTTAAATTATATGGTTTAAATTGTTTAAATTATAAGATTATATTCAGAAAGAGCTGTTAAATTAATTTTTTCTTTATCAGCGTCCATATTTTGAAATTAAAATAAATTATAATTATATTTTAATAACAATAATGCTACGAAAGAATTCGTCTAAACTCAATAAACATTAAATATGGCTAAAATTGTGAACATCATTATTCACTTACATTGTAAAATGATAACAGAAGAAGGAATACCAAAATGCGTGTAGTTCTGTATGTACCTACAATCCACTCTAACATGTAGCCACTTAATAAAAGAAATCACATACATATACCTTTTTTAATCGAAATAAAAAGTTAATTTTTTGTTTTCTCTTTGTTACAACTGCACATGTAACAAAAATTTTTTAAACCATTTATTCTTAGACTGTTAAAATTTAAAAAAAGTTTATGGACTATAACTTTTTTATTTTCTAGAATTTTAGGATGAAAATTTCACCAATCGATAGCTTAAATGTAGCTGAATCCAATGATATAAAAATCTCAAAAACGAAAAATTTGCAGTTGCAACAGTTTTATTCTCAATGTGCGATATGTAGGATAATGTATAAGCGAAATTCGGACGCAAACATGTATGCTATCTGTAACTGCTAAAATTAATTTTCATTATAACTCAAATTACTTTCATTAAAATTATTAATTTAGAATATTACATATTATTTAATTGAATGAATGATTTATTTAATTTAGCCTCTTTGAACTATGTATTTCTTTATTCTTATATAATATTATTTGCTTTATTTGCATACAACTTTACGTTATATGTTTACATGTATACGTGTAGGTACCATGGGTACTTAATAGTTAGCAACCTTGGAACAGTATTATGCTTAGAAATTTGTTCTTTGTATGTAATTGTAATTACTAATTAGCATAATATAATAAATTTTTATCACATTTAATAAAAATGTAAAATCTGAAAAATAAACAATCTGGTTTGTTTATGAATTAAGTTTTTGTGTATGTGTATAAATGTAGGCACCTATATATGTATGTCAGTTGCGAAACAGATTTTTTAAAATTCTTAAAATCTAAAAAGTTTTATATGTTGTTATTGTTTTTTTTTTCTTTTTAAGAATATTACAAAAATTTTAAACTATCTTATTACAGTTTTGAAAACTAATTCTCAAAATGAAATACTTTACTAATAGAAAATTATTAATTTTACTAATTACTCTAAGTATGCACGTTCAGGCAAATGAGCTTGAAGCCCCTGAAGTGGATACTCCAAACGGAAAAATTCGGGGGTACTTTCTTAAGGCTACAAATAATAGGATGTTTAAAGCTTTCGAGGGTATTCCATACGCAAGACCACCAATAGGACAATACAGATTTCAAGTAAGTACCTACATTTTATTTTTAAACAGCTTAAAATTTAAAATATTAAATAAATACAGCTCGCGCAGCCGGTTAAACCTTGGAAAGGCACATGGGTTGCTAATTTGACTGTTAGATGTATACAGTACGACCATCTTGCCGAAGGTGATTATCGGATAAATGGTAAGGAAAT
Source organism: Brachynemurus nebulosus (assembly GCA_035578155.1). Lineage (NCBI taxonomy): Eukaryota > Metazoa > Arthropoda > Insecta > Neuroptera > Myrmeleontidae > Brachynemurus > Brachynemurus nebulosus. The sequence continues at coordinate 1,221,263 of JAPWDM010000002.1, forward strand.
GAGTTGGCTGGTGATAGAGTTTGGTTATCGTTAAAATTTTTATTTTATCAACAGGACAAGAAGACTGTTTATATGTAAATGTTTATACTCCTGTAACCACTCGAAGCGAACTTTTAGACGTAATTATTCATATACATGGAGGCGCCTTTATGTTTGGATCTGGATACGAATACGGTCCAAAAATTTTAATGGAAAACGACATTATATACGTAAACTTTAATTACCGCTTAGGTCCACTAGGTAATTAAAATTTAAAAACACGAATTATTTTTTTTTTATTAGGTATTTTGAAAATAATCTTTTAATATAACCATAGGGTTTTTCAGTACGGGAGATGATTTAGTACCAGGAAACAATGGACTAAAAGATCAATCAATGGCACTAAAATGGATTAAAGAGAATATTTACTACTTCGGAGGAAATCCAAATTCAATTACACTCACAGGTTTATCCGCTGGTGGCGCTAGTGTTACTTATCACCTTCTCTCGCCAATGTCTGTTGGGCTTTTTCATAAAGCGATTGCAATGAGTGGTTCTGCCTTGAATCCTTGGGCTCAAACAGAAGCCGTTGTAGAAAAATCTAAACGAATAGCTGCTAGTGTAGGCTGTGATTTTGATTTGAATGAAGACATGGTGGATTGTTTACGGCATCGTTCAGCAATACAAATAGTATCTGCGGTTGCGCAATTTATGGTAAGAAAACACGGGGTAAATATGATTAAAGTTTTAGTGATTGTCAATTGTTTTTTAGCCATTCTTATATAATCCTTATTCACCTTTCGGTCCAATCGTTGAAAAGGAAGGACCTAATTCCTTTTTGTCTGAAACGCCCTCGAATTTACTTGCTCAAGGAAAAGTTACTAATGATATACCTTTAATACTCTCTTTTGTAAAAGAAGAAGGTTTATACCCTGGAGCCGAATTTAAAGCAGAAACATATTATTTACCTGAAATAAATAAAAGATGGACCGAACTTGCGCCACATATTTTGGATTATAATTACACAGTGCCATTGGATAAACATGCTACTATAGCGGAAAAAGTAAAAGAATATTATTTAAAAGGAACACCAATTTCTGATGAGACTTTCAATGAATTAATTCAGGTTTAAAAAATTAACATCTATTTTGTTTCAACTAATTAAAAAATAATATTTGTAGATGATTGGTGATCGACTTTTTGTAACAACAATTGAAGCTTCAGCGAAATTATTTGCCAATGTATTATCTTCATCAGTTTATTTAATGTATTTTACATATCGTGGCTATTTTAGTGAATCTGTCCCACTAAGCCGTAAAACTGACGATTATGGAGTTTCTCACGCTGATGATCTGATTTATTTAATGTCATATAAGTGGGCTGATCCATTTCATACAGAAGATGATAAATTAATGAAAAAATTGTTGATCAACTATTGGTTGTCCTTTGCTAAAAATGGGTAAGATAATCTTTGCTTAAATTTGTTAATTTTTGATAAAATTTGAAATGTTTTAGAGTACCTCAAGTACCTGGTGTTCAACATGAGCCGATGTTGAGATCAGCAGAAACTTTAAATTATTTACACATTAGATCTCCTAAAGATATATCTATGGAAAAAGCAGTTACCTTATCGCATAAACAATTCTGGGATTCCTTAACGTTTAACGAAAATCAAGTAACAGTCCAAATTAAAACAGAATTATAATTAATCTGCATTGTTATTTCATTTAAAAAAATATTTTTTTACTTTAAATAAAAATTATATTCTTGTTACTCGAATCAATTTTTGGTCTCTTTTGGAAAAACATCTTCGAGGTACCATCAGTTCAACAAAAAAAAAAAAAAAATTCGCATTTTGTTGTCAAAGTTTTGGCTTAATTAAATTAAACATGTTTTAACATGTGTCGTATACCAAAATTCGGTTGCTGACAAAAATAATATATAAGTTGTAGTGGTGGAGAACCATCGATAGCACTATTGATAATTACCGATAATTTTGATTATCGAAAACTATCCATGTTTTTTTTGTTTTACTATCAATAGTTTTCGATAGTTTTTTTCAGTCATTTCGTTTACTTATAAATACTATCATATAAAGATAATAAAAATTATAGCCAGAGATATAAAAACAACCATTTTAAGGGAATTTCTGGGCGAAAAAGAATAATTACGCCCCGGTGTAAAACCGGCGACCCTTTTTTTTTTGCTCGTCGGCTATTCAAATGCCGCCTAAGTCAAAAAACGATAGTTTCACGACTGACTATCGGTAAAGTTTTGGCTAGATTTCTTTAGTTACTGGCACCAGTTGTTTGATTATTTTGTTTGGGAAACAACACCCAAAAATGGTAAGTGTCGTGATAATCACTTTGGACCTTGTCACTTGTCACGTCATCTTGGATAGGTAAGTGACTGGCAGAGCACTTATGGTTGAGTTGGGTTGCCAATGTACATACCTAAGTGAAACAACATTAGTGAAAATAACAAAGTTAAAGAGGAACTAGGCCAAGGAACAAGAAAATCCTGGAACAAGGAGATCCTAGAACAGCAAGAAGCGTCACCCAACGGACTCGGAACACTTCATCGTTCTACTTTCCACAACAAACCATAAGTTTACGCAGATTGGACTTACAAGGAGATGCACCCAGAGTGAAATTCGGGATTTTGATGAAACTTCGCTGGTATGTAGAATAGGCAAAAATAAGGGACCCGTATTTTTTTTTATCGGCCATCTTCCACGTTTAGGGGGTGAAACCAGCCCCTAAAGTTAGGGGTTCAAATCGTTTTTCTTAAGATATCTCAAAAACTATAAGAGATAGAGGAAAACTTTAAATTGACGAAATGTTACTCTTTGAAAGACGTATTCACCTGTGTAGGTTAAATCAGTGACGGGTTCATAAGAGGGGCTGGAGGGGTGAAAATGTGGGTAAATTTACTTGTACAGCCTGAATGGTTCAATGTATCAAATTTTTGCCATCATAAATAGAAAGAGCACCAAAAAATAGGGGATACGTGTTTTTGCGTTTTTTCGAAATTTGTGTGGTAGCCGAGCCATATAAAGAAGAAAAAAATAGGGTAGATTATATTGCATTATTATTGATTGCAAATACCTTCTATATTTTTTTATTTTTATGTTTATTTTCATCATGAAAATCTAAATTTTTACTTTTCGATAATGATTCATGTATTTTTCAGTACTTACTTAATTAGTAATTTAGCCATGTGTATATTGGGTTACTCATATTCGATATTTTTATACCTATTTCTACCAAAGTTCTCTGGTCTGAAAGTGTTAATGAATGTTCAACAAGAAGCAATAATCTTCCGTTCAACAACTGCCTTTATCTTCTTACAAATTCGTTATTTCCTTCTCAACATTCAAACTATTTTGCTTATTCTTTTTGTATGTTTTATAGGTGTCAACCCCATTTCCCAAATCGCAAAATTTATCACAAAGCACCTGAAAGTGAGCGAAAAAGATTATTGCTTCTTGTCGAGCATTCATTAACACAAGCACACCAGAGAACTTTAACTTTCGCAGAAATAGGTATAAAAAATATCGAATATGAGTAACCAAATGTACACATGGCTAAATTACCAATTAATTTAGTACTGAAAAATATATGAATCATTATCGAAAAGTAAAAATTTACATTTTCATGATGAAAATCAACATAAAAATAAAAAAATATAAAACGTATTTGCAATCAATAATAATGCAATATAATCTACCCCATTTTTTCTTCCTTATATGGCTTGGATACCACACATATTTCGAAAAAACGCGAAAACACGTATCCCCTATTTTTTGGTGCTCTTTCTACTTATGATGGCAAAAATTTGATACATTGAACCATTCAGGCTGTACAAGAAAATTTACCCCCATTTTCACCCCTCCAACCCCTCTTATGAACCCGTCCCTGATTTAACCTACACAGGTGAATAGGTCTTTCAAAGAGTAACATCTTGTCAATTTAAAGTTTTCTTCTATCTCTTATAGTTTTTGAGATATCTTAAGAAATACGATTTGAACCCCCAACTTTAGGGGCTGGTTTCACCCCCTAAACGTGGAAGATGGCCGATAAAAAAAAATACGGGTCCCTTATTTTTGCCTATTCTACACACCAGCGAAGTTTCGTCAAAATCCCGAATTTCACTCTGGGTGCATTTCCTTGTTTGACCAATCTGACCTAGTGACAGCTGCCCTTCGTAAAAAGGAAACCCAACTACCGCATTTCATCCTCCGGGATACATCGATACAAGGTATGGACACTCAATAGTTTATCGGACAAATTATTCGTCGGTGTGGATCAAACAGTAGCCAACATAATACTAAAATATTCACTAAAATAATATAGGACTTTCATTCAGTAATACCACTAAAATAAGTTTTTACGGTTTAATTTTGGTTATTTTGGTCTTATTGGTATCGCTCTGATCCACTCCACACCGTTTGAATAAGGAGTGGAGGAGCGCATCTAGTGTCCATACCCTGACATCGATATACATGATAAGTTAGTGTGGATTTTACGTAATTTTTTGGCAATGCTGGTATCGCTAGTATAGAGATACGAAATTACCTTCTAGTGTTCCGTGTTCGCTAGCCTATAAGTGATATATTTGGGGTCCAAGTATCATTCTGTTACTTAAAGTCCCAGCTACACGTCACAATTACGAGTTTTTGAATAATAAATTTAAGGGATACCGATTAGAAATAAATTGAAGTTTAACCTTGATTCCCTTATCATTTGATTCCTAAAGGAATCAAGGTTAAACTTCAATTTATTACGAGTTTTTATTCTTAAGTAGCAATGATTGCTAAAGTACATTTTTTAACTATTAGTTTGATATGTGGAATTTATAAACGTTAGCATTATTGTATACTGATACGTTATGATAATTGCATAAACTACCTATTTTTGACCTATAATTTATTGTAAAAAAATACTGCTTTTTATTCATGGTAGTAGAGCGTGGTAAATAAATACCCCTGTTGCAGCATCTGCATAACATAGCGAATTTCCAAAGATTTAAAGTCGGTTGGGTGGTTTACTTTTGACGCCTTTGGGACGCTAGGACCTTTGAGGACATATCCGTTATCCATCTAAAATAGCTGAGCTTAAAAAGCGAAAAAAATTTCAAAATCAGTTGGATAATTTATTTTTGGCGTTTTTGGAACCTTTGAACTCTCATATAACATAGCGTATATCGAACTAAAATAGTTTAGTTCTCTAACAGTGAAAAATTTATGTATATTTAAATCTAAACCAAATTTGCAGCGATAACTAAAAATTGCATTAATTGTTCCAAATTCCTAAGTGTATATATATATATATATATATATATATATATATATATATATATATATATATATATATATATATATATATATATATATATATAAGTGAAGTAGATTTTCGGGTTCTAGAGGCTCCAAAACAAATTTCTGCCAAAGTCCCGGACTTAGGTCTTGTCATAAAAGCTGCTGTAATAGTTGAATTTCCATTCTGGAAATTCGCTAAAATACTTTTTCTTTATTACACGTATTTGATTTTTACATATTCCACCTGGACCTAAAATAGAAAAGATTAAAGGAGTTTCAAATACAAATACTAATAAAAAATAAAAATGACTTCACTTTATTTGCAAGCAAATTGTTGATTTTACATTTTCTATAATTGCTTGATTTTTTTTTATGGTACATAATTCAATTTAAAAGACGCCGATCTTGTTTTTGTATATATATTACAAATATTTCAAAGTAAAGAAAAAAATAACTTAAGGTGGTTGGAGCGCTAGAGATGAGATACTACTAAGTTCGAAAAAAGTCTGTCATTTATTGTCGAAAATTAATATTATTTAATTACTAAATTTCTTTTTCTTAATTTAGAATTTCATTGAGAAAGCTCATTTTGTAATAAAAAAACAATTTTATCATAAAAAATCATAATATAACATAAATTTGACTAGTGGATTTTTGAGGGTAATAAAATCTGGCAACATTGCGTAGTTAAAAAAATATAGTTACAAAAGTTGGCGGTCAATGTTGATAATAGAAATTGCTATCTCTCCAAGGTACACAGCCGATAAAAATGTTACAGTATTTGTAAGTTACAATTTCGCGAATATTTATATTTTAATCACTTCAATTATAAATTAACAAAATAGATTACAATGTGAAAATCATTTGCAAAACAATAAGGTCAATTTGCATTACTACTAAATTGTATTAACCAGTATTAACCTATATGCCATCTATGACATGTGATATCACACTACAACCTATTTATGTTCATAATAGATAGAAATCTGTCTTATCAATAATATAATGTTACTTTCAACTGTATTTCTAAGTATGTTTAGTAATATGGTAATGTATGGCATGTATATTTTGGCGTATAACGTGCAATATTGGCAGATTGATTCAGTGACGAATTTTCAATGTGATAAATAAAAATGTCCATACATTTCTCGGTTTTAAAATTAAATTACTAAAATACTGGACGTCAGAATTCGTTAACTGTGTTTTTGGAATGTTCGTAAAGGATTAAATTTTTTAAAAATAAGTTTTTATAATTTTTTCATTAGCAGAAGGTATTAATTTATTTGATTAAGTGACTGTTTCCGGTATATTTTGAAGGATAACACTATTACTTGTATGTTAAAAAAGTAATTTTTAAAAGTTTTTATCTCACAAACTGGACGTCAGAAATTGGTTTAAGTTTTAATATTTTGTGTATTAGGTATTGAAACATAACATATCCACAGATCATTCTTTTATTTTTCCAGGGCTCTAGCGCTCCAACTACGTTAAGTTCACTTTTACTGAACCTTTAATTTTGCTGGAAATTATATAAAATATTCACTTCGAAATAAATGTAAATATTCGTTAAAATATATCATACAAATTTTACATTCCATTAACTCACTGTTTTGACATGAAGTTATTCATTCAATTAATTTAATTAATCAAAAAATAAAAAAAATATCAAAAATTTAATACATAAAAATGAATATCATCAGTCAGCGCAGTGATTCTAAACGTAACATGGAATGTGGTCATAGTTCATATTATCACCGTTTTAATGACACTTATCTAAAATTCATTTAAATATACATTATTCACAGACAGCTCCTAAATTATGTATTAACGTATATAATAATAAAGCTTTACTAACTACATTTCAATGTAATTAAATCATCAATGTATCAGTTTCTTGTTCTTTTAGTTCCAAAATATTTATTTTCAGAGTTGAACAAATTTAAAATGAGAGAATATAGAAACACATTTTAGAAATGAATTAGTCAATTCATTTTAAAGTAAGGTTGGTAACTATTAACGTCACTAGCTAGCCAGTGTATTTATTTGTTTTACCCACTTCATCTGGAAAAACGAAATGAACTCTCTCATTTGAAATTTGTTCGGATCGTACCATATTTTTTTAAAAGAGGAAAGTAAACTTTCTTCAAGGCAGATATGTTAATTATCACATTTACAAAAATAAAAAACTTAAAAACTCAGAATTGTATATTCTTCTTACAAGGAAAGGTTCCCAGGTGTCCGCCTCCGATTTCAATGCCGCTGAAAATGTTATTCTACGTCGAAATCTAAGAGACACGTATTTTTTTTATCGGAGGAAAAACGGTTTGAAGGGGTGAAATCGCCCTTCAAAAATTGGGGTAAAAATTTAATTTTTAAAATATCTCGAAAACAGTAAGAGATAGAGGCAAAAGTTTAAATTGGCGATATTGCTCTTTCTTAAAGAACTATCTATTGATATACAATTTGTTCAATTTACATCAACAGGAGTGGTTGGAGGTTAAAATTTGGGGGTGAAAATTAAACAATCTACGTCAAAAAATCTAACTGACCTGTTTTCGCTCAATGTCTTAATATTAAGTCTAGGGGTAGTTAACTAGGGGGTGACTGTGTCGAATAGTCGTACTACTTGCGTAGATCAAGAGGTTCTTCTTGATGGAAAATAGTTTAAAACAATTAGAATAACGTAGAAATGAAATTTTCGATTTCAAAATTCAGTTTGAGCAACACTAGAGAGGGGGTGAGTCACCCTCTTAAATTACATACTAGTTAACTAACACTCATTTTTACTATTAACATCCTGACAGTGGGTAATAATGTCGCAATAAGTGGTTCTGAAGTTGAACTATCGTATGTAAGGTTTTTATAATGTTTGTTTTTTAATGGATGTTATAGTTTTCGTTGTCGAAAATTATCGATACCGAAAATAACGATATTTTCAAAATGAATGGAAACCTTAATAAAAACCTTACATACGATAGTCCAACTTCAGAACCACTTATTGTGACATTATTACCCACTGTCAGTGTGTTAATATTAAAAATGAGTGTATGTAAACTAGTATGTAATTTAAGAGGGTGACTCAACCCCTCTCCAATGTTGCTCAAACTGAATTTTGAAACCGAAAATTTCATTTCTATGTTATTCTAATTGTCTTAAACTATTTTCCATCAAGAAGGCCTTCTTGAACTACCCAAGTAGTACGATTATTTGACACAGTCACCCCCTAGTTAGCTACCCCTAGACTTAATATTAAGACATTGAACGAAAACAGGTCAATTCGATTTTTTGACGTAGATTTCAAATTTGTAAACAAAATTTTTATATTTCTTAATTTTCACCCCCTTTTTGCAAAATTAACCCCCAAATTTTAACCCCCAACCACCCCTGTTGATGTAAATTGAACAAATTGCATATCAATAGATAGCTCTTTAAGAAAGAGCAATATCGCCAATTTAAACTTTTGTTCTATCTCTTACTGCTTTCGAGATATTTTAAAAATTAAATTTTTACCCCAATTTTTGAAGGACGATTTCACCCCTTCAAACCGTTTTTCCGCCGATAAAAAAAATACGTGTCTCTTAGATTTCGACGTAGAATAACATATTTCAGCGGCACTGAAATCGGAGGCGGACACTGGAAACCTTTCCTTGTTAGTGCAATTTGATCCTTTCATATCCATGGGCTAAGAAAAGTAAAAACTGTCCACATAAGTGAAATGATGCGATTTAATTTTAAAAAAAATGTTGGTAGCTTTTCATTCATAGTAAAGACTGTTGCTTAAAAGTATGACTAGTGAAATCTTGATCGTGAATACTAATTTAAAGGAAATCAAAATATACATCAAATTAATAATTTACAATTTACAATAATTTAAAATTATTTACTTAAATTCGGGTTCCCTAAGTTTTCACGATTAGGAATTTGTTTGACCATGTTAGGAGAGCCGCGCACTTCCGATATTCGATCCATTTATTGGTTTAGAAGTTACTGGACATCGGTTATTGAAATTAGAGTCGTAAGTGTGTCGCAGCTTCAGATCCGATAATTCGACCGATTTTTAAATCGTAAGTTGCTGTGGACTTAAGATTCTAATTTCAATAATTGATGTCTGATTCGGTGTCATAGTATTAAAATAAAAATCGCATGTGGACTGCAGCTTTTAATCCGAACACCGAAACGATTATCGGAAATGAAATTGGACGTATGTGGTCAACTTAAGTTTGAAAGGGTTAAAGGGAAAAAATTTAAAAAAGACAATTCAAACGAAGAATTACAGATTATATATTTACTAATTAACAATTTTTGCAAATATTATTTTACAATTTTAAATATAAACTGTTTTGGAACTAAAAGTATTTTAACGTATAAAATAAAAAAAAATATCCTATTTGTTTTGAATAAAAAACAATCACGCAAGACAAGATCTCGAAAAGGCAAATCTAGCAGATTCAAATATTAAAATTCCGTGATTAGTTCAAATTTGACTCTTCAAAATTTGTCTTTTATTTTAAATATTATCACTAAATTAAAAAAAAAATAGACATAACTCACTAAAAACAGTACAATGACAATTATTTTGATATGAAAGTATCAAAAATATAATGTTTATTTTAGAATACCACATATTTTTTTTATTAAAAACTCAAAATTTTTATAATATTGTTTATTTTTTATTTATTTTCTTAATAGAGCACATGGTTACTGAAATAGGAAAGCAATAGCAATTTTTCTCTTTTTATATTATTATAAAATTAATACGACTGAATATAATTATCTAAATAAGTGTTTATAATTAAATCAGTTTAAGATGACTAGTAAAAATTATTTTAAAACTATTTATAATTGGTCATATTCTCTTCCGTATTTGTTTCTTGCCTTAAAAATTTTATTAAACGTTTAGATTTTAAACCTCTACTACCACCTTAAAGGACATTTAACATTTTTGTTTTTTTAATATTTATTTTTGATCACTTTAAATCTTTTTTTGCTTGAGGGTGCAATCTGGTCAAGACTTTAAAAAAAGCCGTTTTCGTAACATTTTAAGATTGTTGTGCAAAAATTGTAGTCAAATTCATGGCAGCAGCTTCAGAAATATATTATAATATATATAAATCTAAATGTCCTACAATTTTACTCTGAAGTTGTTACAACATTCTTAAGGTGTTTACCGCTGTCGCCACGGCGTATTAAGTTAAATCTAAACAGACAGTAGTTATTCATTATTTTGTTAACATATCAAACGAAAAACGTAAAGTGATTGTTGAGGAAAAAAATTGGTTTGCTTTGTGAAAATTATATCACATCCGGGGAAAATATTTAATTGAAAAATGCAACAGAAAATATAAACAACTTTAAAATCATTAACAACTCATTTTAAATGAATTTGAAAATTATTTGACTATACTTAACAATAGTTAATGTAAAATATAATCCAATATTTAATGTATTATATACAAATTTTCTTAACAATATTATCTAACATAATTACCCCTTCGGTTAGTTAGTACATGTGCCAAAAATTTAGCTAAGACCGTTTCAACAATAAAAAAAACTTTGTTTTCATTATCACTAAGTGATTATAAAAAAATATTTGTAAATAATAAACAAATACTTTACTTTGCAAAATACCACTTTTATTTTTGAAACTGTGACAATATTGTTTCAAAAATAAAAGTGGTATTTTGCAAAGTAAAGAATTTGTTTATTATTTACAAATATGGAATACCATAAAGTAACGTTCAAATCTATTAATATTAAAAAAAAATATTTTTTGAACAGCAACTCTTATGAGCACCAAATTTTTTTTTTTTTTGGAACAATTTAAATTTACTCCTGAGGGCCCTGAGTATAAAACTGTTCCGATATTCGTATTTTTCTCCATTTTTTTACCATTACATGGCTAATTTTCTAAAATACATTAATCAATTTTAATCCTTTTGTTGAAATGTGTTTCGACCTACACGGTTGCCAGTACGATCGACCTAATAGATAATAAAACTATAAAATAATAAAAATTTCATATCTGAAGTAAGAATAAAACAACGAAAGGTTAATTATTACAATTCTTTAGCTATCAGGACAATCATACAAACGGTCGTGTACGTCAACCTTCGATTTCCGGTATGATAGTCAATCAAATTATCGGATCGGAAGCTGCTGCACACATGCAAATCTTGCTTCAATAGTCGGTGTCCAACTCAATTTCGTAATGTCGGAAAAATACAATCGTATGTGTTCAGTAATTTTCGACTCGATAATCAATATGTTAAAACAATAAAGAATTTTGCTAACACATTATTAAGCAAACCCTACATGATCATTATTGCTGATCATCATGGCCATCAAGCTGCTCGGGTGCTGATAATCTGCAATCAAATGTTTAAGTATTTAATTATTTTTTACTATCTAATTCATTTCATCAGTCTATTCTTCACACGAGCAATACTAATATTGATTATAATTAATGTAAGAGTAATACTGATCGTGCAGGGTCCGGATTCCTTTAGATCAAAAGTTTTCGTTCCTTAAAATCAGTAAAAGGATTAACAAATATTTAATTATACTTTTTAAAAAAAAACTTAGATTTACTAAAAAAACACAAATACTGTAAATTATCTAACAATATACACTCATAAAAGAAAATTTAAAAATAAAAAATTTATACTATTAGTTCAGGTTTTCATCAAAAATTTTCCCTTGAATTTGATTTACTAAATTTTTTATTTTAAATACCATTGTGCTCGAAAATCGCAAGAATGTTTACTGTTTGTTCGGTTACAAGTAATTTTTTTTTTAAATGAAAAATAATAAACCTACGTTTTTTAACCAAATAATTTTTTTTTTTTGTCTTAATAATAAGAAATAGTTTAACATAAAAAGTTTTTTTTTTGTTTGTTTATATATACAGGTTTTGTATGTACAAAATCTAAAAATTAATATTATTTTGTTGTAAAAAAAGTGATATTTTAACAACGCAGAATAGGCTGAGTTTGAGGCAGCTGCACTTTGCAACAAATGCCCTGCTAATCGCCCGGATGTTCTGGACAGCAACGATTTACTTCAAACCATTTGTCTATACAACTATAACCAAATAAAAAAATTATTTGCTTGTGTTTGATGTTAAATTAAAACAAAATTTACCTTTTATGATAAATACAGAGGCAGGGTAAGCGGGCAATTGTATCACCCTGTTGTAAGTCCTCCAAACATATCACACATTCGCCTTTATCTTCTTTCAGTACGTCTTCTGCAATTTAAAAACAAGAAAATGTCTTTTAGTAATCAATATTACGCTTAAGAGGTTATTCACGGTTGCAGAAAAAAATTCTAATTCTAAGAAGCGGAAAAAATCATACAAAATACGTTTTTGAACGATTGTTTTATGTAAACTAGTTTCCGAGAAAAGCTAACTTTTATAAACTGTCGCCGTATATACCACTGTCGCAGCATCCTGCATAACATAGCGAATTTCCATTTATAAAAGTTTTTCTCGGAAACCAGTTTACATAAAGCAATCGTTCAAAAACGAATTTTGTATGATTTTTTCCGCTCTTTGTCATGGTGTAAACAAAAATTTGGAATTTTGGGAAATTATCCCAAAAAGCTCGTTTTTTGAGCTTCCAGACGTCGGACGTGTCTGAAAAATATTAGCGGGTAAAAAACCATTAATTTTTTTCCAGATTATTTTAGTTTACATCTTTGGGGTAAATTTAAAAAAAAAAATTACTACGGTTACTGCTATGCCTTTGGTCAATAATCACTTTCAAAGATTTTTTGTTTATCGATTAAAAAATGTTTCAAAATTTAAGTCTAACAAAGCATTACATAGAAACATGAAGTGATAATTAACCAAATTTATTTTTCCTGTAATCTCCTGACTTTTCTGAACATTTTGATGAAAAAATTATTGCTTTATGTTAAATATTGCAGAAGTTATGGATGTTTTAATATAATAACGTCACCGAAAGTGATAGCCACGGAAACACCATTTTAACCCTATTTTGCATAATTTCAAAAATTTATAACTTGAAAACTATTAGAGATAATTTTTTTAAATTTTTTACAGATGATTGGGATGGTTAAATAAATAAATAAAAAAATTTTCAGCTAAATGTGAGGTCATGGGTGACATTTTATTTTTTTATTGGATGATTTGAAATGAAATGACCCGTGTGTGTTTTTAATGAAGGATCAAAATCTTTATTAAAACTTTTCGATATGCTCGGGTTTAACATTGGACCGCACACATACCATTACATTAATAAAAGAGACAACGAACGTATAAAAATTTCGAAAAAACGCTGCACTGCAAAATCCAAGAAGGCGAGGACGGCTAGAAAACAAATGATTGTTGAGCAGAAAGAATTGTATGATAATGTAGTCAAAATAAACGAAAAAAAGCTGAAACTTCGGAAAAATTCGCATAGAGCTGAAAATTGGTACAGACTTTGCTTACACCATTATAAACAAAATGTCAAAAGTCCCCATCGATCCCACTTGTGCTAAAAATTTTATTCAAGGTCAAAGGTCAAGAAAATAAGTTTTTCGTAAATATCTTGTAAATGGTAAGATTTATGGTAAAAATAGTTTAGGTACATTTTGTAGATTATGCAATTCTCTACAAAAAAGGTCTGAATACTTTTTGATCTATATTTCATGAGATATTGCGATTTAAAAAATTGGAAAAGTAATATTCTGCATAATATGCACTCTTTTTTACGCCACCATCGAAGTAAACTTGATACATTTTTTTACATGATTTCCCTTGTAGATAAAGTACACAATTTGTTTTAATGATCTCAAAAGTTATTTTATTATACCCTACTCCCTATAACGAGCTTTTACCGCAAAATCTTTTGCTAAAAGAATTTTGCGAGCAATTGTTGCGAGGGCTCTTCTGCTAAAGTTGAACTCTTCGGAGTCACAATTTGAATGATATATGTATATTGCATGGAAAGTGTTGTAATCGTCCAAAGTATTTACATTTATATTAGCATTGTCTTGTCCTCATTGAACAAATGGCCCAATTTCTTGTGTTAAGGTATGAGGCTGGCAGTAAAGCACTACTGCTACCTCGTACCTCATATAATAGTATCATTGTAAGATGCATCAAAAGAGGAAAAAAATGTGTAAGACGTTTTGAACCACACCGTCGGTGAGGAAAAAAGACATCCTTTTACAATCTCGAAATGAAAAATAAGCCGAAAAGCAGTTACGATACAGCTGAGAATTGTACATATTAATTAAATTGTAAGTTATAGCGTTAATTTTTCAAAATTGCTCGTTCTAAAAAATAAATCAGTAACTCCATAATATCGTTATTAGTACTCTTAAACATCTCATCAAAAGTGTGATGGAATAATTTTAAGTATCGCAATCTACAGATTAAATGTTTTATCGAAGAATTTCTCTATAAAACAGATAATGGTTAAACTTCCTTGTTTTTAAACTATAATAATGCTATTATCATATTTTAATTTCAATCTTCTTTTAGTTTTTTATCACCTAGAATTTAATTTTTGCAAATATTTTTTAATTTTTGCAATAAAACTAACAACAAGAGACATCGTCATTTTCGATATGTATTGCCGCTACTTATGTAACATTATCTTCAGGAGGATCAGTTATAGTAATATATAAGACAACAGCAATTTTTTATCGTTAGTTTCATATTTTACTACGAGAAACTGGAACATTTATTTAATATGCTAAAGACAATGCTGATATAAATGTGTATACTTTAGAGTAGGGGTTCCTCAAGGGCGGCCCGCAATGCCAAATCATCTACAATCTCAAATTCGTAAAGATTATTTACCTACATTTTTATAAAAAACCTATAAATCTGACTAAATTATAAACATTTTTCTGTTGGAAAATATCAAGTTTTATATGGAATGTATCTCGTTATTACATAGATTTTATATAAGTGGTATTCAGCCTTTGTTTCCATGCAAGTTAATTTTCTGTTATAATTTATTCAGTGATCTACTTTTACATAAATTAGGTCCTTAGTCAAAATAACCAAATTGGTTTAAAAAATGTAATTTAACTTCTGCCTGTGTATTTTCTATTATGTTTATGATTATGATTTTGTCAAAAATCTATGAGCAGCTTCAAATTTCATGCTTCTAACATCAAAGTTATGGTATCTGAAGCATAAAAAAAATTTGTATTTGTGATGACGTCACCGGGTTCAATTTTTTTCTTTTTTAAATTAATACCTACAAAAACGATTTGAATAGAATCTGTTGATGAATTTTGAGTAAATTGAGTGTCAGATTTTCTGTTAAGCTCTACCCCTATTTTCAATTTGTAAATTAGAGTAGGAGGCCGACTAAATTCGCTCTACAATCGACAGGTTGAACATCACTGTTTTATATAGTTTGTTCACCGAATCGACGAAGCATAAGTAAACAAATTCATTTTCCTATGTGTTCTTTCTGATTTTTAAATTTTTTCTTAATCCTCCAAATATTTTAGTACTTACAATGAACCCACCGACGCAAGACTTGGGGAACCTTTGCTTTAGAGTTTTAGATGACACTCTCTACGTAATGTATATCATTCACAGTACATACTATTCCAAAAAGTTCAATTTCAGCAAAAGAGTCTTCACAACGATTGAAACAAGACCTCTCAGTATAAGATTTCGCAGCAAAAGTTAATGTGCCAATATAACGGTGCAGCAGGATATAGTAAAATAGTTTCTCAAAAAAACAAAATAAATAGTGGATTATACCTACAGGAGAAACCATGTAAAGAAATGAGTCAAGCACTTTACCGGACGGTGGTGTGAAAATAGTATTTTACAATATAAGTTCGGTAAGTTGCTTTTACTGATCGAGAAAATGTTGCGAAAACGAGACCCGCAGGGTCGAGTTTTTGCAATTTTCGAGATCAGTAAATGCACTTAACGCATCGTGTATTGTATAATATTTTTTACACGATCGATTTAAAATAATTAAAGATTAAAAATGTGTTAAATAAAAAATAAAATTCAGATAATATAGATGAAATTTATATTTCTATGTTATGACATAGAATGCCATGAATAAATATTATAAATATTCATAACAACTAATATGAATCTGTGTAGTGACAATTGACAACTATATTTGTAAATAAAAAAATTAAGTGTCAATATTTCACTGGCGTGAATATTTTTTTTGAATTTTCTATTAAAAAAATTGAGGAAAATAGTTTGTTAAACTATATTATTAGTGAGAATAATGAAATTGATGAAGCATCTTATTTTTGACTGCAAATTTATTCTCGTAAAATGAAAGGAAGATTATGAAAGCCACAGAAAATCTTAATGATTGAACGACCTTTTGAAATGTCAATAAAATAAGAAGACTGATGCCAACAACAATAATAATAATAATGTGCAAACTAGTGAAAATTTTCATATTATTAATGGATTTATTTTCCTAATTGTTCAAATTGTACTTTTAATTTCAATATAAATAAATAAATACAATCATTTTTGAGCTAATTTAACTTACCACACTCCTATTTACTTACCACGCATCTATTTCACTTACCGCACTGTTATTTTTTGGTTTCCATGGATATAAACAAACGTTCGGGAAATGTAACTTACCAGCATTGTCAACAGCCTCGGTAAATGCATGAAAATACACGATCGTACAAAAAAGCATATTATATTATGTAGAATATTGTTTTTCAAAATTTTTGAATTGAGATATCTCATGAAGGATAGCTCGCAGGAAAAAAAATGTGGAGACCTTTTTTATAGGAAATCTCCTAATCTACAAAATTTATCTAAACCGTTTTTCCCATAAATTTTACCATTTATCAGATATTTATAAAAAATCAATTTCCTTGACTTTTGACCTTGGATAAAATTTTTAGCACAAGTGGGATCGATGGGGACTTTTGACATTTTATTTATAATGGTCTATTTAAGGTCTGTATTGTTCAACAAATCTGACTTCGTCGCATCAAGGTCCTTAAAAGTGAGATAGTGATATAGTGAGATAGTACTTACAATAAAGAAAAAATTACCTTGTTAGCGGCAAAGTCAGATTTGTTGAACTGTACCTATTTTCAGCTCTATGCGAATTTTTCTGAAGTTGAATGTTTATCTCCCTATCGCATACGAAGCCATATTTTACTATTTTCTTTCAACACATTAATTTTTTTTTTTTGAAACTAATGTTAAATCCTAACTTTATACTCTTTCGAGTAACGGAACGTAATTTTTTTTGTCTTTGGTAAGTGCGGGTTGTCAAACTATTTGAAGTTATGTTCAAAGTGTCCGACCATTACAGTGCAATTAATTGGTGCTAATTTTATTTGTGAAAACTAAAAACAATAAAACGGTAAGTACTAAAATCAAAAATTTTCAAAACACATTCTTTATATATTCAAGAACATGGAATAGTTGTGATTCGTGTGTGTTTTCTTGTTTTCTTCGATTTTTGGGGCTTATTTTGAAGTTGCCATATTTGGCTTCGTATGCGAGTAATTTCTATACAATTAGACTTAATTTTTTTTTCTTAATTTGACTACTAAAATAAAAGAAGTAAAAGACATTTTCAGTAAAAAAAATTTTTTTCTTCACCTTCATAATTCATGCAATAAGGGGTTATTTTGACTGGGTTATGAGGAAACCTTCGGGCTCTTGTATGGTCCTGGGATAGCGGACTAAATAAATGTAAGCAATTTCTTTGGATTTAAACGTATAAGAGCGGGTTGGAATCGTAATATTTTTATTTAGTCCCTGAACCTAAAAAATTCACTCCGTTTAAATTTCAACCCTTTTTTACAGACAAGAGTAACTAAAAACGAGATTTTTCGATTCGTTTTTCAAAAGCTTACAGTTTCTTATTTTTTTCTGAATCGATGTAATTTTAGGTTCAGAGACTCAGAAAATTTGTTTTCTTCAAAACCCTGTTTAATTTTCTAATTTCTGACCACCCGTTGAAGCTGTGTGCTGGTAGCCGAAAACGATGTTTTTTTTTTGAAGCGTCGACTTTGAAACTGCGTATAAAATGCATCGTCATCGGGAAAAGGGAAATTATTTTTTTTTATAGTTGAAGGAATGCCTAATAATGTGTATAAGGTTTTAGATTGATTGCATATAAGGTTTCTTTAGAAATAATTATTGAAAATGTGTCTTTTATTAGCTTCTAACCCTGAATAATCCTTTAAATCGACTAATTCAAATTATAAATATGACATAAAGGAGGGGTATCGATAAGCTAAGAAAATTAATTCCTAATATGACAAAAAATTTAACTATACTTTTTTTTTTTATATTTCTCATTATTTTAGTGAAATACAGGATCCTTTAAAAGTAAAAGTAAGATCGACCAACAAGAACAATTACAAAAAAAATCGACCAACTGTGGTCAACATGGCTTCTTTTGGAAAAGTATACCCTTTTTTTACCATATCGAGCCTTTTTTTGGATCTGAGCACATTTTTTTAGCATTATAATGGGGTATTTGACAGTAGTTGAAAAAATATCTATTTTGATTTTTAAATAATTACTCGAGTCATAATGACACTGAATATTGCTTTTTTACAAGTTATTTCATTCAAAAATATAAAAAATTTAATTAAATAAAATTACAAAATTTGCGTTAAAAATGACGTAATCAAAAACATTAAGCAAAAGCAGCTTACGTCACAAGCTCGCTGTATTATTTTGTAGTTAGGAAAAAAACTGTTTACATTTTTTGTAGCTTTGAAAGAAATTTTTCATTATTAATTTTTTTAAATTATTCGACAATTTAAAACGTGTTTAACCGTTTACACTCAACCTTGTTTAACCGTTATAAAATGGAAGAAAATTTTATTAAAGCTGATGGTAACAATCTGCCAAGAATAGACGCATTAATGATAGGCTTGTTTTTTAAAAATAATCCTGATTTTTACTCTGCCGAAATAAAAAATGTAAAAACTACATTGTGAGTATACAATCTTTATAACACTTTAAAAGTATGCGTGACAAACCTACTATACATGTGTTTCTTTCATTGTGGCAGTGCCTCCAGAGAATCTTACGGAGACGACGCAGTTGGGTGGGTGATTCTACTTGGTAGGTCCTTTAAAAATTAAAGTTGTCTCCACAATAAGGAAGGTTAAAACAATATACAGAATGAAGATACTATCATTTATTTTATTTAAATAAAATTAATCCTATTTAGATGACCTACCTACATTTACTATAATTTTTGATTTAATTTTTTTTTTTTATAAAAATGGTGTCAAACTTTTATTGCAGTTCTAAAACGCATGTCCCTATTACGTATTGCTTGGAACTATAACGTTTTTTAAAAATAAGTTTACTGAAACCACACAATTTTATAAATAAAAAAAGAGAATTAAATTGTTACGCATGGTAATTAGAAAGTTAATTTTATTTATCTGCAGAATTATTTTTTTTTTTTTGGCCTGACGAAAAATTGTCGCGAAAATTTGAGTATCCTTCGTCACGACTGCCAAATATTGCTATAAGTTTAAAAAAAATAAGTCGAAGGGTCATGTCTTTTGATGAAACGGAACAGAACATAAAACGAAAATCAAATCAAGTGATTGACATAGAGAGCTTGTCATTTTTTTTACATCACGCAAGAAAACCGGCTGCGTGTGTTTATTGAGTGTATCCTTCGTCACGGCTTTTTCTGGTATGTATTTAACGAATTTCAAATCGTTTTTACGTAAATATTATTTGTAATAATGTAAACTTTACGATAAACTCAAGTTTTCGATCTAAATGATCGCTGTTCACGATTGATAACGATTTTGTTGGAAAATTGTCTCCTTTGTCACGGATGTATCCTTCGTCACGGTAAAATGTGATGATGGGAAACATGAAAGTGGCGAAGGATACGATAATAAAATAAGTATATATTTATTATATCAGTGTTTGTATATCAACTAAATTTTTTAGTTAATTAAGTTGATTACATTGGACAATTTTCCTAACCAATTTTTTTATATCATAAAACACAAACAACACACACCCTTCATTCGCAAATCCAGACAAAAAAAGAACTTTTTTTAAATTTTTTTAACTGATATTAGGAGAACATAATATAAATATTATTTAAATGATAATTTTAATTTTATCATTTAAATTTAATTTAAACATTTTTTTCTGTCTGGATTCAGTAATCCGCAAAAAAATATTGGTTTTAATATGAAACCGCGCTCCTGGTCTGCAAATACCGAATCTATGATAATTTTCCTACATTCTAGTCGCATGAAATCTACCAAATGGCTTTCTCTATTTTTTTTTTTATGGTCGAGACCTAACCCGGAGTAGAACCACCCGGATATGTCCAGTTATGTCGCGATTCAGGACTAAATTCTAAAAATAACGAAAATGTCACAAGTAAAACCACTACCGATGTTTTAAAGCAAATGACGTCATACGATTTAAAAGAGACAGAAAGAATCGTTTTGGTGGTCTTTTTAAAAACTGAAATTTTATCGATGATTTTTATTAAAAATATAGTACAAAATAATTTAAAAATATGTATTATGAGCTTAGTAAGAAGTAATGGAAGTAAAACCAGTAAAAAAGAAGAATGGTGGTATGAAGGAAACCGAATTGAAGTTGTGAAAAAATTTAAGTATTTGGGAGTGTATCTGTCGCATAATGGCAACTGGAGATACCATCAGCAGCCGATGATAATTAGAGCTAAACAGGCATTGATACTAGTAAGAAGATATTTACATAATCTAAAAAATTTGCCAACGAATAGTATATTAATGCTGTTTAGTACACTGGTTATTCCGATTTTGTCTTATGGATGTCAAATATGGGGAATTCAAAAAATAGAAAATGGGAATGAAGTTATATGTAATAACTTTTACAAGGAAGTTTTAGGAATAGCAAAATCAGCATGTAATACCGGAGTATTATTAGAGATAGGTAGGAATCCAATTACAGCACATTTCATCAGGTTAGCAATGGCGTCTTACATCAGACTTAAAAATAGTGACAAGAATTGCAAAAGATATGTCTAGAAAAATTTTTAGAGAATAAATTTAAAAACCAAATAAATGTTATGAAATTAACACAACAAGGACATCTTAATTGGTCAACGGCGAGAATGAAAAAGGAAATCAATATCTACTTCTTGAAAAAAACCATAGAAGATATGCACACAAAAGAAAAGCCTACAAATGTATGCATGTATTCCTCACTATGAAAATGGAGCCTCATATTTAAATATATTAAATAAAGAAAATAGAAGAATAATGGCTACTTTTAGATTAAATACTTACAGTTGGGACAATGAACAACTACTTTTAGGGGAAAAAATGTGTGTTTTATGTGGGGGGGGGGTAGAATCCGGTCAACACTTATTAATAGATTGCGAAGGAACTAAAGGGGAAGAACGAAATAAAATACTTAATATAGGCTTAAAAAGTATATCTGATATATTAAAGTAAATAACATAGAGCAAGCACTGATCGTGGTTGAATACCTAAAATTTATACTGGATAAAAGAAAGCATTCGATCGTTTGATGATCACAATATAATATATAGATACTAATCATATTAACAGTACGAATAATAATTCCACAACTATATAATTAATGATTTATAAATTAACAAGTAGGTACTTATGTATTTATAAAAAAAAAAAAAAAAAAAAAAAAAAAAAAAAACAAAAAAAAAAAAAAAAACAAAACAAAAAAACAAAACAAAACAAAAAAAAAACAAAAACAAAAAAAAAAAAAAACGAACAATATGTACAACTTAAAAATATATTCATATGTATTGTAAATTGTATTGATTTGCTGTATTGTATGTCAATAAACATACCTATCTTAATATTAATAGATTTGAGCGTTACTTTATGGTATTCCATATTTGTAAATAATAAACAAATATTTTACTTCGCAAAAATACCACTTTTATTTTGAAACTGTGACAATATTGTTTCGAACCGTCAGTTCATTTTCAAACAGAATAAATATTACATTCTTTAGATGCCTTATATACTAATTTTATCTACCTATACTTATTAAGGGGGAGTGGTCTGTGATGTGGAAGTGGAAAGAGTGGGAGTGATTGGAGAATCCAAAAGTCAAGAAAAACAAGATTACATTACATGTGACAAGAGGCAAACAAACACGTGGCAAAAGATTGAACTTGAAAATGACAAAAAGACAATAATACAGTGAATACAGTTTTAAACAGAAATTAAAATTTAAATAAGTTATAATATTGAAAATAAAGTTGAACTGCAAATATCGGTGTAATCATTTAAAAGGTGATCGGAGCTATGTTTATTTATTTCTATTGCTTCTAGGATTGTTAACTTCTGTCCTTTGCTTGCCTCGTGTAACACAGTAATTTCTCGTTCCGGTGTGTGTCCGGTGTCTATTAAGTGCCTCGCAAAAGCAGAGTCGGATTTCTTATTTCTATATGACCTAAAATGCTCTGCTCTCCGGGTTTCAAAGTTTCTGCCAGTTTGACCGATGTAAAAACCATTACAATCTTGGCAGTTTAATTGGTAGATGCCCGATTTTTTAAGTTTATCAATTTTTGTTTTATTGTTATATATTAAATTTCCTAGATTAAAGCCTGATTTAAATGCTATATTTATGTTTGATTTTGCTAGAATTTTTTTAATTTTATCTGATATTTTACCAAAATATGTTATAGTTTTAAAGTTAGTTTTTAGTTCTGGTTTAACGGAGGGGTAAATTTCTTTTAAGATTTGTTTCTTAGCTATTAATTTATCGATTAGGTTTGAATTATATCCGTTATTATTCGCTATTATTTTAATATTATTTATTTCTTTTTTAAAATTTCCTTCCGACAAAGGTATATTAAACGCGCGGTGGATCATTGAATTGTAGGCTGCCACTTTATGTTGATACGGACTTATTGAATCATTTGGAATTGTAATACTTGAGTAAGATGGTTTTCTATATATATTGAAATCAAGCTTATTGTTAATTTTGGATATAGTCAAATCTAAAAATTTCCACTTCCACATCACAGACCACTCCCCTTTAATAAGTATAGGTAGATAAAATTAGTATATAAGGCATGTAAAGAATGTAATATCTATTCTGTTTGAAAATGAACTGACGGTTCGAAACAATATTGTCACAGTTTCAAAATAAAAGTGGTATTTTTGCGAAGTAAAATATTTGTTTATTATTTACAAATATGGAATACCATAAAGTAACGCTCAAATCTATTAATATTAAGATAGGTATGTTTATTGACATACAATACAGCAAATCAATACAATTTACAATACATATGAATATATTTTTAAGTTGTACATATTGTTCGTTTTTTTTTTTTGTTTTTTTTTTTTTGTTTTTTTTTTTTTATAAATACATAAGTACCTACTTGTTAATTTATAAATCATTAATTATATAGTTGTGGAATTATTATTCGTACTGTTAATATGATTAGTATCTATATATTATATTGTGATCATCAAACGATCGAATGCTTTCTTTTATCCAGTATAAATTTAGGTATTCAACCACGATCAGTGCTTGCTCTATGTTATTTACTTTAATATATCAGATATACTTTTTAAGCCTATATTAAGTGGTATTTTTGCGAAGTAAAATATTTGTTTATTATTTATATCTATCTTATTATAAAAAGAAGTAATAAACACACTGACTGATTTTTAAAAAATTGTCAAATACCCCATTTTGTATGTTGTTCTTTAGACGTTGTTTTTAAAATGACACCCCGTATACAAAAATTAAAATGCTAAAAAAAATGTGCTCCTGTCTAAAAAAAAACTCGATATAGTAAAAAAGGGACAATTTTTCAAACACAAAGCCATTTTGACCACTATCGATTTTTCTTGTGAAGAAAACGTAGTGATTTTTACTTTTAAATTATTGTTAGGGTTTGTTTTTAAATTAAGTTAGGGTCCTGTATTTTAATAAAATAATGAGAAATATATATATACATATATATATATATATATATATATATATATATATATATATATATATATATATATATATATATATATATATATCCCGGTATCATTTTGACGTCTTTTCATAATACATCAATTTGACGTCTCCTTAAAGGGAGCCGTATATTGAATATTTAACGTTTGTATACTCCGTCTTTCGACACAGATAACATGTGGTACATTTTTGTTTTGGTTGACTTCAGATGGAAAACTTTCATCTCACTATCATTGCGACATCTTTTCATCTTACTGCCATATGACGTCCACAGTATATTTTTATATTTTATATTGACAACATTTTTACGTCCGAAACGAATATTTATATTCACATAATGCACAGACTGACGTCTGGCGGTGTTGCCAGATTTAAATCAGATTCATTCAGGTTCTCTTTTGCAAATAGTATGAGTATATAATAGTAGGTGGGTTTTTGTTACTAATAGGTACTCTAATACGCTTTTTTTTATTTTGAATCTTTTATTTTGAATTTTTTTTTATTTTTTTATTTTGATACATGTTGCAGTTCAGTGTAGTATAACCGTTAAAAAACAAAACATTTTTTTTACTGAGATCGATTGTTAAATGAGGAAATGGAAAATTACCTTCATATGATTTATTGTTCCATACTTTAAGAATTAGATTTTAAGAAGTAGAGAATTATATTTATAAATGAAAATATATATAATTAAATGATTTTTAATAATTTTTCAGTAACAATGTTTGTAACAAACTTTTTTTTAAAAATTTTATTTGTTAGAAATGATTTTTAAGAAAAAGAAATAATTATTTTACTAATGTTATTAGTTTTTTGAATATATTGAGATAGTTAAATTATTAAAATACTCGAACAGGTTTATCACTAATTTTTAGCTGTTACCGCATTTAATAGGTTATTGCATTATGTAATATGGCTAAAAATTTTAGGCGTTTGATAAAAAATTCATTTAAAGTACCGGCATTTCGTGATATGTAAAATTTAGGGACTTTGCTACTGAAATTTTGAAAGCGTATATCTTTTACAAGCTATCGTTGTTTTTAGTAACTACGAGTATGCAGTCCACTTCTTTCTTCAATATACGAGTTTGTAAAATAAATCGATTTTTTTTGCATATTCCGATAGTCTAACCAGTAACTTAAATTTTAAACGCGTTTTTCTCGAAACTACATTTTTCAAATTTGCTACGCTTAAACTCGAACTAAATTTAGTTTTCTGACAAAACATGGTACATAGGAACTCCAATATAACGTACTCCAATATAATATAGCGAGTGGTGGGGTACCCCTCTCACAGATTTGAAGACGTGAGATTGTATTTGTGTAAAGTTATAAAGAATTGTCAATTCAGGGGCGTAGCAAATTTATGTGAGGGTCTGAGAAGTTCCCATATTTTCTCACATACACACGTATAGCATTCACACATAGCCATAGGTACTTATGCACAAATAAATATAATATCAACACCAACAAACAATTACACCAATATACAGACATACACGTACATATTATTTCACGTGTGTATATGCATACGTAGACAAATATGTGTGCATATACACATCGATTTCACGATTTGATTGGTTATGGAAAAAAACCCAGATAACAAATTTTGATAAAAGTTCCAGAATATTCTATTCGAAAAATAGCAAAGATGTCGAAAAACCGACTTCACCATTTGATAGTCTACCAAAGAAGAGACTAAACAGCAGAATTATGCAAAAATTCTATTCGGAATCTAGCAATAATATCGGAAAACTAACTTCACCATCGAATTGGTCTTCGAATAGAAGCATAAAAAAAAATTTAGCAATGTTCTAGAATGTTCTATTCGAGAACTAGCAAAGATATCGGGAGACTACTCCACCATCGAATTGGTCTTCGAATAAAAGCATAAATAACAAAAATTTAGCAATGTTCTCGAATGTTCTATTCGAGAACTAGCAAAGATATTAGGAAACTGACTTCACTATCGAATTGGTCATCAAATAAAAGCTTAAATAGCAAAAATTGAACAATGTTCTAGAATGTTCTATTCGAGAACTAGTAAAAATATCGGAAAACTGATTTCCCCATCGGATTTGTCGTCGAATGAAAGCCTAAATAACAAAAATTGAACAATATTCTAGAATGTTCTATTCCATAATTAGCAAAAATATAAAAAAAAACCGATTTTATCACTCATCTAATTATTAAATAAAAGATCAAACAGCGGAATTTAACAAGAATTAAGATTCTTTATTTAAGGAAAATATAAATATTATACTTTTTTTGCAATCGAATACGTTGGCGTAAATTTATAACTGAAACTTTCGTATAGCACCCACTATTTGACATTTTTTGCCAAGGTGCAATCTACTGATGAAGTCGCTTTCTGAATATTTTTTTAGTTTCCGAATAGAATATTCGAGAACATTTCTCAAATTCCGTTATTTAGCATTTTCTTTGATGACCTATCTAATGGTAAAGTTTATTTTTTGATATCTATTCTAGGTTTCGAATAGAATGATCTAGAACTTTTGTCAAATTCCGCTATTCAACCATTACTTTAATGGCAAATCTCATAGTAAAGTCAGTTTTCCGATATCTTTCCTAGTTTCCGAATAGAATATTCTAAAACTATTATTAAATTGCACTGTTTGGTCTATTTTTCAATTGCTAACCAATAGTGAAGTCGGTTTTTTAGTACATATGTATTTAACTAAAGACGTGTGACTGTCCTTGTAAACATGCATTTAAGTAAGAGTATACACGTGTGTATATCAATAATGAAATGCGTATGTGTTCGCATATAATGTTTCTGTACCCCCTTAAAAAAAATTTTACTGACGGCCCTGGTCATTCGATATAACGTACTTCCCCTTATTTTGTACCGGCCACTACGTTATATTGCAGTTCCTATGTATATGGTATACTAGTTTGTGTAAAATTAATTTTTGAAATAGTAACATTTTTATCAGCATACCCTCGTACTAGACCAAGATACAACTACCTGACATTAGAGTTCGCAGGTGTTGTACACCACAAATCCAATGGTACGTAGTGGTAGGTGCAGATTTAAGGGGAAGTACCTACGTAAAATTGAAAGATCAGGAGCGTCGGAAAACTTTTATTTGAAGGGCTGGTAAATATTATTTATTATATAAACAAGTACATATTATATACATATAAATACGTACAGTACGCGTCAAAAAGTGATCGAACACTCTCACTCAGGGGAAGAGTGTTCACACTTTTGACTGTACTAAATGCTGTGGCACACTACCGTGTCAAAAGTGTAGGCACTCGCCGTTAAGGTGTCCGATCACTTTTTGAAGCATACTGTGCTTATTTATATTTAATATGTATGGTCCATTTCAGTTAAATTTAACCATGCTTCATCATTTAAATAATTTCCGTTTTCTTGGCTTTATCTCTTTCATTATTGCACTTACGTAAATTTTAAAATTGCAGTTTGTTTTTAGAAAAGAATAGAACATTGATTTGTTTTGAATATAAGAATTATTTAATTTTTTAAGTTTCACTCATGATCAATTGTATCTGAAATAGGGTATACTTGTTTATATAATAAATAACATTTACCAGCCCCTCGCCTCAAATAAAAGTTTACCGACGCTCCTGATCTTCCGATTTTACGTACTTCCACTTAAATTTGCACCGACCACTACGTACCATTGGACTTGTGGTGTAGAGTACCTGCAAACTTTAGTGTCAGATAGTTGTATCTTGGTCAAGTACGAGGGTATGCTGATAAAAATGTAGGGTAGGGTATGCTGATAATAATTTTTTCTACAATCTTAGTGTAAAGTAGACTTCTGCGCTCTGTGAAGAGAGCGCAAAATGTGTATTTGCCGAAGACTCTTGTTGCCGAGCAACAAATTACTACTTTGCGCTTTAAAGCGGAAAAGTTATACTTTATCGCTCGCTCAACGTATATTTAATTATAAATGGAGTAGGCGTTGTTTATATTTTCTATGGTAACAAATAAACAGATTCTAAAATTATTAATTATTTTTATCGTAATCAAGTGAAATATTAATTTTATTAAATTTCAAAATAATTGCAAAATATCAATTAAAAATGACATTGCACAACATTCTTAATCGAGCGGCAATGCATCATTTTACGCTCTTAATACACAAATAATTATTACACAAACTAATATACCATATACCATATTTTGTCAGAAAACAAAATTTAGTTCATTTCGTACAAGTTTGTATTAAATTGAATAATTATTTTTCCATTTGCAAATAACTATTTTGCAATATTTCTTAGTGCATCATATGAGGAAGTGAATTATGTACATGTATGACTTTTTAACTCAAAACCGTCAAAAAACCTTATACGAGGTTGAGACAGAAAACGCGCGATGTACAATTCACACAAGTAGCAAGCAACGTTTTTTATTTCTATATAACGTAAAAGCCCTTATACAGGAACGCGATAATATGTCCGAACAGTTTTGATATTAATGAAGTTATTTCTAAAAGGAACCTCTGGTAACAAAAATTATAATTAATAGACTGATTATTTTTCAATTTAAATTCACCTCGCATTTAATGTTTCCTTACTTAATTAAAAAAATACATATCGTATATACATATTAAACAATTTTTGTTGAATACAGTAGGTATTTTGATCCTTTATTTACGTCTGATACTTAAACCATTCTGTTTCCTACTTTGACGTCTAGATGTCACTCTATGTGTCATATTACTCATATTACACGTCTGTTTGTATATTGGTTTTCAACTTCTAGTGTCATTAATATTTCTCTGTTTGGATATAGACATCGACATTTTGTAAAAGAAAAACATTAATAAATAAAAAATTTTGGGTTGTATTTTTTTAAAAACATATTCACTGGATTAAAAAAAAACTTTCTTTCATGCTTATTAAGAAAAAAAATGGGTGTTTAATTTATTTGTCAATTTTTATAAGCCAGTTTAATTACACACCTAAAAATAGTGTTCCGGTATAGGGGCTTTTACGTTATAAGTAAAAATATTTTATTTTTACGTATTCTATAGGAAATAATCTACCAGTCATTGTTGATATAAATTTGAATTCTTATGAACAACATCCAAAAGACACTGAACACTTAACGAATTATTACCTAACATAGAATCACTTTTCAGCATTAAATATTAAGTACCTATATATTTTATAGATACAGTGTTGACAATATTTCAGTTTACACCGGACGTCAAACGTCGCATGAAATGTACAAAAAATATACATAAAATATACGATACTAGTGGCGCCTCTTTGAAAGACGGAATTTAATTGAACTAAATTATACGGAAACTTTTACTTTTCTATCAAATAGACGTCCAATTTTGCTTCCAAAATTTCGTTACTAAAAAAACCCAAAGTATTTTAACAAGAATCGGCAAAGAGTATTCGATAGTTGGATATTTAAGTCGTTGTTTACACTATCAGTTCGAGGTGTTATATTATTTGAAGAAATTTTATTAAGGATTGTAATTTGACGTCCATATATGGACGGCACAATGATAGCGGGATATATATATATATATATATATATATATATATATATATATATATATATATATATATATATATGTTATATATATATATATATATATATTACATATATATATATATATATGTATATATATATATATATATATATATATATATATATATATATATATATAACACATATTGTTATACAAATCTATGTACAATAGCCACCCGATTATAATAATTTATCACTATCTTCGTCTAACTTCTTGTTTACAAAACATGTAGGTGAATGTTAGAATTGAGTATGTGTTAGTAACACTGAAGAATGACGTATTCAATTTTTCTGTGGCGGCACCTTCCTAAACTAAAAATAAATACAGTGGACATCCAATGGTACGTACTCCGATTTTAGTAGTGACGTCAGCGACTTAGTGAGGTTCTCTTCTCAGGTATTTTACTGTTCATCTCTTTTGGTGAAAATTCATGTACCAAGACTGAGACAGAGCCGCAGGTAATACTGTCTGAGGTTCTCGTAGGGTGTCTACACAGTCATTGAAATAAGGAATAAGAAATAAGAAATAAGGAATAAGAAGTATGCCATCTAGTGACGTTGAGTGGAACTTTAACGTAACTGCTCATAGATCTAAATATATACGTACTTTTGTACGTCAAAATTCGTGATTTTTTTCACTTTAGTGACAAAAAAAGTCATCACGAACCATCACGAACGTTATTTTTTCATGAATTTTGATGTACAAAAATACTTAAATACTTATACCTATGGGCAGTTACGTTAAAGTTCTATTCAACGTCACTAGATGGCATACTTATTCCTTATTTCTTATTTCTTATTCCTTATTTCATTGATTGTGTATGACCCAGTAGCCTCTAAAAATTTAAAAAGTTTTTTGCATATATAATATGCAAAATGAGTAACGTAAAATTCTAGAATATTCTAATCATCAACTAGCCATTTCACTATTGAATTGATCACTAAAAATGAGATTAAGCAGCACAGTTTTACAAAAATTCTAGAATATTCTAATCATCAACTAGCAAAGATATCAAATATCAAAAAACAGATTTCACTGTTGGATTAGGCACTAAAAATGAGATTAAACAGCGCAGTTTGACAAAAATTCTAGAATGTTCTATTTGCCAGCTAGCAAAGATATCCAAAAACAGACTTCACTGTTGGATTAGTCACTAAAAACAAGATTAAACAGTGCAGTTTGACAAAAATTCTAGAATGTTCTATTCGTCAACTAGCAAAGATATCCAAAAATAAACGTCGCCATTGAACTAGTCATCAAAACGGAGACCAAATAACACATTTTGACAAATGTTCTAGAATATTCTATTTGTCAACTACCAAAGATATTGAAAAACTTATTGCACCATTTAATTGTTTAACCGAAATTAAATTAATCTACACTAAATGTCCCATTTTGACAAACGTTCTAGAATGATCTATTCGTCCGATAGTAAACAAAGCGAAAAACTGATTTCGTCATTTGTCTGACCATCGATGGCATTCGGCATCGAACAGCAAAAGTTACCAAATGTTTTCAAATATTTCCTTCTTTGCTGATTGACAAATAGAATATTCTAGAACAATTATCAAAATAAGATATTTGGTCTCTTTTTCGATTACCAATTAAATGGTGCAATCGATTTTTCGATATCGTTGTTAGTTAACGAATAGAACATTCTAGAATTTTTGTGAAACTTCCCTGCTTAGCTTAATCTAATTTTTAGTAACCAATTCAATAGTGAAGTTTGTTTTTTGATATCTCTGCTAAGTGACGATTAGAATATTCTAGAATTTTTGTCAGTTTCCGCTATTTGGCGTTTTTTATGCTGATGAATGCGATAGTGAAGTTGATATTTCGACATCTTTGTCAGTTTTTTAGGAATCGCCACTTTTATTCATTGATATAACATTCGGTTCCGTTTGTCTATACAATCGAATTTTAGGTGTAAATTATCTCTTAGGATAGTTTTGTTTTAAATAAACTCACAATCAGATAAATAATATTTACCCTCTTATCCCAATACTTTCTCTTAAGTTTGCACAGAGCACTACGTACCATTAGATTTCTGGTGTATATTTAATTAAAACATTAATGAGCCGCCTATGACAATCACTCGATTATAACAATCCCTACCCTAAGAGGAACATTTAATTGTTATAATCGAGTTTCTATTGTACTTCCCATAAGTAAAAATATTTCTACTTTTATTATCAGAAGACCCCCCCCCCCTCCCTAAATTTAAAATAACAAAATTTGACAAAATAACAATATACACTCATAGCAATATGTATCAGAAGGCAATATGACTAATTAATATACTTACACAAACAGCATGAAAAAGTAATTAATATTTTTATTACTTTATTAGCTTCCTTAGCTAAGTATTCGGATTCCTTATCCAGGAGTCTGTATATCTAAAATTAATTTCTGGTCCAGGTCTTCTTACTATTATTTCTGATAAAATTAGCAATAGTACATAGAGTCAAATATGTTTTTTAACCTCTTGAATCGTAAGTTAGCGTTTACATACCAGGTAGCTTGTCAAGTAAGCAACACTCACCTGCCTAGGAATGTAAGTAATTTACTTATCTTCCTAGGAACGTAAGGCCCTCCGCACACGGGTCGACTGTTTTGCAACTCGAGTTTCAAATCAGTTGCTCAAAATTTAGATGTGCAACCGGTTTGCAATTGATTGATAGTGTTTGTCTGCACACGAGCACGACTGATTGTGAATCAGTTTACAGTTTTATAAAGAGTAGTACCGTGTTGGAAAAATTTTTTGTTAAAAAAAAATTCAAATTCAAAAAATTCAGTGTTCATTGCTTGGTCACTCATTTTAAATTAAATATTAAAAAATGTCAAAAATATTCATAAAAAGCACTTAAAAATTTACAAACCGTGCAACTATGCGACTGAAACTGTTTCGTGACTATGCAAACACGGTCGCATGCGACCAGTTGGAAATTGATTTAAAATCGGTTCCGTTTCAGTCGCGTCATGTGCGGTACTTCATTCATATAGGTACACGTGAAAGGTCGCCAAACCGTTGCATGCTCAACTGGTTTGAAACTCGAGTAGCAAAACAGTCGATCCGTGTGCGGAGGGCCTAAGTAATTTATTTACCTTTCTGGGAACGTAAATAAGCGCTAACCATCAATAATAAATAGATTTTTCTATGGGAACAGTTTTTTATAGACGACTAGTATTCATTTTTAACTTCCCATTGGAAGTTATTGTAATGGGTCCGATTTTACGAATCGATAATTTAGACATATTTCCACGTTTCAAGGTCACTAGAATCCGAATTTATCGTTTTTAGTAGGATGTCTGTGTGTGCGTTCGTTAGTTCGTTCATTCGTGAATTTTCTTTCCTCTAGCATATCTCGAGAACAAATGATGATATCGACTCCGGATTAATTTCATTAGATGCGTAATTAAAAAATGAAGACCGGATAAAGTTTTCAGCAAATTCGGTTGAGCGGTTTGTTCTTTATAATAAAAAAAAGAAATTAAAAACTTTTTGTGAAAAATTTTTCCTCTTTCATATCTTAAAAATAAATCATATCATTTGTTCGAGGAGGGGTGAAGTCCCCGACGGGATACACGCGGCCAAGCCCTCCAGTAGGGTGCAAGGGGCAAAGCCCCTGTCGGAGGTTCAGGGGGAGGAGCCCCTGAAATGAAAAAAAAAATTATATACAGTAGTCTCTAGTCTTTACGGACATCCAATGGGAAGTTGACAGCAGTGTTCCCTCTAAGCTGTGCGCGTGTGCGCGCGCATAAATTTAAAACATAGCGCACATAGAAAATACTCGCGCGCACACAATTTTTTTTTCGTGTAGAAAATAAAATTGCACCTGCATATGAAATCCATATAAAGAAAAATTAAATGAAAAAAATTGAATCAAATATATATAGTTTTAGACTTAAATAAACCGCCAACTATAGTATTTGTGTATAGATATAGATGGCAGCATAAATATTTTTATTTTATATTTTTATTTTCCATTTGAATGAAAAGGGGAATTCACAGTAATCAGCGAAATTCTGTATTCACAAACTAATGATTTGACCTGAATTTAGTTTTTTTTTTTTTTTTTTTTTTTTTTATTGTGCCGGGTAAATTTTTTTTTATTTTGGAAAAAACTGCGCACACAGGTCACAAGAAATTAGAGGGAACACTGGTTGACAGTGTGGGCAGACCTGTCTCCACAAATTTTTTTTTATTAAAATTACATTTTCTGTGAATTTTATTATGTATTTTTTTATTCATTTTTTTTCAGTTCATTCCCCATTTTTTTTCGGTTGAAAAAATAACTTACTCATACCCGACCCGTAAATTTATTTTTGTGGCCACGGATGCTTAAGAATCCTCGGCTTTCAGCTTTGGATTTTCAAACTGCATCCGAGTCCACAAAAATAGCCCTTACGGTCTTTGCCAAGTAATATACTATTTATATGCCGTTTTTATAATGGTAACGAAAAAATAAAATTTAAAAACCGAGCGATGCTTTTTGGTTCTTTGGTAGATACTACTTGTATGTACATAAATGTTTTTACATGTGACATGTCCTACAAGCATACTTTTATAGAGACCGAGTTTGGCAACATTATTGCTATCTAGTGTCTACGTGGTTACCAGCGGCTTGCCACTCTATACCCCCTCCATTTTCTTACTTGACAATTATTCTAAACGCATACCACAACAAAAAAAAACATTAAAATGAAAAGAAATATTAAGTGGCAATGGTGGCACCACTACTTGAAATAATAACACTAGTGCCGGGCATAAATCCAACCCCTCGTCCAGTCTTAGACTACGTGCTTAATCTTAGTAACGTTCATTTTTTACAACCTTTGTTATTATTTCTTTTCGTTTTTATCGTTTTTCGTTTTCTTTTTGGCTTTCTTTGCTTCAGATTTTCTTTTATCTTTTTGTCTCTCTTTTGCTTTTGGTTTTGTTTTGTTTTCGTTATTCTTTGTTGTCCCAACTTTAAGTCATCATCGGGATCCACACTAGCTCGTGTGTGGCTTAACGGAGTTGTTTGAAAAAGAAGATTCTGATGATTAAGGGAAACCGTACTTGTGAGTACGGTAGAACAACACATCACTTTGGCCTGGCTTCAAGCATAGACCGTGGCTGCAGTTATGCACCGGCTGCAGTAACTTTGAGCGCTCCGGGGTCGTGCGTGTCACTGGGGCAATGGGTTTGTCCCTAGAGCCCCTTATTTCGTATTCCTGGCATGGGAGTCCCCCGTCCCTTATGAGGCTCCAAGAAGGGTGAGGAGCGGAATGAGGGTTTTATTGTCCAATATTGTATGGATATTTCGAACCTAAACAAAAAGGGCGAGTCCGGGCTCTCCAAACCGGACGCGAACCCGATTCCACCAATTATATCCGGTGCGAACGGTAGTAGCACTGAAGCGTTTAGCCAGGTTGCTATGCCCAGTGTCTCGTAATGTTGAATGAGTATTCGACATTTTGTAACTTAATCAGATACTCATATAAAAGTATTTGATTTAAGACGGCTCTAATTGAAAGTGGAATTAATGAGCTATTTTTCTAACGATTCAAAAATTAGGTTTTTTTCTTCAATGCGAAACATATCAAAATAAAGGGTATTACAATTTCATTATTAACAACAAATAATTACTTACCGTTGTAAGAAAGCCTAGGTTTAGTTAAACATAGAACTAAGTGAAATTCTATTTCATCCGGCAATACAAACTTGCTACATACTGGACATTTGATACCTGAAACAAAGAAATACGTTTGTGGTTATCTATCTAGGTGCATAAGACGCAGTATGTTAGCAATTATTATTCATTATAGACAATTATAAAAAAAAAAAATAACAATATTGCAAAACACGAAATTTTATTCATGAAACAGTTTTCTTTTGCTCGTAAAACGTAAAACAATTCAATAAAATAAATTTTATGTTTAAACATGTACCACGTCGTGTTCGTTTAATGTTATTTATTAAGATCGAACAGAATAAAATTGGCAATAAATAACAGAAAAAAATTTGTTTACGGCTTGCTTCAAGTAATTTAAATTAACACCTTCAAATTGGGACAATATTATAAAATGTACACTAGCGGAAATAATTAAAGAATCAAAAAAAAAAAATTCCAAATTTTTGAAAAATTTAAGAATTTTCAAAAAATTTTTGAAAAATTTTTTCGAAAAATTCTTAAAAAAAAATTTTTTTTGAAAATTTTCTAGGAAATTTTCTTTTTTTCATAAATTTAAATACTGTTATTGATAAAAATGTGACAAAAGCTGAGAAAATTTTGTTTTTCATTTTGTTGAAGATTATGAAAGTTGAAGATCAAAAAAATGATCCTTTAATTTTTTCAAAAATTCAATCGAATGAAACACAAAAACGGCTGGATGGATTAAACTGAAACTCGGTGGAGTTTTTGTGGGTATATTGAACTGTAAAAGGCACACTTAACATTAGTGGTTTTCTCGAAGTTTTTAATTCAGCGCTTGATTTTCCAAAGAGCCACCAAAAGCTCTTTTTTTCTTGATTTTTCAAATTCATGTAAAGTATGCAAAAATTTTTTTCTGAAAAAACAATGGCTAATCCTTGCAGAGAATTTATTCAAGTTTTTAAAACACCCGTTCAATTTTCTGTGTGATCATTGGTTGCTGAGATATCGATGGTCGAAGACGAAATGATCCTTTTGCATTCAAAGTCCGATATCTCAGCGAGAAGTGGTCGTATAAGAGTCTATAAAAAGCAAATTAAAGCTGAATGAACAAATTATCCGGTCCATATGGTGGTTAAGTCGGGAAAATTTTTTCCAAGTCCGTGGACCAAAAAAAAAAACCGAAAAAATTTCGAAATTTTTTTCAGTGTATTTATTAGGATTGCGCCACATACGTTGCTTTGAAAATTTTTTTATCGCAAGATCTCGAAACTAGAAACTTCCAGCTTTAAATTGCTTTGCTTACGACTCCGATGCGACCATTTTTCACAAAGATACAGCCATTCGAAAAATCGCTAAAAATTTGGAATTTTTTTTTGATCCTTTAATTATTTCCGCAAGTGTAATAGCAACTGGCAACGAAAAATGGGATTATTCGACATTTATGCAGAGGTATGGCTCTATTTATAGTTTTCTTTTAACATTTTTTTTTTAATTTCCACAATTTGCAAACGCTGAGCAATGTTGTTGACCTTACCATGATAATTTTTCAGTCTTATTATATTCATTTAGACTAGTTTAACATATCAACTACTTACTTTTTTTTAACAGTGTATGTCTTTCCTTTTCTTGTTAAAATTTAATGTAACAGTTTTATTATAAGAATGTTTTATGGGGCGGTAATAGCCGGCTTTTGGATATCAATTGGGTATGTATTTTGTTCACAATACACAAACGTTTATTGCAGGCAATTTATTTTCACTACTTAATACACCGACGAATACCTATTGTTATATTTCTTCCTGTTCCACTTACTACTAAGTTGTTATACTAAGTTACTAAGTTGTTCTACTAACTACTAATCTACTTACTTAAGTGTGAACAACGCTTAACAGAGGTTTTACAGACTGTTAATAGTTACAGAATCGACCAATAAATTTGGATAAAGCAAATATATGTAAAATAATTACGAAATATACAATTGCTTAAGCAAAAATGAAATTAATTTTCAATAAAAAAAAACTCACGTTTGAATTATTATCACCAAATATTATTGGCGTCATAAATATGGATAAATATTAAACCATTAATACTAAACTACACTAAAATTCTCCCTGGGTAATCCGAACGTATTGTTATGACGTTCAACTGAATACATATTTAAAAAACTTAAATCAGAACAATGATTATCATGAAGTCTTAAGGACCAGATGACTAGTGGTAGTGAAACGTATTTACCGTTTACATAGTCCACTAATTTATATACGGCAAGATAGCGGAAAGCTATCTCCAAACTGATTGACTGAGTGAGTGAGTCCCATGCGTATGATCAGCTGGCTTAAATATCGCGCACTACCTCATAGAATCTTCT
Source organism: Brachynemurus nebulosus (assembly GCA_035578155.1). NCBI lineage: Eukaryota > Metazoa > Arthropoda > Insecta > Neuroptera > Myrmeleontidae > Brachynemurus > Brachynemurus nebulosus. The sequence goes on from JAPWDM010000002.1 coordinate 1,259,060, forward strand.
AGTATGCAAATAAGAATTATTTACTTAATGAAATCATGTAATGCATATGTACCGTGAATTAATTATTAAATATTTTTAAACTGTATATGTGTAATACAATAATCACAAAATAGAACAGGGTTAGAATGCGTATGTATTTTAAATGTTAATATGTTATAAATTATACATCAGCCTCGATATAAGCAATCCGGTTAATAACAATTCATTAATTTATCTCTCTCTTTAATATAAACAAAAAGTCGCAAAAAACATGTTTATGTTTACAAAAGTACAAATATTTTACCTGTTATTTCTGCGACGGCTTTAAAATAAATAAATGGTTATTATGTATACCAGTATACCTATGTCCTATAACAACAAAACTTGGTTGCCAGTTTTTTTATTTTTTTTCTTATTAATAAGTTTATTTGAATTTATTAATTCACAATCACAGGATGTTCTTATAGTTAATAGTCCTGTTTAATTATTAAGTATTTCGTGGATTTAGAAATTTATATTGAAATAAAAAAAATTCCTGCATCAAATTATTTAATTTACTACGTATAAATAATTAATCTTATCTGTCTAAGTAATTTAATGAAATGAGGTATATACATATCTTTTGTTACTGTTTTTGTTCAAGCAATTAAAAATTGTTTAGACCTGTTAAAATTATCAAATAAAAAGACATAAATTACTGACATTGTATAAAATATTTGCGGTTAGTGCAGTACATATGTAGTGCCTACAGCTAAATACATTCTAAGCCAGCACATCGCCAACTTCATTAACTACACAGCAACTAGCCAAGGACAAATTCCAATGTTACGTCACTAGAAAGCGGACAATAGGACCTTCTAGAACGATTTCTCTTTGTTTTAATGACAATAAAAATTGTATAAATACGCTACTCCAAAACAATAAATTAACATTCGTTCAATTCAATTCAGTCTGTATTAATCCATAAGTAACGGTCCACCGTTGCTATGTATAAAGTATTTATATTTTAAATAAAATTTAATTGTTAAAATTTAAACTTATCTTTCATTTCTTAAAACTTAGAGCAATATCTTTCAGTAAAAGTGTTTTCAACAATAAGTGATTATTAAAATTCTTAAAAAGGTTTTTATTACATTTTACTTAACAAATGTAATTGGCGATCCTATATAAAACAAAATCATCGATCAATCAATCAAACATCTATTTGTGTGGTCCAAATACGAGTAAGCTTCGCATCTACGAAGTTATATCCGGGACGGTACTTTATTCAACGGAAAATCTCGTGGCACGACACAAAAAACTGGCGATCCTGCCAGGATCCGATTGAAGCTAACCGTGGAAAGCAGTCCAGCGCAGCGACCAAGAAAACACTTCACTCGCAATTGGTATTCATTGGTACGAGCTACACAACGTCACATTGAACCAAGTCTTCACGCTCTACAAGTCCAGGAATTGAAAACGAGAGGAACATCAATAAAACCGTAAGTCTTTTTTCGTATATGCTTTTGTTCGACTTGTAATTGACTTACTCTTTAACATTGATTCCTCACAAGATAGTTTAAATTTTTCAATTGCAACTCCCAGATCCTATCATTCTACTGAATCATTAGATAGTCTGGTATTTTCTTTTCAAAATCTAAAACTAAACGTAACAGACACAATGCAGAATAATATAGAAGAACCAGAACCTTCTAGCTCTAGCTCAACGGTTGTTGATTTCTCAAAATTTTCACCTGAGCAATTAAATCAAATTAAAGAATTTGCAACTAGCTTAAATAGGTCAAATAACGATGAAACATTTAGTGAAAACAACTATCCAGGCTTTAAACACATAAATTTTAGAGACTGGATAGGACGCTTTGATAATACACCAACAGGTGCATTAGATTTTCTGAGACGCGTACACAATACAATTAATTACGCTCCAGAACAGGAAACTGAAATAATTCGGTTTACCGCGAACCAGTTACCGTATGATTTAGGTATACAGCTTATTAGTAGGGACCTAACATACGATAGTTTACGTGATATAATTCACACCTTTCATAGCCCACGTCGCACAACGATTCACATAGAAAACGAACTCGCGACTCTTTCGCAAAAACCAAATGAAACTATCATTTCGTTTTATACGCGAATAAATCAATTAAAAATGGAAAGAATGTCCAATCTTAGATACGAACAAACTAAGCATCAATATAACATTTTAGCTCCCATAATAGAAGAATCATTTTGTAACCGTTTTATAACAGGCTGCATCCCTCAAATTTCACAAAGACTGCGTCTAACAAATCCAAAATTAAAATCATTAAACGACGCATTAAAAGAAGCGCTTGAAGAAGAAAGCTTCATTCGCACACAAAGTACAAGTAGGAACTTACAAAGTAATAGTCAACATCAACAAAATAAATATTGTAAAAATTGCCGTGTAAAAACACACAACACACGCGATTGTAGGAACAAACCACTAAATAATAATTTTAACCAACAACATAACAATCCTAACATAAAAATCTGTAATTATTGTAAATTTAAAGGGCATATAGAACAGGAATGTAGGAAGAAAAAATACGCACAATCATTTAGTAATAATAATAATCCTCCACCATTTAGGAATAATCAAAACGAGCATTTAAACTCGAACCAATCGACTGTCGGAGCCGAACAGCCGATTCAACCAACAGGCTCACAAGTAACTTACGAAACATACGATTCGAATCCTATCGAATACTTAACCTAGGTAATCATAACACGCAAAAATTAACATTTAGATGTAATGAGAGCAAGGATAGTCAGCTAACTTTTCTTATAGATACAGGAGCCAGTATTTCCCTGGTACATAATAAAAAACTATCAAATAATATTTACGATCCCTTAAACAAAGTAATAATTAGAGGACTAGAAACGGAATATAAAGAGACGTTAGGATCTACCAATTTAAATCTTTTTATGCCAGATGGGAATAAATTCCCATACAAATTTCAGGTAATCGATGAAAATGTAATAAATACCCCACATGATGGCGTCCTTGGAATAGATTTTTTAACACATTACGGGGCAACAATTAATACGAATCCATCCTCAATAACATTTAAAACAAACAATATTTATAATGTACAAAATAGTAAAATTAACTTTATTTGCGAAAACATAAGACTTAATCATATAAACGATAATTCTATACGTGACAAACTAATTAATTTGTGTAAACAAAATGTAGATTTATTTCATTCACCTAACGAGAAATTAACTCATACAAATACCCTATATCATGAAATCCAGGTGACTGATCCTACCCCAATACACGTAAAAAATTATAGATTTCCGAAAATTCACGAAATCGAAGTGAAAAAGCAGATCAAAGAGATGCTTGACAACGGCATAATTAAGGAATCAAACTCTCCATATAGTGCACCTATATGGGTGGTTCCAAAAAAACTTGATGCCAGCGGCAAGCAAAAATGGCGGATCGTTACAGATTATAGACGACTCAACAATGTCAGTATCGAGGATAAATATCCCCTACCAAACATTGAGGATATCCTATCCCATCTTGGTAACGCCAAATACTTTAGTACTCTTGATCTCGCATCCGGTTTTCACCAGATTTTAATTAATCCTAAGGACTGTCACAAAACGGCTTTCACAGTTCCCGGAGGACATTTCGAGTATGTCCGAATGCCATTTGGATTACGTAACGCTCCGGCAACCTTCCAACGCTTAATGAATATAGTTTTGAAAAAAATTCTTTACGAAGATTGTTTCGTTTACCTAGATGATATTGTTGTCTTTGGAACAACAATTGACGAACACAATCAACGATTACAAAAAGTATTTAACTGTTTAAAAGAACATAATTTAAAACTTCAAATCGACAAGTGCGAATTTCTCCACGACAACATCGAATATTTAGGTCACGAAATTTCATCAAACGGTTTACGACCTAATTCCAAAAAAATAAAAACTATACAAGATTTAAAAACTCCAAAAACCACAAAAGATGTACAATCTTTTTTAGGGCTGGTAGGCTACTACCGGAAATTTATTAAAAATTTTTCAGAAAAAGCAAAACCACTAACGTTATTACTTAAAAAAGATACAAAATTCATATGGACAAGTGATTGTCAAAAAGCATTTGACACGTTAAAAAACGCTCTAATAGAAAAACCAATATTACAATACCCTAACTTTGATAAAATGTTCATTCTGACAACAGACGCATCAAATTTTGGGATAGCCGGAATTCTTAGTCAAATGAATGACGACAATACACTCGACTTGCCCATAAGCTACTATTCGCGCACCCTAAATTCAGCCGAGGAATCTTATACAACGACAGAAAAAGAATTACTTGCAATTGTAGAGTCAGTAAAAAATTTTCGACCATACCTTTACGGACAAAAATTCCTTATACGAACTGACCATAAAGCCCTAGAATGGCTAATGAATAATAAAGATCCCTCTTCACGACTTATTAGGTGGCGTCTTAAACTCGAAGAGTACGATTATCGTATTGAGTACAAATCTGGTAAATCAAATACTAATGCTGACACACTCAGTCGACCAGTATTAGTCATAGACAATCTTGTACTCGAAAAAACGTACGAGAACTTCCTACTATGGAAAGATAATATCCAAACACCTCAATTTAATACGATAACTACACCCTTAGAAAGTATTGACAATTTAATTCTACCATATAGCTCTATAAATTCGGATAATTGTAAATTTTCGTATTTTGTAAAAACAAATACTAATTTAGCTAGCATTAATTTATTTAAAGATGTACATTGTTTCACTTCAAAAAATGATAAAACAATTTATCTATTATTTGCAAAAGAAAACGCTCTTGACCCCATTTTACCCGGTAATTTATTTGAATGCCTTTATAACTTATTCATGATCTTAAATATGTCACAAACGCAAACGACTAACAAAGTTGAATTAACATTTTATGATATACCATCACTAACTTTATCAATAACTGATGAACAATTTAAAAAATTATTATATTATTTTAATACAGACGAACAGTATAAAATAAATATCCTTAAAATAGAAACGCAAATCGTCAGAGACAAAGACGAACGCCTTCAAATCATAAAACACCACCATGATGACATTACTAGTGGACATCAAGGTGTTAAAAGAACGTTGCAAGCAATTAAGCAACGTTATTTCTGGAAAAACATGTCTCGCGACATTGAAAAATACATTAACGAATGTGAACAATGTCAGCGTGCTAAGAAAAATACGAAACACAACAAACCTCCGATGCTAATTACCACTACGGCATCAACTTTTAACCATAGCATAGCTTTGGACATGATTGGTCCATTTAATATCACTCAAAATAATAATAAGTACATTCTAACCATTCAGTGCGAATTAACAAAGTACCTACAAGCGTACCCAATCAGTGATCAGCAAGCAATTAATGTAGCCATACCTTTCATTGACTACTGTACTAGGTTTGGGTTCCCCACCACCATCCTAACTGATAGAGGCGGAAGTTTTACATCTGACCTAATAAAGGAAATTAACAAAATACTTAATATACGACACAAACAAACCACGCCTTATAATCCATCTACCAATGGGTCATTAGAACGTGCACATGGTCCTCTGAAGGACTACTTAAGAATATTCACTAATGAAAATAAAGATGATTGGGACCAATACGTTCACTTAGCTTGTTTCAGTTACAACACCCACATAAACCGATCAACAGGTGAAACACCTTATAAACTTGTATATGGTAATGATCCAAAATTAATTTCTAACACAACTCATACACCATCTTATCACCAATTTACGGAAGAAATCACAACTAAATTAAAAACATTACGCGAAATAGCCAAGCAAAATCTACAAGTTTCCAAAGAAACAAACAAAAAATACTACGACAAAACAAGTAAACAATATAATTTTAAAGTAGGCGACAAAGTATTGCTCGAAACTAAATTATTAAAGAAAGGTATCAACCCAAGATTCAAAGGGCCTTTTCAGATCCTTAAGATACATAATAATAATACAGCCCTTTTAAAATTAGGCAAAAAGAATGTTAACTACCATTTTAAACATTTAAAATTATTTGTTTCAGGTGACGAAACAAATAATGAAAGCAAAGATGATCAGAATCATCCTCCTATTGTTAACAATTCTGTCAATGAACCAAGTTGTTCAAAATCGTAGTTACGAATTAACAAAATTAAATAATAATCCCGGTGTTTATTATAATGTAGAAGGGGATGTTAAATTAGTTACTAGTTTCATAAGTCTTTTACATATTTATAATATTAGCTATTTAACTAAAACGATATCTAGTATAGAAAATATTTATTCTCAATCTACTCATATGTGTAATTTAATTGAAGAAAATATTAATTGTAAACTAAATTTCCAATTACTCAATAACGAGCTAGCAGAACTAAAAATAAAATTTAGCGATCTGACAAATCTTTATAACTTAGATAATACTCATACGCGCAACAAACGGTCTGTACAAGTAGAATATGAGCATGGATGGTTTGATGTAATTGGGTCTCTTTGGCACAAAATTAATGGAAACCCATCCGCAGACGATGCACAATATTTCACTGACGCGATAAATAACCTAGTTAACAATCAGGATAAGATTCACATGATGGTACAGTCTCAAATACGTCTTATAAGTGATTCATTGTCAAAGATGAACAAAACACAAAATGAGATCAGTACAATCGAGACTAAGTTAAATTCATACATAACGATATACAATAAAAATATAAATCAAACAAAAATTGCACTTGACCGCGAACTACACAGTATTAACATAAATGAACATATCATCCTATTAAGAAATTTAATTAATAAAGTTTACAAAGAATTAGAAAATTTTGAAAATGCAATCACGTTGGCTAGACATAATTTAGTAGATTTCAAAATTTTACCACCTAGAACACTGCTAGACGAATTAATTCAGAGTCAAAAGTTTAATTTACCATTCGAACCTAAATGGGAAAATTTAGAAAATTATTATAAGGTTATTAAAGCTAAACCAATTAATTTAGGTCATACTTTAGTTATTGAAATTAAAATACCAGTAATAAAATTAGATCAATTTATTCTTTACCACTTATTTCCATTACCTAATCACAATCCAACAGACCCGAAACAAATTTCTATAATTCACGTTAATTATCCTTACCTAATAATCAATTTAAGTCGGACCACGCATATTACGTTAAAGACGAAGGATAAATGCCAAGAGTACGAACAAGGAAGGTACTTGTGCAGCGACATCCATACCACGTCAAGTTTAACACATCAAAACTGCGAAACAAAACTGTTGGATCCCACCACGAAGAAAATCCCGAAAGAATGTGAAATCAAGACATACTACGCCGAGCAAGAGATATGGCAGGAAATCAACGATAACACTTGGATATGCTCCACCAGTGAACCAACTGCATTGAACATAGTCTGCCCAAATGAATCCGATGCAATCGAGCTACTGGGAACACAAAAAATTCAATTACAAAACAAATGCAAAGGCCACACGACTACACACACGATTGAAACGTACCCGACCATCAAAAACCACTCTATTCGAGACTTCATTCCTAACATCAATCTACAAGAAGAAGATGATTGTATAAAAAAATTAAATAAATCAGACATCGAACTATCTTCAATCAATCCAATCAAACTCACTCACATCAACTTAGATGAATTAAATGAAAATCAACATAGAATCAAGGATTTGAATAAAGAAGTTGAAAGAAGACTCGAAAACACCATCAAAATAATTGGACAGCGCATCTCCACATCCACGTGGACCTACATAAAAAATTCGCTATTTTTGTTTTCTGTTTTAGGTACAATATTCGTCCTCTATAAGCTATCATTTTTTTTATTTAATAAGAGCCTTCTTAATAAATCATGTACCAAGGGCTGCGTCAACATTTACAACTGCGTTCACGGCCCCAGCATCAAAAACGAACCAAATGTCCACTTCACGCCAATAAATTCAGAGGAAAACCAACTTATTCCTTGTGCTCCGCCTCGTTATGACGACGTCACCATTAGTCAAACCCAATTACCAACAAGAAGACAGCCGTCACGAACAACCAGCAGATCAAGACCACTCGAGCCATTCCTTTAAAAACGATCAAAACTTTCCAAGTCATGATCTACTCTAAACATGGGAGAGTGTAGTGCCTACAGCTAAATACATTCTAAGCCAGCACATCGCCAACTTCATTAACTACACAGCAATTAGCCAAGGACAAATTCCAATGTTACGTCACTAGAAAGCGGACAATAGGACCTTCTAGAACGATTTCTCTTTGTTTTAATGACAATAAAAATTGTATAAATACGCTACTCCAAAACAATAAATTAACATTCGTTCAATTCAATTCAGTCTGTATTAATCCATAAGTAACGGTCCACCGTTGCTATGTATAAAGTATTTATATTTTAAATAAAATTTAATTGTTAAAATTTAAACTTATCTTTCATTTCTTAAAACTTAGAGCAATATCTTTCAGTAAAAGTGTTTTCAACAATAAGTGATTATTAAAATTCTTAAAAAGGTTTTTATTACATTTTACTTAACAAATGTAATTGGCGATCCTATATAAAACAAAATCATCGATCAATCAATCAAACATCTATTTGTGTGGTCCAAATACGAGTAAGCTTCGCATCTACGAAGTTATATCCGGGACGGTACTTTATTCAACGGAAAATCTCGTGGCACGACACATATATGAAATGAAATATGAATGACAACAAATATAAACAAACATACAATAAAAATAATTATGAATGTCTTTACGGGTATTCTACAGTGGCTGTTTATAATCATGTACAATATAACATGTCTTGATAAATTAGTTAGTGATTTTAATGAATATATTTTTTATTCTAACAGGCCTACAGAACATTTTCTAGTTATGTAATTAGTTTATTTGTAAAAATACATTCGTTTAATACATTCCTTTTGCTTAGCCGTATTAGAATTACAAATAAGGTAACAACATTATTTGATAATTTGCATACTTTCAAAATATTTTAGTGAGCCGTCTGTGATAAGAATCGTTGGTAGCAATCCCCACCAAAAACTAGAACCAAAAATTGTTATTAAAGAGGTCCATGTGTAATTTTAAGAAAATTATACTGAAAATGTTTAAGGAATATACTGACTACATTTAAAATACGTTGCATTATAAATATCAATTTCGTTACAGAAAGGAATATGAATAGACATTTTAAAATCCTCGTGTCCCTATATTACACCAATACCTTGCTGTGCGTCGTTTTGGTTTGCATTTTTACGAAGTTGCGTCGCTGCTGAATTAGTACTAATTTTCACTGTGCGTCGTTAGATTTCCGAAGTTGCATTGCTTTGGGTTCGAGTTTTTAATTTTTTTTTCGAAATTTTTTGAAATTTTCTATAGAAATTATAATTCACTTTGCGTCGTTTCAATTTGCGTCATGTTTTTTTGGAACGTAACCACGACGCAAATTGAGGTATTGGTGTATATCTAAAGGCTCCAACAAGGGTGTTAATTTCATCTAATTATCTTCAATAGTTTTGAAGAAAAAAAAATTTTCAAATTAATGGTTGTTACCCCCATATCTCTAACAATATAGGGGGTAGAGGTCTAATACCCATATTTTCGAACATTACTCACCATAAGCAACATTCATGAAAAAGAATAGCGGAAAAAGCCGCTGGGCCGCAATGCCATATGCTTACCCGGAGACATTCTTTCCAAAAGTAAAACGAAATTTGATTAGCCATCACAAAAAAAATCTGTATCTGTGACATCAAAAGCAATAGATGAATACAAAAGTAGTCTGGTATCTGTCTTCAGCAAAGACTGACAAATTGTCATAGTAAAGTTAACAACATTGCTCAACGTTTGGAAATTGTGAAAACTTAAAAAAAATGTTAAAAGAAAAGTATAAATAAGGATATGCCATAATATTGCGGCTAAATGTCCGATATTAAGACTTTTTGTTTACAACAGACGTCATCTACATTATTATTTTTATGTTTCAATGTTGCAATTTTTACATTGCATTATATACCTATGGGTCATTTCATTTCAAATCATCCAATAAACACATAAAATGTCACCCATGACCTCAGATTAAGCTGAAAATTTTTTTATTTGTTTATTTAACCATCCTAATCATCTGTACAAAATTTAAAAAAATTATCTCAAATAGTTTTCAAGTTATGAATTTTTGAAATTTAGCAAAATAGGCTTAAAATGATATTTCCGTAGTATCACTTTCGGTGACGTTATTATATTAAAAAATCTATAACTTCTATAATATTTAACATAAAGCAATAATTTTTTCATGAAAATGTTCAGAAAAGTCAGGAGATTACAGGAAAAATAAACTTGGTTAATTATCACTTCATGTTTCTATGTAATGCTTTGTTAGACTTAAATTTTGAGACATTTTTTAATCGATAAACAAAAAATCTTTAAAAGTGATTATCGACCAAAGGCATAGCAGTAGCCGTAGTAATTTTTTTTTTTTAAATTTATCCTAAAGATGTAAACTAAAATAATCTGGAAAAAAAATAGTGGTTTTTTACCGGCTAATATTTTTCAGACACGTCCGACGTCTGGAAGCTTAAAAAACGAGTTTTTTGGAATAATTTCCCACTTAACCCTATCAGCCACATGGCGACCATTTTGAAATATATGTATAGACAAATTCTATTTAAAATATTTTTGGTGAATTTTCCCACAGGGAAATGTGTAATTTTTATGAAACTTGGTATAAACATGAAATGTCACTAGGCTGTTTTTACAAATATGTAAATTTAAAAATAACCAATCGATAATCATTAGCCATAGATGCTGTAAACCTTGACATATGCAGCTGCAATGTTCTGTGCACTTCCAGTCTCTTTCTACATAAGCAGCTTCCACTACAATCATTTTTGCTATTTTACAGGTTACAAGTGCGCTACAGGCTTTCGATGCAACAGGTAATCTAATTAAAAATGCAACCCATGTTTGAATATCTTCATTAAGGGACCGTTCTTATTTTTTGATCAAAAAAATCGTAATTTCCAATCATTTTTTTCTCAGTGTTTTTATAACTAGAGGTACATTTCTTTCCTTATATTATTAGTTTTTTTTTTGCTTTTCCCTCATTTTTATTATAAAGGGCGTTAAAGTGGGGGGTCGCAAAAAAGGTGAAACTGTAACAACGAGAAGTCCGGTCCAAGACATTTGAAACAAAAATTTCAAACGGCATTTTATTACAAATTGTGTTCTCTAGTATGCAAATTATAATAAAGTCAAAATTTGAAAAATTGTAACTATGGCGTGCCTTTAGAAAAGAGTCACGTTTTAAAGCATAAAAATTCATCTACGGTAGGCGATAAATTTTAAACAAGTACCTATTAAGCCGACGATTTTAGTTTGCATACTGGGCAATACATTAATGAATACAGTAAAATAAGATTTAGTTTCATAAGTTAATTACTTTTTGAGATATCAGTATTACCACATTAAAAAAAGTTATTTCGCGGAAACTCCGCGCATGCAAAAGAAACGCTCCCTTTTTCTTGCTTCTTTTACAAATTATAATTATGTAAATATCTCCAGAACCATTAGGAATTTTCATTCAATTTTATTTTTACGTTTTCCATTAAAATTATGAAAAAAAAATCGATTTACTTTGTACTTTGATACTTTGATTTATTTACTTTACAAAGCACTTTGGATTATATAAACTAAATTTAATACAACATAAGGCCTTTTTAGTCGAATTTTCTCCGAAAAATTAGACTTATACAGTCTATACGATAAGAGCTGCGAGAGGCGAGAGTAGGGGCGCTATCCGTTTTCGGACCCGTAGAACACGATTATGTAGAAAAAAAAGATGTCTGATATATATATATATATATATATATATATATATATATATATATATATATATATATATATATATATTCCCGCCACCTTTTAATTTGTGTAGGGCCCCCCTATGGAAGTTAAGAGATGAAAATTGGTAAATGGGGCTCATTTTCGAGGCACCTCACACCCCTCAAAGTGGGGTCAAATTTTGGGCAAATTTTTTTTCCGACCCGACCTTTAAAGGGGTGGTGGGGGGTAACAAAACAATAAAACTTTTCCAAACCGGTTTTAAATAATGTTTCGATCAATTATCTACAACATATCCAAAATTCAGCTTCCTAGAGTGATATGGAGGGAGCAAGGAGGGGGAAAACGATTTTCGCTGGATCTAACACGCCCCCAGCCCCCCAGAATTAACGTAGAGGATTGAAATTTGGTGTGTTGATAGAGTTCATACCTAGGTTATGCTTTTTGGAGGTTTTAATATTTTACCGCCACCCCCCTCATGTTTAAGCTACAATTTCATGCTTTTTTGACGTTTTCGAAGTTTGTACCACTCGCACAGGTCACCCAAATAAACCTAAAGGGCTGAAATTTTGTATTCGGATTGAGTTAGTATCAAGGGGGTGCCTTTTGGAGGTCTCGACTTTTAACCCCTACCCCCACCATTTTTATACCAAAAAGAACATCATTTTTCTTGTTTTTTAACAGTTTCGTTCCGGTCAAAATCTCCCCAAATAAACCTAGAGGGCTGAAATTTTGTGTACAAGTTAAGTTAATAGCCAGCCACTGCTTTTTGGAGGTTTCAACTTTTAACCCTTACCCCCACGATTATTGCCAATATTTCCTTGATTTTTTTGCTTTTTTTCTAACACGTCTAGAAGCTTTCTAAGAAAACATACAGAGCTGAAATTTTGTACGTGTATTGAGTTAGTATCCAGCTAGTGCCTTTTAGGGATTAAACATTACTCCCCCCCCCCACTTTTCCCATTTTTACATCGGAATTCAGTGGTATTGTAAATGTGTTTTAAATGAATTACTTTTATTCTAACACACAGTAGGCGAATAGTAATTTTAAAAAATTTAAAAAAAAATGAATTTACTTTTTTAACAAAAGCAATACATACATATAGGTAGTTGCATACATACATATTATATTACATATATATAGGTAATTCTATATGTATACATACATATAAAGTAGGAATTTTGGATTTTTATTATTTATAAAATAATTTTTTATTTTTATTTTTTACTTTTTTTGTGAAAGAAAAAATATCTTTATAAAGGCCCTCCAGTTTACTATTTAAGGTCCTTTTTTAATATTTAAAACTAAAACATAAAGGCAATTAGAGGATAAACATGGACAGGAATGTCCTCGTACGAATTGTGTTGGTTTTTCTTCTGCTACCTGTTTTCGGCACAAAATTGAAATTTACTGAGATACAGCCCTTAAATACTTAAAACCTTTTTTTAGAGCCTCGATCAGCCGAACACTCATCACCAGTTTTGAAACCAACAAAATGACAATTCGATTGTAGACTTTCAATCACATTTCGCTTGTAGACATTCAATACCGAAGATGAAGGGGAAAATTCGACTACCGTGATGGGGCCCCGCTGCTCACGGCGTTTTTTATAAATACAATAACTCAGAAGTCAAATTAAGCTCAATACACAAAATTGGTATGACTTCAAAAATTGGGGTAAAAAATTAATTTTTTTCAAATATCTCGAAAATGGTATGACATAGATAAAAAGTTTGAATTAGCCATATTGCCATATTTAAAGACCTAGTTATTGATATGAAGTTTGTTGAAATTACATCCACACAGATGGTTGTGGATTAAAATTTGGAAGTTAATTCTTCAAAAAGAGAGTAAAAAATAAAATATATTAAAATTTTGTTTACAGATTTCAAACCTGCGTAAAATATCTAATTGACCTGTTTTTGCCTAATTTCCTAATATTAAGTCTAGGGTTAGTTAATTAGAGGGTAATTGTGACGACATAATCGTAGTATTCGTGCAATTCAAGAACTTTTTCACGGAAAGTAATTTAAGACGATTAGAATAACGTAGTATTGAAATTAGGCTTGTTCTATAACGTATTCAAATTTCATCAGAATCGATAGGTCCGGCTTTATAAAACAATTAATAATTAAATTTTAAAAATGACGAAATAACAAAATGTATGCATTGAAGTAGCAGATAACATTAAAATATGTTTTTTGATTAGCTGATTTAAAACAAAAATTGTAATGAATAATTACACACAACTTTCTGCGGACTGACGGAATACTTTCGCGGACAAGCAGTTGAGAAACACTGGTGTAGATTGTGACCGATATAGATGTGCCAAAACAGCAATTTTTAAGAAAGCGAACGACGTCGCGGGCACGTTTAGCAAGTATATTTACTTGTCAATAACATTACAGGTTCTTAAAGGACATTACTCAAGATGGCCGCCTTGTAGGTGATGAAATTGAGTGGATCCTACTCAAAACTTAAAGATTAGAACTTAACCAATATGTAAGCCAAAATTGGTGCTTTTGTCCGGCGTGTTCACATCTAACCAATATTTTGCATTAATCTGCCTAACTAATATAATTAAACGCATCTTGAATATTTTTCTTTTATTTTTGATCAGCCATCTGCCGTTGTGAGTCTGTTAAAGGTCAAAAGCCCCCCCCCCCCCAAACAAAAAAAGGTGCCAATGATTCAAAGAAACTATAAGTCCGATTGGACTAAGATTGGATGCATTCTCTTTATTATGGTGTTTTTTGTAAGATTATCTAGAATCAGCCCTTGATATAAAAAATTCGATTTTTCAGAACGCTAGAAAAGTCAAAAACCAGAGCGATTTTTCTTACTTTTTTATTCAAAATGACGCTAAAAAAAGTATGAGGTCTGATAGGCTGATTCTAGATAGTCTTACAGAAAACACCATAATAAAGAGAATGCATCCAATCTTAGTCCAATCGGACTTATAGTTTTCTTTGAACCATTGACACCATTTTTTTTTGGGGGGGGGGGGGCTTTTGATCTTTAACAGACTCACAACGGCAGATGGCTGATCAAAAATAAAAGAAAAATATTCAAGATGCGTTTAATTATATGTACTTTATTGTACAAAAGTTTTTTTTTTTTCATTACGATAAATAGTTCCCTCAAAAAAATTCTAAAAAAGTGGTTCTTTCATCACACATCACTTGTAAAAGATCCCTTAAATAAGTCCCATTTTCCATTTACACCGAAAATTTCAATCCATTTTGTATTTAAAATTACATTTATGTACGTCCAAATGTATACCTATATGACGCTTATGGTCCTTTAAGGCTGACGAACACCAAATCAGAAAAATTTACTACTCAAGTTTTGTTGACTACTGTAGTTAGAGCTAAAGATGTATTACACTTCTATGTCATACGTGTCATACGTAGTAATGTCTCACAAGCACTTGAAAATATTTGAAATTTAAGAACTCTTTAAAAATGCTATTCATTAATACCAAGTATAATGTATCAATTATTATTTAGAATAAGAAAAGAATAGGAAAAAGAGAAAGACGAAATTTTTAAAAAACTTTTCTGTGATGTTACTACAAGTAAGGTTTTGCAATTTCAAAAAATAGGGTTGGCGTGGCTAGAGCCTTAGGGGTTGGTTGTACAGGATTCCAATGTGGGTCATAATGTTTTCCCCTCCATGTTATACATAGAAACGGTTCTGAAAAATTTTTGATTATCTTTTAAAGCACAGATATGACTATATGAGGCATATGAGGCTTGGTTTGTTATTAAAATTAACATCCAGTTATTTATGCAAGCCAGCTATGCTATGATGACCGTGGGAATCACAAATCACCATCGTTAACCCATTATATCCCGCTCCTATTTCTACCGATCAGATTTTGATGAAATTTCACGTAAATATCTAGAATGGGATTATAAAGTAAATCCCTAAAGATGATCCTTGTATCCTTCCCAGGATAAGAGTAAAGGCCCGTATTATATATAATATTCAGGGTCGTAGTGTATATAAAAAGTTAGGCGGGAAATTTGAAATAAATTTGTCAGAAGTAAAGTAAATAAGGTTGTACATGATAAAACGAAATAAAAGGGGTAAATAATCTTTTCTTATAAATTTTTTATTATTCTGGATTTTTTTAAACTAATATTAATGCAACGTAAGTATTTATATTAATTAAAAATAAATAGTTGTGTTTTCCAAATACCATGTCATTTGTGTTAAGAAAATATAATTTTCACAGTGTTCAGAGCAATTTTCATATTGAATCTCTTCCAAATATTATAAGCTCATTTTCGTACTTACGTTTAGCTTGCAAAAACTCATGAAAAAAAAATATATTTATTAAACTGGTATTTTAAATATGGCGCGCATATACAAAACATATCAAAATCGCGGGAATAATTTTAAACATTTTTTTCTTCTTTAACTAATTAAATTCATATTTAATTATCCTTTTCTCTCATTAACGAATTATTGATATTACGTAACATGTGCGTATTGTAAAAAATGATTCATGTTAACTTTATTTTCTGCTTAT
This sequence comes from Brachynemurus nebulosus, assembly GCA_035578155.1. Lineage (NCBI taxonomy): Eukaryota > Metazoa > Arthropoda > Insecta > Neuroptera > Myrmeleontidae > Brachynemurus > Brachynemurus nebulosus. The sequence goes on from JAPWDM010000002.1 coordinate 1,275,483, forward strand.
TTTATTAATTTATTATTACTTATTTATTTTTATTAGTTATTTATTATTGTTATTATCAAATTATTATATTTATATGCTATACATAGATGCTATATCATGGAAGGTCAAAGGTTAGTAATATTAGTAAAATATATGTGTTTGATAAGATTGTAAATAAAGCAATTTTTTTCACATTGTAACAATTGTAATAATTACATATATTATGATAACAATTAGAATCGATTATAATTATTCCGAAGTGTTATATTTCTAATAAATTAATATTTTATTTATTTTATGAATTTTAGGCTTTTAAGTACAGAAGAAGCATGGAAATATTTAAGAGAAATTTCTTATCAAGATTTTGTTAATTTGAATATAGCGGAATGTAACAATATTGATATAATTTTAATACCATTTGAAGATGGTGTTAACAGTGACGAAGACAATATTCCCAGCGAAAATGAAGAAGACACTATCCTGTCTTTAGGACCGAAACTTTTGGCTCAAAAACCAGATATTCGATTAAATTATAATGAAAATTCTGCAGAATTAAATCTAACAAACACGTTTATAGATATATCTAAAAATACCGGTTCTTCACAAAATAAAAAACAAAAAAATCGATTGTGGACAGAATGTGTCACTCCAGATGATAAACAAATTTCTGGTTCTAATTTTAATTTTAGTAGAATCGAAACATCCTTTGAAATGTCAATTTTGGAAGATGATAAAACCCCTACGGATATTTTTAAAGAATTATTTAATGTAGACATAATGGAAAAAATTTGCATCGAAACAAACAGATATGCTACCCAAAAAAATAGACCTGAATTTAACCTTTCAGTTGAAGAATTATATAAATTTATGGGTATTTTACTCTTATCAGGATATGTTAAACTTCCATCTAAACGGAGGTACTGGGAACTGAAACCAGATTGTTACAATCTTTTAGTAAGCAATTCCATGTCAAGAAACAGATTCGATTCTATTCTACGGTTTCTTCACTTTAACAACAATGATGAACTTGATTTTGCTGATAAACTTTATAAGATTAGACCATTAATTGAGCACTTAAATGAAAAATTTTTAGAATTTGCTACACCTACTTCAACCTGCTTTACGGTAGATGAGGCTATGGAACCTTATTATGGCCGACATAAAATGAAACAATTCATACGAGGAAAACCAATAAGATTCGGATTTAAATTTTATTGTTTGACTTCTAGTGATGGATATTTACTAAAGTTTATCCCTTATGCAGGTACTTTGTCATAAGTCATTTATTCGATTTTGATCATTTACTTCTATTTACTTTAGGAAAGATTGAAAAATATGAAGGTTATCATGGTACGTATATTGTAAAAAAACTAGCTGATGAAATTGTTAAAGAAGGATCTATAATTTTTTGTGACAACTACTTTACATCATTACCGCTACTTGAAGAATACGCAGAAAAAAATATCAATATAATTGGTAACATAATACTTCAATAAAAGTATAGATTTGTATCTAACTAATAAAATTTTAGGAACCATAAGAAAAGATCGGCTTGAAAAAGCACCTATAAAGGATTTAAAAAATACTAGTCGAGGATCACATCATTTTTTACAAGATAAAGATAATAATATCACACTAGCTAGATGGAATGATAATAATATAGTTACTATAGCCACAAATATTAATGATAATGTAGTTCTAAATTTGTCTAGTTGCTCTCGTTGGAATAGTAAGCAAGGAAAGAGAGTATCAGTAAGTCAACCCTACATTATAAAATTGTACAATGCCGGAATGGGTGGTGTAGATCTTTTCGATCAGCAAAGAGGGGCATATAGAACAACTATTCGGTCTAAAAAGTGGTATTGGCCTCATTTCCGATTTATGCTGAATGGGTCCATTGTAAATTTGTGGCTTTTATACCGTCGTAAAGATCCTAAAATATCTCTTCTAGAATTTCAACGATTAGTTGTTGAAGGACTTCTTCATGACTTTAACGCTAATCATTTTTCACACATGACTGTGAAAGGCCATCATTCAAAAGTAAGCTGCGAAGTCCGTTTTGACGGAATAAATCATTTCGTTAATAAAAATGCCACTCAAAGAAGATGCGCATTTTGCCGAACGTGTACTAAATACATTTGCATCAAATGTAATGTGGGATTACACCCTGATAACTGTTTTTTGAATTATCATGTTCAAAATTAATGTAATTGTGCAAAAACACACCTGCACCTATTTTTGGTAAGAGCAATTAGTTGTCTAAATTCGATAATTTTTTTTAGTGTTCAGTATTACATCGGATTAGTTTTTAAAAAAAAATACTACAACTCGATACTAGTACTGGAAAAAGTAGGAAATTTTTCTTAAATCTAAAAAAATTTATATTACTGATAGAAATAAACGGGAGAGGGAACACCACTAAAATCTCATTTTTGAGCAAAGGGTAATTACTTACAACCGGAACTATATTTAATTACCCCTTCACCGAAAATTAAGTTTCAACTGTGCACCTTCGTCTATTTATTTTTATCAATATATTTTTTTTTTTTTTCATATCTAACAAAAGTTTCCCAACGTTTCCAGTATATTAGTATGCAATTGTAATATTTTTTTTTTAAATAATCCAGTATGATAGCAAACATTTAAGAAAGTATATAATTATAATGAAAATCGAACTATTATTTTGTATAAACAAACACAGGTGGAGCTGTGTTTCTGCATAATTACCAAAACAGAAGAATTAATCATTTATTTTGCTTTAATAACTTGATTATTTTTTATGTGAATAGGTAACTTTATTTATAATTAACTGTGATAATTATGTCATAATTGATATAAATTTTTGGAAGAATCTATTTTTTCCTTTTTTTGTAATTAAACAATTAATAAAAAATGGTAGATAATTTGTTAAACTGACTTTTATTGACATCCTTGGAAAGAAACGAATATTTTTTTGGGTTTTGTATATATAAAGGGCAAGTGCATAAAGGAGTTATGTGACACTTATAATTTTACAGTAGAAACGTTTGAAAGTTTTTACTTATATATTATAATTTCCTATGCAATAGCACATGTTTATTACTGGATTTCTACGAAACTATTGGACGCAGTGAAACCAGAAACCAAATTTTAATACATGCATAGGATCTTTCTAAATTTTACAAAATTTTTTTTGAAAAAATGTCACGTAACTCCTTCAGGCATTTGCCCCTTAATATGTGTTTATACGTAGGGCGCGCCATAAGTTTTCGGCCTGAGTATTAAAAAATACAGAGAGAACAGTGAAAAGAATTTATTTTTCTATATAACCGCCCTCTACTTCAATACACTTATTATAAGGTGGGATAAGCATCTCTATGCCTTTATAATAATAAGCAAATTCTTTGTAGCGATTCTACAAGAGCGATGTTTTCGGAAGTGATCGAATCTGCCGGACGTCCGGAACGATCATCGTCGTTGAGGGACTCGGGCTTTACCGTATACACCATCCAATCTGTCCTTAATTTCTTCTGGAGTTTGTCCTTTTGTTAGAAATTTTATGACTACACGATATTCAATTTTTGAAACGGTCGACATATTGAGTTTACACTTTTACAACAGAATATGTAAATAAAACAGATGTAAACTCGTCCACTGCGTTTATGATTACTAGAGACTTAATACTTTCTGTGAGTATAAATTACGTCACCTTTAAATAAGTTTAATCATGTTAGGCCGAGAACTTTTGGCGCTCCCCACGTATATCCCGGTTTTCTCACATTTATCGCTGTTTTAACTCTTTCCTCCAGGATTCGAGACAAATTCTTTGAAGACATTTATTTTGGTTTTTTTAAGTACGTATGTCCCGACTGTGTGAAAATATGGTTATCCAGGTTATCCTATTTACACCATTTACACAAATATTCCATTCCAAAAATTCTATATCAAATTTTTTACATACTTTGATATTTTTTCGAAAAATATAGTTATCAGTGGGTAATTACGGTAATTACTGAAGAATTTTCACAGATAAATGAGATAAATTTTTCTTATATTTCTTGAAATTATCTGTAATAAGAATATGTATTTTAATTGAATATTTGATTTTGAACCATATTCTGATTTAATTTTACATATTTTACAAACGAATAATACAAAAACATTTGCATAACCCAGGTAGATTATATGTGGTATAACATTTGACAGTTTTTATACACGTCAACGGCACACGAAGCATAAAACAAAACTTTGCTATCACAAAGGCCTGGCGTATTTTTTATAATATCTCTCATTTCTATGCAAAAATTTTTTATTTTAATATTTATTTTTATCAGTTATTTCATATTTAATATTTTAAACATCTATTTTACTAACACTTCGTTAAGGTTTCTTAAATTAAAATTTAATATTTTTTAAATTCAAAGCAAAAATTTTTGGTAACTTGTTTCGCTTGTTACAGACCTTTTTTCAAATTCCTACAGAAATTCAGCTGAAAGGTTTTTAGTGATAATTTATATACGGGGAGAGAGAGAAAGGTTCAAAGAAGGTTATCCAATTGTTATTTTATTCAATTAGATTCCTTTAAGTTAAGAAATTTTCCCTCAAAGTTAACTTTCCCACGGTATTACGTGTAATATTGTGGTCACTAATGGGTTAATACCACCAATGTTAATACATAAATAGACATACATACATGCTAAAATGTATATCTTTTTCTTTACCTGTGTATGTATGTGTGTACTGTTAGAAAGATTGGTTTGAAGGCAAGACTATATGTACATATTTTTAAAGTCACTCATAAATTTAATCATTTTGACATTTTTATTTAAGCTTCAACGGAATGGTAGACTGAAAAATATTGTTTCTCAGTTCTCTAATAAAAATAAAATAAATTAGAAGTACACTAAAAATCCATGTTAGGGTTATTTTTCTAATAAAAATTTTTGCCAAAAAATGTTAATTTAAAGGTAAATTGATACCTTTCCAGTTATCCAACTTTCTTTAAAATGAAATAATAATAATAAAATAATACTGTGTGTGAATAAGCCTCGATTTACATTAACGCTCCGCTCTCGGTACGATATCACTACGCTCCCGATTCGATAAAATATTCTTACACAATAAACAATGAGTGTATTCACATCATCGCTCTGATATCGATCCGATCATCATCGCTCTGATATCGATCCGATATCAGTCACGGTTCGCTCCCGGTCCAATGCCACTTCAATATCAATACCACTCAGGTAATATTTTATCGGAGCGATATCAGATTTGTTATGGCTTGTACCTATAGTGTAAACACTTTTTTACCCGACTGCATCAGAAGGAGGGTAGTGTTTTTCGAAAGTTTGTATGTATCCTCTAATTATGTCGGTTTCTTTGGCCCAGCCTGCAGCCTAAACGGCTTAACGGATTTTGGTAAAGAAGGTGTCGCTAGATTCGCCTTAACCTGGGGATTGCTATACGCTACATGAAATTTCAAAATTCATCCCCTAAATAGGGGATGAAAAATATATATAGCAAACTGTTGGGTCTAGAAACGTGAAATTTTGCTGACGAGTTTCTTATGTAACGTAGGGGAGCTCCCAGAACAGATTTTTGGAAATTCATCCCCTAAGGATATAAAGTAGGGTATGAAAATTTATGAAAGGTAAAATTTTGCATAGCGCCACAGGGGTCCTTTAGTAATGTAGATGAGTATTGGGAGGGAGAGTTTTTGTGAAAATTTATCCATTAAGGGTGTAAAATAGGAGATGAAAATTTACATAGGAAACCGCTTGGTTTAGAAACATAAAATTTGGTACAAATGTTCCTTTAATAATGGATGCAAGCACTAAGAGTGAATTTTAAGAATTTAGCTTCCTAAGGGATTAAAATAGGGGATGAAAATTTATACAGAAAATCGCTAGGTTTATTAACGTAAAATTTTGCACAAAGGTTTTTTTAGTAACTTAGCAAACACCAATAGTGAATTTTTGAAAATTCGTCCCCTAACGGGTTAAAATACGGGATGAAAATTTATATAGAAAACTGTTGAGCCTAGAAATGTGAAATTTTACACAGGGGTTTCTTATATAACGCAGGTGAGCACTAAGAAGGGACTAAGAAGGGAAAATCTGTCCTCAGGGGAGTAAAATAGGGGATGCAAAATTATATAAAAAATCGTTGGATTTGAGAACGTGGAATTTTGTACAGAGATTTCTTTAGCAACGTAAGTGAGCACGAAGAGTAGCTTTTTGAAAATTCATCCCCTAAGGCGGTAAAATAAGGGATGAAAATTTATATGAAAGCTAACTTTTCTCTACGAATTCGTCTGGGTAGGTGGAGTTGATAACGACAGTGTGTACAACTAGTCAATCTACAACGAGTTGACGCGAAGGAAGTCACGGACAAAAAAAACTATTATAAATTTTTTTTTGTCAAATTCGTGGTAATTTTGGCTATCAGCCGCTGTAATTTCGTATGCGTACCTATATGTTTTTTCTTCTAAATAATTAAACAACACTAAAAAGACCTAAATAAAATAGTTAATTAAAAAAATAAAAAAAAACCGACTGCGTAAAAAGTAAACTAAAACAGTGAAAACAAGATGAAAGAGAGAAAAGAAAAATGAATAAAAAACTAAAGCAGTCGGAGGCATACATATTGTACTAAATAAAACAGAAATGTATGACGCCTCCGACTGCTTTAGCTTTTTATTCATTTTTCTTTTTCTCTCTTTCATCTTGTTTTCATCGTTTTAGTTTACTTTTTATGCAGTGGGGTTTTTTATTTTTTTAATTAACTATTTTATTTGATTACACTCCACTCCGCTTGCATTGAGTTAACATAATTGAATTTATAGTGTACTATATGATACATTTTGTTTATTATTGTTAGCAAAAAATTTTTCGACGGTTTAACCAATACATATGTACCAATACATATCAGCAGGTAATAATTACAAATAGACACACATACAGTAACGATTCTTTTTATAATACACTCTGATCAGTGATCAGATAGAAATGCAATTATATTGCTCTCTTTTTAAATACAAATTCAGAATATACAGGTTGATAACTAGGACTTGCGATTTCGATGTGTATAGAATACAAATGTATATGATAATTGTTTGCAATACATTTTAGTGCAAAATATTTAATAATCAGTTAAAAATTTATACTTTTATTTCGTATTAAAATTTTTCATAATTTTTAAAAATAATTAAAATAATTTTTAAAAATATTTCGTATACTTTTTTATTTCGTATTAAAAATGCATTTCATATTTAATACATGAAACATCCTGTATACCAAGTCCTCAGCGTGAGTGTAAAAAATTGTAGCTAGTGGTGTGACCAGAGTGTGTACGATATCGTTTAAGTCCATTAGTCGTTGAACTGCTCTCCGAAGACACACATCATATTAGTATTGTTGATGAAGCACTTGCAATAATGTAATACATATATACATATAGCATATATACGTACGGATGCGTATACCACTCAATACCCCACCCGCCTCACATAGAGTACAACGTGTGGTGACGTACATCGTACTAATATATTCGCATATTCGTGTCCATACATCAAGTGTTTTGGTTGTATGTGTGCTGTGCTACGTCACTCACTGGCGACAAGTGGAATAGTTTGATAGACATACTAGTTTGGTCCCTTGCTGTATACAAATTATATATTCGTAGTACATGAAATGAATGAAAAACATATTTCTTTCTTTCTTAAAAAGATTACGAAATGTTTCTTTCTTTCTCGCACGTGTATTATAAAAAGAGTCATTAGGTACTGTAATATGTATGTATAATAAAGTCAGTGTTACACCAGAACCTCTTAAAGTGTGACATAGTGCGGACACATACATGAAATGCATACTTATCGAGACATACATTGCCAGTTCGCAAAATCTGTATTATAAAAATGTCATTTAATTAGAATCAGTGTTGGCATTACTTTAGTTTACTATTAGTTAACTAAACTCGCTGTTGAAACGAATATGTTGTAGAACAGTAAAAGATAAGCGACACGTATTTTTTATACCTACGGAAAAACGGTTGGAAAGAGTGAAATCGCACTTTAAAAATTAGGGTAAAAATTGAATTTTTCAAATATGTATCTCGAAAACGGTGAGAGATAGATAAAGCATAAGTATGCTATATTGCTTTTTTAAAAATAAGCTATTTACTAATATTCCAACATGTGAATATTATCAAAATAATTACTTCCGAATTTGGATTATCTAAATGATTAATGTAAATGACTTTATTATGTTTGCTTTTAAATGATAGATATTTGTCATTATCGAAAACTTTGATCGTAAATATTTCGTAAACGGAGCGTCATGTCGTAGCGAAAAAATAACGAAATTTTTGAAGGCTTAAGCGAAGCTAGTTGTGGGTATTCCAAACATATTGCGACTGTCAAAATCTACTTTTCGTTACCGAAAATTATCGGTACCAAATTACGCACCATAAATTAGTTATAATTGGTTACTTTAGGCTCCATTAGTGTCATTGAGTTAGTCAGTAATGGAAAATTTTTCAAAAAATTAGTTTTCGATACTTTTTGTAATTACAAACTTTCAATCGTAAATATCTCGTAAACGGTGCGTCGTAGCGAAAAAATAACGAAATTTTTGAAGACAAGCGAAGTAAGTTGTGGGTATTCCCATATATTGGGACTGTCAAAACCTATTTTTCGTTATCAAAAATTATCGATATCAAAAATAACGATATTTTTAAAATTTTAAGATGCAAATTTCTACATATTCGTTATCATTTGTATTATAAAATTCTCTAAAATTTTTAGTAGCTTTTATTTCCAGTATTTTTTCTTTTATAATGAAGGAATTAATTTACGCAATTTTTTATCCACGTAAATTGAATCCGCGTGAAACGGATATTCACGTAAATTGAGGGACCGTTGTCGCGATCCTTAATTAAAAACGCATTTGTAAAATAGTACAGCTAATTGTAACTAATCGTTTTTACCCAGGTGTCGGGAATTTTTCCGGGAAAATACCCAATAATTACCCAAATGGGAATATCCCGGGAAAATCCCCATTGGGAATTTTCTCGTTGCCCATCCCTAGTGTAGAATGTATTTTACTTAAAATGAACATCATAAAATTCAGAAATTGACATCAAAAATAATTTTCAAAAATTATTACATGTTCGAAGTATTAGTTTAATACCGACTTTAATACTATACGTAGCGTGTATAGGATATGATACCCGATGTTATGCAAAACATAACAAAGTTTATATCTAAACCTGTCTTTTACAAACAAAAATTATTTAGTAGCCATAGAGTTAAAGATGAATTTTTGATCTTACAATTAGTGGGAAAATTGAGAGATGAAAAAATAGACGGTTATCTGATATTGTTTTAATTTTTATCCTCTAATGTACTTTGTTTTCGGAACCATCAAATATGGACTTTGTAGATAGACGTATGTATGTATGCCAAATATACAGTGAATGAAGTTGGAATCAAATAAATTGTGTACTAAAAATTAACAACAATGTTTTATGACAGTTAAAGGAAAAAGTTTTTAATTTTTGTTTACAATTAATGGAAATTTTTTTTAAAGATTTACAACTTCTGTGTTCTGTTCTTGTAACTTTTATAAATTTATAACTTTTGTGTTGTGTTCCTTTTTATGGTTGTTTGGCAATTCGTAGTTTTTAATGTAATTTGTTATGAAATTAATACTGCGTAATGCAGAGTTATGGTTTTTACAACATTCATAATGTCCTGTGGTATAAAAAATTGCAAAATTTTAAAAAAACTACAAAAATATTTCATAAACTAATTTTAATCAGAATTAATGAAAAATTGTGTTTACGATACAGTATATATCAATTCAATAATCAATAGATGTTTACATATTATGATGCTGAAATAAAATTTTTTTTAAATGTTTATTATACAGGATGTGAATAATTTTAGTGTGGTCAGAGGCGTATTCAGGGAAATTTATATTAAACGATGAGCTGGCTGGGATGCGATTTTCTCAGATAGCGAATTCCGAAAAAAGTTTTATGTCTTCGGCTATTTTACCTCGCGATAAACCATCTCTCAAAAGGATGAGTCTTATTTATTTTACACCCTGTATATATATATATATATATATATATATATATATATATATATATATATATATATATATATATATATATATGTCCGCGCGATAACTCTCGAATGAAGTATCCTTTTTTCAGGGCTGGGAAAAATGGTTCACAGAAACCATTTAAAATAGAAAATGGTTTCCAAAAATGCATTTAAAATAGAAAATGGAAAACAACTATTTAAAATGGATTATAAAATGCAAAATACTTTATTTTTACTTTAAATTTATTCTATAAATTTTTTATTTATATTTATAAAAAAAGTTACCAAAATGTCAAACGTACTAAAGTTAAATAAGGGCAGCCTTTTGAAATTTTTTTTTTAAATTTTGCATTATCAGCCCCGGATTTAAGGGGTGGGGGCAAACTGGGACCCCTACCCCGAGCGTCAGTTTTAGGGGTCGCCAAAATCATACTAGGTCGGCAGGGGCGGATCTACTAATGGTCTTTTTGGGCTGCAGCCCAGGGCCCCGTGGATATAAGGGGCCCCCTTCATAAGAAGACTGACAATATTATTTAACATTAAAAAACATAATAAACCGCGTAGGAATTACCACTTTATATACCACAAATATAGTCAGTAATAGAGTTGCGAATTTTGTTTCACTTACAATTAAGTAATTTCATTCACTAGAATTCGTTCACTTGAATGAACCGATTCATTTCATTCGCTCATTTCATTCAGTTGGACTTGAAAGAAAGTAAATAGAATGAATGATGAAAAACTGATGTTAATAAAAGATATATCGTCGGGGATAGTGCAAATGCGCGTATATACCATAGGTAAAAAGTGCGTATCTACATTAGACCTGACCACATACGCGGGATCGCCACTTGACGGCAGTAGATCTGCGGTATTGATATTGGGTGATTTTTGGCCGTTAGTCGAACAAAGTATCTATCAAAGAGGTAGCTGCTAGTCAGGTTCCTGCGTTCACTGCCTATGAATTTTTCAATTGGCTACATTTGTCAGATACGCGGAATTATCCAATACTAGTTACGCGCATTTGCACTATCCCCGACGATATGTATTATGTACATATTAGTGATAAGTGCATACAAGTAAAAAAAGGGTAATTAAACAATTTCTAAAGGTTAAATAAATACTATTAAAACCGTGTGTAAGTTTAGGTATCCTGAAATTAACTAGTAATTCTCTATATTTTGAGACAGAAAATACACTCATCCTTTTTAAAGAAAATTTAATTTCTTAAAATAACCAACCCTGAATACAGTAATAGAAATACTTAATTCAGCAATTAAAATTTAAATACTTACCGTTATCTAATTTTTAATAAATAAATTTCAATTAGTAAAACCTGGCAAAATATTGTTGAAAAGTAAGACATATCTGCTAGAAAATACAAAAGTGGAGCTGAAAAGCGAAAATTACAGTTAGTAGAAAAAGAAAAAAACAAATATACAAAAATTGAAACTTTTTTTAAATCAGAACAAAAAAATGAGAATACAATAGTTATTATAAATCCATTAACAAGCGAAAGAAAACAGAACTTAGCTGAAAATACTCTAGCCGAAGAGAGCGGAATATCGCAAGACCAAAAAAAAAAAAAAAAAATATCCGTGGTGAAAATGCACCAGATATAGTCTGTCATCAACTCTCTGATCTCTCTGAGAAAGTTATTGTTCTTCACAGCAATACTGACGCGGAAAAAGATTAGGCAAATATTTACTTTCAGTTTGACTTTGAAAAATATGTTGACGTGGGTTGTGACCAGTGTCGCTAAATAGTGATTTTATTAGCAGCATCCTCTCACAAGAAATGACTGACTTTCAAAACAAAGATCCAAAAAAATATATTCAACGAAGAAATCTAAGGAACAAAACAGGTCATTTTCAAATAGATATTTCACTAAGAAAATGAAAAATGGCCAATTGCTGGAAAGATCTTGGTTCTGTTATTCAACCAGTACTGGTAGTGTATTTTGTTTGGCTTGCAAACTTTTTTCGAAAACTCCTTCTCAATACACAACTGGATTTTCTGATTGGAAACACGTAGGAACGTGTTTAAAAAATCACGAAAATTGAAATGAACATAAAAGCTCAATGTTAGTGTGGTTAACACGAAAAGAAAATAAGTCTGTTTTGGACAATTTTATAAGTTCACATTGCAAACATGTTTACTTTTGCGACAATGTCTTAATAGTACTTGTTTGTGTACCTGTCATATAAATTAAATAAATACTTAATATTATATTATTTCTTTTTACTGTACCTTCCTATACATAATACGTTTTGGAAAGCAATTATTTCATCAAATTGCAATTAATGTGTTTAATTGGGTGACCTTTTAAATTAGGGGCCCCCAAGTAGTGTTGGCCCACAGCCCCCCCAAAGTCACGGTCCGCCCCTGTAGGTCGGACTATATCAAATGGTCTAAAAAAAAAGTTGGTTGCTTGACCATTTTAGAAAAAATTAATATTTTTTCAGTTGTTTCTATTATATTTGAAGTATTGAGAACAATTCTTAAAAAAAAATTATCTTAAACCGTTCAAGCGTGGTAGCCATTTTTGTTTTCTAATTTGCGCTAATTTTTGTGGTTGCAGCCATTTATGCCAATGCAAATATTTCATAAACCGTTCATCCTAAAAGGTTGAAATAAAAACAATTTTAAAGGTAATAAATGTCTCTTTATTTTAAGTCCATATTTAACCTGTTTTCGTCCCTTCTATAAGAAAACTTTACCTAAAGTTGGATATCAAAATTTAGAAAACTTTTTTTTCTTTTAGAAGGAATGTTTTAAACCTCGCTTACAAGTAAAGGTCCCGAGGCCGGACCTATCAATTTTGATGAAACTTAAATATGTTGTAGAACACTAAAAACTAAGGGACACGTATTTTTTTATCTGCAGAAAAACGGTTTGAAGGGGTGAAATCGCCCTTCAAAAATTGGGGTAAAAATTTAATTTTTTAAATACAGTGTAAACTCTATATAATGAACTTCCATTTAACGAAAAACTCCTTAAAACGTAGAAATTACAAAGGTTTGTTTGGTTTACATTATCATTCGTATATCGAAACACTCTTTATAACGTAATAGCCACTCTCAATAGCGAAAAATACGTCATTTTTTAAGCCAAAAAAAATTTTATTTCACTGACTTTCAAACAAAATAGTGATACAGAGTCGTAAATATTTCGTACGCACCAAGGGATTCTTAGAAATCCGTTTATTTGTTTGTTGTAATTGCCTAGCACATGTTTTTGCCTACTGTACTTCCGTACTACCGTCTTATTGCTGTCTTTACGTTATCATATTCTTAGTTGGTTTCAAACTTTTTAACTGTAAACATGGCGAGTAAAAGAAAGAGTATGTGTATTAACGAAAAAGTGTTATTTAATTCAGTCAAAATTAAATAACTTACTAAATTCGTACGTTGTATTCGTAAAATTATATTGTTTTCTTTTACTCTCCATATAGCGAAAACTCTTTATAACGTATTAAATACCGGGTCCCTTCAATTTCGTTATATGGAGTTTACACTGTATCTCGAAAACAGTAAGAGATAGAGCAAAAGTTTAAATTGACGATATTGCTCTTTTTTAAAGAGCTATCTATTGATATGCAATTTGTTCAAATTACATCAACAGGGGTGGTTGGGGGTTAAAATTTGGGGGTTAATTTTGCAAAAAGGGGATGAAAAATAAACAATATTAAAATTTTGTTTACAGATTTGAAATCTACGTAAAAAAATCTAACTGACCTGTTTTTGCTCAATGTCCTAATATTAAGTCTAGGGGTAGTTAACTGGGGGGTGACTGTGTCGAATAGTCGTACTATTTGGGTAGTTCAAGAAGTTCTTCATAGAAAATAGTTTAAGACAATTAGAATAACATAAAAATGAAATTCTCTAATTCAGAATCGATAGGTCCGGCCTCGAGACCTTTACTTGTTAGCATTTTTTATGAGAATAGCTGTATACGGGTACAACTACCCATTATGAAACAAATACACACTATTTCAATTGTGAAATTTGTATCCTTTAATTTTTACAAACTTTCAAAAACTGACTTTTTTCCAAATTTTGAAATTTTGCGCCCCTGTATCTCTGATGGGGCTAATGATAAAAATTTGAAATTTGCACAACTTGTAGTGCTTTCGGAGTAGATTTATTAAAATAAAAAATCAACTTGTAGGTACCTATATTGATCCTTTACAAAAGCCTCAACTTTTTTCATTGCCGCGATGGAAAAAATTGTAGTTTTATAAAGGACTTATATACTTAGGAGTTTTTTTGACAATTTATGTCAAACGTTGGAGAGAGGGGGGCGCCATTTTTAAGTTTCTGCCCCGGTTCTAAAAAATCGTAGATCCGGGGCTGTGCATTATATGAAAACGAAATTTAATTCTTGAAATATTGTTGTAACTCAAAAATATTGTAAAATTTTATTTGGTCTTGACATATTCAAACCTTCACTACGCTACGACTGCGACTTCTAAATTATGAAAGTTATCAACTCGAAATACCAAAACATTCCTTATCGACGTGTCTTAAGCGAAGGTTTACTCGATAGTCCTTAAAAATTATGTATTTTTTTAGAATTTTTTTCTCAAGAACGGAAGTAAATATCAATTTCAAATTTTGTGCACATATTTATTTAGTATTAAACTACACCAAAAAAAAATTTTCAAGGAAAAATGTAAAAAAGTGTCCATTTTATAGATAGTGCAGTGTGACGGTCCGAAAATCCAATGCCTTGTTGGTGGACATCCTAGCGCCGGTAATAAACCACCGAAATCCAAAAGCAAAAAGATTTATAAAATATATGAAGAGTACCGGCACCTCTACCTATAATATCAATAAATTGCTGAAAGAAAAAAAAATGGAGGATGTTTGAACTTGTGCCGAAGAATCGAATTATCTTTAAAATAAAAAATTAAAAAAAAAGGATCCATCGAATAGTTTTTGAGTTATCGTGTCCACCAGTTCCAAAAATGTAGTTCTGAGATATTATAAAAAATACATAAAAAAACGCATTTTCAAAATTTTATATTTAATAGTCATTATTGCGTGAACTACGTTTTTTGAATTTTTTTTTTTTTTTTATGAAAGCTGGATTCGGTTAATGTGCAAGAATCTTGTTTTTAAATTATTTTCAGTAAAATCACTTTGGGAACATATTCTACACATAATTTGCTATCAATTTCCGCAAAAAAAATCGATTTTTTTTATTAAATCTGAAGTAAACCTTCTCTCAAATTACTTTCAGCAAAATCACTTTGGGAACATATTCTACACATAATTAGCTACCAATTTCTGCAAAAAAAAATCGATTTTTTTAACGACTCTCAAGTAAACCTCCCCTTAAAGATAATAGCATACAATTAGAGTCACAAAAGTCTGACTTGAGTCAACTGAATCAACTTACATTTAACTTACAATTTTTTAGATTGCGTTCAATTTGAGTTCTATCTTTGAGATCTATGTTCAATGATTATCATTGAGTTACTTTCACAGTAAACTTCCCCGGAAGCCGACAATATTTTTAAAGAAATTTTATGTAAACAAGTACATAAAATGATTCCACAGAACACTAAATGATTCAACATGTATGTGTTATGCAGGTCAAAAGATGAGTACATAGTTATTATTATTTTGATAAAACACACACACATGGTACATATATGTGGATAAAAATATCATTGTGAATACAAGATGAAGCTAGATATGTATTTTGATAATAAAACATATTATATTTATATGTACAAAAAATGAAAAGTGTCCGGTATTTTTATTAGAATAATGTAAAATCTATTTTATAAATATTTTTAAGTGTTTTGTTTATTCTAAATACTGATCGTGGTTGGCCTCGGCGGATGTCTTGTTTATTTTCGGATACTGAAGCTATTGGGCTGAAAGTGTTAAAGTAAGTCATAAAAGTCATACATATACCCATAAATTTGAGTATACATGCATTTTCATTTAAAATGTAAAATGGTTTCAAATTTTCATTTTAAATACAAAATGGAAAATGGTTTGACCCAACTTAATTAAAATAGAAAATGCAAAATGCCATTTTGTATTTTAAATAGATATTTAAAATGAAATCATTTTAAATAGTTCCCAGCCCTGCTATTTTTACGAAATTCGGTGAAAACGTTGGAATACCTGTGCAAGTATATCGTAACGTATATACCCGGCCTTACAGCAAAGATTACGGGCAACTGGATACATACTTACATGGTATATATAAACATACCTTATGTATATTGTAAATTATCACCTCATCCACGGTGACTAGAAATGGTGATCGAACTTACAAGGAAAGGTATCCAACTGTATATCTCAGAAATTTTTGAAACTTTGGTGGATTGTAGATCTTATTAAAACAAATCATGAGCCATATTTCATTCGTGCCCATAAGCGGTTTAAGGGGGTGAAATTCACCCCTGAAAATTTGACTTTTTTTCAATTTTCTTAAATATCTTGGAAATGGTAAGAGCTTTGATAGGGAAACTATATATATTTGTAAATGGCACTTTAAGATCTTTATTATGATACCAAAAGTAACGTTATAAAATCATTGGGGTTTCATCCCCCAACCCCAACCCCTAATTTTACCAGGTACTTTTTGGTGAAAGAGGAGGCTGTTATGTATAAATAAACGAATTTTTAATTAATATATTTTAGATCACACCAGTTTATTTCTTTTTGCATAAATACACCGTTTGTTAATATTAAATTGGGAAAAATTTTAACTTTTTGATTTAATAATGAGCTAAAATATGGTCAAAGAATCTCGTATTTTAGTAATGAATTGTTACAAACTTACGATATACTTTAAAATACATAATGTAGAAAGACAAAATGGGGGGCACTACCCCCCCCCCCCCATGCTTTACCGATATCTATACAAGTTTTATTTACTTATTTATTTATTTTTATTTATCTATACAATTCTTCTTTGAAAAAGCAAGGTCAGTATATTTTTAATCTCTAGATGTCTATGGATTTCGACACTAGAAACAATTCATCAGATTATTTTCGGATAATGTAATTCTAAATGAGTATGATATCGACGATTTACATCGCCATAACAATATTCCTAAACTTCAGTCTCTAGCTCACAATTAGTTTTCATCGCCTCGTTCTCAAAATTTGTTCAAGTATGGATGGATAAAAGTGGATATATTGACCAACGACCAGAAAGATTTGAAAATTCTGTAACATATTGCTTTTTCAAAGAAGAAAGAGAAGTACCAAAGTGTCGTATATGTGGTAAACTACCGCTTTTATAAGATGTGCTTGGTGTGGACAATATTTTTGTGTTGAACATTTTTATGAACCATATCATTATTATGTAGATTACAAACCTTAAAATATTGACAATTATATAGGCAAATAAATAAAAGCAAAGAAATAAGTAAATAAGATTTTTATAGATATCGGTAAAACATGGTGGGAAGGGGGGGGGTGCTGCAGTGTAATTTTCCCTTTTAAATTATGTACTTTAAAATATATCGCAAGTTTGTAACAATTCATTACTAACATACGAGATTCTTTGACTATATTTTTCCACATTATTAAATCAAGAAGTTAAAATTTTTCCCAAGTTAATATTAACAAAGGGTGTATTTATGCAACAAGAAATAAACTGGTGTGATGTAAAATATATTAATTAAAAATTGTTTTATTTACACATAACAGCCTCCTCTTTTACAAAAAAATTAATGATAAAATTGGGGGTTGCGGGTGAGGGATAAAATCCCAATGATTTTATAACTTTAATTTTGGTACCATAATAAAGATCTTAAAGTGCCGTTTACAAATATATATAGTTTCTCTACCAAAGCTTTTACCATTTCTAAGATATTTAAGAAAATTGAAAAAAGTCAAATTTTCAGGGGTGAATTTCAACCCCCTTAAACCGCTTATGGGCACGAATGAAATATGGCTCGTGATTAGTTTTAATATGATCTACAATCCACCAAAATTTCAAAAATTTAGATACAGTTGGATACCTTTCCTTGTTAGTGAATTCAAAAAAGTGTCTGAAAATAAGAGGGCATTCGTGTGCTTTGGATACCAAAGCGGTACAGTACTTATTCTCAAATGAAAACACTACCAAATGGAAACGCGAGCTTGTATATCTTTGTTAGCTTTCGAATAGAATATTCTGGAATCTTTTCCAATGTTCAGCTCAGTTATAAAGTGGGTTTTTCGATCCTTTTTAAAATAAACAACAATTTTTATTTTGTATCGCATCATTTACATTGTATATTATATAATTCGCTGACGTCACTATGTAAAATCGGAGTCAGTACCATTGGATATTCACCGTATAAAGTAATTTAAACTATAAGAGTTTATTTTATACATAAATAATTCCTATTTATTTCCTTATTATTAAATATCATCAACCGACACTAGTGAACACTCACTTCCCCAGGCCCGACGTGTTTCCATTTGAGAATAAGTACTGTATTTACATTCTCTTACATCCGTTTTATCTTACTATATTCGTTATATTTACATCAGTATCTGAGGTACATTAACACCACGAGTGGTGAAAAAAGAAAGCCTGATATATGCCACTTTCATGGCCAATTTTAGTAATTCTTCCCTTATAAGTTCGATGTCCATATGTATGGTCTATGATATCATCAATCACAAGATATTAATGATGGTGATGGGAATAATCGAATGATTTCAACAATCGATTATTATTAATGGAGTGACTTTAATAATTGAATGATAATCGAATAATTATTAGATTATCTTTGTTTATTTGTTTAATTATTAGATTATTTTTATTTGTTTATTCCTTGTACATTATATAGGTGTAGATATAAATTAAAAAATTAAAAAAAAAATTAGAATGTGTGAAAAAGGAAATTTTTTTTCACGTATCATATCGTGTTGGTTTTGAAGAAAAAAAATATTAAAGTTAAGGGTATCGTTAGACCGGGTTCTTAAAGCGAAGTTGAAATTCCTTTCATTATTTTTCACTTTTTTAGCTCCGTTTGCGAAATATTGAGCTTAAAAGTTAGGTTTCTAATAGTAAGTCAAGGGAAATAAAGAAACAACATAGTCATTCGATCAGATTCTATTCATTAAAATAAAAAAGATTTTATTAATTGAAAATATATTTAGAAAATTTCTCAATAGAAAATTCAGTTATTATAGTTGTTATGATGAAACCTGAACGCGGCACTGTGATAGAATTTTCTTTTTTGAGAACTTTCGAACGAAACATTCTATTTCCTATTTTTGGTTATTTGGTTACGCTGGAAGTTCAAAAGTCGTAGGTGAGTTCTTTAGCGAGGTACGTTGGATGCCTGAATCCTCAAAAAAATAAGTTTTTTGCCAAAATTTGCAAAATACAAAAGTTTTTTGAAATTTTTTATACTATTGTAAGGAGTAAGAAAATTACATAAACTAAGTTGTAAGAATATGTGAGGGGGTTTTCGAGAAAAAGTAATTTATTAAAATATAAAAAATGTTTTAATTTTTCTAAAAGTAGCCCTTTTAAAAAATCATAATATTTTCTAAAAAAGTGAAAATAACAGAATAACACTAATAAGACATAATTAACGAAGATATAGATTATATTTTCTGAAAAAATCAGATTTTTATTTTTTCCTTCACATGGGTTTTTGGAGGTCAAAGTTGAGCATTTTTCAAAACTATCAATTTTCACAACTTTTTTTCATAGAAGATATCATTCTAGGACAATGATAGTTATGTCATGGTGTCAGAAGGGTTACTACTTTATTCTTAAAAAAGATCGATCCTTAAAGTGCAACAGGGTTGACCCAGGATCCAATTGAAAATCGTAAAAAAGAGAAAAAATTAGGAAACTTCAGATGGCTGCCATTTTGTTCTTAATTGTTCCAGTTCAGTGTTATTTTATATAATATGAAATATACATTTATTACTCTATCAAATAAAGCAAAAGTCATTTCAATACCTATTCTAAATAAAAAGCTAGACTCCATTATGTACAAGTATGAAATTGACCCAATTTTTTACTTCGGATGGGTGCTGATCAGAAGTTATACAATAAAAAATTAAATGATGATGGTTTAACGTTTTTGGCACTACAAAAATTATCCTCAATTTTTTTTTATTAAAGTCAAAAATCATGTGGCACATCCATTTGTTGATTTGAAATGGAATGACTCTGTTAGACCATCTGTTAGAGGATAGAATTTTTCTTCACATACCCCATCGTATACACAGTAGGATATCGTTAAGAAGGCCTTTCACGTAGGTACTCTATAGTTAAGAACGTGAAAAACTAAGCTTGAAAGAAGTGTGCAAATTATCACTCTTTAACTTTTTAATCGTAGATATAGAAAATCTAAAAAAATTTCAGATGATAGCAGTTGATAAAAAATTTCAACGAAAATTGTTTTGGTTAGCTTGTATCGATATCTTTAAGGAAATTATAGGCATCCAAATTATTACGTAACTGGCTAACAGTGAATAGGTAAATGAATATACAAGTATATAAGTAACATGGTGGTGAAATATATTAGATTACTTAAATTTCCTGTATTTTCTTCTACAGAAATGCAAAAAAATTTAACTACGGGACGCAACTGTTTTTAGCGTGTTTGACACATTCTTGGTCAGATTTATTATTATAAGACAAAATACGCCCTTTAATACTATGATATGGCGTAAATACAAGACTATAGCAATAGAAAAAATCTGACAAGGCAGCTGTACGACCTTCCTAGTCCGTTTTTACTTGAACCTATTAAGGGGTGGGAGTTGGGGTCAGTAACTGATCAGAGATTGGTAGATAACCATTTACGAATAGCTAAAAAAATCTAATGAATAACAGCGAATTTCCGATCATAAAAGTTACTTTTTCTCGAAAATCCGCTTACCTAGAATATTAGTTGTATCTTCTGTGATTTTCTTTGTTCTTTACCACAATATAAAAAAAAAAAAAATTGGAAAAACTTTTAAATTTTGGCAAATTTTTGCAAAAAACTCATTTTTTTGAGGTTTTTGGAATCGGACGTGTCTGGCTGGAGAACTCATACAAGATTTTTGGACTTCCTACGTTTTATTGTTTTATTATATTTACATTCCAAACTAGTATCTTATCCTATTAATATAACAAGTTTCATCCCAAAATGAATTTCTCGGAAATATAGGCAATCAAATTTTCGAAATTTCTAAAGTAACTTAAAATAAAGTTAGTCTCCAGAAATTTTGTAAGTGTAGTAACTATAAAGCATTCGCATAGAACAATAGTTTTAAGTATACATGCACATGCTCAAAATAATTTTTGTCTTTTCCCGACGGAAGGAAATATTTTCCCGTAATAAAAAGTATCCTGAATGTTGACGCGGGTAATAAGTTATCACTACACCAAATTTCATAAAAATCTGTTCAATAGTTTTCGCGTAATATGTGCACATGCTCAAAAATTTTTTTTTATTTTCCCGTGGGGATGAGACACTTTCCCGAAATAAAAAGTATCTCAGATGCTGACTCAGGTAATAAGTTATCACCATACCAAATTGCATCAAAATCCGTTCAATAGTTTTTGCGTATTCTGTGCACATGCTCAACATGGTTTTTCCATTTTCCCGTGCGAATAAGACATTTTCCCGAAGTAGAACTATTTCATTAAAATTCATCCAGTAGTTTTTGCGTGATGCGTGAACAGACATACAGACAGACAGACAGACAAAAATTTTAAAAATCGCTGTTTTGACATATACATCGATAACTATTTACAGTATCAGCACAATTTTCAAAAAATATTCCATATACAGAAACGGTCACGTTACAATTGTATTATATTGGTAAGATTACCTATTAATGGCTCTTTATTTAAAAATTAATTATTTTTTTTTTTCAAAACAAATCGCCCCCTGTTCTAAAAAGCATATATTTTTTAAATTTTTATAAAATTTCTTATGAAAGTGAACTTAGACAATTTTATTTTTAAGAAAAATGTATTAAAACATGAACATTTAAATGTTCACAATTTCTGTATTGGTGGCGCTATCAGTGTCCGCGTTACTTAACTACTTTATTTAAAAATTCGAATAAAATTCCAGTCATTTTAATTTTTAATTGTTCAGAAACTTCAGTATCATAAAGGCAAGCAAAATAATATTACAATTTATTTATGTAGGTACATATATGATTAAAAGTTAAGAAAAGTAAATGTTTTTTGGAATTTCTTGGTTAAGGTAAAATCAAAAAAGCTAGGAAAATTTAATAAGTAATTAATTCTTTTAAAATATTTTTAGATTTGGTTGTGAATGAACCTACTGTTGATCTTTCAATATGATATTGAACTATTCATTATTTAAAATGAAAAATTGTGTACTTATTAGATGTGAAAATAAAAAATTAGTAGTTTGAAAAACCGGGACAAATGGACGTCTTGAAAAAGTCTGTCGGGACACCGGGACAACGGAGCTAGAACCTTGACAAATACGGGAACACCAAGACGTATGGACACTACACGGATTGTGAGTGTTATAAACTTTAAGTTTTAAACTTTAAGTATTTAACTTTAAGCGTATTTTGAGTGAAATTTAAAATTAACAACGTGTGAAATTTGATATTTTAGTTAAAGTGCATATAAAATATAATACCTACACGTTTTTATAAAAATGCAAATATAAATAAATGTTTTCTGTTTTTAATTTTTATTTTAATTGTTATTAATTATTTGGCTTTTTCAATGATTTAGAATTTTTCTGTCAAATGAATAAATTCTGAAAATATGAATTTATGACATAATTTCAGTGAAAGTGAAAATGAAATTTTTCACCCACACTTTTGTGGTGCCAAAGTACATCACTGGATCCCACTTTTCAAATGGATAGATAATTTCAGTATCGTAGAAACTAATTATTAAAAAATTGCAAACTAAATGTATTTATATGATAATACCTACTTATAAAAAAAGATTACAAACGTGTTCTTCCGAAATTCGAAAATAACTAACTTTCTCTCGATGAAGTTGGATTGACAAACATTTACATTAGGGATGTTATGGATATTCGTAACCGTAACTAAAACCACCGATATCCAAAATAATTAAATATCCGAAACCGTATACGAAAATAAAAGTTTCGGATTTTTTTCGGATAATAACAGACAACACCCGTTGGAAAACTGAGATAAAATCGAAGAAAATTTTTGCTGGATGTATTTCTTTTCAAAGATTTTCGTTGACTCGTGTATGATGTTCACATTTATGTAAAATTTTCCCCTTCTTACTACGAAAAATTTTCACTAAAAGCTATGAAAAAAGAATATGTTAAAATTTGTATGTATAAGTGTGTACGTAGACATTCATTTTAATTTCATTTGTCAAATAAAAAAAAAAACTGAATGCGTAGAAGCAATAAAACTGAATATGTTGTACGTACGTTGTACAAAATTATTAAAAATATGTTCAAAGGCGTATAAATTTACGTTAGTGTTATTTTTTTAATGTGTTTTAACGTAATTTTTATGCGATTATACCAAAATGTTAATAGTTTTAATTCCATATAAACATAATCAAACGTCTTTAACATAAAACAAATTTCCTTGAGAATTTTTTACAAAAAAAAAAAAAAAAAAAAAAAATGGAACAAAAATATACAAAATCGTATTAAACTAAGAGAAATAGAATATAACTGAATCGTTAAATTGGATTAAAAAAATCATGACACATCACTTATAAAGCGTTTTTTTTTTTTTCGAAAATAGGATAGCCAAAAATGAGACAGAAAAAAAAAGAATGAAATGAAGTGAAATGGAGAACGAAATATTTCCTAGTTTTTCTCGAAAAGTAACTAACTTAGAGCAACGGTGTAAAAACATTTTTCACGCATATTTCCTTTTACTTTGGCTTGCGTTTCGTTCGAGAGTTATTGCGCGGGTACATATATATATATATATATATATATATATATATATATATATATATATATATATATATACATATATATACATATATATATATATATATATATATACATATATATATATACATATATATATATATATATATATATATATATATATATATATATATATATATATATATATATATATATATATATATATATATATATATATATATATAGTTATGTTCACTCGTTCGCGAGGTTGATTAAAAAATAAATTTTATTTTTTGTTTTATTACAATGTTTATTATAAAATATTTGATTGTTATAAATTTCAATAATTACACACTAAGTTACAACGTAGAAATCTCACGCCTAGCGAACTTTGAAATTGAATTGAATATTAGCGAAACTAAACTCGTTGAAATTGACTTGAACGCTTGTATTTATACTATCTCGTAATCTAGAAAAGTGCTTTTAGCTGACTAAGAAATGAGGCTTCTAATAACAATTCTTAGAAGTAAAAAGTTAAAAGCTGATATAAGCTGTAATTGATATTATAAAGTGATTACATAAGCATATGATTGAAATATGATATATGTGTGAATGACATGTAAAGAATGTTAGGTAACTGATACATATTAGATAAAATATTATATAGGGTGTCCATAAGTTGTGTCCATTACTCCTCCCTCCTTAAGACGAAAGCGGTGGCCATAGAAGTTTGACTTCTTGGGACGGCGCTTTTGGTTGGTATTGTACTTGAATTGAAGAATCCTCTTGGATATGTGTTTGAAGTGATGCATTCTCTTGGAACGGCTTCCTTGTGTAACGAATAATGAATAGGATACTGATGATTAACATGGTTGTAAGAATAAAGTAAGTAGTAGATACGTGAATAGTGCCATGTGTCCGCAGTAGCTGGATTTCTTCTCGATTTTCTAAATGATAGTTTTTCAATTTGTTGAGGTCCAGTTTTTCTTCCAATTTGGATATGTTGACCGGAAGATTGTATGTTGGTTGCAAATAGATTTTTTCCCAATTTCTTAATATTTTACTATCGTAGGTAATTTCGTTGATTTTTACGGAACAGTTTTCAAAGCGTATTAAAATGGTTCGCATGATGGTTCGATTTTTGATGCCACATGTTGAACTAATGGCAATTCCATATGAGTTCTTGATGATGATATGGTTGTTGTAGATTTGTTTGATTTCGGTTATGTTGTTGTAGTATTCATAGATGCAGGTAGGCGATTGATTGGAAAGTAGATTTCCGATGTACTTTGAATTTTTCAATTTAATTGCTGCAGTTTTGGGCTCGCATACGTAGATTTCCTCTATTTTGGGGCATGCATTATCGACCTCGTACAACTGATATTCATTGGAAATGGTATATGGTTTGGGAAATTTTATTGTTTTTAAATGAACATTTGGTAATGGTTCTAATTTGTTTAATTGATAGGTAGAGGATTGGAAATTAGGTATCTGTATGTTAAAAATTATGTTGCTATCGTTGTAATAAGCCTGCAGTTTAAGGAACTCGTATATTTGTTCGTATGATTTGATGGGTATGCCTTGTTTGTTCAATGAATTATAAGCGTACTCTAGTTCATCTGGAAGTAGAATAGGCTTTGCGACAATATTAAGTTTTGCCAAATCAATGGATTGTATGATATCCTTAATGTGGTCATTAAGTGTCCCAATATTGAAATTAATTCTGTACGCGTATTGTATAATTTTTAATTCGCTTTGTTCTTTTTGACCGATGTGTGTATATAAAGATTTCAAATATCTGTTAATAGAATTTTGCTGATCGTTTATGTGTTTGGTGATGTTTTCAAATCGTTCGATCATTTGGGAGTTAATGCGGACCTGCTTGTTTAATTGATTCACAACGTTATTTTGATTTAGTTTTAAATTTTCTATATTTTTATTAATTTCGATGGCACCGTTATGATCCATGTTGCCAGTAATCTGTTTAATGACTGTTCCTAAACGGTTTATCAATCCTCGCTTAGTAATTTTTCTTGGTAGTAAAATTTGGAGATTTTCTTTCAATTCTTTAAATTTTAGCCGAATAATTTCCTCGAATTCTGTATTAGGGAGTCTTTGTGAAATGAGATTGATTGAATTTTCAATATTAAATAGATTTTCTTTGTAATTATTAAGATTAATAATGTGAATATAATGGTCATAACTATTCACGACTCGTGCTTGGCCTAGGTTCATTACTAAGATCCCTGCATTGTTGGTCTGCTCTATTATTTCTATTTTCTGTGCTGTTACCGACAGCATTATCCTGCAATTTAAGTGAACGGACTGGTGTTGGGGTTAACTGAAATTTTTGTTTTGGAGGTCTCCTATCATATTTATTTTCTTGACATGCTTTACAATTATTAATGTAATAAGTTATTTTGCTTTTTAAATTTGGAAAATAGTAATCTCGTTTTAAGTCAGCCAAAGTTTCATTAATTCCGCGGTGGTTACTAGTCTGGTGATAATCTGAAATTATGCGGTCCTGTTGTTCGTCGTCTTCAATATCTTCTAATAATTTTGTACATCTTATAATTTTGAATTGTCTACCATGAGGAAAGTATTGATATTAGATTTCTTGTACTTTATTAAATAAATCGTCATCGGGGCAGTATATAGCTGTACGTTTTTTTCGGTGGTAAGAACTGTCTAAATATTTCAATTAAAATTTCGTCAGTATAATTTGGACCTTGAAAAGTTTGTCTACGTTTTGTTTGAACAAAATTTTTAATTTTCGGCTTGTCATTTTTAGTTCTGGGTTAGTAAGGAGAATAACTTGTTGAGCGAAATCATTTAAAGGATTTTCAGAGATTGGAATAAATAACGTATCGTCATCGTCAGCACTATGTACAGTACTGTCTTCGTCATTGCTGTTATTTGTTCGAGTAGAAGTATGTCTTGTTACATGGGTTGAGGTATTACTACTAGTCTCGTGTGAGTTTATTTCTGGAATAATAACGCGTGAAAGAGCATCAGCATTTGTATTACTCTTTCCTGATTTATGTATGATTGTATAATCGAATTCCTCAAGTTTGAGGCGCCACCGAACCAGTTTACTATTCGGTTCCTTTAATGACATAAGCCACGTAAGAGGCTTGTGGTCTGTTATAATTTTAAATTTGCGGCCAAATAGGTACGGACGGAAGTATTTTGTGACCCACACAATAGCCAGAAGTTCTTTTTCTATTGTGATGTAATTTTGTTCACTCTTAGTGAGTGTACGGCTGGCATAACAGATTGGGCGATCCTTGGCGATAGGTCCTTGCGAAAGTATCGCGCCTATAGCACAATTACTAGCGTCTGTTGTTAAGTTAAATTCTTTATTAAAATCAGGATATGCGAGTACTGGCTCATCAGTGAGTAATTTTTTGCATAGTTCAAAAGTCTTAATATATTCCGGGGTTAATTTAATTTCCTCTCCTTTTCTTAAACATTGGGTTAAAGGCTTAGTAATTTTCGCGAAACCCTTAATGAATTTACGATAGTACCCTAGTAAACCGAGAAAGCTCTTAATTTCTTTTGGTGTTTTAGGTAATGGAAAATTTATAATGGCTTTGATCTTATCCGGATTTGGTTTCACACCTTCTGAAGAGACTATGTGTCCAAGGAAAGCGACCTCTTTATGTAAAAATTCACTTTTATTAAGTTGTACTTTAAGATTTGCCTTTCTAAGTTTTTCAAAGACTTTACGTAAATTTTCAATGTGTTCGTCTAACGATGTGGATAAAACTATGATGTCGTCCATATATACTAGACAAACAGTGCCTTGTAGTTCTCGTAAAACGTTGCCCATAACCCTTTGAAAGGTGGACGGGGCGTTTTTTAGGCCAAAAGGCATTCGCAAATATTCGTAGTTGCCATTCTTGACGCTAAAAGCTGTTTTCGGAATATCTTTAGGATGTAGTTCAATTTGATGAAACCCGCTGGCCAAGTCAAGGGTAGTAAAGTACATACATTTGCCAAGTTTGTCAAGAATATCAGTGATGTTTGGTAATAGGTATTTGTCGTCGACTGTCTTTTCGTTTAAGCGTCTATAATCGACTACAAGTCTCCATTTTTTCTTTCCACTTGCGTCGGCTTTTTTGGGGACAATTCAAATGGGGGATGACCAAGGAGAATAGCTTGGTCGAATTATATCTTGTTTTAATAATTGGTCAATTTGTCTCCTAACCTCCTCTTTATGAATTTGTAGATAGCGATACGATTTTGTGTGTATAGGGATGTCGTCTTTAGTAATGATACGGTGTTTGATTTCATTCGTAAAAGTCAGGTCTTGTCCTTCGCGATAGAAAATATCGTCAAACTGTTTACAAAGGTTAATAATTTTGGACTGTTCTACTCTATTTAAATGATCGACTCGAATTAAATTGTCGATGGTATTACAAAAGCTACTTGTTTGTGAATTAATTTGGTTTTCCTTATATTGAATTAATTCCTGATTTGGAATTTCTGCCTTAATCGGTTGTTCTATAAAAAGAATTTGTTTATCGTTTGTTAAATTTATGACTGTACAAATGAAGTGCTAGTCGTTTGCTTTATAGATACCTTCGGGTATCAGAAGTTTATTGTCAATGAAAATATTTTTTAAAATAAATTACCCTGATTGAATATCGACCGGTAATTTAACTATCATTTTTGAAAAAGGTTGCAATATAAATTTTCCTGACATAAAATTTGGTTTTGATAATAATTTAAATGTAGCGTTTTTTGTTTTTAAAATTTGATTAACAATATCAATCTTTCCGTTAATCTTTTTCAAAATGTCTAAGCCGATTAGACCGTCAAAATATTGATGGAATTGAAAAATTAGGAAATCAATCGTATCGTTTGGTTGTCTAAATTCTTTAAACATAGGTAAAGTTATTTTTTTCTTTAAGTGATAGGTGTTCAATACTGCTTTGATTTCTATTGGTGTAATTTCTTCGCAATAATTTAGATCTACATGTTCCGGGTTTATAAATGAATTTGAAGCGCCAGTGTCAATAAGGAATTTTAGGTGCTTGCCGGATGGGGATTGAATATGTATATAAGGAAGTGTGTTGCCGTGAGTGTTCAGGTCTAGGTAACCAAATTGTGGTCCCAGGCTGATTGAAAATTTGAATCGTCTAGTTCGTATTCGGAACTGACAACGGACATAGGATTCGTATTGTTTTCGTTGTCTTATTCGTCATATATTCAGTAGTATCAGTGTTTGCAGTTTCAAAGTCGTCTAAATTTTGGAAATTTTGTTGTTCATTATTATGTAATTTTTCACTAACAAAAGTTGGTTTAGGCATAGGGGCGAATACACGATTAGTATTAGAATTATATTGTTGTGTTCGTGGTTGTGCCCTAATACTTAATCTATTACTTCCTATCTTCATAGATTCAGGTTTATATCGTGTTAATTGTTGCGGAGGGAATCTGGAAGTTGATTGTTGTGGTGAATTTGTTGTGGGTTTAAACGTAAATTGTCTTTGTACCATTTGTGGTCTATAGTTCGTTTGTTGCGAAATAAATGTACGATGTTGTGATTGATTTGGAAGTAACCGATTGTTACTAGAATTGTTATGTTTAACCATTGGTTTCGGTTTATTAACTATGTTTGGGATTTGCGATTTGGTATAACAAATATTTTGCTCTTTTATACAAAAGCTGAAGGCTTCTGATAATGTGCTTGGTTACATTGCGCGAATGGTGGATCCTAAAGGTTCCCTTAATCCCGATAGGAAAACATTCAAACACATTTCACTATATAAACTTACAAGGAGATGCACCCAGAGTGAAATTCGGGATTTTGATGAAACTTCGCTGGTGTGTAGAATACGCAAAAATAAGGGACCTGTATTTTTTTTTTATCGGCCATCTTCCATGTTTACGGCGTGAAACCAGCCCCTAAAGTTGGGGGTTCAAATCGTATTTCTTAAGATATCTCGAAAACTATAAGAAACAGAGGAAAACTTTAAATTGACGAAATGTTACTCTTTGAAAGACCTATTCACCTGTATAGGTTAAACCAGGGCTGGGTTCATAAGAGGGGCTGGAGGGGTAAAAATGGGGGTAAATTTTATTGTATAGCCAGAATTGTTCAATGTATCAAATTTTGGCCACCATAAATAGGAAGAGCACTAAAAATTAGGGGATACGTGTTTTTGCGTTTTTTCGAAATATGTGTGGTATCCAAGTCATATAAGGAAGGAAAAAATATAGTAGATTATATTGCATTATTATAGATTGCAAATACGTTCTATATTTTTCTATTTTTATATTTATTTTCATCATGAAAATGTAAATTTTTACTTTCCGATAATGATTCGTGTATTTTTCAGTACTTACTTAATTGGTAATTTAGCCATGTGTATATTTGGTTACTCATATTCTATATTTTTTATATCTATTTCTACCAAAATTCTCTGGTCTGCAAGTGTTAATGAATGTTCAACAAGAAGCAATAATCTTCCATTCAACAACTGCCTTTATCTTCTTATAAATTAGTTTTTAACCAAATAAACGCGGTTTATTTCTTTCTCAACATTCAAACTATTTTTCTTATTTTTTTTGTATGTTTTATAGGTGTCAACCCCATTTCCCAAATCGCAAACTTTATTACAAAGCACCTGAACAGTGAGCGAAACAGATTATTGCTTTTTGTCGAGCATTCATTAACACAAGCACACAAGAGAAATTTAACTTTCGCAGAAATAGGTATAAAAAATATTGAATATGAGTAATCAAATGTACACACCAATTAAGTTAGTACTGAAAAATATATGAATCATTATCGGAAAGTAAAAATTTACATTTCCATGATGAGAATAAACATAAAAATAAGAAAATATAGAACGTATTTGCAATCAATAATAATGCAATATAATCTACCCTATTTTTTTCTTCCCTATATGTTTCAGATACCACACATATTTCAAAAAAACGCAAAAACACGTATCCCCTAATTTTTGGTGCTCTTTCTATTTATGATGGCAAAAATTTGATACATTGAACCATTCAGGCTGTACAAGAAAATTTACCCCCATTTTTACCCCTCCAGCCCCCCTTATAAACCCAGCCCTGGTTTAACCTATACAGGTGAATAGGTCTCCCTAAGAGTAACATTTCGTCAATTTAAAGTTTTCCTCTATCTCTTATAGTTTTCGAGATATCTTAAGAAAAACGATTTGAACCCCCAACTTTAGGGACTGGTTTCACCCCGTAAACATGGAAGATGGCCGATAAAAAAAATACGGGTCCCTTATTTTTGCCTATTCTACACACCAGCGAAGTTTCATCAAAATCCCGAATTTCACTCTGGGTGCATCTCCTTGTTAGTATGGAAGCTCGAACATCTCCATTGTTTTCGTGTATTTTAACATGATTTGATATTGTCGATAAGATTTCTATTATGCTACTGTAGAATGTCTCAACAGTTTGATTACCTTGTCTAAGGTTATGTAAATCTTTAATTAGACTGGTTTCATTTCTCTTGTCCGAATAATGAGTAATTAAATTATTTTTGATTTGGACCCAATCGATAGGCGTCCCATACATATTAAGTATTTCATTAGCCTGTCCAGTGATTTTATTTCTAATGACTCTAAGGAGAAGTTTGCCGTAACTAGTTCCGTTAACATCAGGAATGAGATTTAAAATTTCTTCTACATTGTTTATAAAATCATACAATAAGCGTGTATTACCATCGAAGGTTGGTAAATCTTTAATGGCATCTGGGATTCTT
The DNA here is from genome assembly GCA_035578155.1 of Brachynemurus nebulosus. Taxonomy (NCBI): domain Eukaryota; kingdom Metazoa; phylum Arthropoda; class Insecta; order Neuroptera; family Myrmeleontidae; genus Brachynemurus; species Brachynemurus nebulosus. Next base: position 1,307,151 of record JAPWDM010000002.1, read on the forward strand.
AATGCATTAAAGACTTCACTAGGCGTTGCCATTGTTAAATTATTTGAAATATTATTTGTATTATTTAGATTAATTGTGTTTTCGTTTAAATTAATTGGATTGAGATTTTCAAAATTTGCGTAAAAATTATTTAAAGAATTACTTAATTCAACACTATTCTCGTATTCTGCGGCGTTACCAGTGTTGGGGTAATTTTGGGTTTCAATACCGTTCCCGTTTACTGCGGCGTCAAAGGTGTTGGGAGAAGAGTTTCGCTTATAAGGAATTAATCTTAGTAAGGATAATTTGGGTTTGGTATTAGGCATTAAATTTCCAATGAATAACAATTGAAACAAAAATCGACTTACGTGAACAGCCAGAATGCGACCATAGTACAAATGGTTGTAGCAGCTCCACTGGATGATGTGCCCTCACCGTAGTTCTGCGTTGTAGTTGCTGGTTCCTTGTATGCTCCAAGTCCAACAGCTGTAGGTTCACGAAGATCTGCTGGTGTCCGTGTTCCCGTGAAGAGAAACCCTCGAAAGCCAAATAAACCGTTTAGCTCCGGCAAATGTTTCGATACGCCCTCGAACCACTTGTCCGCAAGTTTAACTCCTTTACACGAAAACGCGTTACAGATCCTACCGACTGCGCCAGTTATGTTCACTCGTTCGCGAGGTTGATTAAAAAATAAATTTTATTTTTTGTTTTATTACAATGTTTATTATAAAATATTTGATTGTTATAAATTTCAATAATTACACACTAAGTTACAACGTAGAAACCTCACGTCTAGCGAACTTTGAAATTGAATTGAATAATAGCGAAACTAAACTCGTTGAAATTGACTTGAACGCTTGTATTTATACTATCTCGTAATGTTCTAGAAAAGTGCTTTTAGCTGACTAAGAAATGAGGCTTCTAATAACAATTCTTAGAAGTAAAAAGTTAAAAGCTGATATAAGCTGTAATTGATATTATAAAGTGATTACATAAGCATATGATTGAAATATGATATATGTGTGAATGGTATGTAAAGAATGTTAGGTAACTGATACATATTAGAGAAAATATTATATAGGGTGTCCATAAGTTGTGTCCATTACTATATATATATATATATATATATATATATATATATATATATATATATATATATATATATATATATATATATATATATATATAAAATTTAGTGAATATCATTTTCGTATTCTAGGGACCTCAAACCTCAAAACATATTTCTGTTATGGTCCCGGGCTTAGGTCGCGTCATGACACCGGCTGTAATAGCTGAATTTCGAGTTTTCGAAATTCCCTAAAATAATGAAAAAGACGATACTGTTAAATGCTCAAGGATTACAAAGAATAAAAATATATTTTATCTTTTTAAGGATAGGCGAGACCATTTTCAAGGAAAGTTGTCGGAAACAAATTGTTACAAATTTAAATTAAAAAAAAAAAAATATTTTTTAATTTTTTTGAATATATGCCCTCGGTTTCGGTCAAGTGGGAAATTAATCGCCATTTTGAAAGAAATCGGTTACCGACTAAAGATGTGGTAAGACTCCTAAGATTGTAAGATTTCTAAAACTCAAAATTTAGCAAATTTCAAAGGGAGATAAAATGAGCCATAGTCTTGTATAATTTTACTAATTTTCTACTAATCTTTAATTGTTGTGTAGCGCGTTTACATATAACTACATTAATTGACCAGTAGAAGAAATACATACTTACAATTAGTGTAAAAATAAGTGTTTGATAAAATTACCCCATATAGGTAGTTGAAGTACTCCTAAGTGTCTTCCACGGCACATCTTATGTGACCATGGAGCCCCCCGGCGATACTAGTAAGAAAAAAGAAAATCAAGTTCAAGAAAGACAGGAAGCTAATCTGTACGATGAACAGTACTGTACAGAACTATATAAAGTTTTCATACAAAAAATAAGTATGTCAGAACGAAGATAGTAATAGAATTGGAATAAGTTCTACTTCTATAACTTCCAACATTTCTATAATAGCACGTGCGGCAATTATTAAAGAGGTCGATACAGACTACACAGAAGAGACATTATTAAACAACATTGACTCGAGACAATTTAAAATTAAATCAGTAAATCGGGTTAATTAGGGTTCTACGAAGAGAAATTGTTGATGGACAAATTATTTACCGTCCAACCAAAATGTTAAGAATATTGTTTTACGGACAGAGCATTCCAAGCTATGTCTATATTTGGAAACTGCGATTTCCATGTGAACCTTAAATAAGGCGAGTAAGACAATGTTATAAGTGCTTCAGATATGGAGATACTGAGTGTCCCGGCCGGATGTTAATTTTTAACATTGGATTCTCATAAGAAAAAAGTTATGTCACAAGAGTGCTTTGGATAAACATATTCCTATTTTTGGTAATTTTCTTTTATAAAATAATTTTTTTCCACCAAATTATCTGCATTATTTCTTCAACAGAATATTTTTTTGGTATTTTTATTATTTTAATATTTATTTTCCAGAAAATAAAAAATGCCTTTTTGAATTTATAGCAGATGACACAAATATTTAGGGGAGAGTCTCCTATACTGGACCACTTTTGCCATTTTTGTTTGCAACAAGGAAACCAATTAAGATAGTGCCATCATTTTTGGTTGTCTGATTAATCAATCTTTATGCTTTAAAACGAAAACATTAATTCGTCTCTAGTTGAATTTTAAAAAGATCCTATCTTGGGTAAAAAAAATTATGTCATTTGGTCCAATTTAGGAAACTAGTATCCTAAATTGGACCGATTGGTTCTTAATAATGTTTTTCTACAAAAACCGTTATCTACATCTAATCCATGTATATATTTTTAAGATTATGTCGTTATAATAAATTACATATGACATAGATAAAATATAAATATAAAAAGAAAAAGTAATACCTACCTATTAAGTGTTTGGTCGAACGGTGAGTAATGAAAATTTAACATCGGCTTAACAATTTTTCATAAATTTGCGAGTTTTCAAAGACTGCTTACTTGACAATTACCTAAACTCGTACTAAGAAATAAATTCGGATGTTGTTTAATATTTATATTGTTAGATGGTTCTAACTGTCTTTTAATTGCTTAAAACTGATGCGGCCCAATTTAGGAGCCGGTCCAATATAGGAGACTCTCCCCTATTATGTAAAAATGTGAATTGCTTGGAAATTGCGACATTCATTTCTTTATTTTACTGCATTATTATTGTTAAAGCTATAGTAACAGTAGTTATAATATTAAATTAGTATTATTAGTTTGTTCAAAGCACTCTTGTACATAACTTTTTCCTTATGGGAATCTAGTGTTAAAAATTAACATGTAAATCGTATGTATACATCCAAATCGGATACCCGGTATATACAACCAATGCAAAAGTAAAGATGAAAGGTGCGAAAATTGCGGTAGTCAAATCCACTCCAAAAATGTCTGTAGTAGTTCAATCCTAAAGTGTGTTAACTGCTACCTTAAACACAAGCCTACTGATAAAACTTGTCCAGAAAGATAGCGACAAGAAAATATAAACACGCTAATGGCTCAACAGAATATAAGCTTTCGAAAGGCAGCTCTCGAGATACCTCCCACCATAAAAAATAGTGCACTGTATTCTGTGAGAACAAGTAAACAAGTAACTGATTTAACATCCTAGAAGATGATGAAGAATTTCCACAACTGACTGTTTCAAGCCCCATCAACCAGCCCCGGATCTACAATTTTTTAGAACCGGGGCAAAAACTTGAAAATGGCGCCCCCCTCTCCAACGTTTGACATAAGTTGTCAAAAAAACTCGTAAGTATATAAGTCCTTTACAAAAATGCCTATTTTTCTCGTTACGGCAATGATAAAAATTAAGGGTCTTGTAAAGGATCAATATAGGTACAAGCTGATATTTTTATTTTTATAAATCTACTCCGAAAGCACTACAAGTTGTGCAAATTTCAAAATTTTATCACCAGCCCCGTCAGAGATACAGGGGCGCAAATTTCCAAAATTTGGAAAAAAGTCAGTTTTCGGAAGTTTGTAAAAATTAAAGGATACAAGTTTCACAATTGAAATAGTATGTATTTGTTTCATAATGGGTAATTGTACCCGTATACAGCTATTCTCATAAAAAATACTAAGAGGTTTAAAATATTCCTTCTATAAGAAAAAAAATGTTCAAAAAGTGAATTTTGCTAAATTTTGATATCCAACTTTAGGTAAAGTTTTCTTATGGAAGAGACGAAAATAATTTAAATATGGACATCACTTAATATAAAGAGACATTTATTACCTTTAAAGTGGTTTTTATTTCAAGCTTTTAGGATGAACGGTTTATGAAATATGTGCTTTGGCATAAATGGCTGCAAACACAAAAATCAGCGCAAATTGGAAAACAAAAATGGCTACCACGCTTAAACGGTTCAAGATAATTTTTTTAAGAATTGTTCTCAATAGTTCAAATATAATATAGAAACAACTGCAAGAATATTAATTTTTTCTAAAATGGTCGAGCAACCAACTTTTTTTTAGACCATTTGATATAGACCGACCTAGTATGATTTTGGCGCCCCCTGAAGCTGACGCCCGGGCAGGGGCCCCGGTTTACCCCTCCCCCCTTAGATCCGGGCCTGCCATCAACGACATACCTACTACCTCCCCTCCCCCCGAATTACAATAAAGCACCCAAGCGACAACTCTCTAGTTTTAGTGAATTCTCGATCTGAACTAAAGATCAAAATTTATATAAAAAGGTTAGTCCCGTTTTTGTAATTTGTTTTCCCGTATAGTTGTATTCATTAATTTTTATTCTAAAATAGTATCTACAATAAATATTTTGCAATATTTGTATAAAATTTGAAGAAATTCCAGCTTTATGTAATTTGTGCCATAATGCTTCACGGTTAACAGAATCAAACGCTTTCTGTAGATCTGTAAACGTTGTATATAGTTTTTTACGTTTCCTTTTAAAAGTTTTTTCTATTAAAAAATTCATCACCATTATATTATTTGTGCATCTATACCCGTTCCTAAACCCTGCTTGGAATTGGCTTAGCTTATTATTAACTTCTATCCAAAGCTGCAAACGGTTTGTTAATACTTTTGAATATATCTTTCCCAACGTATCTAGTAATGTGATCGGTCTGTAATTGTCTGGTTGTTTTATGTCTCCCTTGCCTTTATACAAGTTACATATAACACCTGTTCTCCATTCTTCCGGGATTTTTTTTTCTTTTTGTTGCAACATATTTAAGTATTTAAGGGTTATATAGAAAAAGTTGTTATTGATACAATTACCATAAACTTCCGCCGGCATTAAGAAAAATATGCTCGGAACAGTTTTGTATCAAAATTTTCCAATTAGTAGAGAAATAGTCACATATGTCAAGGGACACACTCGAAGATGCCCAAGAAATCTTACAACACTCCATAAACCAGTTAGAAAGAATACTAAAATACTTGGAACTAGAACCTTCATTAGAAAAGAGCAAAGCAATAATATTTACTAGACACAGAATCATCTGCAGCCCATTATTAAAATTAAACAACAAATGTATCCAAGCAGTTAGCTCCATCAAATACTTAGGCTAGGGGTATATTTCGATTCGCATTCCAGTTGGTCTCAAGAAATTAGTAATATACAGAATAAATGCGCTAATGGACTGAATATAATAAGAACAGTCAGTGGCACTAAATGGGGTGCACATCCCACACTTCACTTATCAATCTCTACAATGCCTTGATTCAACCTAACTTCGACTATTCAGCCACACTTATTTGCACAGCTTCTAAAAGCAGACTTAGAAAACTTGACACCATCCAGCACACAGCATTTAGGACAATCTTAGGAGCCCTCAAATCAATTCCGATTCAAGCTCTACTAAATGAATGTGTTCATGGCCCACTAGACATTCGGAGGGATTTTATGACTAAAAAGTACTTAACTAAAAGACTATATTTTACAAACCATATATTAATAACTAAAATCAAACAAATCATAAGATTTTGGAACGAACCGTATTGGAATAATAAAAACAATCCACTGTTGATAGAAGCCTATAAAAAATTAACTAACTTAAATATCCGACTTATAACATCATGCCGTATTACAAATATAGTACCAGCACGCACTTAACTAAAATAAACATCGACGACACATCCGTTACTAAACACGACTTAACACAAGTTATAAATTCAACAGTACGAGAATATATCACTAACGATTAGGTCAATGTAATCTACACTGACGGATCTATAAAAGCAGAAGAAAATGTTAGTGGATTTGCAATATACAATGAAACAACCGGCTTCTTCATAAAACATAAAATTCGAAGGGCAGTTTCTAGTTCGCTAACATAAATATTAGCACAAAAAAAAAGTTTAGAAACGATCATGGATAGAAAAAACGAAAAAATATTAATAATAACCGATTCCAAGAGTGGCTTCAAATCTTTGTCAAATAATAACTTCTCTAATAATTGTAATATCGAATTGGTATGTCAAATTAAAGAACTTTATAATCAACTCATCTCAATAAAAATTATGTTAAAATCCTATGGGTCCCAGGACACAGTAATATATTGGGAAATGAGATTGCTGACAGATTAGCCAAAGAGGCCTCTCACGATGGGATGAAATTGAGGTAGAACAAACTTTAAATGAAATCTATAATCAACTAAATATAGACAAATTTAATAAATTTAATGAATGATTGGAACTTAAAAACTAAGTAACCGGAATCAACTACGAATACCATTACAAATTCGTACAAAAGAAAACATGGTTTAAAAGTAGCATGAGCAGGGATTATATTAAGACGGTAATTAGAATCAAATCTAATCATACTAACACGCCATATCACTTATATAAAAAAACATTTAAAAGACAATCCTATGTTCCTGTGGAGAGGAAGGCAAAATCAATCACTATCTAAAATGTAGGTATCAATTTAAGAAATGAAATTGATCATCTATCCAACAACTTAATTAAACACATAAATACATTGCCAGTAAACTTTAACTTTTTAATTAATGATCCAAAAAGTGAAATTGCTAAAATCACTTACAAATTTTTGAAAAAACGTAATATTAAACTAACGTGGTGGAATTTAATTACCTTCCTAATAATATTTAATTTTAATCAATTAATGTTATGATTAAAATTATATAATGTTATTATGATACAAATACTTTTTAATCAAAAGTGAAATATTGAACAATTTAATTTTAATATTGAAAGATTATTAAATAACTATCTAAAATAAAATTTTTGTTTAAACTCTAATTATAGGTATATATTTCAATATTAATTTATAAGAGTTGAAATAAATATTGTAAAATTATTGTACATAATAATAATAATAATAATTGTGATACATATATGAACCGTTTATTTTTAAAGTGGGGCAAGTCCATTTTTGAAAAAAATGAAGATAATGGTAGTTATAGATAAAACTTAGTATGATCTTTTTATCTGTCAACAATTTATACTAAAAAAAAATCAGTTAAGCCTAATATTTGGAAAATTGAAGTTCTTAACAGGATTGTAAATATGTTTATTTTGATAGTGGTGCAAGTCCATCTTACAAGTTCCTGAGACCGGACCTATCGATTTTGATAAAACTTAGATATGTTGTAGAACACTAAAAAATAAGTAACACGTATTCTTTTTACTTGCGGAAAAGCGATTTGAAGGGGTGAAATCGTCCTTCAAAAAATGGGGTGAAAATTTAATTTTTCAAATATCTCGAAAACGGTAAGAAATAGAGTAAAAGCTTAAATTGGCGATATTTCTGAAAAAGCTATTGATATGTAATTTGTTCAAATTACACCAATAAGGGTAGTTAAAGGCTAAAATTTGGGGGTTAATTTTGTGAAAAGGGGTAAAAAATAAAATATAATAAAGTTTTATTTACAGATTTCAAATGTACGTAAAAAAATCTAATCGATCTGTTTTTACTTAATTTCCTAATATTAAATTCAGGGGTAGTTAACTACGGGGGTGACTGTGTCGACATAAACGTACTATTAGAGTAATTAAAAACTTCTTCAGGGAAAATAGTTTAAAACAATTAGAATAAATTTTCAAAATTTATTTTAAGCAACATTGCAGTGGTGAGTCGCCCTTTTAAAGTACATACTAATTTTTATACACTCATTTCTACTACTAACGCACTGGCAGGGGGTAATAATATCACAGTAAGTGCTTCTGAAGTTGAACTGTCGCATGAAAGGTTTTGATAATGTTTGTTTTTAAATGATACAACTGAAATATTATCTATTTAAATTAACGATTACAATAATTCATTAATTTTGAAAGTGAGGCCAGTCCATTTAGTTATAATAAAACCACTATTTTTTTTAGCCAGCACTATAAACATTATTGGATTATAAACTTACATTATCTAATACCACAAAATACAAAAAAATATGTCTATTAATACTTACCAATATTTTTAAATTTATTGAAACGCAAACCCTAAAATATCTCGCAATAACAAAAAACGCCGTGAGCAGGAGAGCCCCATCACGGAAGTCGAGTTTTTCCTTTCATTTTCGGGACTGAATGTCTACAAGCGAAATGTAATTGAAAGTCCACAAGCGATTTGTAATTTTGGTGGTTTCAAAACTGATGATGAGTGTCCGGTTGATCGGGGCATTAAAAAAAGGTTTTAAGTTTTTAAGGGCTGAATCTCAGTAAATTTCAATTTTGTGCCGATAGCAGTTAGCAAGGAAAAAGCCAACACAATTCGTACGAGGGCATTCCTACCCATGCTTATCCGCCAACTGCCATTGTGTTTTATTTTTAAATATTAAAAAAGGAACTTAAATAGTAAACTGGAAGGCCTTTATGAAGATATTTTTTCTTTCTAAAAAAATCCAAAATTTCTATTTTATAAATAATAAAAATCCAAAATTCCTAATTTATAAATAAACAGTGACTTTAATAACATTTTTAAATTATTTAATATGTATGTATTTCATTTGTTATAAAAGTAAGTTCACTTTTTTTAAATTTTTTTAAAATTACTATTCGCCTACTTGTATTTAGAATAAAAATAAACGCCGTGAGCAGCGGGGCCCCATCACGGTAGTCGAATTTTCCCCTTCATCTTCGGTATTGAATGTTTACAAGCGAAATGTGATTGAAAGTCTACAACCGAATTGTCATTTTGTTGGTTTCAAAACTGGTGATGAGTGTTCGGCTGATCGAGGCTTTAAAAAAAGGTTTTAAGTATTTAAGGGCTGTGTCTCAGTAAATTTCAATTTTGTGCCGAAAACAGGTAGCAGAAAAAAAACCAACACAATTCGTCCGAGGGCATTCCTGCCCATGTTTATCCGCTAATTGCCTTTATGTTTTAGTTTTAAATATTAAAAAAGGACCTTAAATAGTGAACTGGAAGGCCTTTATAAAGATATTTTTTCTTTCAAAAAAAAAAATAAAAAAAATAAAAAATAAAAAATTATTTCTTCGGTATTGAGTGTCTACAAGCGAAATATAATTGAAAGTCCACAAGCGACTTGTAATTTTGGTGGTTTCAAAACCGATAATGAGTGTCCGGTTGATCGGGGCTTAAAAAAAGATTTTAAGTTTTTAAGGGCTGAATCTCAGTAAATTTCAATTTTGTACCGATAGAAGTTAACAGGGAAAAAGCCAACACAATTCGTACGAGGGCATTTCTATCCATGCTTATCCGCCAATTGCCTTTGTGTTTTATTTTTAAATATTAAAAAAGGAACTTAAATAGTAAACTGGAAGGCTTTTATGAAGATATTTTTTCTTTACAAAAAAATCCAAAATTTCTATTTTATAAATAATAAAAATCCAAAATTCCTAAATAATAATTAAATAAATAAATAAACAGTGACTTTAATAACATTTTCAAATTACTTAATATGTATGTATTTCATTTGTCATAAAAGTAAGTTCACTTTTTTTTAAATTTTTTAAAATTACTATTCGCCTACTTGTATTTAGAATAAACATAATGCTTTTAAAACACATTTAACAATAGCATTCAATTCCGATGTAAAAATGGGAGAAGTGGGGGGAAAAGTGATGCGGACTCCCTACAAGGTACTAGCTGGATACTAACTGAATACACGTACAAAATTTCAGCCCTCTAGGTTTCCTTATGGAGTCTAGACGTGTTAGAAAACAAGCAAAAAAATTAAGGAAATATTGGCGTAAAAATCGTGGGGGTAAGGGTTAAAAGTTGAAACCTCCAAAAAACAGTGTCTGGCTATTAGCTTAACCTGTACACCAAATTTCAGCCCTCTAGGTTTATTTGGGGAGATTTTGACCCGAACGAAACTGTTAAAAAACAAGAAAAATCATGTTCTTTTGGGTATAAAAATGGTGGGGGTAGGGGTTAAAAGTCGAGACCCCCAAAAGGCACCCCCTTGATACTAACTCAATCCGAATACAAAATTTCAGCCCTCTAGGTTTATTCGGGTGACCTGTGCGAGTGGTACAAACTTCGAAAACGTCGAAAATGCATGAAATTGTAGCTTAAAAATGAGGGGGGTGGGGGTAAAATATTAAAACCTCCAAAAAGCACAACCTAGGTACGAACTTTATCAACACACCAAATTTCAACCCTCTACGTTAATTCTGGGGGGCTGGGGGCCTGTTAGATCCAGCGAAAATCGTTTTTCCCCTCTCTACTCCCACCATATCATCCTAGGAAGCTGAATTTTGGATATGTTGTAGATAATTGACCGAAACATTATTTAAAACCGGTTTGAAAAAGTTTTATTGCTTTTCCGCCCCCCACCACCCCCTTAAAGGTCGGGTCAGAAAAAAAAATTGCCCAAAATTTGACCCCACTTTGATAGTATGAGGTGCCTCGAAAATGAGCCCCATTTACCAAATTTCATCTCTTAACTTCCATAGGGGGGCCCTACACAAATTAAAAGGTGGCGGGAAAATATATATATATATATATATATATATATATATATATATATATATATATATATATATCAGACATTTTTTTTTTCTACATATTCGTGTTCTACGGGTCCGAAAACGGATAGCGCCCCTACTCTCGCCTCTCGCAGCTCTTATCGTATAGACTGTATAAGTCTAATTTTTCGGAGAAAATTCGACTAATAATGCATTTAAAACACATTTAACAATAGCATTCAATTCCGATGTAAAAATCGGAGAAGTGGGGGAAAAAGTAACGTGGACTCCGTAAAAGGTACTAGCTGGATACTAATTGAATACACGTACAAAATTTCAACCCTCTAGGTTTCCTTAGAGAGTCTCTACACGTGTTAGAAAACAAGCAAAAAAATTAAGGAAATATTGGTGTAAAAATCGTGGGGGTAAGGGTTAAAAGTTGAAACCTCCAAAAAGCAGTGTCTGGCTATTAGCTTAACCTGTACACAAAATTTCAACCCTCTAGGTTTATTTGGGGAGACTTTGACCGGAACGAAACTGTTAAAAAACAAGAATAATCATGTTCTTTTTGGTATAAAAATGGTGGGGGTAGGGGTTAAAAGTCGAGACCCCCAAAAGGCACCCCCTTGATACTAACTCAATCCGAATACAAAATTTCAGCCCTTTAGGTTTATTTGGGTGACCTGTGCGAGTGGTACAAACTTCGAAAACGTCGAAAAAGCATGAAATTGTAGCTTAAAAATGAGGGGGGTGGGGGTAAAATATTAAAACCTTCAAAAAGCACAACCTAGGTATGAACTCTATCAACACACCAAATTTCAACCCTCTACGTTAATTCTGGGGGGCTGGGGGCGTGTTAGATCCAGCGAAAATCGTTTTTTCCCCCTCTACTCCGTCAAAATCATCATAGGAAGCTGAATTTTGGATATGTTGTAGATAATTGACCGAAACATCATTTCCAACCGGCCCCCCACCACCCCCTAAAAGTTTAGGTCGGATCCAAAATTTGCCCAAAATTTGACCCCACTTTGATAGTATTGTTGTCCATCGGAATGAGCCCCATTTACCAAATTTAAGCTCTTGACTTCCATAGGGGGGCCCTACACATATCAAAAGGTAGCGGGAATATATATATATATATATATATATATATATATATATATATATATATATATATATATATATATATATATATATGTATACCATATGAGTTTTTCAGGAGTTGCCATTCGATTTATTCCTAAAATATGCATCTAATCGAAAAAAAGTTTATACAAAAAATATTCAAAATAGAGGGGGCCATTCACGAAAAATTGTTCCAGACTTCTAGGACTGACGGTTTTTTTGGAATAGAAAAAATTTTTTTCTTTTTAATGGGAACATGTTTGGGAAAATGGGATAATGTTTACGATAATGTCGGATGTAATACAATGATATGGCTGTTATTATTTATCACCGTTAAATAAAAATGTCAACAAAAAATATTTTCAACGCCAAAATTCTGGTATTTAAACAAGATTGCGGTACTTATGTTCAAACAGGAAAAGTATTGTTATGTATATATGTATATTTGTAACATTAAAGTATATTATATAAGTTATTTATTAACCAGAGTTAAAAACAAGAATAAACCAATTGGTTATATATGATTTTGTAAATACTTTTAATTGAATAAAATCAGTTCCGTTTAAGCAGTCGTATAGAAAACTTACCTATTGTTCCTAACTTACTACTACAGATACAACAGTGGCGCAGTCGCAATTCAACACAAGAACCAATAAAACGCACCACGTGCTAATTCAAGTTAAAATTTTTTCGTTTTATTTTTTTTTTTTTGTAAATAAAATGACGGAAAAAGTAATCGGTTCTGTTGGTTATTTACCGGAATTTAATTACAAAATAAATGATTGGACAATTTATAAGGTACGTCTAGAAACGTATTTAACGGTAAACCAAATTGCGGACGAAGAAAAAAGAAAAGCATTATTGTTAAACGCATTGCATGAAGAATCTCATAAATTACTAATAAATTTGTGTGTGCCAAATAAACCGGAAACCAAAGTTTATAAGGATCTAATTGCTACTTTGGACAGGCATCTAATCCCACAGAAATCGTATTTTCCACCTCGCTATAAATTCTACTCTGCAACAAAGCAAGTGGGTGAAAACATTGCGGAATGGGGAGCACGTGTTCGTCATCTAGCATCCGCATGCAAATTTGGTCAAGAGCTTGAAGTTCTTATACGGGATCGGTTCATAATGGGCTTAGAAAAAGGCAAAATAATGGATCGTCTCTTCGAAGAAGATGCCGTAACATTGACGCTCAACAAAGCAATTGAAATCGCTTTAAATAAAGAAGTAAGTCAAGACCACTACGGAATTGAAGGAAGCAGTGTCGACGCAAATGAAGTACATCGATTCACCAGCAGAACAGGTGCATCAAAAAAGCAGATGAAACAGCAAAATAATAGTAAAGGTAAAAACAAAAAACAATTTATAAAGTGCAGTGTCTGTAATAAAAACAATCATACAACTAATAATTGTTGGCTTAGAAAAAAAACTTATAAAAATAAAAATAATTTCCAAAATAACAAATCTCATTATTTAAAAAGCACAAATAATAATAATAATAATGATGTTATTTATAATTTGTCGGAATTATTTAATCAAAACACATCCGATGGTAACAATTTTACACCGCCAATTACAGTAAAACTTCTAATAGAAAACAAACCAATCAATTTTGAAGTAGACACAGGTTTAAATTGTTCTTGTATTTCAGATAATCTATTTAGTGCACTCAATTTTAATTTAAATATTTGCAATACATCAAAGACATTTAAAACTTATACAGGCGAAAAAATTGTTCCCACAGGTTACGTTGAAACTAGTGTAAAGTATAATAATGATTGTAAAAAACTGAAATTATACATAATTCAAAATGGTGGCCCACCATTAATGGGGCGTGATTGGTTAAATGCATTCCATTTAGGTATTCAAAGTTTAAATTTTATAACTGAAGGGGGAAAAGAAAATTTTATTAAAGAATTAATTAGAAAATATCCAAAGGTATTTTCAGAAAAGTTAGGAACATTTAATAGAGGAGTTGTAGACATTAAATTAAAACCCGATGCCATTCCAAAATTCATTAAACCACGACCATTACCCTTCACTGTTAAATCAAAAGTTGAGAAAGAAATTACGAGGTTGGTAGAAATGAATATTCTAGAAAAAGTAGACTATTCTAAATGGGGTACTCCCATTGTACCGGTAATAAAACCGGATGGTACGGTCCGTTTATGTGGTGATTATAAAATAACGATTAATCCTTTTATGGAAATTGATCAGCACCCATTACCTCGTATAGAAGAAATTTTCGAAAAATTAGGTGGTGGTAAAGAGTTTACCAAACTCGATTTGAGTCAAGCTTATCAACAAGTGGGTCTGACACCCGAAGCACAAAAACTTACCACCATTAGTACACATATGGGATGTTTTAATTTTAAAAAGATTCCATATGGTATAGCTTATGCTCCAAGCAAATTCCAAAAAATTATGGAAACTATATTGCAAGGAACTCGAGGGGTAGCATCATTTTTAGATGATATAATTATTACAGGAAGTAATCGAACGGAACATATAAAAAATTTAGAAGAAGTTTTACAAAGGTTGTCACAAGCAGGTTTTACTGTAGCTCAGTCTAAATGTAAATTTTTTCAAAACTCAGTAAAATATTTAGGCTATCTGATTGATGAAGAGGGACTGCATACATGCGATGACAAAATTAAAGCAATCCAAGAGATACCTCTACCCCAAAATAAAACTCAGCTAAAGTCATTCTTAGGATTAGTTAATTATTATCACAAATTTATACATCGTTGTGCAGATATATTAAAACCTTTGTATAATTTATTAAAAAACGATGTGAAGTGGCATTGGACTAATGAATGTGAAATTTCATTTCAAAAAATAAAAAAATATTTGATAACAGCTCCAACACTGGTACATTTCAATTCAAATTTACCAGTCAATTTAACGACTGATGCCAGTGAATTTGCGATTGGGGGAATCTTATCACATGAATACGAAAATGGAACCCAGAAACCAATTGCATTTGCTTCTCGTGTCTTATCGGAAACCGAAAAGAAATATTCTCAATTAGAGAAAGAAGCACTTTCAATTATATTTTGTATAAATAAATTTTATCAATATTTATATGGTCGAAAATTTACTGTTTTTAATGATCATAAACCATTAACAGCTATTTTTGGTCCTAAAAAGGGCATACCAATTATGGTTGCTAATCGTTTACAAAGATGGGCTCTGTTTTTAGCCAATTTTCAATTTGATATAAAATATATCAAATCTGCTTCAAATATTGCAGATTGTTTATCAAGACTGCCAGTAAATATTGATATAGAAAATGAAAATAATAAATTTGAGGATATTTATATAAACAATTTTGTGCATACTAATTATGTAACTGTAAATAAGGATATACCAATTGATATTAATGTAATTAAAAATGAAACAGAAAATGATGAAATATTAACACAAGTGATTCAAAACATAAACAGTAACTGGAGTGTGAATAAGAATAAAAATTTAGATATTTATTTCAATTATAGAACGAATTTACACACAGAAAATAATTGCTTATTTTTTGGACATCGTATAGTCATACCGACTAGTTTAAGAAACGATATACTAAATGAACTACACTCATCTCATAGAGGCATTGTTAAAATGAAAATGTTAGCCAGAGCTTATGTATGGTGGCCGTCATTAAATAAGGATTTAGAAAAAATTGCAAAAAGTTGTGCAAGTTGTTCATTAAATAAACAAAATCCAACTAAAGCACCTTTAATACCTTGGAACATTCCGGAAGGGCCTCGGGAACGTATCCATGTAGATTTTGCATTTTACAAACAAAAATATGTCATAATCGTAGACGCTTATACAAAATGGCTCGAAGTATTTCCAATTACAAGTAGTAAATCTGAAAATACGATAAAAATTTTGCGTAGTTTATTTTGTAGATTTGGATTGCCTAAATTTTTGGTAACTGACAACGGCCCAGAATTTACATCCGAAATGTTCCAAACATTTTTAACAAACAACTGTATTAAGCATATAAAAACGGCACCATTTAACCCTGCAACTAACGGTTGCGCAGAAATATGTGTAAAAACAGTCAAACAGGCATTGGAAAATGCTTTAAGAGACGACAGATCTAACGACATAAATTTAGTATTAAGTCGCTTCTTAATGTATTATCGCATAACACCGCATAGTAATACCGGTGAAACGCCATCAATGCTAATGTTTGGAAGGCAGATAAGATCAAAATTTGACATCATCAATCCAACAGCTAATAAAATCTTTAAAAATAAAGGAAAACAAGTTATTAGAAAACAAATGAAAAATTCACAAATTAAACAAAAAAAATATTTTAGAAGTGCAAAACAATCTAGAACATTTAAAACTAATGATTTAGTTTTTGTAAAAGATTTTAGAAATCAAACCAAACCTAGTTGGATTGAAGGTGTCGTAAAAAAAAAAAACTGGGGAAAAGGCATTATATGGTTTTTATAGAAAAATTAAATGTAAATTGGAAAAGGCACATAAATCAATTAATGTCTAGGGAAAAGCATCCTCAAACTAGAATAGAACATTATCCGCTAGTATCTGAAAGTACAAATAACGAAAATAAATTACCGGATAGTTTATCTGATAAAAACATTATAAATAAAGAAACTGAAAAATCGAATTCATCAGACATTGTCGATGAATTAGAAAATCCAAATCATTCGGAAACGGACAACAAAGTAAAACGTTCTGAACAAAAGAAAAACATACCAAAAAAATTTGAAGATTTTGTTTTAAGACTTGAATAAGGAAAAGAAAAGAAAAAGTATTATTTTTTGTTATCTTGTCTTTATTGTATATCTATATTAGAATAAAATTTTAAGTTAAAAATAAAATATAAATAAATAAAATAAAAATAAAAATCTAGAATAAATAATTAAGTGTGGGGGTGTTATGTATATATGTATATTTGTTACATTAAAGTATATTATATAAGTTATTTATTAACCAGAGTTAAAAACAAGAATAAACCAATTGGTTATATATGATTTTGTAAATACTTTTAATTGAATAAAATCAGTTCCGTTTAAGCAGTCGTATAGAAAACTTACCTATTGTTCCTAACTTACTACTACGGATACAACAAGTATGATTTTATTCATTTCACGATTAGTTTTTAATCTGTTGTAAGTAGTAAGTAATTATTTTCATAACCTGATTTTTTTTTTTTTTGCAGTAAGAATTCAAACAATTTTTCAAAATATACAATAATTCGCATAGTTCATTTCATTCGATGTTTAAAATTGGAGTATTTACTAAACTTCTGTCAATTTCGATAGGAAAAACAGTATTAAAATATTAAAATTTGTCGTTACGCGGGCATATCGTAAAAACCAGCTGATCACACATATGGAAAAAAACCATTTTCATTTGAACGGAAATTTACTCATGTAAATAATGGTTCTTACATTTTTTTCGGTTTCGGTTACGGATATGTAAAAATATCGGATAATGTTTCGGATACGGTTACGGATAATTGCTTTCAGTGAACATAATTTTTAGAGAAAAAGGGGAAAGCTTTAACCCAAAAAGTGAACGACAAAAACGAATCAACGGAAATCTACTAAGAGAAATATATGCAGCAAAAACTTGCTTCGATTTAAACTCAGTTTTCCAATGGCAGTTGTCTGTTATTATCCGAAACAAATCCGAAGCTTTTATTTTCGGATACGGTTTCGGATATACAATTATTTCGGATGTCCGGTAGTTTCGGTTACGGTTACGGATATCCATAACATCCCTAGTTCTTAGTCATTTTTATAAAAAGATTTATTCTGTATTTTAAAAGAAAAATTATTTCTGTAATTCAAAAAAATGTTGTAATGAAACAAATTTTACTAAAAATAATAAAGTTTATTTAAAAAAATAATAATAATTGTGGGCTGTATTTAAATCATTATTTTTATTTTTCAAAAGTTCCAACAGAGGTCTCTTAGTTACTAAAATTCTGAATCCAAGAAATGGTTTCGGATTAATTTTATTAAGTGTGGCATGTCTTCAAATGCGTAAACCCTAAAAAAATAAAATCAAGACAATTTTAAATTATATTATTATACACGATTCACTTACTTTTCATTCATTTTAGTGGGATGTGAAAAGAATGGAGCTTCTTTGATTATCCCAAGTGATTTCCAGAATCCCCTGTTTCCGCCTCCTAAATCATTTATTATTCCCACAACGTTAAATCCAATATTTTTCAGCTTTTTAATTATTCCAAATAAAAATGGTTTGTTTAATTTACGACCAAAATCGTAAAACAATTATATCACTGTTTCGGTCATATGCATACGACTTTTTAACTTTCATTTCATTGGCCATAAAAACGCAAACTTTGTCAATTTCCGGTAGAGAATGTGATTCCATCAGTTTAAACACAAAATTAAAATTTCTGGGGAAATATCAATTTTATTTCTCTCCTGGAAGTGGGTGATGCAACATTTACCAACCCATTCTTTACACAAAGAATCATTTTTTGAGAACTGAAAATAGGTTATATTATTAATCACATCATTAATTTTAAGTTTTTTGTTATTATTGCTATTGCAACCAAACACAGCGCATATAACCATCACGAAAGTGATTAAATATGCCAAATTAGAAATATCTTTCTGCATGTTAGATTATGTCATCCAAATCAAATCAGTTAAAAATTTCTGTTTTAGTTACCTAGGAACACGAGTTTTACTAGATAGCCATCTATGTAGCATAAATACAATTATCATTTAGCTATTTTCCGTAATTCTGAGGCTTGTTTGAAGTAGGCGCTCTTAAACTTATCAAAATTCACTTAAATAAATCACTTTTAAGCGCGAAAGTTGTAAAATTTGAAAAAAAAAACTTAAGATAAAAATTTCTATTTTTTTATTTTTGGTTACTGTTGTTTTATTGAATAATTTTTATCAACAAATAAGTATACTATTCCATTTAAAAAAAGGTAAGTTTGTATCGTATCTCGAAAACCACAAGAGCTATAAAGCTCCTGATTATCGCAATTGGTTGGCTCCGTCGATATCTACAACTCTTATTTGAACAATTTTTCGATTAAATCAACGGTTTGGCTGCAATAAAAATGGCAACTCTTGAAAAACTCACCCTGTCTATATATATATATATATATATATATATATATATATATATATATATATATATATATATATATATATATATATATATATATATATATATATATATATATATATTAGACATTTTTTTCTACAGAATCGTGTTCTACAGGTCAACGGATAGCGCCCCTACTCTCGCCTCTCGCCGTTCTTATCGTATAGGCTGTATAAGTCTAATTTTTTCAAGGAAAAATTCGATTAAAAATGATAACATAATGTCAATTAAGTATAATCTGAAGCATTTTTTTATCGGTAGTTATACAAAACTGATCAATATTTTTACAATTACCAATACGTAAACAGAAACGCCGATGACGTAAATGACAACTAAATATATATTAATGTCGTACTATTACGTACTACTGAGTACTGTGACATAGTATACAGGTATTATAACAGAGCAAACAATGTAAAATTTTTATTTTATTTTATTGCTACCTCATCTATTTTTTGTTTATTGGTGAACATAATTTGTATTATAATACTGCCGGTAATAACTTTTATTTTACGTATAGATTATTGTCAGTAACAAAGACTACTTATTACTATTATTACTCTGATAGTATAGTAATTAGTTCTTCGTAATTCCTCGATAAAATATTCATAAACACAAGACGACAATTTACATATACCATAAAACTTTCTTACTTTACCTATTGAACATTATGTTAAAGAAATTAAAATTTTACGGTTTACAATTTCCATAATACTCTATTTCTAACAAACTACTCTTGTTTGTTAAATAGGCTATTTGACGATAACGACAAAAAAGCATAAAATATATGAGGGGTGCCAAACCATAACGTTGTAAACGCCAAAAAAAGAAGTTTTCAGTAGAGACAAAACACCGTTTTAATTGAGAAATAACAAACGAATTAATGCATACAATATTTATTATTAAACTTTCATTTAATACACATAAGTAACATACAAATTTGTAATATTCCGAAAAACAGGAATAATTTTAATATTAATTTAAAAAAAAAAACTGAAAACGACAAAACGTTGTAAGTGCCATTATTTATGCAAGTCATAATGTTGTAAGTGTATCTTTCTTTACTTGCACT
This sequence comes from Brachynemurus nebulosus, assembly GCA_035578155.1. Lineage (NCBI taxonomy): Eukaryota > Metazoa > Arthropoda > Insecta > Neuroptera > Myrmeleontidae > Brachynemurus > Brachynemurus nebulosus. The sequence goes on from JAPWDM010000002.1 coordinate 1,327,373, forward strand.
TATCAAATTAATAATAATAATAATAATAATAATAATAATAATAATAAATAATAATAATAAAGGTGGTGAGGGCACTTATAGCAGCTACCTTTGGCACCCGTGAGGGATATTTATCGCCCATTGGTGTCAAGGAGGCTAAGGGTCCCAGGGGTAGTTTATGCGCAATACAGTAATCTTCGGATTCCATTAGCCTCTGACTACCCAAGATCGGCACCATTCCTTCTCGAGGTACCACCGTTTTCACGAAAGGTGCCGGATCTAGAGGTGTAAACCTCGATAGTTCTTTTTTTCGACGAGGACGAACGTCGTAGGATCGACAGAGGTTTCCACCGTATGTGAGAAATACCATCGTCTGCTTAATGCTTGTTAATCTCGCCCTGATGTCTGGCTGTAGCGTCGAATGTGTTTAGTATCCATATGTGTGTGAATACCGAAATCGTGACTCGAATTCGGATTAGTCGAATTGGTGATATTTAACTGTGATTTTTTTTTTGTCTCTTGTCTTTCCTAACTGTGATAGTTGTACTTTTGTTTTTAATTTTTTTTGTCCTCTTGTTTTTATCTCTGTGTTCACTGGACGGTGCACCCCAGTGAGCACAACCGTGATATACCATCTGTGATATTTCGTTGATTTTTTGTCCCTGTGACTTCGACGGGTAGGAATGCGGTACTCAACGCACTCGTTTGCGTCATCCAGGCGTATGAGTCGACATCTGCCCGAACGGCTTGAGCGAGCTCGCTTAGTAAGGAGATGTCGTCTTCCCTCATACGGATGCGAGCTTGAGCGTCCTGGACTGCTTTGCCCCGTCGGGGTCATAGGGACATAAATCAGATATACTGTGATACTCTGTGGCATTGTCCCGTTCTCTGTAGCCTCGACTCGGACGAACGTGGCCTAGTCATCGTACCGGCCTCCCGTGTAGGTTGACCCCGACATCTGACAGAACGGCACATGTACCCAGTAATCAGTATCTGACAGAACAGTACATGTTGCTCAGTAATCAGATGTCACTGTCCCTACACGTGTGAGCTCCTAGGTGTTGACGAAGTCATTTCGGAATTATCGAGACTATGGGGAGCGGAATCGTGTCACAGAGCAAAAAAAATAATCGGAAAGCTGTGATATTGTTGTTTTTGTTTTTTTAATAAGATTGATTTTAATTTGTTTTGTTTTAACGATGTACCACTGAGGGCCTTTTCCACCCGAGGTGGTACATCAATTTTTGTTCTTATCTGTGATATTTTGTCGTGCTGCTGTAGGCTTGCTGTTGTGATCCTTCAGCGGTATCGTTTTTAACTACTTATTGCGGCACTGGTCGGCCTGTGGCTCCCCAGTGACGTAATAAGATTTTGCTTTTCTTGTGATATTTATTGGGTGATATTTCTAGTCAGTATTTTCTATTCCGAGGCTCTTTACACCTCGGAGATTCATCGTTGGATTTCAGACCTTGGTGACCAGACGCTCTGGCTAGTCCTTAGCGTACCGCCACCAAGGACTGTCCGTACTTTTTAGGCCCTGGGGTGGCAGGGCTCATCGTTGAATTTTAATATGTGTATGTTGTCCATTGTCTATTGCATTTATGTGTTCCTGTCTTTATGTGTTGTTTTTATCTTTACTGAGTTTTGGCGGCGCATGCCCGTAGTAGGCGATGCCGCCGGGTGCTGCTGACCGCGCCATCCACCGGCAGCAGTACCCCAATTTTAACTAAAAAAAAAAAAAAAAAAAAAAAAAACAAAAATAATAAACCCCCAGGGGCTTGTTGTAACACCCGGTTGCTTCGGTAGTCGGTTGCTACGACAATTCGGGAAGTAGCGCTCCCGGGTCCCCGAGCTAAGGCCAGGTACTTTCTGATACCTGGTGCGTGGAGTCAACCAGCGCTAAATGGTGGTCTCTGTTAACGGGCTAACTACCCCTAACAGGTTTTCTACTAGTTCCAGACGGTAAAAGAACTAGGAAGGCTGGTCGTGCTGCAGGTCTCTCGGGTGGGCCCGCTAAGGCGGAACCAGTCAAAATTCATCTTCTCGTCTCGTGCGCCTGGAGTGGACGGACAGCTTGAGGAGAGATTTGCTCACGTGCCGCACACAAAGTGAGCCAAATAAGAGAGGGTACATGGCAAGGATGCACGCCATATGGTGCCAGATGCATCCCGAACACTCTAATTTAACGCCACAAAATCTGCGTGACCATGTAGCCCGAATTATAAAATTAAACATACCTACCGGACATGACGATAATCGAGAAGCTCGCGAAGAAGCTAGGGTTGCTGAAACTGCAGTGGTGGAAGTTGAACAGGATTCTGCGGTCAACGGTGAGAGCTCGACCAATAACATCATAGAGCGGGATCAACCGGTAACTTTCGGTGGTAGCGTAGTTACTGAGGCACAGACGGACTTGTTAAATCAAGCCAACACAGATACTGTGCTAGAGTCTAACACCAGAACAAGTTCAACTCCCACACAGAATGATGCCGATCTAAATAAATCCCTTTCTGTCTCAGACAATTTAAGAAAACAATTTCGCGATCTTCTCGATACCGATTTAAACTTTGACAAACGACCACGTCCCAAATACAAACGGACGTATGTAAAGGGCGAACAACTGACCCTACTAAACGAAATTTTGGACGATCATCTATCCCCATCCAGTGATCTCACCGACGTCGACAACGCAGTATATGCAGCGATGCGTGTCCTGACCCCATGTTCTAAGCAGGAAAAGACTGCAGAGGAGAAGGCACGTATTCGTCTTAAACAAATTGACACCAAGGTGAGGGCACTACGACAGCTGGTATCGTGTATCCAATGTGTGATAGAATATATTCAGACCAACAGGCGTTTTACGCGAAAGGTACGGGCTTTTGCCAGAGAACTAAGGTACCGCTATCACACGATAAATTTGGGCAATCTGTTGACCATCAAACAGACACATTTGGATAAGATACGCGCATTGGCCCTGGCCAAGAAGAAAGTAGCCCGGCGTGAACGGTGTATTCGGGAAAATAAGATCTTTAACTCGAACCCTTCACGCCTGTTCGCATCTAAAAGCCCTGTTGTGGAGCAACCACCGACGGTCGACGCAATAGAAGATTATTGGCGGGGGATATATGAGACGACTAAAGAGACTGACTTGGACTGTATTCCCATCAGCCAGTTTAGATGGTACTGCAAACAACAGCTTGGCAAAGTGCCATCTCATACCATTATAACATCTGTTGATAAAGAGGAAGTCGAACTTGCTTTCAAAGGCAAGAAGAACTATTCGGCTCCGGGCATTGATGGAATAACGAATTTTTGGTGGAAGAAGCTCACTAGTACCCACCACCACCTTGCCCGTATATTTTCAAATTGGTTATTTAACTGTGAGCCAATACCATCGTGGCTCGCTGAGGGAAGAACGGTCCTAATACCGAAAAAAGGAGACCTATCACAACCACAGAACTACAGACCGATAACGTGCCTGAACACTGTGTATAAAGCGTTCACTTCCATTCTATACGAACGCATCTTGAAGGCGATTGAACCAGTGTGGAGTTCGATCTATGAACAACGAGGTTCAAAAAGAGGAATGTCGGGTTGCAAAGACAACTTGCTGGTCGACAGATGTATCTGTCAGGACGCTAGACAGCACAAACGCAACCTGAGCATGGCCTGGGTGGACTATCGAAAAGCATTTGACACAACGTCGCATGAGCTCATTATCTATTTGCTCCATTGTCTGCGAGTCCACCCCGACATTATTAAATGTATTGAACACCTGTTGCCGCTCTGGAAAACAAGGTTCACAATAACATCCGGTGAACACGTTGTGTCGACAGAGTTGGTGACATACAAACGAGGCGTATACCAAGGAGACAGCCTCAGTCCACTTTTGTTTTGCATCTCGTTGTTGCCCCTGTCAATCAGTCTGAGAGAGGAACCCGGCTACTTGTGTGGCCCGGTAGGAAATCGCGAGCATAAAGTCACACATTTATTTTATATAAATGACTTAAAACTGTATGCCTCGTCGGAGAGTGATCTCAACTGCGCTCTAAAATTAACACACAAATACACGCACGCGATCGGTATGGAGTTCGGACTGGACAAATGCGCGGTGGTGCACTGTAAGCATGGTGTAGTTCCGAATTTTGATTCACACGCCCAATTAGTGGATGGAAGCATCATAGAACATCTTGATGAAGGAGCGACCTATACGTACCTTGGTGTTGGCGAAAGTCACATCCAGGACGTGAAGAACATGAAGGCCGCCTTAAGTAGTAAATATAAGCGCCTTCTCCGACAAATTTGGAGTTCTGAATTGTCGGCGAAGAATAAGACCAGCGCTACAAATATGTTAGCCATACCCATCCTTTTATGTACTTTTGGCTCAATTAAGTGGAATGTGAATGAATTGGAGGAACTAGACCGAGACACGCGAAAAATAATGAACATCAATCGTAGTTTGCACCCACGCGCATCGACACAACGACTTTACCTCCCACGAGACCTAGGGGGTAGGGGGCTCCTGTCAGTCGAACGTTTGCATGACCGTATAGTCTTAGGTACAGCTTGTCGTGTACTTAACAGTTCAGACCCGCTATTGCAACTCGTCAGGGATCACGAGCTTGCTGGCGTAGGCGCATTTTTATTCACAGCAGCGCAACGTGCCGCCAATATCTTGGGCTTAGCCTTCGATCCGCGTAATCGCGACGGTGATGATAACATTCTTTCACTATCACAGTCGCGCCAAAAGTCGGCAATCAAGAGAGCCGAGCAACAACATCTGCTCAATAAACATCGCGACAAAGTTCACCAGGGTATGTTCTACCGTCATCTTGACAACCTTGGCCTTTCGAGCGAACTCACTTGGGCTTTCTTGAGAGCTAATGGACTTAAATCGGAAACGGAGGGCTTTATCATGGCAGCTCAAGATGGAGTGTGGAACACTTTAACACACCAAAAATATGTGATGGGTAATAAAGGGGTTTCGAGTACCTCGTGTCGGGCATGCAAAGCATACCCGGAAACCTTAATGCACCTGACTTCAGGTTGTTCTTATTATGCTAAATCCACCTATATCCATCGCCATAATGCAGCGTTGCGTGTGCTCTACTTTTATCTTCGTCATCATTACGAAGTTGACAAAACACCAGTCTTGCCCTACGATCCTGCGGAAGTAGAATCCTTTGTTGCCAACCAAAAGTGCAAGATCTTTTGGAATATGCCGGTTGCAACTACCAGGCAATTGAACGCCAATAAGCCTGATGTTGTGCTCCAAGATTTAACATCTCAGACTATGTATGTTATCGAGTTCTCTGCTCCAGCGGAAACTAACATAGTCGAAAAGGAGGAGCAAAAAAGGATTAAATATCAAGATCTAATACACGAGCTGCGACAACTGTACCCGGGCTATACGGTCCACTTGGTCGTACTTATAATCGGATGTCTGGGGGGTATGCATAACTCATTTGTGCGCAATCTTAACATCATTCCGGCTTGTAGATCTCACGCCAACATGTTAGCGGCGTCAATGCAAAAAGCAGTTATTATCGGGACGCTCCGCACGCTTCGGTCGCACGAAACGACTTTTTCCGGGAGTTCATGAACACCTTTGAACCCCATGCCCCGTTTAGAGCGGGTCCTCGAACATCCATTGGACCTGCCCTCGAATCTCCCACTGTTATGGTTTCGCAGCGAGGTTCGGGGATTTATTAGGTAGGGAAGACCAGGAAGGGGATGCTGTATGACGGACATTATGTACCTGACCTAGAAGTACCTGACCTGGTACGCTGCACGGACACTTTTTCCTCCGCCTGGGGGCTTTTGAAGTGCAGTTGCGATATTTACGTTAAATAATAATAATAATGCCGCCATCCACCGGCAGCAGTATCCCAATTTTAACTAAAAAAAACAAAAAACAAAATAATAATAATAAAAATAATGAACATCAACCGTAGTTTGCACCCACGCGCATCGAAACGACTTTACCTCCCACGTGACCTAGGGGGTAGGCGGCTCCTGTCAGTCGAACGTTTACATGATCGTATAGTCTTAGGTACAGCTTGTCGTGTACTTAACAGTTCAGACCCGCTTTTGCGACTCGTCAGGGACCACGAGTTCAGGCGCATTTTTATTCACAGCAGCGCAACGTGCCGCCGATATCTTGGGCTTAGCCTTCGATCCGCGTAATCGCGACGGTGATGACAACATTCTTTCACTATCACAGTCGCGCCAAAAGTCGGCAATCAAGAGAGCCGAGCAACAACATCTGCTCAATAAACATCGCGACAAAGTTCACCAGGGTATGTTCTACCGTCACCTTGACAACCTTGGCCTTTCGAGCGAACTCACTTGGGTTTTCTTGAGAGCTAATGGACTTAAATCGGAAACGGAGGGCTTTATCATGGCAGCTCAAGATGGAGTGTGGAACACTTTAACACACCAAAAATATGTGATGGGTAATAAAGGGGTTTCGAGTACCTCGTGTCGGGCATGCAAAGCATACCCGGAAACCTTAATGCACCTGACTTCAGGTTGTTCTTATTATGCTAAATCCACCTATATCCATCGCCATAATGCAGCGTTGCGTGTGCTCTACTTTTATCTTCGTCATCATTACGAAGTTGACAAAACACCAGTCTTGCCCTACGATCCTGCGGAAGTAGAATCCTTTGTTGCCAACCAAAAGTGCAAGATCTTTTGGAATATGCCGGTTGCAACTACCAGGCAATTGAACGCCAATAAGCCTGATGTTGTGCTCCAAGATTTAACATCTCAGACTATGTATGTTATCGAGTTCTCTGCTCCAGCGGAAACTAACATAGTCGAAAAGGAGGAGCAAAAAAGGATTAAATATCAAGATCTAATACACGAGCTGCGACAACTGTACCCGGGCTATACGGTCCACTTGGTCGTACTTATAATCGGATGTCTGGGGGGTATGCATAACTCATTTGTGCGCAATCTTAACATCATTCCGGCTTGTAGATCTCACGCCAACATGTTAGCGGCGTCAATGCAAAAAGCAGTTATTATCGGGACGCTCCGCACGCTTCGGTCGCACGAAACGACTTTTTCCGGGAGTTCATGAACACCTTTGAACCCCATGCCCCGTTTAGAGCGGGTCCTCGAACATCCATTGGACCTGCCCTCGAATCTCCCACTGTTATGGTTTCGCAGCGAGGTTCGGGGATTTATTAGGTAGGGAAGACCAGGAAGGGGATGCTGTATGACGGACATTATGTACCTGACCTAGAAGTACCTGACCTGGTACGCTGCACGGACACTTTTTCCTCCGCCTGGGGGCTTTTGAAGTGCAGTTGCGATATTTACGTTAAATAATAATAATAATGCCGCCATCCACCGGCAGCAGTATCCCAATTTTAACTAAAAAAAACAAAAAACAAAATAATAATAATAAAAATAATGAACATCAACCGTAGTTTGCACCCACGCGCATCGAAACGACTTTACCTCCCACGTGACCTAGGGGGTAGGCGGCTCCTGTCAGTCGAACGTTTACATGATCGTATAGTCTTAGGTACAGCTTGTCGTGTACTTAACAGTTCAGACCCGCTTTTGCGACTCGTCAGGGACCACGAGTTCAGGCGCATTTTTATTCACAGCAGCGCAACGTGCCGCCGATATCTTGGGCTTAGCCTTCGATCCGCGTAATCGCGACGGTGATGACAACATTCTTTCACTATCACAGTCGCGCCAAAAGTCGGCAATCAAGAGAGCCGAGCAACAACATCTGCTCAATAAACATCGCGACAAAGTTCACCAGGGTATGTTCTACCGTCACCTTGACAACCTTGGCCTTTCGAGCGAACTCACTTGGGTTTTCTTGAGAGCTAATGGACTTAAATCGGAAACGGAGGGCTTTATCATGGCAGCTCAAGATGGAGTGTGGAACACTTTAACACACCAAAAATATGTGATGGGTAATAAAGGGGTTTCGAGTACCTCGTGTCGGGCATGCAAAGCATACCCGGAAACCTTAATGCACCTGACTTCAGGTTGTTCTTATTATGCTAAATCCACCTATATCCATCGCCATAATGCAGCGTTGCGTGTGCTCTACTTTTATCTTCGTCATCATTACGAAGTTGACAAAACACCAGTCTTGCCCTACGATCCTGCGGAAGTAGAATCCTTTGTTGCCAACCAAAAGTGCAAGATCTTTTGGAATATGCCGGTTGCAACTACCAGGCAATTGAACGCCAATAAGCCTGATGTTGTGCTCCAAGATTTAACATCTCAGACTATGTATGTTATCGAGTTCTCTGCTCCAGCGGAAACTAACATAGTCGAAAAGGAGGAGCAAAAAAGGATTAAATATCAAGATCTAATACACGAGCTGCGACAACTGTACCCGGGCTATACGGTCCACTTGGTCGTACTTATAATCGGATGTCTGGGGGGTATGCATAACTCATTTGTGCGCAATCTTAACATCATTCCGGCTTGTAGATCTCACGCCAACATGTTAGCGGCGTCAATGCAAAAAGCAGTTATTATCGGGACGCTCCGCACGCTTCGGTCGCACGAAACGACTTTTTCCGGGAGTTCATGAACACCTTTGAACCCCATGCCCCGTTTAGAGCGGGTCCTCGAACATCCATTGGACCTGCCCTCGAATCTCCCACTGTTATGGTTTCGCAGCGAGGTTCGGGGATTTATTAGGTAGGGAAGACCAGGAAGGGGATGCTGTATGACGGACATTATGTACCTGACCTAGAAGTACCTGACCTGGTACGCTGCACGGACACTTTTTCCTCCGCCTGGGGGCTTTTGAAGTGCAGTTGCGATATTTACGTTAAATAATAATAATAATGCCGCCATCCACCGGCAGCAGTATCCCAATTTTAACTAAAAAAAACAAAAAACAAAATAATAATAATAAAAATAATGAACATCAACCGTAGTTTGCACCCACGCGCATCGAAACGACTTTACCTCCCACGTGACCTAGGGGGTAGGCGGCTCCTGTCAGTCGAACGTTTACATGATCGTATAGTCTTAGGTACAGCTTGTCGTGTACTTAACAGTTCAGACCCGCTTTTGCGACTCGTCAGGGACCACGAGTTCAGGCGCATTTTTATTCACAGCAGCGCAACGTGCCGCCGATATCTTGGGCTTAGCCTTCGATCCGCGTAATCGCGACGGTGATGACAACATTCTTTCACTATCACAGTCGCGCCAAAAGTCGGCAATCAAGAGAGCCGAGCAACAACATCTGCTCAATAAACATCGCGACAAAGTTCACCAGGGTATGTTCTACCGTCACCTTGACAACCTTGGCCTTTCGAGCGAACTCACTTGGGTTTTCTTGAGAGCTAATGGACTTAAATCGGAAACGGAGGGCTTTATCATGGCAGCTCAAGATGGAGTGTGGAACACTTTAACACACCAAAAATATGTGATGGGTAATAAAGGGGTTTCGAGTACCTCGTGTCGGGCATGCAAAGCATACCCGGAAACCTTAATGCACCTGACTTCAGGTTGTTCTTATTATGCTAAATCCACCTATATCCATCGCCATAATGCAGCGTTGCGTGTGCTCTACTTTTATCTTCGTCATCATTACGAAGTTGACAAAACACCAGTCTTGCCCTACGATCCTGCGGAAGTAGAATCCTTTGTTGCCAACCAAAAGTGCAAGATCTTTTGGAATATGCCGGTTGCAACTACCAGGCAATTGAACGCCAATAAGCCTGATGTTGTGCTCCAAGATTTAACATCTCAGACTATGTATGTTATCGAGTTCTCTGCTCCGGCGGAAACTAACATAGTCGAAAAGGAGGAGCAAAAAAGGATTAAATATCAAGATCTAATACATGAACTGCAACAACTGTACCCGGGCTATACTGTCGCTTGGTCGTACTTATAATCGGATGTCTGGGGGGTATGCATAACTCCTTTGTGCGCAATCTTAACATCATTCCGGCTTGTAGATCTCACGTGAATATGTTAGCGGCGTCAATGCAGAAGGCAGTTATTATCGGGACGCTCCGCACGCTTCGGTCGCACGAGACGAACCTTTCCGGGGGTTCATGAACATCTTTGAATCCCCATGCCTCGTTTAGAGCGGGTCCTCGAACATCCATTAGACCTGCTCTCGAATCTCCCACTGCGAAGGTCTTGCAGCGAGGTTCGGGGATTTATTAGGTAGGGAAGACCAGGAAGGGGATGCTGTATGACGGACATTACGTACCTGACTTTGAAGTACCTGACCTGGTACGCTGCACGGACACTTTTTCCTCCGCTTGGGGGTTTTTGAAGTGCAGTCGCGTTTATTTCGTTAACATAATAATAATAATAATAATAATAATAATAATAATAATAATAATAATCTTTATTCTTTAGAGTAGAATGGGCTGTTGAACACGTCAGTGGTTTATAAGTTACAAAAACATACAATATATATATATATATATATATATATATATATATATATATATATATATATATATATATATATATATATATATATATATAATAAATTAAACAAAATTTAAGAATATTAAAAAGAGCTTATAAAAAAATTAGTTGTTATAAATATTAAAACAATGTTATTAATTATTATCGTTAGAATTTAAAATTTGTTTTTTACTTAAAATTTGAGAATATAAAAAGAGCTTATTAAAATCATTTTATTATAAATATTAAAACAATATTATTATAGTTACAGATTAAAAATTTGTTTATTAGTAAAATTTAAATTAAAATAATTAAATAAAATCATTCACGGAAAAAATCATCTACTTGATAGTACGTTTTTTCATTTAGATATCTATGTAATGCACTTTTAAAATTTTTTAGGTTCAAGTTTCGTATATGAGTTGGCACACCTTTATAAATTCTGACAAGCATGTTGGATACAGCATTGTGTGTTTGTGTTGTAGTATACACTTTATTGTGAAATTCCGGTTTAAATCTGGTAAGATACTAATGTGTAATAACAAGATTATTAAAAAGATCTAGATTGTTTTTCACGAAACATGCTGATTCGTAAATATATAATGACGGCAAGGTCAAAATATTTAGTTCCTTAAAAAATATTTACATGATGTTCTTTGAGTAACTTGCATGATAATCCTTATTGCACGCTTTTGTAATATTGACAGTTTGGAAGCATATGAGGAATATCCCCAGAATATAATTCCATATCTCAGCAATGAATAAACTAAAACTTTTAAGATATCTGTTTTATGAAGTTTTCATAAAACAATTTATTTTCTCCTGATAAATACGGCAACATGGCATGAATGTCCTTCTTCTTCTCAGCAGCTAAAGGTACAGGTGCTCCCTTCATCTCAATTTTCAAGTCCTCAAAATTCGTCTTTGTGACTTCAGGTTTCAACAGTGAAATGGTTATCCATTGGGCAAAGTCGCTGTAACTTTTCTTTGTATAAACTACACCAAAATTTTCAGATGTTACTCGAATCATAGTAGCCGAAGATATCTGTAGTTTTTTGGTGTTAATTATCGCTTTAACCAGATTCATCACATCAAAAAACGTTGTAGTCTCCACTATTGAGAATAATATTTCTTTACCAGCATTCGCAACAAGCTCAATGAGGTCTCTTGGAATAAGTGGCTTTGTACACTTTTTAGTTTTCTTAATAATTGAAAAATCACGATAGCAGGCACATACAACGTTATGACTTGCTTTTTAACAATATTGAGGGTGGGAGCCGTCACAGAGTCTGGACGGTCGGAATTTTAAGGGTGCATGTAAACACCAGCATATACAACGCTTTACTGCAAAAAAACGTATTCGAGTTCGTGTGGCACTTACAACGTTATGGTTTGGCACCCCTCATACATGGAACGTAAGCTTAAGTTGTAGGGATACACAAAAAATGCATCTTATTTTAAAATAATCAGAAATATCTTTTATTTTATTACATTAAAATAATTATTTTTAACCTACTTTTTATCTAGTCGCAAACGCCAATCACGAAGTAGACGGCGTGTGACGTCATTAAACTCAAGCACCATATGTTGATATATTCATTGTGTAAAATATTGCTTTTAAATAAAATGATTTTTTGAGTTTATTGGTGCCAAATCGATAATTACTTATTCTGTTCAAGCTAGAATACTTCAAAAAACGGCAATTTTGTCACTGAGAGACAAATTGACTTTTTCACTTATCATCAAAAATATAAAGCATTTCTAGTAATCTTGGTTCATGAAATTCGACAGAGTTGTAGAATTTGAAGCATAAATAAATGTTGATGTAATCAATAAATGTAATAAATAATGAAAAGTTTTATACTACTCACTTTTAAAATGGAAGTTTAAAATTTGCATGTAAAAAATCGTAAAATGTAATACTTATACTATTATCATGTATATCATGTAATGTCGTGAAATGTTACTAAGCTTATACTATTATCATGAAAGTATGGTTACTATAGCTATAATAATAATAATAATAATCTTCATAAAAGTTAAAACTCATTTTATTGACATTTGTTAAAAGCTTTCGTTTAGAGATTCTTTCGAGCCTGTTAGGGATAGATTTTCAAAATATTCTATCTTAGTGGGTTTCTGTGTCATAAAAATAAACTACTATCCAAGATTTATAGGGCAGCTTCGCTAGTTTTCGTCCAATTAGTGGAGTTGATAGCTTTGCGACATAAAAAGAATATGTTCAATTGATCTAATGCTAATGAATTATATTGTTATTTATTGCTTACATAATCTATTTTAAGTTGACATAAAATGATAACTAATTACGTTCCCTGTTTTTTTTTTTTTTTATAAAAAAAATTATAATGATAAATATACCGATTTCGCTAGTTTTCGTCCAAAAAAGTTAGTTGTCGTTAGTGATGAGCAAAATTAGTCTTGGTCTTGCAGTCTTGTCTTGCATTTTTTGCAAGACCAAGACCAAGACTGCATTTTGCAAGACCAAGACCAAGACTATAAGTATGGTTGCAAGACCAATACCAAGACTCAAGTGAGCAAGACCAAGACTATAGCAAGAAAAAAGCAAGACTCTTGCTAAATTATTTAAATAGTTTAAAAGTATAATTAATACCGTAAAGAAAGAAAATTCTGATTTTAAAAGAAAAAAATTTGCTAATAAAAAAATGCAAGAAAGTGCAAGATTTTTAGCAATACCAAGACCAAGACCAATACCAAGACTGCATTTTGCAAGACCAAGACCAAGACCAAGACTCAAACTGCTCTAGCAAGACCAAGACCAAGATTCTTAATGCAAGAACAAGACCAAGACCAAGACTGCCAAGTCTTGGTCTTGGTCTTGCATTTGCTCATCACTAGTTGTCGTCCATATGTAGGCTAGTTTTCGACCACCATTTAAGTTAAGAATTGTTATAAAAAAAATTAATTTGAATGAAAAGAAAGTGCTTATATGTATTCAGAACCTCTTATCTTCCTTTTTAAACCTTTTTATTTTATTTTATTTTATAATTTTTGGATGTGGCTATTTATACATACGTATGTATAACCAATTGGCTATTTATACATACAGCATGTATACGCAATTGGCTACTTATACATATAGTATGTATACGAAAATGGCTATTTATACATATATAGTATGTATATGAAATTGGTTGTTTAATACATATAGTCAGCTGAGTATTGCTTCGTACCAAGTCAATTTAAAAAAAAAAAATTGTTTCTGATAGTGGTTTCTTCTTCCTCAATGTCCAAAACTAACAAAACAACTATCTAGAAAAAATATTTAAAAAGTTGACTTGGTACAAACCAATACTCAGCTGACGATATGTGTATACTGAATTGGCTATTTAAACCTGCAGTATGTAGTTATGTACCTAAACTAAACTGATTACGTAGTTGGCTACTTATACATACTGACTGAATGCGCTATTATTACAATTAATATTCTTATAATAACTACACAATTATAATAACCGAATACCTCCGATTGAGCTGAATTATTTTTTTACATAATCTTTTTGGCTTAAGAAGTTATCCCCTAAACGGATTTTTGGCGACGCGGACCGGAAGTGTATTTTTCAACCCTTCAAATTTCAAGCCTAGGGGTTACTAAAGGTGTTTTCCGTTACCATAGTAACAAAAATTAAAGATCGATTCTTATGGAACTTGGTGAGTAGCACAAAAAAGAAAGAATGAAGTTTTTCGATATTTTGCTTAGTTTTCGTGATATTGTGTCAAATTTGTAAAACTTACTATATTGGATAGACAATTATTGTAGGTATATTATGGCTTGTATTGATAGAAGTAAGTGGAAAATGGACCGGACGACATCACTGAAACCTCATTTTCAGGCAAAGGGTAATTAAATAAATTTGAAGTGATTACACGCCGAGACACATTTATAAATAATTACCCTTTGCCCAAGAATGAGGTTTCATTGGTGATGTCCCGTTCATTTTTCACTAATTTCTATGAATAAAAACCAAAATATAATTACCATTCAGAAATTATATTTAAAACTGAGTTTATATTCGTAAAAATTGGTACTACGTATATGTGTATGTGTATGTGTATGTGTGTAATATACAATCCATTATCTCGTAGTAAGTTTTAGAAATACAACACATATTATCTCGGAAACTAAACAGGATATCGAAAAAATTTGTTCTTAATTTTTTGTTCCACTGATCAAATTCTATAAGAATCTGCCTCTATTTTTTATTACCATAATAAAGGAAACGTTTTTGTAGTCCTCAGATATGCAACTTCCGGTTCGCGTCCCCAAAAATCCGTTCTTAAGCTAAAAAAGTTATACAAAATTCAATCGGTGGTACGCGAGAAATTCGTTATTATTAGAATCGATAGATTTGTTATTATAAGTTATTTTACTGTCACCAGTAGAAAAGTCCATTTTAATACGCGCACCACGAAATTTGGACGATATTTTTGGTGCTCAATGTGCGCAGTATACATCAGAAATTACGATAATTCTGGATAAGTAGTCAACTGCGTATATATACTGCATGTTTAAACAAAATATTTCATATACATACTGTATGTATAAATAGCCAATTTCGTATAGATACTGTATGTATAAATAGCCAATTGCGTATACATACTGTATGTATAAATAGCTAATTGCGTATACATACTGTATGTATAAATAGCCACATCCATAATTTTTTTGATTCTAAGGAGGTTATCAAAAGTTTGAAAATACAGTAGTAGGAATATAGCGGTTCTGGAACCACCATCCCACCATCCAACTTTTTGAGTGACCTCGGCAGGAGGCAAAACTACCGAGGCGGTTCTAGAAGCCTCCGGCGGTGGGTGGAGCAAAATTTGGTCTCCAACCTAACGATATCTAGTGAAATTTTTTGTAACCTAACAGAACCCAATGGAACTTGATCTCACCTAACAGAACCCAACAAAATTTGGTTTAACCTAACAAAATTTTTTTAACCTAAGAATTAAAAAATTCCGTAACAGATGGCGCAGTCACCTTTGATAGCGTTGCTAGTCTGGATAATAGTGATCCCTGTGCGTAAGTTTGAAAAATTGTCAATAGATGGCATCGAAAACCTTTTTGATAGTTAAACTAGCCATTAAAAGTTGACGTTGCTAATCTGAACTACCGCGAACTCTGTACCTAGATTCAAAATTTTATCATATTTTTATCTAAAAACAGGTTTAAACTGTCAGCTGACGTCACTAAAGGTAAACTGATATCAAATAGCGAAGATTTCTGTCTAATATGCAAAAACGAATTTTATCATATGATTGTATATTTTTATCTGAAAACAGGTTTATACAGGTTTTCCTCTAAATAAAAACATATTTTTTTTTTATTTTTAAATTTTAATTTTTATTTTTTTATTAAATAAAAACACATTTTTTTATTTTTATTTTTTTAATATTTTTTTCTTATTTTAATAAATTTAAGTAAAAGAAATATTTTACAGTAAAAATGTTTAAATGTTATTACAATAATATTTGTATATGGATATGACATTTTCCATGGCGCATGTTGCTCCGGAATGATGGCCGCATCGAGGGCTAGTGTATGTTGATGTTATGATTCTCAACTTGGGGCAAATTGTTATTTCTTCAAAGTTCATTATGGGCGCTGATGGTAGTAGTCGTTTCAAATAGCGCACTTTTTCTTCTCCTTTCGTATAAATGATTCGAGTTCCGTATAGATTGTTTATTAAAATGTACTGTAGTTCCTCGTATTCAATATGTCCATCCATCCAGGAGAACCCATGATGTTTTTTCCGCAACCAGCGAGCTGTGCGTTGATCTTTTTCACTTAATCCACAAAACGGTATTGGTGATTTGAATACATAGTGCTGTAGTATATAATCTTCACCACAATTTTCTTCGGAAGAATCGAATTTCAACACAGCCAATTCCTTTATGTAGAATTTCCCATTTGTTGAATTTGGAAATCCTTGGAAGTCAACAATTGCTGCGTCGGTCTTCATTGTACGTTGTCTAGAGCGGAACTGTTCGGTTTAGAATTCAGTAACTAATGTTTTTTCTTTAAAATAAAACCGGCTTTTATAGGTGCGAGCTTGCTTAAATAAGTCGTGTGTATGCATGTTTTAATGACGTCATTAAAATATATATTGCTACTAATACTACGAACGAAAAAATTTCCGTCTAATATGTAAAAATAAAAATTATGTTATAACTTGCTTTATTCAAAGTATGAAACATTACTCGAATATTATAATTCGATATAAAATTCACATAATTTATGTAAAACTCTTTGCTATTATGAACCTTATGTAACTTAAATAAACGACTATTTATAGAAATAAAGTTAGTTTTTATTCATATGCAGATTTTTTGCTAGCAAAAGTAATAAGTTTTAAAACTATTATCAATGTTATAAAAAATTAATTTGAAATTAAAGGTATACGCTATAGAAAAGGTTCACGCTATAGCGTATTAATTTATATCTAATAAAAAAATAATTTCTTAACTACCTATACGTATTTTAACAATACAAAGTTATAATCACATATAGCAAACTGCTGACTATGTACATTCCACATGTTACCGTATCGTATATGTATGTGAAGTACATCTTATATGTAGCAAGATTGTACCTACTTGTTTAAATTTTTATAAACGAAATTTATACCAAAATGAAAATTTGATTGTAAAAAATAGAAAATTCTATCAATATTAGAAAATTTATTTTTCAAGAATAGTACTATTGATACTAAATTTATTTCGAATAAGAACCTATTCATTTAACGTGAAATGTTTTGGTCATCAATAATGTACTAGAAATTAAAACGATTTCTTTCTGTGTAATAAAACTAGCATATTTTTTTATAAACTGAGCACTCAAAATTGATAGGAAAATTCTGGTTTCCTAGATAGTTATGTTAAGATACGCTTTTTAGGATTAAAAAATTAATGTTGTGTTAACCTTTATACTCCTAAATAAAAGCATTCATACAGTTTAAAACATTTTTTAATAAAAAATCGATAGTTTTAAACAATTTAAACAATGCCCATATGATGAAAATTGTAATTTGGATTGTGTATTACCCATGTCTGCTTTTAAACTATTTGCAGTCTAATTTTGTAAAAACACCTAAAAATTATCTGTTACTATATGTAAATAATACACAATTACAGACAAATATTTCTAAGCAAACGAATTGAAAATGTAATTTTATACCATAAGAATAAATGCGTATATATAGGGTGAACAGTAAATAACTCTCATAATTTTTAAAGAGCGGATGAAAACTTTAATTTTGGATTACGAAATTTTATTTTTTTTTCCGGAGTTAAGCTGCATTCAATTAATTAACCCTTTCCTGCTCAGCAGTTTTACATCATTACTGTTCAAACGATACTTCAAATTAACAAATCATTAATAACATGGGTAAATACTTATTAACAAGAATTACATAGTTTACACATATGTTCTATCGCACCAGAATGTTAATAGGACAATGCGATTTAATTGCCTATATTCAGGAGCAAGCAAAAACATTACCTATTTTAATAGCTTAGAAAATACACATTACATTTTTTTTTTTTCGTTGTAAGAACAATCATTTCGGTGATCTTTTTTAACGAATTACTAAAATTGCTTAAGGACTGTGGTATGTAAGAAATAACAACACTCACATAATTTTAAAATAATTAACATACAGCTATTGGAAAAGTTACAAAGATTTTTTTAACAACTTATTAAATGTTGATAGCTTATTTTAATATCTTCTATAGGGTCGTAAGTATAACCCTAAACCCGAAATTTTTTCATCACCATCGTTGGCGACTGTATTCTCGTCATCATCAGCTTCTCCTTCGCTCGCAGTATCTTCGTTGTCGCTAGCAGATGTTTTTTCATCGCTGTCTTCGTCATCATTTGATATATACTTTAGCACTGGTTCAATAATATCATGCTTTTCCAATTCCCTGGTTATTGAGATAATCCGCTTTCCAATGTCACTTTCCTTTAAATTATTAAAATGGCTTCGTTTTTTCTCGTTTTCGATATAATCCGCAAAGCTGGGATTTATAATATGACTCCTTTCCATTAAATTACATATAGTATTAACCATTTCTTCTCCAATTTGCGTCTGAGTCGCTAAACTTCTTAGTTCATCAACTAAATGGTTCGGGTCATCAAAATATTCTTCTTCATCAACAGGTTTCGAATGGCCATTATGAAGGTTAGTATTTTCATCATCATATTTGAAACGTTTAGCTTCTCCATTTATTGAATTAGATGTTGAAGGTTGGTCCTTTTCTTCCGAATTTTTATCTTCTTGTTCTTCATCCTTTGCGCATGCGTTCTGAAGCTCTTTGACCATTAATATGTCTAGAGCAGTTTGTAAGAGACCAGCTATCTTTGGAGTAAAACTTGTTTCTTTGTAGTTATCAGGCGATGGTAAATGCTTTTGTTCATCAGATCGATTATCTTCGACATTTACCGATTGTAGAATATTATGCGAGTTTTTTAAAGCGTGGAATTTACTTCTGATTGCTTCTGCTGCAGCCATCATACTTTCATCAAAAGTATTCAAGTTTCTTTTAGATAGATCTGTATCATTTTCGTGTTGATTTTGAAATACTGGTGCTTTATCTTCCTTTTCTTCATTTCTTGCTTCAAAACTATATTCGGTTTCATTATCATCATTTTCATCATTAGATTTTGACGATTCACTTTGTCTCCTGTTCTCCGCGCTGTTCACTTGTGTCCCATTATTTACCGTGGTATATTCAAACTGATTATTTGCGATCTGGTCATTATTGTTTGTTTGATGTTCCTGAGCATGCACTCTTCTTTTCATATGACGTAAAAGAGAACTTCTCCGCGAAAATGTCTTGTCACAACGTATACAATTAAACATTTTGATAGATGTGAATAGTTCGATTTATAACATAACACTGATTAGTTTTTATATCGACATGATCTTATATAGTACAACCAGAGCAGAATTGATGTAAAGTAATGACACCAAAATGCACCAAAGGTGCACCAAATGACACCAAAATGCACCAAAGGTGCACCAAATGACACCAAACTGCACCAAATGACACCAAAATGCACCAAAATGACACCAAACTGCACCAAAATGACACCAAAATGCACCAAAGGTGCGCCAAATGACACCAAAATGCACCAAAATGACACCAAATTACACCAAACTGCACCAAAATGATACCAAACTGCACCAAATGACGCCAAAATGCACCAAAGGTACGCCAAATGACACCAAAATGCACCAAAATGACACCAAAATGACACCAAACTGCACCAAATGACACCAAACTGCACCAAATGACACCAAACTGCACCAAATGACACCAAAAAGGATATCAAACTGGATCAAATAACCCCAAAATGCACCAAAATTACACCAAAATGATACCAAACCGCACCAAATGACACCAAACTGCACCAAAATGACACCAAACTGCACCAAAATGACACGAAAAAATACACCAAATTACACTAAATTTACACCAAAATTACATCAAAAATACACCGAATTACACCAAAAATACACCAAATATACACACAAAATACACCAAGTAACACCAAAATTACACCAAATTTACACCAATATTACACCAAAATTACACCAAATAACACAAAAAAACCACCAAATAACACCAAAATTACACCAAAAACACACCAAAAATACACCAAATTACACCAAAAATACATCAAATAACGCCAAATATACATCAAATTTACACCAAAATTACACCAAAAATACACCAAATAACACCAAAATTTACACCAAATTACACCAAATTTACACCAAAATTACACCAAAAATACACCGAATTACACCAAAATTACACCAAATAACACCAAAAATACACCAAATAACATCAAAATTACACCAAAAGTACCCCAAATAACACCAAAATTACACCAAAAATACACCAAATTACACCAAATTTACACCAAAAATACACCGAATTACACCAAAATTACACCAAATAACACCAAAAATACACCAAATAACATCAAAATTACACCAAAAATACCCCAAATAACACCAAAATTACACCAAAAATACACCAAATTACACCAAATTTACACCAAAATTACACCAAAATTACACCAAAAATGCACCAAATTACACCAAAATTACACCAAATAACACCTAATTTACACCAAAATTACACCAAAAATACACCAAATGACACCAAATGATTCCAAGTTAAATCAAAAATACGCCATACAGACATCAAATTACACCAAAAACAAATTCTAAAATGCACCAGTTTCTGTCCTGCTTTACTGTTGGCGTTACTTTACGTCAATTCTGCTCTGGTTGTACTATATAAGATCATGTCGATATAAAAACTAATCAGTGTTATGTTATAAATCGAACTATTCACATCTATCAAAATGTTTAATTGTATACGTTGTGACAAGACATTTTCGCGGAGAAGTTCTCTTTTACGTCATATGAAAAGAAGAGTGCATGCTCAGGAACATCAAACAAACAATAATGACCAGATCGCAAATAATCAGTTTGAATATACCACGGTAAATAATGGGACACAAGTGAACAGCGCGGAGAACAGGAGACAAAGTGAATCGTCAAAATCTAATGATGAAAATGATGATAATGAAACCGAATATAGTTTTGAAGCAAGAAATGAAGAAAAGGAAGATAAAGCACCAGTATTTCAAAATCAACACGAAAATGATACAGATCTATCTAAAAGAAACTTGAATACTTTTGATGAAAGTATGATGGCTGCAGCAGAAGCAATCAGAAGTAAATTCCACGCTTTAAAAAACTCGCATAATATTCTACAATCGGTAAATGTCGAAGATAATCGATCTGATGAACAAAAGCATTTACCATCGCCTGATAACTACAAAGAAACAAGTTTTACTCCAAAGATAGCTGGTCTCTTACAAACTGCTCTAGACATATTAATGGTCAAAGAGCTTCAGAACGCATGCGCAAAGGATGAAGAACAAGAAGATAAAAATTCGGAAGAAAAGGACCAACCTTCAACATCTAATTCAATAAATGGAGAAGCTAAACGTTTCAAATATGATGATGAAAATACTAACCTTCATAATGGCCATTCGAAACCTGTTGATGAAGAAGAATATTTTGATGACACGAACCATTTAGTTGATGAACTAAGAAGTTTAGCGACTCAGACGCAAATTGGAGAAGAAATGGTTAATACTATATGTAATTTAATGGAAAGGAGTCATATTATAAATCCCAGCTTTGCGGATTATATCGAAAACGAGAAAAAACGAAGCCATTTTAATAATTTAAAGGAAAGTGACATTGGAAAGCGGATTATCTCAATAACCAGGGAATTGGAAAAGCATGATATTATTGAACCAGTGCTAAAGTATATATCAAATGATGACGAAGACAGCGATGAAAAAACATCTGCTAGCGACAACGAAGATACTGCGAGCGAAGGAGAAGCTGATGATGACGAGAATACAGTCGCCAACGATGGTGATGAAAAAATTTCGGGTTTAGGGTTATACTTACGACCCTATAGAAGATATTAAAATAAGCTATCAACATTTAATAAGTTGTTAAAAAAATCTTTGTAACTTTTCCAATAGCTGTATGTTAATTATTTTAAAATTATGTGAGTGTTGTTATTTCTTACATACCACAGTCCTTAAACAATTTTAGTAATTCGTTAAAAAAGATCACCGAAATGATTGTTTTTACAACGAAAAAAAAAAAATGTAATGTGTATTTTCTAAGCTATTAAAATAGGTAATGTTTTTGCTTGCTCCTGAATATAGGCAATTAAATCGCATTGTCCTATTAACATTCTGGTGCGATAGAACATATGTGTAAACTATGTAATTCTTGTTAATAAGTATTTACCCATGTTATTAATGATTTGTTAATTTGAAGTATCGTTTGAACAGTAATGATGTAAAACTGCTGAGCAGGAAAGGGTTAATTAATTGAATGCAGCTTAACTCCGGAAAAAAAATAAAATTTCGTAATCCAAAATTAAAGTTTTCATCCGCTCTTTAAAAATTATGAGAGTTATTTACTGTTCACCCTATATATACGCATTTATTCTTATGGTATAAAATTACATTTTCAATTCGTTTGCTTAGAAATATTTGTCTGTAATTGTTTATTATTTACATATAGTAACAGATAATTTTTAGGTGTTTTTACAAAATTAGACTGCAAATAGTTTAAAAGCAGACATGGGTAATACACAATCCAAATTACAATTTTCATCATATGGGCATTGTTTAAATTGTTTAAAACTATCGATTTTTTATTAAAAAATGTTTTAAACTGTATGAATGCTTTTATTTAGGAGTATAAAGGTTAACACAACATTAATTTTTTAATCCTAAAAAGCGTATCTTAACATAACTATCTAGGAAACCAGAATTTTCCTATCAATTTTGAGTGCTCAGTTTATAAAAAAATATGCTAGTTTTATTACACAGAAAGAAATCGTTTTAATTTCTAGTACATTATTGATGACCAAAACATTTCACGTTAAATGAATAGGTTCTTATTCGAAATAAATTTAGTATCAATAGTACTATTCTTGAAAAATAAATTTTCTAATATTGATAGAATTTTCTATTTTTTACAATCAAATTTTCATTTTGGTATAAATTTCGTTTATAAAAATTTAAACAAGTAGGTACAATCTTGCTACATATAAGATGTACTTCACATACATATACGATACGGTAACATGTGGAATGTACATAGTCAGCAGTTTGCTATATGTGATTATAACTTTGTATTATTAAAATACGTATAGGTAGTTAAGAAATTATTTTTTTATTAGATATAAATTAATACGCTATAGCGTGAACCTTTTCTATAGCGTATACCTTTAATTTCAAATTAATTTTTTATAACATTGATAATAGTTTTAAAACTTATTACTTTTGCTAGCAAAAAATCTGCATATGAATAAAAACTAACTTTATTTCTATAAATAGTCGTTTATTTAAGTTACATAAGGTTCATAATAGCAAAGAGTTTTACATAAATTATGTGAATTTTATATCGAATTATAATATTCGAGTAATGTTTCATACTTTGAATAAAGCAAGTTATAACATAATTTTTATTTTTACATATTAGACGGAAACTTTTTCGTTCGTAGTATTAGTAGCAATATATATTTTAATGACGTCATTAAAACATGCATACACACGACTTATTTAAGCAAGCTCGCACCTATAAAAGCCGGTTTTATTTTAAAGAAAAAACATTTGTTACTGAATTCTAAACCGAACAGTTCCGCTCTAGACAACGTACAATGAAGACCGACGCAGCAATTGTTGACTTCCAAGGATTTCCAAATTCAACAAATGGGAAATTCTACATAAAGGAATTGGCTGTGTTGAAATTCGATTCTTCCGAAGAAAATTGTGGTGAAGATTATATACTACAGCACTATTTATTCAAATCACCAATACCGTTTTGTGGATTAAGTGAAAAAGATCAACGCACAGCTCGCTGGTTGCGGAAAAAACATCATGGGTTCTCCTGGATGGATGGACATATTGAATACGAGGAACTACAGTACATTTTAATAAACAATCTATACGGAACTCGAATCATTTATACGAAAGGAGAAGAAAAAGTGCGCTATTTGAAACGACTACTACCATCAGCGCCCATAATGAACTTTGAAGAAATAACAATTTGCCCCAAGTTGAGAATCATAACATCAACATACACTAGCCCTCGATGCGGCCATCATTCCGGAGCAACATGCGCCATGGAAAATGTCATATCCATATACAAATATTATTGTAATAACATTTAAACATTTTTACTGTAAAATATTTCTTTTACTTAAATTTATTAAAATAAGAAAAAAATATTAAAAAAATAAAAATAAAAAAAATGTGTTTTTATTTAATAAAAAAATAAAAATTAAAATTTAAAAATAAAAAAAAAATGTGTTTTTATTTAGAGGAAAACCTGTATAAACCTTTTTTCAGATAAAAATATACAATCATATGATAAAATTCATTTTTGCATATTAGACAGAAATCTTCGCTATTTGATATCAGTTTACCTTTAGTGACGTCAGCTGACAGTTTAAACCTGTTTTTAGATAAAAATATGATAAAATTTTGAATCTAGGTACAGAGTTCGCGGTAGTTCAGATTAGAAACGTCAACTTTTAATGGCTAGTTTAACTATCAAAAAGGTTTTCGATGCCATCTATTGACAATTTTTCAAACTTACGCACAGGGATCACTATTATCCAGACTAGCAACGCTATCAAAGGTGACTGCGCCATCTGTTACGGAATTTTTTAATTCTTAGGTTAAAAAAATTTTGTTAGGTTAAACCAAATTTTGTTGGGTTCTGTTAGGTGAGATCAAGTTCCATTGGGTTCTGTTAGGTTACAAAAAATTTCACTAGATATCGTTAAGTTGGAGACCAAATTTTGCTCCACCCACCGCCGGAGGCTTCTAGAACCGCCTCGGTAGTTTTGCCTCCTGCCGAGGTCACTCAAAAAGTTGGATGGTGGGATGGTGGTTCCAGAACCGCTATATTCCTACTACTAAATACAATTCACATACAGAAAAATATATACTGAAAACTGCATTAAATTGTACTTTTCAGCTTTCGTCCATGTAATTTAAACTTTTGTAATTCATTCAACGCAAATACACCAAGGATTCTTTTTATAATACACGTGCGAGAAAGCAAGAAACATATTTCGTAATCTTTTTAAGAAAGAAAGAAATATATTTTTTATTCCTTTTAAGTATGTACTACCAATATATACAGTAGAACCTGTTTAAGTTGGACACCCGCGGTGCAATCAAAAACTGTCCAACATAAACAGGTGTCCAACATATGCAAAATACCAAAATCATCTACGCTTAGTAATTTTAAGGTTAACACTAATTTAGAATATAATGCAAAATTAATTATTTTTAAAGTAATACATATACACACATCTACGTATCAATATTTATTGAAATAAACTATCGAATAACAATCGTAATACATACATATTATAGATATTTAAACATTATCTTTCGTAAAAAAATCACTTATCTTAGTTTGTTTGGATACAATTTTTAGGAAAATTTTGCTTTCTAATTTGCTTTGAATTTTGAATAAATCTTCTAACAGTTCGCATGGGTTTTCAGTTAAATACTTAATGGCGGTATTTATACCGTTCAAAGCTTCTTCAGGGGTTGTTGGTTTCTCCGCTACTTTCTCGCACTCGTCACTAGATTCTTCGATTTCTTGTTCCTCGTCTAGTTGTAAAACATGTTGAAGAACGTCTTGATGTGTATTGAAGACATGATCGTGTACCTCCAAGTGGGCATCGGCGGTGATCATTTCTTCAGCAGTCTGTAACTGATTTGGAAACTCTGGAGGTAATAATTTAATTGCATCGCGAAGTTCTGAATCAGGGTCTTCATTATGATCGCCTTCATTTGCTTTTGGAATACTAAAACCAGCTCGTCTAAAACACTTAACAATTGTTTCCGTAGATACAGCTTGCCATGCTTCGCTGATCCATCGAATTGCATCCAAAACCGTGACTGAGTTGATAGATTCCTTGTGGTTGTTAGAAATTTCAGATTTAGCAACTAAACACATAAGCAAACTTTTGCGGTAATAAGCTTTCATTGTTCGAATCACGCCTTGATCTAGTGGCTGAATTTCCGATGTTAGATTTGGCGGTAAATAAACAAGTTTAACATTCTCGAACGATTTCATAATCTTATGACTTGTAGCATTATCTAGTATGATCACAATTTTTCTAGCAGCCTTACGCATTTGCCTGTCAATATCTGACAACCAACTTTCAAAAATATCAGTTGTCATCCATGCCCTTTTATTGTGTCGCCAAATAACGGGAAGCTCCTTACATCTCATTTGTTTAAAAGCTCGAGGACGTGCTGATTTCCCAATTACTAACGGCGTTAACTTTTCTCCGACCGAACTCGTACATAATAGAACAGTTAACCGTTCTTTAGACAATTTACCACCTTTGCATGGATCACCTTGTGCAACATAACTTTTTTTGTCTAATAAACGCCAAAAAGACCAGTTTCGTCTGCATTAAACCGATCTTCTGGCGCATAATCTTGCAACAGATTTTCCAGTTTTCTTTTCCACTCTTCCGCCTCTTCTAAGTCTGCTGATGCTGACTGTCCACACAAAGTTTTAAATTTAATATTATGTCGATTTAGAAAACTTTCTAACCATCCATTACTTGCTTGAAAATTAATGTCTAATTTTAAGGCTATCGCTTTTGCTTTTTCTTGCAGTAGAGGACCGGATACTGGAAGATTCGATGAACGGCACTTAACAAAAAAGTCATAAACTTTTTGATTTATTGCTTCATTACCAGTTTTACGAATTTTTCGTTTTCGTTCGGCGCTGCAATTCTTTTCGTAAGCTTTCAAAATTTCGTCTTTACACTTCAAAATATTCCCAACAGTTGATTTGGAAATTCCAAATTGGTCGGCTGCCTTTCTTAAACTAACACCATTCTCTACTAAGTCTATAACATTTTTTTTCTTTTCAATGATCAATTCTACTAAACATTTTCGCTTCGAACTCATGGTGCTAAATTTGTAACTAATAAATATTCAAGAGATCTGTACACATGAAATCACTGCTGATTATTGACTAATAACCATTGTGACTGCCGAGCTTTTATATTTTTAGGACATAACTAACACGTGTTTCGGTCACGTGTATAAATTCAATTATTATAACTGTCATAACATAACTAACACGTGTTTCGGTCACGTGTAAAATACATGAATGTCCAACGTAAACAGGTCAAAATATCAAAAATCATTTTAAAAAACTGTCCAAATTAGACAGGTTTCCAACATATAGAGGTGTCCAACTTATAAGTATTAATATGCATTTAAAACAATGTAATTTCGCCAGGCCAATTGAAAAGTGTCCAACTTGAGCAGGTGTCCAGTATACAGAGGTGTCCAACTTGGCAGGTTTCACTGTATTTTGTATACACAATGTTTCATGTATTAAATATAAAATGCATTTTTAATACGAAATACATTTATTTTTTATAATAGTATAAGTTATTGACTGATTATTAAATATTTTGCACTAAAATGTATTGCAAACAATTATCATATACATTTATATTCTATACGCATCGAAATCGCAAGTCATAGTTATCAATCTATATATTCTGAATTTGTATTTAAAAAGAGATAGAAATATAACTGCATTCTTATCTAATGAGGGTGTATTACAAAAAGACTCTTTGCTGTAATTAAGTGGACGAAAATTAAATCTCCAATGAAGCAGCCAATAGTAATTGTCTAAAACAAAGCTTTTTACTATTTCACAATATTTAGCTAGATTGAGAAATAAAATAAAATTTCATTTGATTTTTTCAGTTTTCGTCCAAGTGATCGAAAACTGAAGTTTTTAAGGAATTGGTTACTTAATATGCGTCCACCAAATTTTTACAACTTTATTTAAATTTTTAAAAAATTTTCATTTCTAAGTACGTTCACTGTGTCGAAAAATAAAACTCAATCACGCCATAACAGTATCAAAACTAACCGTAAAATGTCATCATGTCACTATTTTTTTTGAATATTCACACATTGTCTGCCCAATATGAAAACAACTAACTGGTTAATAATTTTTTTTGAAATACGCAAACTCTATCAAGTAAATATTTTTTATCGTTGTCACTGTTTGTGAGTCAGGAATGTAACAAATTCAAACACGTTCGGTTATCTGTTTTTTTATTACTATTATATGCTATTGTACAGTAAAATGGACGAATATTGGCCCTGAACGAGAAACTAGCGAAGCTACCCTACGTCTAGTTTTACAGTAATTTCAGAAAATGAATCAATCAGTATGTTAGAATATAGTTACGTTTTTCGACTAAGCTACTCATTGTTTGACTTTAAGCCTCTTTTATAGAAGTGTTTTTGATGGAATAAATGTTTTCTCACTATGAGATAACAATTTGTTAAACCATCTAGCACTAATTTTTCACGAATTGACACTATGCTGATAGCAAGTTTTTTTTTTGCTATAAATCCGGATTTTTGTACTATAAAATCCAGAAATGAGAAAAAAATGCAAAAACTACATTAAGCAGTACTGGTAATATAGTATTTTACTCATATTTTCAAAAAATCAATTATATTTAGGATACAAAATTTCTAGCTTTTACTTCGTGTAAGTACAATGACGTCATTCATCTCATTTGACAGCTGGTAAAAATTTGATACCGTTTTGACGGCTAATTTTAAATCCAAATGTTTTTATGGTTATAATTCTCAAGATACAAGGTATTTTAAAAAAAAAACATTTTTTATGGGTTTATAATAAAGCAATAAATAGGGCTCGGCACATTTCTGAAATTAGTCAAATAGCCTATTGTGTTTGTCCCGATGGATCTGGGCGACACTGTCTTCCTTATCCCTGTCTCTGTCTAGTCATTTGTTACCATCTGAATGTAATTTTTAATTTGTATATTATAATTTATTTTGTTAAATTTAATTTTGTATAATCAACACAATTTTTGTAATAAGTATACCAAATTGTACATATCGTCGCCGTTACTTCAATATGTCGTATGTCAAAAATAGGTCATTTTCTGTTAACAATGCTATAGTAACCAAAATCATCTTTTCTATATAATAGCCAAAATTCCAATATCTAGGACTACAGGGAAACAGAGAATGCGCACTTGAAAATATTTCGTATATCGCCATTTTTATTTGGCAATGCGTCATATGTCGTACGGTGCTTTAAAAATACAGGTACTTTA
Source organism: Brachynemurus nebulosus (assembly GCA_035578155.1). Taxonomy (NCBI): domain Eukaryota; kingdom Metazoa; phylum Arthropoda; class Insecta; order Neuroptera; family Myrmeleontidae; genus Brachynemurus; species Brachynemurus nebulosus. The sequence goes on from JAPWDM010000002.1 coordinate 1,356,599, forward strand.
ATAAACAATAAATAACACTAATAACACATCACCAAAAATCCTTGAAAATTCAATAAACAAAGCAACCAAAAAGAATTGCAGCGTAAAGAATAAAACAGCTTTCTTTAATTTCTGACAAATGCCTTTTTTTGACATACGACGTTTTAAAGTAACGGCGACGATATTCTGTTAATAACTGATAGATATGAACAGTATCCAACGGCCAACTGATTTTAATAAAGAAATACCCCTGTCGCAGCATCTGCATAACATAGCGAATTTTCAAATATTGGGCACTAGCGGATCTCATCTAAGACCTGTACCTATTTAAAATAGTTTAGCTTTCTAAGAGTAAAAGAATTTTTAAAATCGGCTGCGTAATTAGTTTTGGTATTTTTGGGACCCAAGAACCCGAACGGATTTTGTGCAGCATAGGTGTATCCATCTAAAATAATTTTGTTCTCTAGCAGTGAGAAAATTTTTAGAAACGGTTCGATAGCTTATTTCTGGCGTTTTCGGATCTGCAAGATCCCGGTGGACCTCATTAAAAAATCAGCTCGACCGTTTATTCTAGGCGGACTTTATGTAATATATATACAGTTAGCAACAAAAGTATTTGGACAAAATTTTGAGAAATTTTTTTTTTTTTAGAATCAAACTTTAAATATTACTACTAACGTTATTAATTATGTATTAAAATAAATGCTACTATTTATCTTATACTTTTATACTAAAATGGCGAAGAAAGTGAATCTCGTCTTTATTTTTATTTAGATAAAATATACAAGTAATATTTATTACATTTTAAATACCATGTTGCATCTGAAAGCCAGGAATCAAATCTAAGTCCGTAAAAGCTTCTACTACTTTGAACATAAGAGCTCACCAAATTTCGAGTTTATCCTCCAAGCCGTTTCCAATATACCGCCCTTCTCAAAACATCATAGGACACCTTAATAAAAATAATTAACTGAATAATTCTTCAATTTGTCGTTTTAATATAAACGTATTTAACATACATTCTTACGTTTATTTTAATATTATAACTCATAACACTAATGATAGTTTTCAAGGAAAATTACAATTTTTGTTCCTAATTGTGTCCAAATACTTTTGATACTTTTGTTGCTAACTATATATTTATATATATATATATATATATATATATATATATATATATATATATATATATATATATATATATATATATATATATATATATATAGAATATTTTACCTTTGTAACAGTAAAAGTATTTTCAAAACCCGTTGTGTAGCATTCTACGCCGCATTTACATCCGCAGGACAGTTGTGGACCTCAGATCACACAACCTGTACCTATCTAAAATAGTTTACCTCGGTAATAGTGAAAAAATTTTCAAAATCGGTCAGATATTTTATTTTTGACACTTTTGGGTCCCACTGACGCTGTCGGGCCTTTCATAACGTAATCTATATCTATTTAAAACAATTTATCTCTCTAACAGTGAAAAAATTTTCAAAATCGGTCGGTTATTTTATTTTTACCACTTTTGGGTCCTATGGACCCTGGCGGACCCTACATAACGTAATCTGTATCTATCTAAAATAGATTAGCTCCCTAACAGTGAAAAAATTTTCAAAATCGGTCCGTTACATTTTTGACACTTTTGGATCCTATGGACCCTGGCAGACCTTACATAGCGTAATCTATATTTATCTAAAATAGTTTAGCTCTGTAACAGTGAAAAAATTTTCGAAATTGATCGTTTAGTTGATTTTTTACAATTATGGGATCAGCAAACCCTGGCGAACTCTAACTCTAGTACTCTAACAGTAAGGAAAGGGTTCTAGGGATCTTATATAACTTATGACGGTCCGTAAGGTTCTTGTGGACATCATTTAATTAATTAATTCAAATACTTTAACTTACTAACTGTGAAGAAATTTTTGAAATCGATTGGGTAATTAATTTTTGGCCTTTTTAGGTCCCCAAAACCTTGACGGATCTCACATAAAATACCTTAAATCCATTTAAAATTGTTTAACTTTATAACATTAATAATTATTAGTAAAAATATTTTCAAAATCGACTCAATTAAAATTTTTTTCCGTGCATACATACATATTATGTTGTTTTGTTTCATATTTAATAATATTATATCATAACATAAGCTTCAATTTCTTGTTTATTTAAAATTCAATAAAAAAAAATTATCTTCATTACATAAACTTAAAAAATCTGGTTAATTTTCATTTTTCAACTTGAGACAGAACTATGCTAATTATAATGCAATAAATGAGAAACAAAACTATAATACATTATAATACATATATGTGGATAGATTTCACTTGTTCTCACAAAATTCTTTAAAAAAAATGAAATATTTTTATATTTTATAATAATGTAAAAACCCCCATTACCTAACACTATTTTTAGGTATTTCATTAAACTGCCTTATAAAAATTAATAAATAAATGAGCCACCCATTTTTTTTTTCTTAATAAGCATGAAACCAAGTTATTTTAATCCAATGAATATGTTTTTAAAAAAATATAACCCAAACATTTTGAGGTATTAATGTTTTTCTCTTGTAAAATGTTGACATATAAAAAAAACGGATAAAATATGTTAGTATCTTAAGAAAATCACCACAGACACCTAAAAAAAACACGTATGTAACCATAGAGAAATAGAGACAACATATCTATCTCTCTACTACCGAAACCAGTGTAATCAGTAAGAGATAGAAAATATGTTATATCGCGCGTTTTCTGTCTCAATCTCGCCTAAGGTTTTTTGACGGTTTTGAGTTAGAAAGTCATACATGTACATAATTCACTTCACCATATGATGCACTAAGAAATATTGCAAAATAGTTAATGGATAAAATTTTAATCCAGTAAAATTCAAACTCGTATAATAATGACCTAATTTAGTTTACTGACAAAACGTCGTATAGTTTGTGTATAATTATTTTTTGAAACAGTAACATTTTTATCAGCATACCCTCGTACTTGACCAAGATACAACTATATGACACTAGAGTTCGCAGGTGCTGTACACCACAAATCCAATAGTACGTAGTGGTCGGTGCAAATTTAAGGGTAAGTACGTAAAATCGGAAGATCAGGAGCGTCGGTAAACTTTTATTTGAGGGGTTGGTAAATATTATTTATTATCTAAACAAGTACATAATATTATATATAAATAAGTACAATACACTTCAAAAAGTGATCGAACACTCTCACCCAGGGGAGAGGGTGCCCACACTTTTGACGCCGCACTGTACTTAACGTTGTGGTACACTGCCGTGTCAAAAGTGTGGGCACCCCCCCCCCCGGGTGAGAGTGTTCGATCACTTTTTGAAGCGTACTGTACTTATTTTGTGAACGTACAGATCTTGACATTTCACTCCAACACGCGCTCGCTTAAATAAGTAGAGTACGCTTTAAAAAGTGATCGAACACTCTCACCCGGGGGGGGGTGCCCACACTTTTGACACAGCAGTGTACCACAACATTAAGTACAGTGCGACGTTAAAAGTGTGGGCACCCTCTCCCCTGGGTGAGAGTTCGATCACTTTTTGAAGTGTACTGTACTTATTGATATATAGTATATACTTGTTTATATAATAAATAATATTTTCCAACCCCTCAAATAAAAGTTTACCGACGCTCCTGATCTTCCGATTTTACGTACTTCCCCTTAATTTTACACAGACTAGTATACCATATACCATGTTTTGTCAGAAAACTAAATTTTAATTCGAGTTTTGATAATAATAATAATGATAACGCGTAGCAAATTTGAAAAATGTAGTTTCGAGAAAAACGCATTTAAAGTTTAGGTTACTGGTTAGACTATGGGAATATGCAAAAAAAGATCGTTTTATTTCACAAACTCGTATAGTTATTTATAATATAAATTTTTGGTCATTTTACGTACATGATTTTAGTTACATACAAAGGTTATATCTGTTCTACATAGAAATACACATATGAGTTTTTCAGGAGTTGCCATTCGATTTATTCCTAAAATATGCATCTATTCGAAAAAAAGTTTATACAAAAAATATTCAAAATAGAGGGGGCCATTCACGAAAAATTGTTCCAGACTTCTAGGACTCACGGTTTTTTTGAAATAGAAAAAAAATTTTTTTTTCAAATGGGAACATATGTTGAGATGTTTCTTAAAAATTAGTTTATTACTTCAAACTACCAATTATGCTAAAATTTTCATTATTTTATTTCAAATTTTTGAGAAATTGCATTTTTAAGTTTTAATTTTCAAAATCCGTGGTAAGGTTTGTCTAACCGAACGCAAAACATACGATTTATTTTGAATTTATACTAAAAAAAATAGGAAATAAATTGTAATGGTATATTCACATTAGCTTCTTACAGTAACAGAAAATTTATTAATTAAATACATTAATTATCAAAATAATTTGTAGTTTTTCCTCAAATATTCAACTTAATATTTATTAATCAAGTTATCAAATTACAAACGTTTTTGTAATATTTAATTGTACACCATATTAAAGAAGTCAAAATTTGGTACATGTGAAAATGTCATTATTAAAAATCTTGAAAGTAAATTATAGATGGTACCTGGATACGATCGTAGAACTGTCATAATATGACAGGTCTTCTTTAAATTTAAATTGTTAAATTTTTAAACTCTTTTTTTTTAAAAAGAGTAAAAAAAACAAAAAAATATTTTTAATATAAAAATTTTCAAGTATGTATGGTATCTATTTTAACAAAACGTCTGAAAAATATGTATTTTAAAATATTCATAACCTTAGTTTATTTTCCAGTAATCTGACCAGACGATCTTATCATGTTTGGAACATATTTTAATGATGTACAGGATAAAGTTGAGATGCTATCGGAATATTGCATAAAAAATCGCCTGACAGTAAATATAAGCAAATTGAAAATAGTAATTTAAAATAGTAAAAAGTATATTGATATGGTGGTGTCATTTGCTGAATATGACAGACGAGAGAATTCCGAAAGTATGCTAAGCAAAACTAAAGGAACTATGTGATGATCGAACCTAGAAAAACTCTAACTGCATTGTATCTTTAAAACAAAAGTTTACTCAACTTGGTTAAGAGGATTTGTGGGAAGCGCAGGACATGTTCAAAACAAAAACAACGCTGACCGAAGTTAGTCAGTTACGAATGTCAAATAAAATATGTACAAAAATTTTCTTCAAAGGCTGTAAACTGACTCTGAAACATGAAGAAATTTGTCAACAGTGTAACGAAGTTCTCAGTATCTTACGTACTTTCTTTTCAATTGTAAAAAGTATCCTTTTAAAAGGCAAATGTACTTGAATAAGCATATCAGTGCTGGAGGTGATCCCATGACGGCGTTATTAACCATAAGAGGGCTGGAGCAGCTGAACGACAAAAAAAATAAATTCTACATTTTGTCAAATTATTAAATAATAAAAATAAATATACAATGTAAATTCAAATTACTGTTTTATTAAAAAATCATAATTTCTGTTAATTGTTATACAATTTTACAATAAAATAATTTTCTGTTGATCAGGGCTGGGAACTATTTAAAATGATTTCATTTGAAATATGTATTTAAAATACAAAATGGCATTTTCCATTTTCTATTTTAAACAAGTTTGGTCAAACCATTTTCCATTTTGTATTTAAAAAGAAACTTTGAATCCATTTTGTATTTAAAAAGAAAATTTGAATCCATTTTCCATTTAAAATGAAAATGCATGTATACTCAAATTTATGTGCATAAATTATAGAACTCGAACTGAACGATCTGAAGTCTAACAAATTGTAAATTAAATGTAAGTTTATTTAATTGATTCAAATTTTTTATAACTGGAGTTGCAAAATCACGGGAGTTAAATTTATTACTAGAGTTGTAGTTCTCTTAAGTCAAACTTTTCTGACTCAGGTTGTGTACTGTTATCTTTAAGACACGGCAATAAAAAATGTTTTGTATTACAAGTAGATGATTTTCATAATTTAGAAGTCGCAATTGTAGCGTAGTCAAGGTTTGAATACGTCAAGGCTGAATTAAATTTTACAATATTTTAAAGTAACAATATTTCAAGAGTTAAATTTCGTTTTCATATCATGTAAGCTTTACAAGATTTTCTCAAAAGACTACCTTTATTTAATTTCAGTACGTTTAAAATTTTCTTAACTTTTTTTTTTAAATATTGATAAAAAAAATTTATAGAATTTAAAGTAAAAAAAGTATTTGGCATTAGGGTTTCCGATCTTCGATTTTTCGAATCGATTCTTTGAAGAGTAAATCGATACAGAGATCGTGAAAAATTTAGGGGATCGAAGATCGATCTTTTCGAATTTAAATTAGGATATTTTTAGTAAAAATATGATATTTTTTAAAAATTATTGTAAAATATATTTCAACTATTGTTGTCACTTTTAGCGCAAACTGGAAACCATTTTATTCATATTAAATTCAGCAGTTCATCTTCAAAGAAAATTAAAACTGATTTGTGATGACCCAATAAGAAACTTCATTAAAACTTTTATATATCTTTTATTTTCTGCAAGTACAAAAATTGAATCGATTTTCGTCAGATCGATTTTTTATAAGCCGATTTTCTTCTGCATCGATTTTTGGTTTGACGATTCCAATCGATCCACAAGATCGATTTTTTCGCCAGAGATCGGGAATCCTATTTGGCATTTTATAATCCATTTTAAATAGCTATTTTCCATTTTCTATTTTAAATATGTTCAGCAAAACCATTTTCCATTTTGTATTTTAAGTGCATTTTTGAAAACCATTTTCTATTGTAAATTCTATGAACCATTCTTCCCAGCGCTGCTGGTAGCTACGTATAATCAGTGGTAGATTTACACTACGGGCACGCGGGGCAGAAATCCCAGGTTGCAAATTTTTAGTGGGAGTTTCCTCGCGTTAACATTTCTATTTCTTGAATTTTTTCCACAGAAGTACCATCCTTTTGCAATTTTATATTAACTTCATACTGAACCAAAGCTTTACAGAATCCTATGAAATAAACATTTTCGTTACTTACATTGTAAATAATTATTTTGAAATTGTGGAATTACCGTTACCTTTTAAAATAACAATAAATATTCCTTGGAAAATATAAGAATTGGAGAGGTTATGTCATCTCGAACAATAATAAGTTATTAGAAATACTCCAATAAAGTACCTAAAACAGAATTACATAAATTATCAAAATAATTGTAAATTTAAAAAAAACACTGACATTTTAAATTAGTCATTTGTGTGGTAGAGTCCCTATAATAAATACAGTCGTGACATGTCATTCGTTTTCGGTCCAAATCAGCGCGGCAAGCTTCAAAATTGCTTGATCACATGCTTGAGTAAATATTTTTGAGTATATAATTATTGTTAATAAGTTATGAATTACTGAACAATTAAAAATTTTTAATTTAATTATTCTTTCTAGGTTAAACTAAATGATTTTTTCAGATTTTTGTTAATATTTAATTTATTTTTAATGTATTTTATGCAAACTGTGGACAGAAAATGCCGGTGCCAATCAGCGTTGAGAACACATGTCACGACTCTATTTATTATAGGAACTCTAGATAAACCTATACGGTAAAGCCATCTATGTAATATAAATACAATTACCGCTTGCTACTTTCCGTAATATTGAGGCCTGTTTGAAGTAGGCGCTCTTAAACTTACCAAAATTCACTTAAATAAATCACTTTTAAGCGCAAAAGTTCTAAAATTTAAAAAAAAAAAAAAAACAAAATAAAAATTTTTATTTTTTTATTTTTGGTTATTGTTGCTTTATTGAATAATTTTTATCAACAAATAAGTATACTATTCCATTTAAAAAAAGGTAAGTTTGTATCGTATCTCGAAAACCACAAGAGCTATAAAGCTCCTGATTATCGCAATTGGTTGCCCCCGTCGGTATCTACAACTCTTATTTGAACAATTTTTCGATTAGATCAACGGCTTGGCTGTAATAAAAATGGCAACTCCTGAAAAACTCACACGGTATATATAAATCATACTTAAACCCAATAAAAAGGTGATTTAGCTCGTATAATCTCTTAACTGGACTAATAAAAATTATTTGCATAGTTTTATTGCGTTAACTTCGAAAATTAACTGGAAAATGTTGAAATTGATAAGGCATGTGTTTTTATGAATAAGCATTGATCAAATGCAAAAGAGACACATTCAGCAAAAACTGTTTAATATATATATATATATATATATATATATATATATATATATATATATATATATATATATATATATATATATATATATTATTTATTTATTTATTTATTTATTTATTTATTTATTTATTAAGTAAGGAAACATTAAATGCGAGGTGAATTTAAACTGGAAAACGATCATTCTATTAATAATAATAATTTTTGTTATCTACGATATATATATATATATATACAGGGTGTAAAGTAAATAACTCTCCGCCTTTTGACAGATGGTTTATCTCGATGTATAATTGCCGAAGACATGAATTTTTTTTTGGAATTCGCTATCTGAAAAAATCGCATCCCAGCCCGCTCGTCGTTTAATATAAATTTTCCTGAATACGCCTCTGACCAAACTAAAATTATTCGCACCCTGTATAATAAAAAAAATTTTTTTTAATAAAAAAAAAAAATTTTTTTATGTTACTATATATGTAAACACACGTAAACATGTGTTGATTATCAAACTCATATGTACTGTATTGTACAAAGAAAAACGAACACGTTTTTAATAAATTCTGATTAAAATAAGTTTATGAAATATTTTTTTTAGTTTTTAAAATTTTGTAGTTTTTTATATCACAGTACATTCTAAATATTGCAAAAACCATAACTCTGATATTAGTATCTGCATTACACATTATTAATTTAGTAACAAATTACATTAAAAACTACATTTATGAATTACCAAACAAACCAAAAAAAGAACACAACAAAACAACGAAAAGTTACACAAAAAAAAACTTCCATTAGTTTCAAAAATTAAAAAAAATCTTTTAACTGTCATAAAACACGAATTTTTAATTGTTGGTAATTTGATACTTGGGTACACAATTTTATTTTAGTACTATCTATAAAAAGTAAATATGTATCTGTTTTAGTGGTATCCAAATTCTGTACAGTGTTTTCCATATTCAATAGTTTTGCAAGTAAAGTACATGAGACAATAAACACAAATTAATAACAATGTCTAATAACGCTTTAGTTTTCTCTCTCATTTTCTCAGTAAGATCAAAAAAAATTTTTCAATGATTTTCAAAAGTTAAAAGCACAGCTAGTATTATCAGAAGGAACGCAACTATCTCTTTCCTGTAACCACCAGTGTGCATTTCTAGGCTAACTTTCGAATAACTTTATACTTTCCAACTTTCAATTGGCATAAGTGCGAAAATCGTATCAAATTCCCTTTTTCTATGCAAGTTTACGCAAGAAACTTAATTTTCGATATAAAAGTCACGCGAGCGGAACTCAAATGTATCCTTAAATTTCTTAAAATTTTCATATCTTTCAGTACTCCCCGAGGCGTAAGTGTGAAAATCGTGGAAGGTCTTCTGTTATTACCTCCCGGTCTGTAATGTTCGTTTGTACATTTTGATTTTGTAATTTGTAAAAATAAACTGATTTAGAAAATAGGTAATTTGATATTTATAACATTAAATTTGAATAAATTGATTCAAAATAATATTATTTTTTATAATTTTCCAAAAATAATGGAAAAATTAATAATAAGTATTTTGTATCTTTCGATTTTAAGATTATAATTTCTTAGGATTTTATTTCAAATAGGCATGGGATTTGATACTTGTAAATTTGAATAAGGGAAAATAGATCTCAACTTACTGAAATTTATTTTTCGTATCCTTCAAATAATAATCGATAAATTAAAATTATATTCGGTATTAACGAATACCATTTTTAAAGAGCTTTTCAATGCTGTACCATAAGTGAGGTCTTATAACTAAAAAAAATAGGTTCGGAGACGCTGGAGCTTACTGGATTGGTTGCAAAAGATCCTCATGTTGGTCATATTGGTTCCCCCTCCATGTCCTAGAAACGGTTTTGAGAAATTTTAATTATCCTTTACAGTGCTACAGATATAAGGCCGGTTTGTATTTAAATTGACACCTTGTACAAATTTTTTATTTGTAAATGTTTTGAAATATGTATCAGCTGGTTTTATAAACAGACTTTTGAGAACACACTACTGACCTAATTATAAATAAGCTGTTCGTATCATCAGCCACCACAAGTTAATAAATAGGTTTCATGTACAATGACGAAAATAAAAATTTTAATTAATAAATTTTTAGAGTTTTTTTTTAATAAAAGCTTTTATAATCAACATCTTTAATATGGAGTATGCTAAAATTTAACTACTATTGTAGCAATACTAATTTGAAATGAAAGTTTTAACAAGAAAAAATAATGTTAATTTATCTTATTTTTGGAAGAATGAATTTTTGTACGTGTTAACAAAAAGAACATAGATTCTATCTACTTAACGAAAAATATAATGTTTTTTATAATTTTGAATTTGAAATGGTTAATTATTGTTAATTGACTATGATAATTATTTTCTGATAGTATTAAATATGTGAGAGAACTGTATTAACACTTTCAGTCCCATGGCTTCGGCATCCGAAACCAAACAAAACATCCTCAGAGGCCGACCGCGATCAATATTTAGAATAATAAACAAAACACTTAAAAATACATACTTATAAAAAGGATTTTATGTTATTCTAATAAAAATAATTTATTACTACGTACCGGACACTTTCCATTTTTTGTACATATTATGTATTAAATATACATAACAATATGTTTTATTATCAAAATATCTAGGCTGCATCTTTTATTTACAAATAATATTTGTATCCACATACGTATGAATGTGTGTATTGTATGTTTGCATGTGTATGTGTATTTTATCAAAAATAATAACTATGTATGTACTTATTTTCTGACCTGCCTAACACGTACATGTTGAAGCATTTAGTGTTCTGTGGAATCATTTTATGAACTTGTTTACATAAATTTGTTTAAAAATATTGTCGGCTTCCGGGGAAGTTTACTGTGAAAGTGCTCGGGCCTCATAGTGTTATAGTTGATGTAAGTCAGTTGAAATAGGTTACAAATGTTTGCTAAATTTAAAATTATGAAATATGACGTAAAATTTGTTCTATTACAAAATATGTTAAAATTGTTTTGTATGCTACTGTACAGTTAATTTCAAAAGATTCCGTAAATAAGTACATAAACATATTTTGTTGACAAAAAGTTCAACATTCAAAAAACCAAAAACAAAAATATGTTAGGCAGTCAGAGCCTGATTAAGGTTTTTTTTCTAAGGGCCATTTTTTAACAAGTTTTTGACAATCAAATATTTCTGAACTGAAACAGAATCAGAACAAATTAACTAGCAAAACTCAATTAGTAAACTGAGACCTTTCTCCCCTATTTTTTCGGAGAGTTATATATTTTACACCCTGTATATATATATATATATATATATATATATATATATATATATATATATATATATATATATATATATATATATATATATATATATTCCAGAAGCAGTTGTATCAGATAACAATCCCTTTGATAGTAATGAATACAGAGATTTTGCTAAAAAAAATTAACTTTTCAATAATTAATATTAGTTCGTACCATTCTCAAAGCAACGGCTATGTAGAAAAAGGGGTTGATATCACTAAAAAAATGCTTAAAAAATGTTTGTATGAAAATAAATGTGATTATAATACCTATTTAATGAATTATAGAAGTATGCCTCTTACTGATTTAGGTGTTAGTCCTGCTCAGTTGTTTTTAAACAGACAAATAAGAACTAAAATTCCCATAAATCAAAAATTGTTAAAATCAAAAGTTGTAAATGTTAACAAACAACGTTTTAAAAGCAAAAATACTCAAATAAAATATTATAATCGAAATGCAAAGCCAGAAATAAGATATTATGAAAATCAAAAAATATGGCTATGGGATAAAATTAAAAGAATTTGGGAAAAAGCCAAAATTATTAAAAAATTAAAAGAACCTCGTGCCTATTTAGTAAAAACAGAAAAAGGGGGGATAGTACGCAGAAATTCAAAATTTATTAAAAAATATTATGATTACAATGATAATTTCTCTAATGAAAATGACACCGCGGATAATAACAATAGTTCAGTTAATGTTAATAATAATGAAAATCAAAAGTCACAAGAAAATAATAATGTTGTAAGCAGTAATGTCAATAATACTATTAATGATACTAGAAGAGGGCGTCAAATCAAAAAGCCTGAAAAACTTAATTTGTAGTTGTATAATTAAAAAAAAAAGGGCGTGTTATATATGTGTCAAATAATACATAATTTAATTTATAATTATATTTATATTTAATTATAGTTTTAAATAGTTATAAGATATCACCACTATACAGTAACGGAAGTGAGGTGATATTTTAAGAGATACAAGACAGTGGTAGAATCATGGACGCCCTCATATAAGGAACATAAAAATACTATGTACAAAAAACAACATGTACTTTATCTGTGTAATCTTACTTTATTATAATTAAATTAAGTAATAAAATAATAGTGTTCTTTTATTTTAAAAGATCAAAATAATAATTAAAACAATATATATATATATATATATATATATATATATATATATATATATATATATATATATATGTATGTATATATATATATATATATATGTATGTATGTATATATATATATATATATATATATATATATATATATATATATATATATATATATATATATAGCGTATCTGACAAATGTAGCCAATTGAAAAATTCGCAGGAACGTGACTAGCAGCTACCTGTTTGATAGATACTTTGTTCGACTAACGGAGAGCAAGAAATCGCCCAATAACAATACCTCAGATCGACTGCCGCCAAGTGGTCAGGTCTAATGTAGATACGCACTCTTTACCGATGGTATATACGCGGATTTGCACTATCCCCGATATATATATATATATATATATATATATATATATATATATATATATATATATATATATATATAACTTTATACGCCACGATAACTTTCGTTTAGTGTTTATGAAATTTTGTGTGCGAACTAAGAGCCGGATTGGTTCGGCTACGTACGTCAGCTAGACACGTCGGATGCCCAGAAGTAGGTTTTCTGGCCATTTTTTATCATTCGATCCTATCATTAGACAGTTCGATTTTTACATCATTGAAAGGCAAAAAAAAATTATGAAGAAAATATTCTTATAATTTTCTTTCTATCTTAAGTATTTTTCGAGAAAATTGTAATTTTTCACATTTGTATTAATTTATATATATATATATATATATATATATATATATATATATATATATATATATATATATATATATACAAGGTGGTCCAGAATTATGTACCGTAATTGCTAGAGCTGGTAGTACGTTCAAAAATAATGGTACCTGTTCATGTACACTTTTTTTCAAAACTCAATAATAAGGGAGATACAACTCTGTAAACGGGTGAAACGAAAACCATTATTTCTTAAATATTTTCCAAACGCTTTTGAATAACGGATTGATATTTTGGGAGTACTTATTTTGCGTTAGTAGGATTAAATTTATGTCAACACTTATTCCACCACTCATGACTAAGGGGTGGTTTTGGGTGGTAGGTGTGAGTTATCACGTCTTTTCTTTTTTAACTTACAATTATTTAAACAAGATCCTTGATAATATGATACCCCAGACAATTTCACGCAAAAAAGGTATACTCGTTACATTTCGATAAATATTACCGTTTTCGAGTAATTTAAAGTAGAAGTATCTATTTCCAAATTATCCCCTAATCATAAGTGATAGAATAATTAATACCATAAATTTAATTATCTTAATGTACATACGTACCCCTAGATTATGAATCGAGTAATCAAAAGCGCCCAAAATTGTTTTTAAAAGAAGAAGTTAGTTTCGTTCCATCCCTCTACATTTTACCCCTCTGCTTTATCTCCCTTATTATTGAGTTTTGGAAAAAAGTGTAGATGAAAAGGTACCATTATTTTTGAACATACTATCAGCTCCAGCAATTACGGTACATAATTCTGGACCACCCTGTATATATATATATATATATATAGATATATATATATATTCTGGACCACCCTGTATAGATATATATATATATATATATCGCACATTGAGAATAAAACTGTTGCAACTGCAAATTTTTCGTTTTTGAGATTTTTAAATCATTGGATTCAACTACATTAAAGCTATCGATTGGTGAAATTTTCATCCTAAAATTCTAGAAAATAAAAAAGTTATAGTGCATAAACTTTTTTTAAATTTTAACAACCTAAGAATAAATGGTTTAAAAATTTTTTGTTGTATGTGCAGTTGTAACAAAGCGAAAACAGAAAATTAACTTTTTATTTATATTGAAAAAGGTGGTATGTATGTGTTTTCATTTATTAAGTGCATAAACATGTACCACATGTTAGAGTGGATTGTAGGTACGTTCAGAACTATACACGCATTTTGATATCCTTTTGTTATTATTTTACAATGTTAGTAAATAATGATGTATTCACAGTTTAGTCACATTTAATGTTTATTGAGTTTAAACGAATCCTTTCGTAGCATTATTGTTGTTAAAATATAATAATAATAATATTTTAATTTCAAAATATGGGCGCTGGTAAAGAAAAAATTAGTTTAACAACTCTTTCGGAATTTAATCTTATAATTTAAACAATTTTAACCATTCAATTTAAACAGTTTAAACCATATAATTTAAACAATTTAAACAATTTTATCCATTTAAATAATGGATAGTTTCTGTTTTTCTGTTTTAACTGTTGCTGCTATTTCGGAAATATATTTTAATTTAGACGAAACTTTCCCAAATAATAATACTAATGGAAATTTACCAACATCTGTTTTGGAAGGAAAGGAACGAAAGCGAATCGCGATTTACGGGCGACAAATATACAAAAAGGTTTAATTAATACAGTCAGAATTAATACAGGTCAGAATATTATTCACTGAAAACTTATTCACTGAAAATTTTTCCGGCAAAAACAAAAATTAAATCAGGATATTCCGTACAAAAATGTAAACTAAAATGTGACACTAAAATATCTGAATTTAATCGGAATATTTGTATAATAAAAACAGACAAACGTGGGAAAATCTTCAGTCGGCAAAATATTGATATATAAAAGAAATTGTAAGAAACCATATAGTAAATTAAAATCCAAAAACAAAATAAAATTGTAGCAGCGAATCCCTAATAGTTACATATTCCTAATAGTTATAATATAAGAAAAGAAGAATAACATAATATTTTCAATTAAATGTGTTTAATTACTTTTTTTACTACTTAATGTCTAACAAATTATTATCAATTGATTATAACGGCTTAATTTATGCTCTATTAGTCCCATTGATTCGGTCGGTAATAGAATATTTTCAAAAAAATTAGTTTTTCATACTTTTCGAAAACGTAAAGTTTTGATCGTAAATATCTCATAAACGATGCATCATAGCTCAAAAATAACGAAATTTTTGAAGGCTTAAGCGAAGCAAGTTGTGGGTATTCCGAACATACTGGGACTATCAAAACTTACTTTTCGTTATCGAAAATTATCGATAACTCATCATAAACTGTTATTCATCATAAACTGATTATAATTGAATGATTCGGACTCACTAGTCAAATTGGTTTTGTCACCAATAAAATATTTAAAAAAAATTAGTTTTCAATACTTTTCGAAAACGTAAACGTTTAATCGTAAATATCTCGTAAACGGTGCATCGTAGCTCAAAAATAAAGAAATTTTTGAAGGCTTAAGCGAAGCAAGTTGTGGGTATTTGTAACATATTGGGACTGTCAAAACCTATTTTTCGTTATCGAAAATTATCGATATCGAAAAAAACGATATTTTTAAAATTTTAACGTGTAAATTTCTACATTTTCGTTATCATTTGTATTATAAAATTCTCTACAATTTTTGGTAGCTTTTATTTCCAGTATTTTTTTTTATAATGACGGATTTAATTTACGAGATTTTTTATCTGCATAAATTGAATCCCCGTGAAACGGATATTTACGTAAATTGAGGGATCGGTGTCGCGGTCTTTAATTAAAAACACATTTGTAAAATAATACAGTTAATTGTAAGTAATCGTAAAGTACAGCTAATTGTAAGTAATATTAAAGTAATTGTAAATCGGTATATTCCCGGGAAAATTCCCAATGGGAATTTTCCCGTTGCCCATCTCTGTCTGTAATACAGTTATGGAATGTGTTACCTTAAACAATTACAATTAAAAAATTATATAAAGCGAAATTTTCAAAATTTCTGAAAAGTATTAGTTGCAGATACAACTTTGAGTCACCAACAAAAAGTAATATTTTGTGAAATAATAAAGAAAAAATGTATTATTTGCAGGTATAACGGGTAAAGGAAATCTAACCGGACCACATTGATTCTTCTACCTGCCGGCGTGTCTTTTTCAACATTGAAGATTGTTTTACGATCATTGAAGGGTCCATCTATTGTTATGTGAACTACCCAACTAGTATGGTGATGGTGGCCCGCTCTGATTATTTGAGGAACATTTTGAAAAATAAATATTACAGTTGTATGCAAGTATAACTGTACAGTTACTAAGTAACTGCATAAGTAATATGTGGGTAGTAATTATTAAAAGTTAATTTAAATTTATTAAATTACATTTCAACACACAACAATTATGTACCAATTACAATATAGTTGAGAAAAGTAAATTTGCAATTTTTAGGATGTCTTCTGTACACTTTGATAAAGTTTTTCTCTAGTCGCTTAAGATATATGATAGATTACTGAATTCGTTAACAAAAACCTATTCATTTACCAAAAGCGACCGAAAAAAGGCCTTGCCTTGTACTAATTCTATAACTTAAATCGATTTCGTCATTTTTATTACATTTTTATTTATATATTTATTTATTTATTTTACATTCAATTTTTTTACATTGAATTGTTGATGTGTGATTAAATTTTCGATATTTTTTTAAAATTAAATTCCTGATAGGTATGTGAAATGCAAACACCAGGTTAAAAAATATATAATGGTATAAAAACACCAGGTCGGTCAAAAATAGTGCTTTGTGATAAAGAAGCTAGCTTTTACAAAAGTTTTATCAGTCTAAGGTGTTTACCTAAAATATTTGTACTTTTCTATTTCGCATATCCAAAATTTCACGTGGAGGAAACGTGGGCGGGCCACAATGGTTTTACTACCTGCAGTCGTTTTTCAAGATGTTCATATTATGACCCATTATTATTACAACTTGGAAATTTCCCAATTAAAAATAACCCGCTGTAGTTTTCTACGGGACAGTCTTTTTGTCAGACAGCGTATGACAAACATCGAAGGACTGTGTGTTGCATTTACTTGTTACTGTTGTTTGCGTTTATTTGTATATTTCGATATTTGCTTAAAAGAGGTGGATATGGAATTTTATAGTATGAATTCTTTTCTTCAATACATCCAGAAGTTTGGAATACAAAAATGTTTACAAGATTGGAAATTAGTGGCAAAATCAAAAAATTGTGATAAATGTAATGGAAAAATGTACGTAAATAACTCAAGAAATGGTAATCTCATCTACCAGTGTGGGAGTAGAAATTGTAGAGCCAAAAAAAAAAAAAATATTCCAGACAATACGATTTTTGGAGTGGCTCGAATTCCACCTACAACTTTTTGTGCGTCAAAGAATATAAGAGGTCCTACAAACTGGATAATTTATTTTTCTCAATTATATTGGTACAAAAATTTTGTCGGTTGAAATGTAATTTAATAATATTTAAATTAACTTTCAATAGTTGTTACTCACATTTACTTATGTTGTAACTTAGTAACTGTATAGTTATTTTTGCGTACAACTGTAATATTTTATACATAATGTTTCTCAAACAACCACAGCGGGCCACCATAAACATACTTTTTAGGCAGTTCGTATAACAATAGACTAAACCCTTCAACGATCGTAAAACAATCTTCAATGTTGAAATGACACGATTGCAGGTAGTAAAATCAATGCGGCCCGCTTAGATTTCCTTTACCCTAAACAGAATGCAACTTTTTGTAAAATAACTAAAAAATTTGTGGTTGCAACTGCAATGAAAATTGAAACTATGAATTTTTTCGACAAAAATTTTATCACAACATTTAAAACTAACAGTTAGAATGAACCTGACAAATTTTCAAAGTTCTAAGATAATTTGGAAAAAATGTATTTTGTATAATTATGTGGTACATTCCTATTTTCAATAAGTATGCAAACTTTAGTTGGTATTTTAAAAACTAACTCATAAATAGTATATAGAATAATTTTTACCTTTATTTATTCGTGCATACTCGAATAATTCGTTTAGAATGTTATACGAAATTTAGTAAAATTACAACCCTTTAACAAATCCCAACTCTACCTGTTAATAGTCAGGGTTGTAAAAAAATATATGAATTACATTATGGCTTTACACAAATTGGACTAGTTTTTATTGGATATTAAAATGGAATATATATTGTTACAGGATTATAAAAAAATGTATGATTATAAGAGGGAAACTCGAGTGAAAGAACATACAAAAATTATTCTGCAGAGACGTTAAATCTATAAACTGATATGGTAAAAAGTAAATAGATACTACGTAGTTTATGAATGAGAATGTCTGTGACTGGTGGTACAGAAAGTGTAGAAAAAGTATGCGATTTTATTATTTTTTAGATTGCTTCGAAACAACTGTAATATCTTGAGCTCAAAGGGACTAAAAGTAGCACTTTACTCCCTATTATGAGGAACTAAATCATGTCTTTTAGTCCCGGAATTGCAAAAAATATAGTTTTTTTATTAATTCCTGAAGAAGTGTAGGACTAGAAGACTTCTCTAGACTAAAAGCCCTACGAATGCTGCGCAAAACGGTACACCAAGAAAGGTTTGTCTCTTTACTATAAGTGAAGCAGATATATAGTGTTCAAAATGTTCACATATATAGATATACACATAAAGGCAATAAGGGTAACATAAGTGTGATAAAAATAAAAAATAAAAAGTTTTGTACATACCAGATCCGTAATAATAAATGCACATATAACCATATCACTTCAAGTTAAAAATATTTTTAAATATTCATGTTATGATATCGTTTCTGAGAAAAAACATTGTGAAAAACGCACATATGCTGTTCAAAACTAAATATGTATTTAATTATCTAATATATTAATTTATTATTTTGTATAAAAAACACATAAACATATGACAATTTAAAGATTTGAAAATAATATGTACATACGTGCCTAAAAGCATATCAATTAATGTTTAAATAAATCAGAATATATGTCTTACATGAAGATATATATATAAATTATGTACGTATTTCTTTTATTTAAAAAGTTGCATTATAATGATATCGTTTTTGTAAGTAAAAATTTTGAATTCAAATATCTAAAGGAACAACTGTATACACTACATTTTAGCAAAAAAAAAAACTTGTGATAAGGTAAACAAATAAGGTTCCATCTCTTTCTCTGTATTCAGTTTCTAAAGTAACCTTATTGCAAAGCAAACGTGTTCCTTATTTTAACTTTTTGTAGAAATAATAAATAATACATAAAATATTAAAAATACAATTTAACTTTTAATTAATTATTTAAATATAGAAGTCAATGTTGTTTGTAATGTAATAAAAAAGAAATAAAAATAAAAATAAAAAAATGTTATGAGTATTATTTGTTAGTTTGAAGAAGCACTAAGGGTACGTTTAGACTACGACACAAATTGCGACACAAATGTCAAACATAAATTTCTTTCTGTCAAACATAAATGTCTGGATAGTATCTGTACATAAATGTACGGTATTTGTATCCGAGCTACTCACACGCAAAAAAAATTCGAGAACGAAACAGCTAGTGCTTGGTCACCATGAACCTATCTCTCTTCTGTGAGTGTACAGAACTTGTCTATAAACTTATTAGCAATAAGAGACATTTGGACACAACGTATTCACACGTCACTGATTCAACACTAATTATGGTGTCCGCAATAAATATCGCAATTAGAGACACATGCATGCCACAATGCCATATAGACATTCGGTGTATACACCGAGTGTACGGTGTATAGTGTCGTAGTCTAAGCGTACCCTAAAAATGCATTAAATTCGGATAAAACGTTATTACCTATCTCATTTGTTGTTTATTTACTTATCTATTTACCGACACAGAAGAAAATGAATCTCTTAGTGACAAAGAATTTTTTAATAAATTTAATGGAACTATGGATACATAATTTTATACAAAGATAATAAATGATATTTATTGTTAATATAATTATCCGGAATTTACTTTTTTTAAATCAAGTAATTACACTTAATTGACTTTTAATGACAATATATGTATTATCGATCACTAAATTTATTATTAGTATGTACTTTAAGAAATTTGTTTATATAGTGAAGTATGATGAATTTATGATTCTATCATAAATTAATATTCTCTCAATGTGTAGTGTACCCGTATGTCCGTCATTATGATCAGCACCAGTGTTGGGCGCAATCGATTACATGTAATCGATTACTTGTAATCAGATTACATGTAATCGCGATTACATTTTTTTTATTGTAATCATGATTACATGTAATCCAATTACTTGTAATCGGGATTACATGTAATTTGATTACATGTAATCTGATTACATGTAATCGTGATTACTTGTAATCAAATTACAAATTACTTTTAGTAATAACCAATAAGTACATCAATATGGATAAGTATTTCTGTTCTCCTAATACTCGTAAGGTATTGAAAAACTGTTTTTGGATATCAAATTCATAAAAAAACCTTAAGTAGGAGCGTAGGTAGATAGGTAGTTGTTTAGTCTTGTGATAATTAGAGTGCGGACATTGGTCCGAATAAACGGGTTCCTAAAGGAATTTTTTATAGTTTATTTGCATATGTGTATGTATACTATAAGATCAAAGCATCCAAATAGTTTTGAAAGAATATATACATTACATACCAGCATTTACCCGCGGCTTCGCTCGCGTGGCAGTAGCAGGTTGTGCCGGTTAGCGGGTTATAGACACACTACGTCGTCAAAAGTATGGGGACACCTTAACCTGTGTGGGGCGCACACTTTTGACACGGCAGTGTACCGCAACGTTAAGTACAGTGCCGCGTCAAAAGTGTGGGCACCTCCTGGGTTAAGGTGTCCCCATACTTTTGACGACGTAGTGTGTGCTAGAGGCCCAACCTTTATTTCCTTTTAAACAAAATTTTTTCACTATCGAATTTTTTTAATTCGTATTATAGCATTTTTTTGTTCGTATATCTTAAGCAAAAGTAATCGTAATTTTGTAATCAAATTACTGAAACGATTACTTTTTTTGTAATTCAGAAACGATTCCAGAATGTAATTGTAATCAAAAATCTTCGATAACATTTTGTAAATAAAATTTGTAATCTGATGACAAATTACAAAATGTAATTTGTAATCGAAAATCACTGATTACATTTTGTAATCGTAATTTGTAATCTGTAATTTGATTACATTTTGCCCAACACTGATCAGCACTATAAGCGGTGCTGTGACTCTATAAAAGTCATCCAAATAAATAAATCAATTAAGTCAGTTCCTCAAATACGTGTAAACAGATTTAGTGTGAGGACCACAGAGTAATAGAGACAAGCATTTCTATCTCTATACTACTGGATCCCGTGTAACCACTAAGACCGTATGTTAAATGTTTCATGTATTAAATATAAAATGCATTTTTAATACGAAATAAATTTTTAACTAATTATTAAATATTTTGCATTAAAATGTATTGCAAACAGTAGTTACGTTTGGGGCATTCTAGAACCACCTCCTTACCTCCCGATTTTTTGAGCGACCCCGGGAGGAGATAACTCGATTGGGGCGGTTCTAGAGGCCTCCGGCGGTGCGTGGAGTAAGGTGAACGAAAATCTTTTCTAACCTAAGTGAACCTAACGGAACTTGATCTAACCTAACCGAACCTAGGAAATTTGGTCTAACCTAACTGAACCCAACAAAATTTTTTCTAACCTAACGGAACCCAACGGAACTTGATCTAACCTATCGCAACCCAACCAAATTTGGTCTAACCTAACCTAACCTAACCTAGCCTAACAAATTTTTTTTCTAACCTAACCTAATCTAACAAAAATTTTTTCTAACCTAACCTAACCTAACAAAAACTTTTTTTCTAACCTAACCGAACCTAAGAACTGAAAATTTCCCTAATAGATGGCGCAGCCACCTTCGAGCCCTGTAAATTACAAGTTTTCACTACTAGATGGCGCTCGTAGTCTGAATACTAGCGATACCTGTGCGTGAGTTTGAAAAATTGTCAACAGATGGCACCGAAAATCCTTTTTGATAGGTAAAAGATGGCGTTGCTAGTCTGAACCACCGGGGAATCTGTACCTTGATTAATAATTTTATCATATTTTTTATCTAAAAACAGGTTTAAGCTCGTATAAATTGCCAGCTGACGCCATTAGAAGGTATACTGATATTAATAGCCAAGATTTCCGTCTAATACACAAAAAAATTTTTATCATATGATTGTATATTTTTATCTGAAAACAGGTTTATACAGGTTTTCCTCTGAATAAAAACACATTTTTTTATTTTAATAAAATTTATTTAAAATAAATATTTTACAATAAATATTTAAATATTAAAAAATATTTAATGTTCGATTACTTTGTCTATTTCACGAATTAAAAATTTTTAATTCGTGAAATAGACAAAGTAATCGAACATTAAATATTTTTCAATATTTAAAATGGAGTTTCACAAAGTAAATCTCTCAACAGTGAATTATTTAAATATTTAAATGTTATTACAATAATATTTGTATATGGATATAACATTTTCCATCGCGCAAGTTGCTCCAGAATGATGGCCGCATCGAGGACTAGTGTATGTTGATGTTATGATTCCCAACTTGGGACAAATTGTTATTTCTTCAAAGTTCATAATGGGCGCTGATGGTAGTAGTCGTTTCAAATACCGTACTTTTTAAATATGGTATCGTTGCTTTGTCACTTTTCACAGCAAAATAACAGAAAAACACGAGTCGACTTTCGGCTTTTACACCATCATCAGGTGAAAAACTTAACTAAAAATTGCTCTTTTTGGCGAAAACTATTTATAATATAGATCGGAGCAAATAATGCATTGGTGGGGGATGCTAGAGACAGAGACAGAGACAGATACAATCACAGTATACAATAAAATTAAAAATTTTTGTATTGTTTGCAAAGGTAGTTTACAGCGAAATTTATTTTTAAAAACTGGTTAGGTCCAATATTATTAAATTGACCGGAGCACACTGGGGAAAACCAGACACGTGAAAACAGCGGCGAACGACAATTACCAGAAACAAAGGAAATCATACAGACATCTGTCTGTTGATATGCACGAGGGGTTACACCCAGCAGGTAGCTGCTTTTGTTAAACTAAAAGGTTTGTTAAATGAAGTAAAATCAAAAATATTGTAAAAAGACTATTTAAATATTAATTACCAGGAATGGATAAAATTTTTAAAATGGGTCCTATCAACTAAACTATTCGAAAACAAAACGTGAGATGCATCGTGTTATAGATTTAATAAAGGCGATTTGTTTAAATCAATTTGGTCATTCAAGATGACATGGTTTGGATCTTTGTTCAATTTGTTGATTTCCAGGGCTTCCAAAATGTTGAGTTTGCGGCCTTTTTTACAAATATGTAATATTTTGGGTTGTTGATCGGGTTTTACCGAATTCGGTAAAACCCGAATTCGGTTTGGATCTTTGTTCAATTTGTTGATTTCCAGGGCTTCCAAAATGTTGAGTTTGCGGCCTTTTTTACAAATATGTAATATTTTGGGTTGTTGATCGGGTTTTACCGAATTCGGTAAAACCCGAATTCGGTAAAACCCGATCAACAACCCAAAATATTACATATTTGTAAAAAAGGCCGCAAACTCAACATTTTGGAAGCCCTGGAAATCAACAAATTGAACAAAGATCCAAACCATGTCATCTTGAATGACCAAATTGATTTAAACAAATCGCCTTTATTAAATCTATAACACGATGCATCTCACGTTTTGTTTTCGAATAGTTTAGTTGATAGGACCCATTTTAAAAATTTTATCCATTCCTGGTAATTAATATTTAAATAGTCTTTTTACAATATTTTTGATTTTACTTCATTTAACAAACCTTTTAGTTTAACAAAAGCAGCTACCTGCTGGGTGTAACCCCTCGTGCATATCAACAGACAGATGTCTGTATGATTTCCTTTGTTTCTGGTAATTGTCGTTCGCCGCTGTTTTCACGTGTCTGGTTTTCCCCAGTGTGCTCCGGTCAATTTAATAATATTGGACCTAACCAGTTTTTAAAAATAAATTTCGCTGTAAACTACCTTTGCAAACAATACAAAAATTTTTAATTTTATTGTATACTGTGATTGTATCTGTCTCTGTCTCTGTCTCTAGCATCCCCCACCAATGCATTATTTGCTCCGATCTATATTATAAATAGTTTTCGCCAAAAAGAGCAATTTTTAGTTAAGTTTTTCACCTGATGATGGTGTAAAAGCCGAAAGTCGACTCGTGTTTTTCTGTTATTTTGCTGTGAAAAGTGACAAAGCAACGATACCATATTTAATATGGATTTTCACAAAGTAAACCTGTCTAGTATTAATTACCGTACTTTTTCTTCACCTTTCGTATAGATGATTCGAGTTCCGTGTAGATTGTTTATTAAAATGTATTGTAGTTCCTCATATTCAATATGTCCATCCATCCAGGAGAACCCATGATGATTTTTCCGCAACCAACGAGCTGTGCGCTGATCTTTTTTGCTTAATCCACAAAACGGTATTGGTGATTTGAATACATAGTGTTGTAGTATATAATCTTCTAAATTGCCGCGTCGGTCTTCATTGTACGTTGTCTAGAGCGAAACTGGCTGATTTATAATCGGATTGCGGCGTTTTATACATATTTTGTAACAATATTCGTCAATTGATTATATTGAACACACGATCATGTAGTAGAAGATAGAATGCTGATGTATTCTCTGGCACCTCCTTCAACGTTTTAAATTCAATTCGAATATCCACTGGTCCACTTTTCAATGATTCGTTTTGATGAGAACAATCGATAAATATGATTGGAGCGATATTCTTAAATTGTGTTTTGCTTAAAAGCGGTTCATTCTTCTTACAATCATAATATGCTTGTTGAAATTTCGAATACATGTGATACGCTATTGCATATCTATCATTATTGAAATCCAAATTCAAATCTATGTACGGGTATTTCGCAGAATTTAAAAAAACTTTAACGTCTGAAAGTTCACAGTGATCGAAAATACTGGAATGTTTATCTTTTTATTTCGTCGATCCGTTTGTAGAGCGAATTAAGCATTAATTTATACGCGGGAACATTTTATTTCATTTTTTTTAATATTACGAAAATTGTGAAAAATAAATCTGTAAAAATACTGAATGATGCAATAATTTATGTTCTTACGCAATGTACTGATTAAATGCTTAAAATTCATTAAAAAGTATTTTTAACAAAGAAAGTTATTATAGTAAATGTTTAAGTTTCTTACTGTCTTTTGATTTTGTTTCGCATTATGCATTTTGGGCGGCGGTAGTAATTTCAGCACCAAACAAAAGATTACAGGTAAATTCCGCACTCATCTTTTGAAATTATCATATCCTATGTGTATTTTCCGCACTAAACAATTGAAAATAAACCTAATTATTTTTTGATAAAATTATATTTAACTGGTATGTATAATACATAAACAGGGTGTCAATTTAAAAACAAGCCAGGCTTTGTATCTTTGGAACCGTAACAGGTAATTAAAATCTGTTAAAACCGTGTCTAGAACATGAAGGGGGAAGCATTATGACCGGCATCGGAAGCTTTTGGAACCAATCCCTTAGACTTCAGCCACCCCAATCCTATTTTATTTTTAAATTGTAAGGCCCCACTTATTGTACATCATTGGAAAGTTCTTTAAAAATGCCGTTCATTAGTACCAAACACAATATTAAATTATCGAATATTTTTTGAAGATAGGTTAGGTTAGTTTAATTAGTTTTGACAATATACTTCGACTTTAATATAAAACTAGGTGGTAAGGTTTGTTCAGGTTAGGTTAGTTTAGTTTAGTTTTGACAATATATTTCGACTTTGATATAAAAACGAGGTGGTGAGGTTAGCTTAGGTTAGATTAGTTTAGTTAGATTTGATAATATACTTCGACTTTGATATAAAACTAGGTGGTGAGGTTAGTTAAGGTTTGGTTAGTTTATTTTACCTTTGCCCGAACTCTTATAAGATAAAAGCAGTTAATTGAAAATTAGTCACCTGTTTAATTAGCATTTTTAGCTTTTTCCTTTACCTAAATTTTAATGATAATAAGGAGCTAGCTGAATATTAATCGCCTTCATAATTAGCATTTCCTTTTGTCCAAATTTCTAAACAAGCGGTTTCGTTTTTGTTGTGAATATTTTAGGAATAAATCGAATGGCAATTATCAAAAAACTCACCCGATATATAGGTTTGTCGTGTACATACTTATGTTAATTTTCTGACCAGTGCGTAATTAACCACATAAATACCCCTGTCGCAGCACCTGCATAACATAGCGAATTTCCATTTATAAAAATCCGTTTTTCTGTGATTTTTCACCCATCTAAGTGATTTTTCCTCTTCTTTCTAATGGTGTAAATAAATGTTGCAAAATTTTTTTAACTTGAGACAATTTTGGCAAAAAATTAATTTTTTCACTAAAAATTACCAAAACAACCATCTTCCAGGCATCCGACATGGCTGGCTAACGAACTTGTCCAACGGTGTGGGACTAAATACAAATATCTACTTAATAAACTAACACTGACTGACTGACTGACTGACAGACAACGCACAGCCTAAACCGTTGGATTTAGAAGAATAAAATTTTGCACAGGAGTTCCCTATGTAACGTGGGTGAGCACTAAGAAAGGATTTTAGAAAATTCGTCCCCTAAGCGGGCTTAATAGAAGATGACAATTTGCATGTAAATTCGTCATTTTTGAAATTAAAATATTTAAAAATATGTTACTATGGTTATTAAAATAAATAATATTTAATAGATCTTTGACACTGACTGACATCCTGAGATGTTGCCGATGGTAAACCACCCATCGGGTGGCTATACGGCTAGTAATATATAAATTTTAGTGAATATTATTTTCTGTTTCTAGTGACCTCAAAACAAATTTCTGCCATAGTCTCGGACTCAAGTCGCATCATGAGAGTGGCTGTAATAGCTAAATTCCATTCTGGAAATTCGCTAAAACCACCCATAAAACCTATAAGTCTAGCAAGTACTTAACACATTAATATTTTTTGTATATATCAATATCTAAAAATATTTCAGCCCCTTTTTGACAATCTTGCCAGAACTTGAACACTTTTTTAAATTTTTTTATTGTTAAAATCGAAACGTTATTTTGAAGACGGTTAAAATTACTATATTTTACATCAAAATGTCAACACAATCATCCCCTAGTTAATTACCCCTAGCCTTGATGCTAGAAAATTGAGAAAAAACAGGTCATGTAGATTTTTTTAATTTAGATTTTATTTGTAATGATTGAGTTACGAAATTCAAAAGGATATTTTAAAAATGTGTGTATTCGCTATGAGCTTTTGTCTGGAGGGAATTCAGCTCCTCAAAATCGGTTCCAGCGCTCAAGATGGACAGAAGACGGTTAAAATTACTATATTTTACATTAAAATGTCAACACAATCACCCCCTAGTTAATTACCCCTAGATTTGATGCTAGAAAATTGAGAAAAAACAGTTCATGTAGATTTTTTTAATTTAGATTTTATTTGTAATGATGGAGTTACGAAATTCAAAAGGACATTTTAAAAATGTGTGTATTCGCTATGGGGTAAGTCCATATCAAATCAACCAATAAAAACCTGATTTTAAACATCAATGTTCTCAAAATGCATGATATTTGGTGAATAGTTTCTTCACATCAGTGTGGCCAAAAATACCAAGTTTTATATTTTTTTTAAATATTCGTATTTGAGTTATAAGAATTTTTAAAATCCAAAAACTGTAATTTTTCGGAGCGCTTTGAAATATTTAAACACATGTAGCTCAAAAACAATTTGCCCTAGAAAGTTGAACAGTCCGTAAGCTTCTTGCGGACATCATTTAATTAATTAATTTAAATACTTTAACTTACTAACTGTGAAAAATTTTTTAAAATCGATTGGTTAATTAATTTTTTGCCTTTTTAGGTTTTGACCTCACATAAAATACCTTAAATCCATTTAAAATTGTTTAATTTTTTAACATTAATAATTTTTAGTGAAAAAATTTTCAAAATCGATTCAAAATATTTTTCCGTGCATACATATGTACATTGTACATATTATGTTGTTTTGTTTCATATTTAATAATATTATGTCATAACATAATCTTCAGTTTCTTGTTTATTTAAAAATTCAATAAAAAAAAATCTTCAATTATATAAGCTTAGAAAATCTGCTTAGTATTCATTTTTCAACTTGAGACAGCACTATGCTAATTATAATGCAATAAATGAGAAACAAAACTATGTATATGTATGTGTATTATAATACATGTATGTGAATAGATATCGCTTGTTCTCACAAAATTCTTTAAAAAAAATGAAATATTTTTATATTTCATAAAGAACTGAGACTTAAATATAAATTACTTATTAGACTAACAAAGAAAGAAAACTAATACAAAAGTGAAAATTTACATTTTCTCGAAAAATACTTAAAATAGAAAGAAAATTATAAGAATATTTTCTTCATAATTTTTTTTGGCTTCTTAGCCATGTAAAAATCGAACTGTCTAATGATAGGATCGAATGACAAAAAATGGTCAGAACCCTTTCAAACCGTTTTTCTGAAAATAAAAAAAATACGTGTCGCTTATTTTTTAGTGTTCTAGAACTTATTCAAGTTTCATCAAAATCGATAGGTTCGTCTTTGAGATCTTTACTTATTAGTAACATATACTGTACTAAATGTACCAGAATTACATACGTCTTAATTCAGATAAAAATTATTTCAGTGTGTTATCATTAGAATGCCATCATGAAACTTTGTATACAACTCACTTAAGAGGTTGGGTATGACATATATTTTTTTCAAAAAAATTAAAAATTCCGATTTTGGAGTTTTTATAAAAATTAGTTTTTTGGATTGTGGAGAAAGGGTTAAATTTGAACTGCATTATCATGTTATATGTCAAATTAAAGCCCTTTTAATTCTGAAATTAATGGTGCCAGCTTCAACTATCAAGGACTACTAGTTTTTGAGCTACATGTGTTTAAATATTTCAAAGCGCTCCAAAAAATTGCAGTTTTTGGATATTAAAAATTGTTATAACTATAAAAATAATGGTAATAAAAAGATAAAAAATTATATTCGTTTTCTTCAAAGCAAGTACTACCATACAAAAGAAATATTATAATGATCTGAAGACATAAGGTTTTAAGCATTGGTTGATTTGATGTGTGGACCAACCCTATGAGCTTTTGTCTGGAGGCAATCCAGCTCCTCAAAATCGGCTCCAGCGCTCAAGATGGACAGAATATATCAGTTTATCAGGACGGCATTTGTACATAATTTTAATATTTTCTGTAAGAAATAGTATTTTGTTCTAAATACTTGTTTGTTTTTGTCAAGGCGAGTATTTATTACGATTTCTATTTACCAGCTTCTACAAAATAAAAAAAAAATCATTTGTAACACCACTATCAAACATCATTTTATTTTAAAATTTTCAAACAAAATATAAAAGTTACCTCTTATATGCTTTTTTGGGTTAATTATTGAAAAATATTCTATTTTCCGACATCTTTGAGGTAAAATGAGCAGATGTATGGTTTTTATTAAAAAAAATTCAACTTTTTAATATATTTTCGCCTTAAAATATTTAATATTTTCAAAAATGTATGATAGAATTTGTCAAAATTTAAAATTATTTGTTTTGTTGTCAAAAAAAAAAAAAAAAAATAAATAAATAAATAAATAAATAAATAAATAAAAATTGAAAGTGCAAAGAGTCTGGAACCATTACCATAGGTGAATTTGCCCAAGAAATGAAATTCAACGATATGTATGCGATTGTGTAGCTTAGTGAAAGAGTAAACCATACGTATGGATTTTTCCTCAATATCTTTACATTTTGCGGAGTTATAATACCAAATACCAAAAAATAGTGATCTTATTCAAACTTTTTTTTCTCGTAAACTATTACAGATAAAACGATGAAACAAAATCCATATTGTTTGCTATGTCAAGTACTTTATTATATATTTTTTTCATTTAAAATGGACATTAAATACCCTTTATAAAATACGAAAAAAAATTCATTAATTTTTTTTAGCTACTTGTACAAGAGTGACCACTTTCTTATTACTACCAAAAGAAAGCTCGCAAGCACTTCCCTCATCTCCCTGAATTTTATTTTTGTCAAAAGGGTGGAACATATTGAAAAAAAATAAGAACATATATATTTGGAGATGTTCATGGTATGTGTATGTGCAGGTACAGGTCAACAAATCTGACTTTACCTCTTCAAGGTCATTAAAAATGCACTCTTAAAGAAGTGAGATAGTACTTAATATAAAGAAAAAATGACCTTGAAGCGGCAAAGTCAAATTTGTTGAACTGTACCTACTTGTTTTTGAATTATGTTTTTAAGAAATATTTTGAATGAATAAATGAATCATTGAATCTTTTTTTTTTGTTTTTTGTTTTTTTTATTACATGATAATCTGATGCCTGCTCTACACTCTCGATCGAAGTTCCTCGACGAAGTAATCGCTAAAGTTGGCTGAAGTCGGAATACCGTTATAACACCAGCCACGAAGAACAATGAAATGACCTTTTACACTCTCGTACTCGGTCCACTTTGCGAGAATTGAGAGTAGCCATAAGGAATCTAATATGTTTTATGTTCAAAATGTAGACTCATTCCACATAGGAGTTTTAAAAAATAATCAGCTACGAATCAAGAACTAATTTTTTTCATTGCTTTTAACATACTTCTCAAGTCTATAATTTTAAATTCACTCATGAAGTTAAATACATCACTAATTGATCAAGTAAACAGTTTTAGTTTACCTAACGGGTAAGTAAAAATGTTAGTTGGATTTATTTGCGAAATAATTGTAGAACTGAGTAATACGTTAAAAACAATGAGAGAAGTTAGTTCTTTTTTTCGTAACTAATTGTATTTTAGAACTCCGTTATGAAAAAAGCCTATATTTTGAAGATAAAACACATGGTTCTTCCTGGCTGGTGTTATAACGGTATTCCGACTTCAGCCAACTTTAGCGCTTACTTCGTCGAGGAACTTCGATCGAGAGTGTAGAGCAAGCATCAGATTATCATGTAATAAAAAAAAAAAAAAAAAAAAACATTCAATGATTCATTTATTCATTCAAAATGTTTCTTAAAAACGTAATTCAAAAACAAGTAGGTACAGTTCAACAAATCTGACTTTGCCGCTTCAAGGTCATTTTTTCTTTATATTAAGTACTATCTCACTTCTTTAAGAATGCATTTTTAATGACCTTGAAGAGGTAAAGTCAGATTTGTTGACCTGTACCTGCACATACACATACCATGAACATCACCAAATATATATGTTCTTATTTTTTTTTCAATATGTTCCACCCTTTTGACAAAAATAAAATTCAGGGAGATGAGGGAAGTGCTTGCGAGCTTTCTTTTGGTAGTAATAAGAGAAAGTGGTCACTCTTGTACAAGTAGCTAAAAAAAATTAATGAATTTTTTTTTCGTATTTTATAAAGGGTATTTAATGTCCATTTTAAATGAAAAAAATATATAATAAAGTACTGGACATAGCAAACAATATGGATTTTGTTTCATCGTTTTATCTGTAATAGTTTACGAGAAAAAAAAGTTTGAATAAGACCACTATTTTTTGGTATTTGGTATTATAACTCCGCAAAATGTAAAGATATTGAGGAAAAATCCATACGTATGGTTTACTCTTTCACTAAGCTACACAGTCGCATACATATCGTTGAATTTCATTTCTTGGGCAAATTCACCTATGGTAATGGTTCCAGACTCTTTATTTACGAGTAAAATACTGTATTTATACATATAATTTTATAAGGTAGTATTGTCATTTGGATAGAAAATTACGTAAAAATATTATTGTTTGAATATGATTTAACGTAATTTTTATGCGATTGTAGCAAACTCTTATTGATTTTAGTAAGGTGTAAACATAATCTAAATTCTGATCATACCACATAAAACAAATCCTCTTGGTAATTTTCCTATAAAAAAATGGAATAGATAGATTATAAAGATTTACTCAGCTGGAAGAAATAGAATATAACTAAATCGTTAAATTGGATTAAAAAAATCATGACACGTCACTAATAAAGCCGTTTTTTTCGAATTTAGCATCGCAAAAAATGATACAGAAAAAAAAGACTGTGAGTGCGAATGTAAGATATTTTCTAACTTTTCTCAAAAAGTAATTAACTTAGAGTAATGGTGTAAAAATATTTTTTACGCATATTGCCTTTTACTTTGGCTTAGTGTAAAAAAAAATTGAAAAATTGCTTCATTCTGGCAAAAAACTCATTTTGTTGACAAAAAATGCCCGATAAACCTACTTTTGGGCATCCGACGTGTCTGGCTAACGAACTTAGCCGAGCCAATCTAATCTTCAGTAAGCACACAAAATTTCATAAGCATTAAACGTTTCGTTCGAGAGTTATCGCGTGGATACATATATATATATATATATATATATATATATATATATATATATATATATATATATATATATATATATATACTACTCCAAACAAAATAAGGGCCACTCGTGTTTTGCTGCATAAGTTTATTTTTATATAAGTTACAGTATAAGGTATGCTTACATTTAATTAAGGAACTAATTTTTTACTAAATAAAATTAATTTTAATAAGATTAAATAAAAAATTATAATATAATTACATTTTTTAGGATTTTATCATTTTTAAAGTCATTTTTACAGTCATCAACAAACGTTCACGCTTTGAGTAAAAGCACACATTATGCAACTTTCTGGTGATTTAATATCGAGTATGCCCTCCCCTTTTCAAAACACATTCTTGAAGCCTCCTCGCCATGCTTTCAATAAGATGCCTAACGGTTTCATCAGGAATCTCCTCCCAACATCTTCTCAAGACATCAATCAGTTGTTGTTGGGTGTGCACATCCTCTCCGGCTGCTCTGACTCGCCGTTTTAATTGATCCCAAAGATGTTCTATTGGGTTCAAGTCAGGGTTATTTGCAGGCCACGGTAAAACCTGTATATTAGCCTCCCTAAGGACAGTTGTCGTCGCTCGAGCGGTATGCGCTCGGGCATTATCCTGCATCAGGATAAATCCGTCGGCCGCTCGTTGTGCAAAGGGGATCACATGGGGTCTGACAACCTATTCGATGTAACTTTGAGCCTTTACAGTACCCTCGTTCAGGAAAACAAGCTCAGTTTTGCCTTGCAAACTAATTCCACCCCAGACCATGACATTAGGACCGCCAAATCTGTCGCGTTCATGAATGTGACGATCAGAAAACCTTTCCCCACTTCTTCTCCATACTCTTACACGTCGATCATCACTAAAAAACTTCACCTTGCACTCATCCGTGAAGAGTACGTGACGCCATTCCTCCAAGCCCCATTCAAGGTGTTCACGTGCAAATCTTAAACGGTTTGCACGATGTGCTCCGGTCAGTTTGGTACGGATTACTGGTCTTCTTGAACGTTGTTGGTCTTCATGCAAACGATTTCGTATGGTCTGATTACTGACAACAGTACCAGTAGATCGATGTAAGCGATTTTGCAGAGTATCTGTGGTAACAATCGGCTCACGTCGTACACACAGTCGAATGTAATGGTCTTCACGGGCAGTGGTAGCACGAACTCTTCCTGAGCCACGGCGCCGGGTTACACTACCGGTCTGCTGATACCGATTCCAAACATTTTAAATAGCCCTTCGTGAACAACCCAACTGCAGAGCCACGGAACGTTGAGATTGACCACCCTCAGTCATCGTTACGGCTCTGGTAGCAGTAGCTTCGTCCATATGGTGTCGAATTCTCGGCACTGTAAAAATAAATGATTGAATAACACGCCAAACTTCAAAAAACAACCTCAGCAATCAATAATCTAGCGCAAACTGATTTAAAATCAAATTCAAAAAAATAAGTAAAACTAACCACTTGACGCTGTGCGAGACACAAAAACGTTTAAATCTTCCCCTCAACAATAATATCACTTAAACCTAACTGTTATCATTTACTCAACCACTTAATATCATAACAACAGTCATTTCGAAAAGTTATTTTGACGTGGATCGACATAAATCAGTTTTAAAATACAAACTTTCAAGTGGCCCTTATTTTGTTTTGAGGAGTATATATATATATATATATATATATATATATATATATATATATATATATATATATATATATATATAGGGTGTCAGGTAAATAAGTATATCAATAAATAAGTATAAGTATTGTCCTTTTGAGGGTGACTCATAGCACCCTGTAGACATTGAAACCGCAGGAATTTTTTCGGAATGAACAGTCGCGTCACCCCTCAGAAGGATAAGAGTTTCAATTTAAATAATTTCCGATTTCTTGGCTTTATCTCTTTCATGGTTGCATTTGCAAATCTGAAGTTTGTTTTTCGAAAAGAATAGAAGATTGAGTTCTTTCGAATATAAGAATTATTTAATTTTTTAACGAAAATTCACGGTCAATTGTATTTGAAATGATATATATATATATATATATATATATATATATATATATATATATATATATCTAATATATATAATATATATATATATATATATATATATATATATATATATATATATATATATATATATATATATATATATATATATGCAGGGTGTTAGTGAATAAGTGCAAAATATTATAATGAGTCATTGCTGAGGTTTTTTTTTATGTAAAAAAGTTCATATCAACCCATGTCTGAAAACGCTTAGTTTCCAAGATACAGAGTGCTCAGTTTCTCGTCTTTTTTAAATATGAAGAAAAAAAAAGGGACGCCAATGATTTTTTCCAATTTAAAAATGTTTTTTTATTATTTTAAATGTTCTATAAATTGTTGACAAAAATTACCTTTTAGTATTTTGTCGTTCATGTGTCCGTTTTCAAGATAAAAAGCAATTTTCAATTACTGTTCTTACTACAAAATCGGTTTAGGTTCTCGTATTAACTGCTGAGGTCATTTTATGAAAAAGTCTTACCAACAAAAAGGTGAAGACGCTTGATTTCTACAGCATGACCACATAATTTGTTTTTAATTTAATATAGAAAAATATTTTTAAAAAACAAGAAACGGGACACTCTGTATCTTGGAAACTAAGCGTTTTCGGACCTGGGTTTATATATAGGGTGTAAGGGAAATAACTCTTATCCTTTTGAGGGGTGACGCGACTGTTAATTCCGAAAAAATTCCTGCGGTTTCAGTGTCTACAGGGTACTAATTTTACTGAATATCATTTTCGTATTCTAGGGACCTCAAAACATATTTCTGTTATGGTCTCCGACGGAGGTTTCCTCGTGACACCTGCTGTAATAGCTGAATTTCGAGTTTTCGAAATTCGCTAAAAAACAAAAATGAAAAAAAATTACAGGATGGACCCAGCGTCGAACCTGTGACCTTATGGACACCAAGTGACCATCACTACGATCACAGCTATTCGGGCTCTAAGTGACTGTCACATTAACAAATTTTCAAAATCGGTCAGTTAGTTTATTTTTGACACTTTTGGGTCCTATCGACCCTGGCGGACCTTACATAATGTAATCTATATCTATCTAAAATAGTTTAACTCTGTAACAGTGAAAAAATTTTCAAAATCGGTCGGTTAGTTTATTTTTACCACTTTTGGGTCCCATACACCCTGGCGGACCCTAAATAAGGTAATGTATATTTATTTAAAATAGCTTAGCTCCCTAACAGTGAAAAAATTTTCAAAATCGGTCGGTTAGTTTATTTTTGACACTTTTGGATCCTATGGACCCTGGCAGACCTTACATAACGTAATCTATACTTATCTAAAATAGTTTAGCTCTGTAACAGTGAAAAAATTTTCAAAATCGGTCAGTAGTAGTAGAAATATGGGGCTTTGAAAACCTCCTCCCCTCCTCACGATTTTTTGAGCGACCTCGGGAGGAGGCAAAACAATTTGAACGAGCAGATGCTTGCATGGCTGCAGAGCAATCCAAAATTGGGTATCATAAATAATGGACCAATCGGACTAACTCATAAACTGGAATTCAAAAAAACATTGGATCTTTTTGAAATCGCAATTCAAAACGTTGGATCTTCTTGAAATTTGTAGATTTTCAACTGTTGTGTTAACAATTAATTATTGCCAACAATGGAATCCATGTATTGTGGAAATCAATTAGTTAGTCGTAAAATCGTTCGTATTCATCACATAGCATTTCAGAGTTGTCGATAATTTGTTTTAATAATTTCCTCTCGACGCTTCGCTTTACTTAGTTCTCTTAATTCTGCGTTAGAACATTGAAGAAGATTGATGTAATGATTCGTAAATTCCATACAACAGAAATATTCCGTTATTTCAATATTTCCGACATTTCGTCTATAATTGCGCTTGAAAAGTCTACAAACCATCTCTATAAATTCAGTGGTGTTTGTTGGATAATTTTTCACTATTTTAATACACAAGTCGACCAATCGATTCAATTGGTGATCTTTGATGCCTCACAGAGCACTCTCTTGCATATGCACAAATTTTTAATATAATTATAAATTTTACTAGTTAAAAAGTGATCACTGTGTACCTATTTTTTTAAAAACTATACTTAATAAAAACAATTTAAAGAAAAAAACCGATCTTTTGATTTACACCGATCCCTAAAAAGAAATCAAACTAATTTTTGATATACCTTAAACTTGATGTATATATAAAAATTCCATTTACAATTATGGTACACCATATATACTCGTAAATTTTACAAAAATGTATCACTCTGTACATTTTTTAAATCTGTGTGCACATTCTTTGATGTTATTTAATATCAGAATATATATTAATCAGCTAAAAATTGTTACATACTTACGTTATAAATATCTAAGTTGTATTTTTTTAAAATATGTACCTTATAAATACCCATGATTACTTTACTATATCTCTAATCACGCGATATCGTGTTATAAAATACATAAGAATTTACTCATTTAATGTAAAAATATTTGATCATCAACAATTAAATAAAAACGAATTTTTTAAAATAAATATAGTAATATAATATTTTGCATATATATACAGCACTCTGTTAAAAGTACGGGTTTTTACACCGTTAAAAAACATATTTTTTACAATATCAATATATTGTAAAAAAATCGTATTTCTTAATGTTTTTAAAACTGAATATGTAATATCAAGAATTTAAAACATTAATTACTCCTCATTTCGTGTATTAACTCTGATATAGATCAGACGTGCTTATTGTTGCTATTAAAAATATTAAATACTTATATAAATACCAAATTAAAAATTATTAATTAAATTGAATTCATAAACAACTTATTGTGTAATAAAAAAAAAAATAATAAGATTGTGAACCAGTGTTTAAAACATCTTTCTACTCATTCTAATGAGTAGAAAATTAAACATAACATACATAACAATGAACAACACATATCTTAAAATAAATAAATTACAAAACATATCTAATATTATTTAAATAAAAATAATAATACCTAATTAATTAAAAAACGTATATTGTTACCAAAAATATACAAAATGAACCCTACAACTCACCAACCGACAACATCTTCCTCAACAATATCATACGCAGAAGCGATTAAAAACTACCCAAATAAACATCAAGCAATCATACTACAAAAAATTGACAACATAGAATTCGCAGACTATCTACTAGCATTTGAACCCATTACAAGCCTAACAAACATAATCGACGCCTACCCAATGAGCTTCAAACGGATATGCATATTCCTAAAAACAAAACAATTAGCAGATGAAATTACTGAAAAATATAACCACATCACCGTAAATGGGAAAAAAATACCACTAAGAAAATTAATAACACCAACCAAACGTATGGTTATCAGTGTACCTGCATACATGCCAAACGAAATCGTACTACAACACCTGAATATGTACCAAATTAAAGTTATGTCACCTATTACTCATCTAAAACTATCAAATAATCCAAAACTCACCCACATAAATAGTGGCCGACGACAATTGTACTACTTACCAAATCCGAATATACCAATTCCAGAATCATTTCTGATTGAATACGAAAATGAAACAACCAGAATATTCATCAACACAGAAAAATGTGAAAATTGTCAACGTTTTGGACATACAAAAGACAAATGTAAGAAACCCGCTGAACAAGAAGAAATACTTCACAACCAACAGACAATTATTGAAAAACCAAATTCAAACAACACCAAAACAGGGTTAGACGAACAAATGGGGCAAATTTATCCAAAAAAAAAAAACACACACAGAAACAAGTAGCTCACAAGAATCAAACATTGAAAAGAAACGACAAGCAATAACCACAGCAAAAGATTCTGATAACACACCACTGGACTCAGAAGAAGAGATAGAGACTGCAATCGCAAATACACCAAATACCAGCACAGAAAATATCGAAATCACAGATGATGAAACACCACCGGCACAACAAAAAACATTCAAAAAACCAGAAGAAACAAAATCGTCAAGTATTCTACGTATAATACAAAGTCTAGAAGAACCAATGAAACAAGATCCCGACAAATTTCCAACAACATATCCCATATTCCAACAAATCATCCACGAAATACAAAACAAATCAAACATAAATTCTACTCTACAAAAACATCATATACCACCAGACCAAATATTAGAAATCCTACACTACTTATACAATATACAACAGAACCGGAATTCTAGAACACTCATAACAAAATTCATAACAAAACTCAAAAGTAAAATCACAAACACCACCGGAAAAGAGAAAGAGAACTCCAGTGAAGACACTAATTAGGTAAGTAAAACAAAAATATGCAAAACAGTATTATTCAATGGAATTTAAACGGTTTTTACCAAAGACTACCAGAAATTCAATTACTACTAAACCTACATCAACCAAAAATCTTATGTTTTCAAGAAACCCATCTACTACCTCAACATAAAGCAACACTACGAAACTATAATCAATATAGATATAATAACTTGCAGGGACAAAGGGCATGTGGAGGTGTTGCTACATACGTTCATAAAAAAACATACTCTAAACAATTAAACATACAAACACCACTACAGACAGTTACTACACAAATACATCTCACAAAAAAAGACATAATTACAATATGCAACATCTATATACCACCAAATAGGCCATTCACAACAAACGAAATACAGTTGATAATCCAACAGCTCCCAAAACCATTTGTCCTTCTAGGAGACGTTAACACACATACGACACTGATAGGTAGTAACACAACAAATGATAGAGGCATACAAATCGAAAATCTAATACTAAACAATCCAGATATCAGTATATTAAACAATGGCAAACCCACACATTTCTCAACGGCACATGGTTTCTCGTGCATAGATATTTCTATATCCACAACAAATCTAAGCACAAAAATTAACTGGGACACACACGATGACCTTTGTTCTAGTGATCACTACCCAATTATAGTAAAATTTCCAGACTTAAATACAAACAGCACATTCACGACAATCAAATTTATATATGACATGGCAGACTGGAATCAATTCAATGAACTCACAAAAATAGACACAAACACAAGCATTGATACAACAGACTCTGCTATAGAAATAATAGAAAACACGATAAGCCTGGCAATTGAGAAATGTGTACCAAAAAAACATATCATACACAAAAATAAACAAGTTCCTTGGTGGAACGATGAAATCAAAAAATTACTAAAAGAACGTACGAAATATATAAAAAAATATAAAAACACTAAATTAGAGGAATATTTAATAAAATATAAACAAGCACGAGCAAAAGCTAGAAAAGAAATATCAACACAGAAAAGGAAATGTTGGTCTGAATTAATCAAAACAATAAACATAAACACATCCACAAAACAATTATAGTCAAACGTAAAGAAAATTATATCTGGAACACAAAATACTGAGATTCTGAATGCCTTAAACACACCAAACGGCTTGATAACAGACAAAAATATAATAGCACAAGAAATTTCTGAATATTTTGCGCAAGTATCCAGCGACACACAATACAATGACAGCTTCCTACAATACAAAAACCAAAAAGAACATAATACAATAACATTTGAATAAGACAACAGCTCAGACTATAATAAACCGTTTAAATTCCATGAATTCACTAACGCAATAAATGTAATAAAAAATAAAGCATGCGGTCCAGGTGGTATACCCATTCAGTGTATACAAAATATGCATCATTCAGCAATGGTTTTCCTCTTTAATACAATCAATAAAATATGGGAAACAGGCAAAATACCCCAAAGGTGGAAAAACAGCACTATTATACCCATACTCAAACCAGATAAAAACAAACTCGAAACATCTAGCTACCGACCAATATCACTAATCAATCATACAGCAAAAATAATGGAAAGAATGGTATATAATAGACTGATGTGGATAATTGAAGAAAACCAATGGCTCAGTGATAAACAGTACGGTTTTAGAACAAATAGATCAACACTTGACTGCCATACAATTCTAGATACTGACGTTAAAAACGCATTCGTCTGCAATCAGAGTGTAAATGCTGTGTTTTTTGATATAAATAAGGCATTTGATACTATTTGGCGACGCAAAATAATAATGCAACTAAAAAAATGGAACCTTGTTGGAAAAATGCCACAATATATACAAAACTTTTTAAGCAATAGAACATTCCAAGTAAAAGTAGATGATATCATGTCAGAAATAAGAATCCAACAAAATGGAATACCACAAGGATCTGTCCTATCTGCTTTACTGTTCATTATTGCAATTAATGACATTACCGATATAATCCCTTATCCAATCCAAAAGATTCTATACGCAGACGATTTGTTAATTTATGTTAACTCGCAAAAAGAAGAATATGCTCAAAAATACCTACAAATTGCAATAAACAATCTCATATCCTGGAGTAATAAAAAT
Organism: Brachynemurus nebulosus; assembly: GCA_035578155.1. Classification (NCBI taxonomy): domain Eukaryota; kingdom Metazoa; phylum Arthropoda; class Insecta; order Neuroptera; family Myrmeleontidae; genus Brachynemurus; species Brachynemurus nebulosus. The sequence continues at coordinate 1,397,970 of JAPWDM010000002.1, forward strand.
GGTCTACAATTTTCTCCTACAAAAACAAAACACATTTCCTAGAGACCTATCAAAAAAAATGAACTTAATGAAGATTCTATCAAATAAAAATGCTGGCGTAGACAGAAAAACATTAACGAACATACACAATGCAATAATCAAAGCAAAAATAGACTACGGGGCCCATATATATCACACAGCAACAGCAACAACACTAAAAGTCTTAGACACGATTAATAACACTGCATTAAGAATAATCACAGGAGCCTTCAGAACATCGCCTATTGAAAGTCTCTACGTCGAAACTGGCTTGCCTAAATTAATAGAATCAAGAAAAATGCAAATTGACGTAGGTGAGCACTAAGAAAGGATTTTTGAAAATTCGTCCCCTAAGTGGATTTGATAGGGAATGAAAATTTGTATGTAAATTCTTTATTTTTGAAGTTAGTGATATTAAAAATATGTTAATATGGCTATTAAAATAAATATTTAATGAATCATTAACTTTGACCGATAGACAACGGACAACCTCAACTATTGAGTTTAGAGGGACGAAATTAAGCACAGGACTTATGAAAATTGGCGTTTAGGCTTCTATTTATAAATAAAAGTCAGTTGCTTTCTGTAAATTTATTCCCTAAGGCGTTAAAACAGAAAATGAAAGTTCATATGGGAAGTTCATCGTGGATATTGATTTAGGCTTTTGAAAAACATTAAAAGTGAGCACAAAGTGAGTACCTAATAAAGAGATATTGTCGATGGGCAGTCCCATTGGGTATACGGCTACTATGTAAATAAAAGATAAATAGAATCAAAATCCGAAAATGTATGAAACCGAATCCAACGAAACTTAACCCATTGATCAAAACAAGTCATAAAAAATTTTCAAAAAGTGGTATTTTACAAAGTAAAATTTTCAAAAAGTGGTGTTATGCAAAGTAAAATTTTGAATAATAATTATTATGTTTATATATCCCCCCCAATATTTTTACCATAAACAATAGTTATAGAAAGATAGGTAGGTATTGAAAAAAAGTGCTAAATAAAAATTTGCTTTTTATAGACAGTGAAATGTTTTTTTAAACTATTTGCAGTTTAATTTTGTAAAAACACCTAAAAAATTATCAGTTAAAGACAAATATTATTTCTAAGCAAACGAATTGAAAATTATGTCTAATGCAAAAAAACGTAGCATTCCTTTATGTAATTTTATACCATAAGAATATATACGTATACAGGGTGGAAAGTAAAATAATTGTCATCGTTTTCAAGAGCGGATGAAAACTTTAATTTGGAGTATGAAATTTTATTTTATTTTTCCGGAATTATGCTGAATTCAATTAATTAACCCTTTCCTGCACAGCAGTTTTAGATCATTATTGTTCGACGATACTTTATTTTTAACAAATCATTAATAATATGGGTGAATACTTATTGGCAAGAATTACATAGTTTGCACATATGTTCTATTGTGTCAGACCGTCAATGGAACAATGCAATTTAATTGCCTATATTCAGGAGCAAGTAAAAGCATTACCTATTTTAATAGCTCTGAAAATATACATTGGATAGTTCGTTGTAAGAATAATCACATCGAAGATCTTTTTTAAGGAATTGTTTAAGGACTGTGGTATGTAAGAAATAATAACACTCACATAATTTTTAAAATATTTTATTAAATAATTAACTTTGGTATACAGCTATTGGAAAAGTTATACTATTGGTTTAGTTTACAACACATAAAATGTTAAAAGTTTATTTTAAAGCCTCCTATAGGGTCGTAAATATAATCCTTTACCGCAATTTTTTCATCACTACCGTCGGCGATTCAGCAAAATGACATCAAAGGTACACCAAATTACACCAAAAATACATCAAAAATACACCAAATTACACCAAAAAATATACCAAAAAAACACCAAAAATACACCAAAAAATACACCAAAAATACACCAAATTACACCAAAAATATACCAAATAACACCAAATTACACCAAAAAATACACAACATTACACCAAAAAGATAGCAAAGAGTCACTCCCAAGGAGTCACTCCCAAAAGAGTCACTCCCAAAGAGTCACTCCCAAAAGAGTCACCTCAAGGAGTCACTCCCAAAAAGTCACTCCCAAAAGAGTCACTCCCAAAAGAGTCACTCCGAAAAGAGTCACTCCCAAAGAGTCACTCCCAATGAGTCACTCCCAAAAGAGTCACTCTCAAAAGAGTCACTCCCAAAAAGAGTCACTCGTGAAGAGTCACTCCATAGGTATATAAGGCTCAACCCGCGGAATCTTTAGTCAGTCGAGTTCAGTTCAGCTATTCGTAAACACGTTGCAATCGTAACACTGTTAAGCTATGCATAGTTGTGAATTTTGTGGTTTGAAATTTTCGCGGAAGTTTAATCTCTCGCGTCATTTAAGAACTAAACATAATTCGTCTGAGAATGATAAAAATGATGGAAATGGAATAAGTCAATTTGAAGATTCCACGAATCAGTCAGTAAATAATGGGACACACGTGAACAGCGTGGAGAAGCGGAGACTTTCAATACAAAGTGAATCGTTAAAATCTAATATGAAGATGATGATGGTGAAACCGACTATAGCTTTGAAGCTAGAAATGACACTGAAGAAAAGGAAGATAAAGCACCAGTATTTCAAAATCAACACGAAGATGACACAGATCTATGTAAAAGAAACTTTTAATGAAAGTATGATGGCTGCAGCAAAAGCAATCAAAAGGTAATTCGATTCTTTAAAAAACTCACATAATATTCTACAATCTGTGAATGACGAAGATAATTGATCTAACGAAGAAAAGCATTTACTATCGCCTGACAACTACAAAGAAACAAGTTTTACTCCAAAAATGGCTGGTCTTTTGCAAACTGCTCTAGACATATTAATGATCAAAGAGCTTCAGAACGCATGCGCAAAGGACAAAGCACAAGAAGATAAAAATTCAGAAGAAATGGAACAACCTTCAACATCAAATTCAATGGAGAAGCTAAACGTCTGAAGTATGATGAAAACGCTAACCTTCATAATGGTCATTCGAAATCTGCTGATGTAGAAGAATATTTTGATGATCCGAACCATTTAGTCAATGAACTAAGAAGTTTAGCGACTCAGACGCAAATTGGAGAAGAAAAGGTTAATACTATGTGCAATTTAAAGGAAAGGCATCATATTGTAAATCCCAGCTTTGTGGATTATATCGAAGATGAGAAAAAACGAAGCCAGTGTTAAAGTATGTATCAAATGATGGCGGAGACAGCGATGAAAAAACATCTGCTAGCGACAACGAAGATACTGCGAGCGAAGGAGAATCTGATGATAACCAGAATACAGTCATCGACGGTGGTGATGAAAAAATTGCGGGTAAAGGGTTATATTTACGACCCTATAGGAGTTCAAAAATAAAGAATTTACATACAAATTTTCATTCCCTATCAAACCCACTTAGGGGACGAATTTTCAAAAATCCTTTCTTAGTGCTCACCTACGTCACATAGGGAACTCCTATGCAAAATTTCATTCTTTTAAACCCAACGGTTTAGGCTGTGCGTTGTCTGTCAGTCAGTCATTCAGTGTTAGAAATTTATTAAGTAAATATATTACCTGAATCACTCAATATATGTAATGTTCTTATTTATCTCTGAATACCTCCGGGAGAGTTTTAAGTTTATTGTTGGGATGCCATGAACCAAATCGTTCATCATCATTTTTTTGGCAACTTGTTAATATATGTATAGACATGACATAGTATATAAACAGAAATATTGTGAAGTCAGATAATGATTTTGTTAAATTTTTTAATAAATAAAACACATTTTTATAAATTATAATAATATACAATACATATTGGAGTATGACAATATGAGAAAAACGCTTATTTAGCATTGATAAAATAATTTCGTATTTAAGATGAATTGCTATTACAGTCTTTTACAAAAACTAGAGCTCATTTAATATCTATAGATATATTTAACTAATTTTTTAACAATAGCAAGTAATAAATTTTTTTTAGATAAGTTATAAAATATTAAAAGGAAAATTTTCTTAAAATATATGGAACATTGTGCTATTAATTTAAGACTAAAAAAATATTATGAGGAGAAATTGTTGTCTTAAATTCTTGATATTACATATTCAGTTTTAAAAACATTAAGAAATATGATTTTTTTACAATATATTGATATTGTAAAAAATATGTTTTTTAACGGTGTAGAAACCCGTACTTTTAACAGAGTACTGTATATATATGCAAAATATTATATTACTATATATATTTTAAAAAATTCGTTTTTATTTAATTGTTGATGATCAAATATTTTTACATTAAATGAGTAAATTCTTATGTATTTTATAACACGATATCGCGTGATTAGAGATATAGTAAAGTAATCATGGGTATTTATAAGGTACATATTTTAAAAAAAAATACACACTTAGATATTTATAACGTAAGTATGTAACAATTTTTAGCTGATTAATATATATTCTGATATTAAATAACATCAAAGAATGTGCACACAGATTTAAAAAATGTACAGAGTGATACATTTTTGTAAAATTTACGAGTATATATGGTGTACCATAATTGTAAATGGAATATTTATATATACATCAAGTTTAAGGTATAATATCAAAAATTAGTTTGATTTCTTTTTAGGGATCGGTGTAAATCAAAAGATCGGTTTTTTTCTTTAATTTTTTTATTAAGTATAGTTTTTAAAAAAATAGGTACACAGTGATCACTTTTTAACTAGTAAAATTTATAATTATATTAAAAATTTGTGCATATGCAAGAGAGTGCTCTGTGAGGAATCAAAGATCACCAATTGAATCGATTGGTCGACTTGTGTATTAAAATAGTGAAAAATTATCCAACAAACACCATTGAATTTATAGAGATGGTTTGTAGACTTTTCAAGCGCAATTATAGACGAAATGTCGGAAATATTGAAATAACGGAATATTTCTGTTGTATAGAATTTACGAATCATTACATCAATCTTCTTCAATGTTCTAACGCAGAATTAAGAGACCTAAGTAAAGCGAAGCGTCGAGAGGAAATTATTAAAACAAATTATCGACAACTCTGAAATGCAATGTGATGAATACGAACGATTTTACGACTAACTAATTGATTTCCACAATACATGGATTCCATTGTTGGCAATAATTAATTGTTAATACAACAATTGAAAATCTACAAATTTCAAGAAGACCCAACGTTTTGAATTGCGATTTCAAGAAGATCCAATGTTTTTTTAAATTCCAGTTTATGAGTTAGTCCGATTGGTCCATTATTTATGATACCCAATTTTGGATTGCTCTGCAGCCATGCAAGCATCTGCTCGTTCAAATTGTTTTGCCTCCTCCCGAGGTCGCTCAAAAAATCGTGAGGAGGGGAGGAGGTTTTCAAAGCCCCATATTTCTACTACTGTCAGTTAGTTCATTTTTGACACTTCTGGATCCTATGGACCCTGGCAGACCTTACATAACGGAATCTATATTTATCTAAAATATTTTAGCTCTATAACAGTGAAAAAATTTTCAAAATCGGTCAGATTATTTTTGAGACTTTTGGGTCCTATGGACCCTGGCGGACCTTACATAACGTAATCGATATTTATCTAAAATAGTTTAGCTCTGTAACAGTGAAAAAATTTTCAAAATCGGTCAGTTAGTTCATTTTTGACACTTTCGGGTCCTGTGGACCCTGGCGGACCTTACATAATGTATTCTATATCTATCTAAAATAGTTTAGCTCTGTAACAGTGAAAAAATTTCTAAAATTGGTCGTTTAGTTTATTTTTTACAACTATGGGATCAGTAAACCCTGGCGAAACACATACAACTCTAGTACTCTAACAGTAAGAAAAGGGTTCTAGGGATCTCATATAACTTAAAGCAGTCCGTAAGGTTCTTGCGGACATCATTTAATTAATTAATTCAAATACTTTAACTTACTAACTGTGAAAAAATTTTTAAAATCGATTGGGTAATTACTTTTTGGCCTTTTTAGGTCCCGAAAACCTTGACCACACATAAAATACCTTAAATCCGTTTAAAATTGTTTAACTTTTTAACAATTATTAGTGAAAAAATTTTCAAAATCGATTCACTTAAAATTTTTTTCCGTGCATATATTATGTATGTTGTTTTGTTTCATATGTAATAATATTTTATCATAACACATAATGTTCAGTTTCTTGTTTATTTAAAAATTCAATTAAAAAAAAAATTCTTCATTACATTAGCTTAGAAAATCTCTTTAATTTTGATTTTTCAACTTGAGACAGAACCATGCTAATTATAATGCAATAAATGAGAAACAAAACTCTATTCATGTATGTGTGTTATAACACATGTATGTGGATAGACTTCAGTTGTTCTCACAAAATTCTTTAATAAAAAAGTGAAATATTTTTATACTTCATAAAGAATTGACATATAAATATAAATTACTTATTAGACTAACAGAGAAAGAAAACTAATACAAAAGTGAAAATTTAAATTTTCTCGAACAATACTTAAAATAGAAAGAAAATTATAAGAATATTTTCTTAATAATTTTTTTTGGATTTTTAACCTTGTAAAAATCGAACTGTCTAATGATAGGATCGAATGATAAAAAATGGCCAGAAAACCTACTTCTGGGCATCGGATGTGTCTGGCTAAAGAAGCCACATCCAAAAAAATTTTTTGCTCGTTAATTGCCGAGCATAGGATCCCGTTCAAATTTTCGCTGGTTGTTGCCACTTGTAGTAGCTACTAAACGCCATAGCAGCAGAAAATGGACGGTCAGTCGCTTTCCCGAAATAATAATAAATATTGGGCACTGGTGGATCTCATCTAAGACCTGTACCCATTTAAAATAATTCAGCTTTCTAAGAGTGAAAAGATTTTCAAAATCAGTTGAGTAGTTAATTTTTGGCGCTTTTTCGCATAAGGCGCTTGGCGCATATATACACTTAAAATAGTTTAACTTTCTGATGGTGAAAAAATTTTCAAAATCGATTGGGTGGTTCATATTTATACCCATCTAAAATAGTTTAGCTTTCTAACAAGTAAAGGTCTTGAAGTGATAATTCCCAATTTTGATGAAACTTGGTAAGTGTGTAGAACGCATAAAAATAACAGACATGTATTTTTCTTTATCGGCCAAAAACGCCATTTAAGGGATGAAATCCACGCCCAAATTTGGGGTAAAAATTTAATTTTGTTAAATTACTTGAAAACTATAACATAGAAAAAAGTTTAAATTGACACAACCCTTCATTTTGAAAGATCTTTCTACTGATGTACTCAAATCCAGGGTCGGACCTACTGGAGGGGCCTTGACTATAAAATTTTAGGTAAATTTTGAAGTAGCGTGAATACGATTCGACCAATTAAAATACTAATATCAAATATGAAAACTACATCAAAAATGTTAGTTTACCTGTTTTTGCTAAAAGCCGTTACGTTAAATCTAAAAGCTCAAATCTTAATCTAAAATCTTACATGTGCACTCAATATTTTACTTATAATATCTTTAAAAATAACTTTTTAAATCGTTTTTATTTATTGTATTTATACTCTACAATTAATATTTAAACAAAAATATTGGCTAATATTTTATTATAATGTTATTCGTACAAAATTAAGAGCTCTATACAAATTCCGGTAGCTCTAGTTAATATTGGAAACTGGTGAAATATTTTAAAAACACAATCGGTAGAGACAAAATTTAAATTGATGTAGCATATATTTGTTCTAGAGCTCGAAAAAATATAACATATATAAATCCAGTGTCGTAGTTATTAACGGGTCTTCAGAAAAAATTAAATATTTACTATACCCAATTTTTAGTACAACCTACTTCAAATTTTTCAACATTGGTGAATTCCGTTCGGATCAACATTATTTCACAGATATGCGAGTAAGATTTTTACAATGAAGCCTTTTCAATTTATAGTAGTAATCGTTTAATATTAAATTTCCTTTAGAGTACTATTTTACTAGTTAATAAAAATGCTGGATAATTAATTTCAAAAGAATAATTTATACTGTAAAGTAAAATTTGTTATGTATAAAAACTATAGTAATTAATAACATAGAAATATGCACGAAATATGACTATTAATCAATTTAAATTTTGCCTCCACCAATTCTGTTTTTAAAATATTTCAACAGTTTGGGGGGAAAGGTCTACCCACACTGTCAACTTCCCATTGGTTGTCCTTAAAGACTACTGTACATAAATAATTCTTTTTTCATTTCAAGGAGCTTCTCCCCTGGGCCCCCGATAGAGGCTTTGCCTCTTGTAACTCACCGGGGACTTCGCCCTCTGTACATAAGGGTGGGTACCCTTATCAAAATAATATTATTATTTGTTCTCAAGATATGCGAGACAAAAACTACATATTTCATAAAAAGTTTCTTATTTCGTGTTTTTTTATCCTTAAATTTTGTAATAATTTACTGGAGTTATAACATCAATTAGGTTTTTAGGCCATTATATAATAAAGACATGGTAACAAATCTATATGATCTATGTTGTGTGAATAAAGTTAATTCCGTTATTTATCACAAAAAACAGACCGCTAATCCAAATTTGTTGAAAACTTTATCCGGTCTTTATTTTTTAATTAGACATCTAATGAAATTAGTCCGGAGCTGAGATCATCATTTGTTCTCGAAATATGCGAGACGAAAAAAAATTCACGAACGAACGAACTAACGAGCACACACACACGAACGAACTAACGACATCACACTAAAAACGGTGGATCCGGATTCTAGTGACCTTGAAAAGTGGAGATATGTCCAAATTAGCAATCCGTAAAATCGGGCCCATTACAATAACTTCCAATGAGAAATTAACTAGAGCTACTGGAATTTGTATAGAGCTCTTAATTTTGTACGGATAACATTATAATAAAATTTTATCTAATATTTTTGTTTAAATATTAATTGTAGAGTATAAATACAATAAATAAAAACGATTTGAAAAGTTTTTTTTTTAAATATATTATAAGTAAAATATTGAGTGCACATGTAAGATTTTAGATTAAGATTTGAGCTTTTAGATTTAACGTTACCGCTTTTAGCAAAAACAGTTAAACTACTATTTTTGATGTAGTTTTCATTTTTGATATTAGTATTTTGATTGGTCGAACCATATTCACCCTATTTCAAAATTTACCCTCAATTTTATAGTCAAAGCCCCTCCAGTAGGTCCGCCCTGGATTTGAGTACATCAGCAGAAAGATCTTTCTAAATGAAGGGTTGTGTCAATTTAAACTTTTTTTCTATCTGTTATAGTTTTCGAGTAATTTAACAAAATTAAATTTTTATCCCAACTTTAGGGGTGGATTTCACTTCTGTTATTTTTCTGTGCTCTACACACCTACCAAGTTTCATCAAAATTGGGAATTATCACTTCAAGACCTTTACTTTTAAGAGTAAAAGAATTTTCAGAATCGGCTGGATAATTTATTTTTGGTATATTTGGGACCCAAGACCCCAAACGGACTTTGTACAAGAAAGTGCTATCCACTTAAAATAAGTTAGTTCTCTAGCAATGAGAAAATTTTGAGAATCGGTTCGGTAGCTCCTTTCTGGTGTTTCCGGATCTGCAAGATCCCGGTGGACCTCATTATATATATATATATATATATATATATATATATATATATATATATATATATATATATATATATATATATATATATATATATATATAGGATATTTTATCTTTCTGAGAGTAAAAGTATTTTTAAAACCCGTTGTGTAGTTTTCTATGCCGCATTTGCATCCGCAGGACAGTTGTGAATCTCAGATAACATACTGTACTTATCTAAAATAGTTTACCTCTGAAATAGTGAAAAAATTTTCAAAATCGGTCAGTTATTTTATTTTTGACACTTCTGGGTCCCATGGACTCTATCGGACCTTATATAAGGTAATCTATATCTATCTAAAATAGTTTAGCTTTCTAACAGCGAAAAAATTTTCAAAATCGGTCGGTTAGTTTATTTTTGGCGCTTAAAAAATCCGAGGACTCTGGCCGACCTCATACAACATATAAGCTAAATCCATCTAAAATAGTTTACCTCTGTAATAGTGAAAAAATTTTCAAAATCAGTCGGTTATTGTATTTTTGACACTTTTAGATCCAATGGACCCTAGCGGACCTTACATAAGCTAATCTATATCTTTCTAAAATAGTTTAGCTCTCTAACAGTGAAAAAATTTCCAAAATCGGTCGGTTTAGTTTAATGTTGACACTTTTGGGTCCAATGGACCCTAGCGGACCTTACACTACGTAATCTATATCTATCTAAAATAGCTTAGATCTTTGACAGTGAAAAAATTTTTAAAACTGGTCGGCTAGCTTATTTTTTACAATTATGGGATCAATGGACCCTGGCGGGTCATATAACTTATGGCAGTCCGTGAGCGTCTTGCGGACATCATTTAATAATTTAACTAATTCAAATATTTTAGCTTACTAACGGTGAAAAATTTTTTAAAATCAATTGAGTAGTTAATTTTTGGCATGTTTAGGTCCCCAATAGCCTAACGGATCTCATATAAGATACCTTTAGTTCATTTGAAATTGTTTAGCTTCTATCATTAATGATTAATAGTGAAAAAAATTTCAAAATCGATCCAGTTCTTTAAAATTTTTTTCCTGGCATATAAACATTATTATTATGTTATTTTTCTATAATATTTAATAATATTATATCGTGACATTACCTTCATTATCTTGTTCATTTAAAATTCAATAAAAAAAAAATCTTTATACATATGCTTAAAATATATGGTTAATTTTAATTTTAAAAAAATAAGACAGAGATATGGTATTTATAATACATAGATTTTGAATAACTACCGTTTGTTTCACGTAAAAAAAATGAAATTTTTCTCTATTTTATAAGGAACTGAGACAGAAATATAAATTACTGATTACAATGACAAAGAGAGCAAACTAAGGCAAAAGTGAAAAATTACGATTTTCTCGAAAACTACTTAACACAGAAAGAAAATTATAAGAACATTTTCTTCATAATTTTTTTTTCTTTTCAACGATGTAAAAATCGAACTGTCTTATGATAGGATCGAATGATAAAAAATGGCCAGAAAACCTACTTCTGGGCATCCGACGTGTCTGACTAACGAACTTAGCCAAGCCAATTCAGAATCCAGTTCGCACACAAAATTTCATAAGCATTAGACGTTTCGTTCGAGAGTAATCGTGGGGACACACACACACACACACACACACACACACACACATATACATATATATATATATATATATATATATATATATATATATATATATATATATATATATATATATATATATAAAATTTAGTGAAAATCATTTTCGTATTCTAGGGACCTCAAAACATATTTTCTTTATAGTCTCGGCCTCAGATTGCGTCATGCGAACGGCTGTAATAGCTGAATTTCGAGTTTTCGAAATTCGCTAAAACGAGCTTTTTGGAATAATTTCTCAAAATTCAAAATTTGCACCATTGGAAAGAGGAGAAAAAATTACATAAAAAAGGTCTTTAAACTGTTATTCTATGTCAACTAGTTTCCAAGAAAAACTAACTTTTATAAATGGTCGCCATATATAAAACTGTCGCAGCATCCTGCATAACATAGCGAATTTCGATTTATAAAAATTAGTTTTTCTTGGAAACTAGTTGACATAGAATAATAGTTTAAAGACCTTTTTTATGTGATTTTTTCTCCTCTTTCCAATGATGTAAACAACAATTTTGAATTTTGGGAAATTATTCCAAAAAACTCGTTTTTTGAGATTCCAGAAGTTGGACGTGTCTGAAAAATATTAGCGGGTAAAAAACCCTTATTTTTGTTCCAGATTATTTTAGTTTACATCTTTAGGATAAATTAAAAAAAAAATTACTACGGTTACTGCTATGCCTTTGGTCAATAATCACTTTTAAAGATTTTTTGTTTATCGATTAAAAAATGTTTCAAAATTTAAGTCTAACAAAGCATTATATAGAAACACGAAGTGATAATTAACCAAATTTATTTTTCCTGTAATCTCCTGACTTTTCTGAATATTTTGATGAAAAAATTATTGCTTTATATTAAATATTACAGAAGTTATGGAATTTTTAATATAATAACGTCACCGAAAGTGATACCACAGAAACATCATTTTAACCTTATTTTGCTAAATTTCAAAAATTCATAACTTGAAAACTATTAGAGATAATTTTTTTAAAATTTTGTACACATGATTAGGATGGTTAAATAAACAAACAAAAAAAATTATCAGCTAAATCTGAGGTCATGGGTGACATGACCTGGATGAAGTGGCGTGTAATGGTGACCCTTTTTTAAAAATATTTCCGGCCTCTATGGAAGTTAATTGTGAAAGTGCGCGGGCTGTATAGTGCTAAGTTAGGCTCAATCAAGCAGAATGATTTTAAAATTTTCCTTAAAAAAAGATCTTACATTCATAACAATTCCATGTGAACCAAACCCGAGGAGAAAGTAGGGTAGCCGGGGTTGTAGCCCCGGGGCCCGCCATTTTTCTCCACGGCCCTGATGTGAACGACTGCTTAATGTCTCAGTATTAAAATGTTGAATAGTGTTACCATTTACTACAGTTAAGTTGGTATTACTCTATTTATCAAAGTTCATTTGGCCAATCAATAGACAACATAAAAGAATGAAGGATTAAAATTCAACCACGTATAAATATGTCAGTCAATCAATGATATACAAAAGTCATTGGAAATAAATGTAGAAATAGGTAATTACCATTCAAACAATAATAAATTATACTAATTTGTTCAAACATCGATTTCCTTTTTATTTCCATAATAATAAACAGATAACTTTACCACAATAACAAAGGACAGCAAAAACCAACAAAGCTGTTTTAAAATAATTCCATACACGATATATAATTATATTATAGTCATTAAATATTTACAGATGGAAATAATGTGACAACAATCATAAAAGAAAATGGATGGGAAGTCACATTTTAATCCTCAAACAACTTGGCAGAAATATAATATAGTGGAAGTGCTTGATAAAGATGAATATTGACTTAAGATACCTTAAGTAGCATAGAATAGTCTCTTGAGACCTTATATCTAAATTAATATATCTGTCGTTCAGTTCATATTTTTTAATCAAGCTTCTAATATATATATATATATATATATATATATATATATATATATATATATATATATATATATATATATATATATATATATATATATATATATATATAGAGAGAGAGAGAGAGAGAGAGAGAGAGAGAGAGAGAGAGAGAGAGAGGGAGAGGAAGAGAGAAACAGAGAAAGAGATAGAGAGCGTTCATAAAGTTCCGGAACAGCTCCGCAAAAGTTCCGCAAAATCTCAGTTAATATTGACTTTAGCGAAAAATAACCCGGATGAACAGTTTCATGGGAAGAAATGAAGAACTAAAAAATGACCTCGAATTTGACCTTGAACATGACCTTAACCAACCAGTATCATATTTTTTTCGTTTTTATGACCTTCACACGACTTTGGGATATGAAGTACGAATATGGTTTTGAACGTAGAATTTCCCGCTCTTTCCGAATCCGAGGTCAAAAATAGGAGTTTCCATTTAAAAAAACAAAGCTGACCTCCAAATTTTGGTCAAAGTCACGTTCAAGGTCATTTTCTAGTTCCTTATTTCTTCCCATGAAACTTTTGTCCGGGTTATTTTTCGATAAAGTCAATATTAACTGAGATTTTCAGCTGTTCCGGAACTTTATGAACGCTCTGTATATAAATTTAAGTGAATATTATTTTTAGTTTCTAGAGACCTCAAAACAAATTTCTGCCATGGTACCGGACTCAAGTCGCGTCCTGACAGTGGCTGTAATAGCTGAATTCCATTCTGGAAATTCGCTAAAACTAATATAAGCACAATTATTTTTATTTGATATTGCTGTAATTATATTTATTATTTATTGAAATTATTATATTAATAATACTGGCTTGACATTAATTTTATTAATTTAAATTTTTCCAGGTTTCCAAAAGATTTAGAAACAAAGTTAGCATTAATTAATGCAGTTAACAGACCAGCCAGCTTGATTCCATTTGAAAATTGCCGTATTTGTTCCAGACATTTTTAAAATGATTGTATTGATTGATTGATATTGTCGGCCCCTGGGGAAGTTTAATGTGAAAGTGCGCGGACTGTATAGTATAACCACGGTATACTTCACTTTGAATTACTGGCTGCACCTACACTGCGCAAAACTTTTCCATGGCGTTCACCATCATGAAAACTTTCAAATCGCCTGGCTGTTTAATAACATATTTTTTATAGTATTCTCTGTATATTTCTCGATATACTCATTATATGAGTTGCAGGCAGTATAAAACTTTGAGTATAGCATAAAATTTGACATGTTTGGGCACCCCTGGCAAGGGGTAGATCCCCACCAAACCGCCTGTCAATTTTTTTCTGGCTTCAGTAAGTGTCTGGAGTATCCTGTTAAAATTTCAACCGGTAGAAAATACTTTGAGTTGAGTATAAAATTTGACATGTTTGGACCCGCCTGGCAAGGGGTAGATCCCCACCAAACCGCCTGTCAATTTTTTTTCTGGCTTCAGTGAGTGTCTGGAGTATCCTCTTAAATTTTCAACCGGTAGAAAATACTTTGAGTTGGGTATAAAATTTGACATGTTTGGGCCCGCCTGGCAAGAAGTAGATCCCCACCAAACCGCCTGTCAATTTTTTTTCTGGCTTTAATGAGTGTCTGGAGTATCCTGTTAAAATTTCAAGCGGTAGAAAATACTTTGAATTGGGCCCTTATTTTGCATTTTCAAAAAATTTTTTAATAGTCTTGTGCCCCGCTTTGGACTGCCAGGTTGTTCATGCCTGATTCATGGGCCTAAATTTTATCCAATATTTTTGTTTAAATATTGATTGTCGAGTATAAACGCAATAAATAAAAACGAGATTTAAAAAGTTATTTTAAAGATATTATAAGTAAAATATTGAGTGCAAATGTAAGATTTTAGATTAAGATTTTAGCTTTTAGTTTTAACGTAACCGCTTTTAGTAAAAACAGGTAAACTAGCATTTTTGATGTAGTTTTCATATTTGATATTAGTATTTTAACTGGTCGAATCATATTCACCCTACTTCAAAATTTACCTAAAATTTTATAGTCAAGGCCCCTCCAGTAGGTCCGACCTTGGATTTGAGTACATCAGTAGAAAGATCTTTAAAAATGAAGGGCTGTGTCAATTTAAACTTTTTTCTATCTGTTATAGTTTTCGAGTAATTTAACAAAATTAAGTTTTTACCCCAACTTTGGGGATGGATTTCACCCCTTAAATGGCGTTTTTGGCCGATAAAGAAAAATACGGGTCTGTTATTTTCCTGTGTTCTACACACCTACCAAGTTTCAACAAAATCGGGAATTATCACTTCAAGATCTTTACTTGTTAGTACTGCCAGCAAGCTACAATATTTTTCAAAAAAATAAAAATAATTTAATACCACAAATAGTACGATGAAATCTACGTCTATTATATTCCGGCGTCAACTCATCCTCCGGAACACATGAACCCATTACAATTCCCATCTCACTTCTATAGTAAGTATCTATCACCTAATATAATAATACGGGTATTTGCAACTGAACATTACTTTTCACAGACTATTATAGACCACCTATTCGAAATATTAAAAAAAGAAAAAAAAACATCAAAGTCACAGACAGTCACCGTGGAAGCGCACATGAATCGTAATACACTTCCGGGTCAATGATTAACGATCACCAACACCACCACCATTAAATATCACATTTGAAATACGTAAAAAGAGATACAACAATTAAATTGTTGCAAGAAAATATCACACTAATACGATGGACTGTCTGTTCAACTACCACAACCACACGTAGTTAGTCGGGTACTGTGTCGGTCACTGTGTAGGACCACGTGCCTCCTGGTACCACCGGTCGACAATATGCTACATATAGCGTTTTATGTATTTCTTAACCTATAGCGCGCGTGCCGCGCGTCCTTATACGATATTGGTTTGAATTCAGTATTATATCTACATTCTACATATGTGTACAGGGTGAAAAATTTTCGTTCATTTTTAGGACTGTTCCCATTCAAATGTAATTCCGGTAGATGGTATCTGACTTCATTTCGAGCCATATGTGTGTGATAGTGAATGTACGTTTTTGATAAAAACTTGACTCGGGTATTTTATATTATCATTAAGTAATTTAAATATTTTTGTTTACTTCAACATTAAAAAGACATAATAAAATCAAAAATAGTCCGGACCTGCCTATACTGCAGTCCACAGTAAACTGTATTTTTCCTTTGATTACCGAACCTGTGTAACATACCTACATATTATGTATGATATAAACCTTGATTTTTAATATTAACACTTTAATGGTCGCTCACACAACATGTGTGTGACAGCTGGAACAACTGCATTAGCTGTCACACATGTGTGTGATACAGGCCCGACAAGAGGGTGGGGTAGTCGGGGTTGCAGCCCTGGGGCCCGGGCTGGAATAGGGGGCCCGTAGCGGTCAATTGGGGCTCGGGAAAAAGTAAAATCAGCTTTTTTCCACCCTTTTAATGGCTTTATCCCGCCATAGAAAATCACAAAGCTTTCCTGTCATTTTAAGTAAAAACACGTGTGCTGTGCGTGATAAAATCTCATAACCAGTGTTTCCTGCTGGGAAGGTCTTGCGAAACATCAAAAATTAAAAAAAAAAAAAACACGCTTATTTGGTCCTCGCCCTACCTCCTAGACAATGGCATAGCTCGTTAAGTGTGGATAAAGATAAGTTGGAGGTAAGAAACCGTAAGAAGCATGTGCCCTTAACAAAACTGTTCAATAACTGCGATAAGAATTCAAGGGTAACTTGTATTTAACTTTTCAGTTTACCTTTTTGTGACGGAAGTCATGTTTTTTGATTTATGATATTTTATGAGACCTTTCCATACTGATGAAAACACTGGTAATGAGCTTTAATCGCACACGCTTGCTTTTTTTAAGGGTGAGAGGAAGGCGTCGCCATATTTTATGGCTAAACAAGCCCACTAAGGCGGCTGCAACACCGAGTGTCACTAAAGCCCCTTATATTTAAATCCTTACATTAGCCTTACTTGGCCCAATTTTACGAAATAGTTTTAGACATATATTTACTAATTCAAAGGCGTAGATTTCAAAAATCTATGTCTCATTTTGGTCCAAGATCGCTTTTTGTGTGTTTTTATAGGTCATTTAGAAATTTTTGCAAATGCCTTCTTCTAAACACCGTGTTTTGGAGAGCTGCATGCACTGTCTTATGGAGCTCTTAGAACCCTACATGCATATATATAATACTTATGTACTTGGGGGGAAGGAAAGTGGAAAATCGGGAAAAGTCAAAAATTGAACATTTTGCTACAACTCGAAAACGCAAAGCAACCTTGACCTAATATTGCAGCTATGGAATACATGCGCAAAGGCGAACCCTACCACGGCACCCCCGACCCAGGTTGGACCTTAGGCAGAATCACCTATCTTATCCGGAGAGGTCCTTTGGTTATAGTCTTAGGTATGGTCATAAGGTTTTAGAGAACCATCGCAAGCAACTTGTGCGCGACCGCTGCGCTGGTGGTCTGTTTGCTATAAACTAAATATGCCCGCCATTGAGTAATACCACTTTTTATATGTTTTGGGATGCAAAGAATCCATTTCTTAAGTCATGATATGACAGATTAGACCATACAATGCAAGGTAAAAAAAAAACGCCGTGAGCAGCGGAGCCCCATCACGGAAGTCGAATTTTTCCTTTCATCTTCGGTATTGAGTGTCTACAAGCGAAATGTAATTGAAAGTTCACAAGCGATTTGTCATTTTGGTGGTTTCAAAACTGATGATGAGTGTCCGGTTGATCGGGGGCTTTAAAAAAATGTTTTAAGTTTTTAAGGGCTGAATCTCAGTAAATTTTAATTTTGTGCCGATAGCAGTTAACAGGGAAAAAGCCAACACAATTCGTATGAGGGCATTTCTACCCATGCTTATCCGCCAATTGCCTTTGTGTTTTATTTTTAAATATTAAAAAGGAACTTAAATAGTAAACTGGAAGGCTTTTATGAAGATATTTTTTTCTTTCCAAAAAAATCCAAAATTTATATTTTATAAATAATAAAAAACCAAAATTCCTAATTTATAAATAAACAGTGACTTAAATAACATTATTAAATTACTTTATATGTATGTATTTCATTTGTTAAAAAATTATATTCAGTATTTTTTAAATTTTTTAAAATTACTATTCGCTCAATTGTATTTAGAATAAAAATAATGCATTTAAAACACATTTAACAATAGCATTCAAATTCCGATGTAAAAATGGGAGAAGTGGGGGGAAAAGTAATGTGGACTCCCTAAAAGGTACTAGCTGGATACTAACTGAATACACGTACAAAATTTCAGCCTTCTAGGTTTCCTTAGAGGTCTCTAGACGTGTTAGAAAACAAGCAAAAAATTAAGGAAATACTGGCGTAAAAATCGTGGGGGTAAGGGTTAAAAGTTGAAACCCCCAAAAAACAGTGTCTGGCTATTAGCTTAACCTTCTAGGTTTATTTGGGTGACCTGTGCGAGTGGTACAAACTTCGAAAACGTCGAAAATGCATGAAATTGTAGCTTAAAAATGAGGGGGGTGGGGGTAAAATATTAAAACCTCTAAAAAGCACAACCTAGGTACGAACTTTATCAACACACAAAATTTCGACCCTCTACGTTAATTCTGGGGGGCTGGGGGCGTGTTAAATCCAGCGAAAATCGTTTTCCCCTCCTCTACTCCCATCAAATCATCCTAGGAAGCTGAATTTTGGATATGTTGTAGATAATTGACCGAAACATTATTTCCAACCGGTTTGGAAAAGTTTTATTGCTTTTCCGCCCCCCACCACCCCCTTAAAGGTTGGGTCGGATCCAAAATTTGACCCACTTTGATAGTATTGTTGTGCATCGGAGATGAGCCCCATTTACCAAATTTGAGCTCTTAACTTCCATAGGGGGGCCCTACACATATTAAAAGGTAGCGGGGAAAATATATATATATATATATATATATATATATATATATATATATATATATATATATATATATATAATATATATGTATGTATGTATATATATCAGACATTTTTTTCTACATATTCGTGTTCTACGGGTCCGAAAACATGGCCGTTCTTGTCGTATAGACTGTATAAGCCTAATTTTTTCAAGGAAAAATTCGACTAAAAAGTGTAATCCGAAAGTTGCAATAAGTAGCAATTTACACCACTACTAATTTAGTCTGTTACTGACCGTCGTGGTGTTCACGTCATAATAAATATTATGTTTTTTTAATCAACTCGTGAAATTTAAACAGAAAAAGTATATGAAGTGGGTCGTATTTTTGTGTAAACATTCTACTGAATAAAAAAATAAAGGGATATCTTTCTTAAAATAAATAAATTTATTTTTAATTGTTGACTGGTAGTAACATAGGTCGGCCATCATAGTATATAGTATATGTATGCGTGCTGCAAACATCATCATCAACATACCATACATTGGTATATTCGTGTCCATGCATCATGTGTTTTGGTCGCATACGTGCTGTGTTACGTCACTTTCTCATTACAGCGGGCACAGTTTGGTAGACATACTAGTTTGACCTCTTGAACTGAACTAACAACCTCCCGTTTCGTTTGCAATATGTACGTGCTCACAACATATTGAACGAACCAAAATCATCTAATAATTTTGTTCCAAAAAAAAAACGGAATAATTTCAAAACTGAAACAACGTTTTGAAATTCACATCGACACTTCATCCAACTAACTAACTAATATACAAGAAAATTTCAGAAAATTTTTTCCCACATTAAATATTAAAAAGCTAATGATAAAATAAAACGCCGTGATCAGCGGGTCCACATCACGGGAGTCGAATTTTTCGCTACATCTTCGGTATTTTCACGATATCTAAATGTGGTTGAAAGGGTACAGGCGGATTGTAATTTTTTTGTTTCAAAACTGATGATAAGTGTCTGGCTGATCGAAGCTTTAAAACAAGGGTTTAAGTTCTTAAGGGTTGAATCTCAGTAAACTTCAATTTTATGTGGATAGCAGTTAGCAAGAAAAAAGTCAACACAATTCGTACGAGGGCATTCCTACCCATGCTTATCCTCCAACAGCCTTTGTGTTTTATTTTTAAATATTAAAAAAGGACCTTAAATAGTGTGAACTGGAAGGCCTTTATGAATATACATATTTCTTCTTTCCAAAAAATCCAAAAATCATATTTTACAAAGAAAACTGACTTTAATCATATTTTTAGTCGAATTTTCTCCGAAAAATTAGACTTATACAGTCTATACGATAAGAGCTGCGAGAGTAGGGGCGCTATCCGTTTTCGGACCCGTAGAATACGAATATGTAGAAAAAAAATGTCTGATATATATATATATATATATATATATATATATATATATATATATATATATATATATATATATATATATATATATATATATATATATATATATATATATATATATATATATATATATTCCCGCCACCTCTTAATTTGTGTAGGGCCCCCCTATGGAAGTTAAGAGATGAAATTTGGTAAATGGGGCTCATTTTCGAGGCACCTCATACTATCAAAGTGGGGTCAAATTTTGGGCAAATTTTTTTTCTGACCCGACTTTTAAGGGGGTGGTAGGGGGTGGAAAAGCAATAAAACTTTTCCAAACCGGTTTTAAATAATGTTTCGGTCAATTATCTACAACATATCCAAAATTCAGCTTCCTAGGATGATTTGGTGGGAGTAGAAGGGGGAAAAACGATTTTCGCTGGATCTAACAGGCCCCCAGCCCCCCAGAATTAACGTAGAGGGTTGAAATTTGGTGTGCTGATAGAGTTCGTACCTAGGTTGTGCTTTTTGGAGGTTTTAATATTTTACCCCCACCCCCCTCATTTTTAAGCTACAATTTCATGCATTTTCGACGTTTTCGAAGTTTGTACCACTCGCACAGGTCACCCAAATAAACCTAGAGGGCTGAAATTTTGTATTCGGATTGAGTTAGTATCAAGGGGGTGCCTTTTGGGAGTCTCGACTTTCAAACGCAACCGCCACCATTTTTATACCCAAAAGAACATGATTTTTCTTGTTTTTTAACAGTTTCGTTCGGGTCAAAATCTCCCCAAATAAACCTAGAGGGCTGAAATTTTGTGTACAGGTTAAGCTAATAGCCAGACACTGTTTTTTGGGGGTTTCAACTTTTAACCCTTACCCCCACGATTTTTACGCCAATATTTCCTTAATTTTTTTGCTTGTTTTCTAACACGTCTAGAGACTCTCTAAGGAAACCTAGAGGGCTGAAATTTTGTACTTGTATTCAGTTAGAATCCAGCTAGTACCTTTTAGGGAGTCCACATTACTTTTCCCCCCACTTCTTCCATTTTTACATCGGAATTGAATGCTATTGTTAAATGTGTTTTAAATGCATTACTTTTATTCTAAATACAAGTAGACGAATAGTAATTTTAAAAAATTTTAAAAAAAATGAATACAATTTTTTAACAAATGAAATACATACATATTAAGTAATTTGAAAATGTTATTAAAGTCACTGTTTATTTATAAATTAGGAATTTTGGATTTTTATTATTTATAAAATAGAAATTTTGGATTTTTTTAGAAAGAAAAAATATCTTCATAAAGGCCTTCCAGTTTACTATTTAAGTTCCTTTTTTAATATTTAAAAATAAAACACAATGGCAGTTGGCGGATAAGCATGGGTAGGAATGCCCTCGTACGAATTGTGTTGGCTTTTTCCTTGCTAACTGCTATCGGCACAAAATTGAAATTTACTGAGATTCAGCCCTTAAAAACTTAAAACCTTTTTTTAAAGCCCCGATCAACCGGACACTCATCATCAGTTTTGAAACCACCAAAATTACAAATCGCTTGTGGACTTTCAATTATATTTCGCTTGTAGACACTCAATACCGAAGATGAAAGGAAAAATTCGACTTCCGTGATGGGGCTCCGCTGCTCACGGCGTTTTTTAAATTATAATATTTATTACATTTAATTATAACAGTTAGTTCATTTTTTTTTAATTTACCACGCCTAATTGCATTAACTTAAAAAAATCATTTTAAATACGTATAACAATACCATTAACTTTCAGTGTAAAAATACTAGAAGTGGTGGGAAAGGTAATATCGAATCCGTAAAGGGCACACTTTCGATATTAATTGAATACAGATACAAAATTTCAGCCCTCTAGGTTTACTCAGAGAATCTCTGAGTGTTAGAAAAAAAGCAAAAAAATTAAGGAAATATTGGCGTAACAATCGTGGGGGTTAGGGTTAAAAGTTGTAACCGCCAAAAAGGAGTGGCTGGCTATTAACCTATACAAAAAATTTCAGCCCTATAGGTTTATTTGGGGAGATTTTGAACCGAACAAAACTATTCGAAAACAAGAAAAATAATGTTTTTTCTTAGTATAAAAATGATGGGAGTAAGGGTTAAAAGTTGAGACCCCCAAAAGGCACACCCTTGATATCAGCTCAATCCGAATACAAAATTTCAGCCCTTTAGGTTTATTTGGGTTACCTGTACGAGTGGTACAAACTTCGAAAACGTCGAAAAAGCATGAACTTGTAGTTTAAAAATGGTGGGGGAGGGGGTAAGATATTAAAACCTCCAAAAAGCACATCCTAGATACGAACTCTATCAACATACTAAATTTCAACCCTCTACATTAATGCCGGGGGACTGTGGGCGTGTTAGATCCAGCCAAAATACTTTTTCTCCTCTCTACTCCCTCCAAGTCATCCTAGGAAGCGGAATTTTGAAAATTTTGTAGATAATTGACCGAAACATTATTTCCAACCGGTATGGAAAAGTTTTATTGTTTTGTTGCCCCCCACCACCTCCTTAAAGGTTGGGTCGGATCCAAAATTTTCCCAAAAGTTTTCCCTACTTTTATAGTATTGTTCCCCCATTTTTTCAACCGGGAATTATATATATATATATATATATATATATATATATATATATATATATATATATATATATATAGGGTGTAAAATATATCTCTCGTAAAAAATAGGGGAGAAAGGTCTCAATTTACTAATTAAGTTTTGCTAGTTAATTTGTTCCGATTATGTTTCATTTCAGAAATTTTTGATTGTCAAAAACTTGTTAAAAAATGGCCCCTAGAAAAAAATCCTTCAGTAATCTATATATCATTGACTTACTTCAGCTTCAAAAATTTCTGTAAAAAAAATTCATTCCAAACAATTAATTAGAATTTTTCTAAAATTTTTGTAGGTCATTGTACATGAAACACAGCTTTATAAAAATATAGGTTAGTAGTCATTAGGTCATTTTACCGATTTACAAAATACAGCTGATACATATTTAAAATAACATTAATTGTACAAGGTGTCAATTTAAAAACAAACCGGTCTCATATATTTGGAACTGTAAAAGATAATTAAAAATTTCTCAAAACTGTTTCTAGAATATGGGGGAGAAACTAATATACCCAACATGATAATTTTTGCAACCAACTCCTTTTAAAATTATAATATTCTACTTCCGGTACAGCATGAAAGCTCTTTAAAAATGCTATTCATCAATACTAAATATAATGTTAATTTATCAATTATTATTTAGAATACGAAAAAGAGAAAAACGAAATTTTTAGAAGACGAAATTTTAAAAAATATACTACAAGTGAGGTTTTGTAATTTCAAAAAATAGGGTTGGCGTGGCTAGAGTCTTAGAGGTTGGTTGTAGAGGATTCCAATGTGGGTCATAATGGCTTCCCCTTCATGTTATACATAGAAACGGTTTTCAAAAATTTTTGAATTTTTTTTACAATTCCAAAGATATGTGAGGCATATGAGGCCTGGCTTGTTATTAAAATTAACACCCAGTTGTTTGTACTTTGTTATGATATGCCCATGACTGGAACACAAATCATTGTCAATAAATGCATACATATACATGCTAAAATGTATTTTTTTCTTTACCTGTGTGTGTGTGTACCGTGTAGAATTCTACACAGTACACACACATACATACACATCGAACTAATCTTTTAAAAAATTAGTTTGATGTTCACACAAACAGTAAATTGTATATTTGTGTGAGTGGATTATTTCTGTTTCGCTGTGTTTATAAAATTACAGGTAGGGTAAGGTAGATCAAGTGTATACCCGAAGCAAGTGTATTCGCCTCAAGAATTTCCAACTAACTATAAAGTGATTTAAAACCAATTTTCAAATACCCACTAACACTCAAGAGAAACAGGTCAATCTTAATTTGGCACTTTTGTCAGTTATATAGAGTAGTAACGGCTATGTTTTTCAACAATGTGTTTTTTGGTTTAACGAGTTGGTTAGTATATTTTCAAAAAATTTTTTATGGTCTATTATAATATTTTTATATTTTTATTTAATATTTTTTGTTGTTATTAAGCTAAATTTTAATTAATTGAGAAGATTTTTTCTTTTATTCTATTATTTTAGAAACACTAAAGGGAGCGCACTTACCCCAATATTTTTTCCTACGGGGCAAGTGCGTTTTCTGGATTGGGGTAAGTGCGCTCTTAATGCACGCTCTTATCCCACTGTATTATAATATCATGTAAATTCTGCTTGTTTTTGCCCATAATTATTTATTTTAGGTAGAACTGGTACGAAATTACGTACCTAAGAAAAATTGTCAGAAGCACACAGTATTCAGCAGCGGCCTTGGAAACTGCATTAAATGATATTAGTATACCTCTCAATTATAATATAATATGTTCAAATTATGTTTTGTTTCTTATGGCCTCTTAAAAGTTAATTTATCATTTGAGATAAAAATATGTTTATAAATTTTTTTGTACAGTTACGTAGAAAAAGTATGCTTATTCAACGCACTTGCTCTTCCATATAAATCAAGTGAAGAATACAGAATTACATATATCAAGAGAACGCACTTGCCCCAGACCATGGGGCAAGTACATATTTCAACAAAATAAACTACAGTTCATTATCATGAAGCTCTCTAAAATTTCTTTCTTTTGATTATTTAAGTTTAAAGACCAGGTAGTTGATAACGCTGATAAACAATTAAATTCGATTAATAATATTGATAAAATAATGGTCTGAAAGTTAAATATCCAAAAATGGGGGTGCACTTAGCCCACCTTACCCTATAAAAGACAGCCTAAATAGAGTGTAGATGTAGTTTCTAACAATGTTTATTTTATTTCTTAAGGTAGCAGTAACAGTACCTACTAAGTTGTTGAGCATCTATTGAAATTTTCTTCTACATGCCATTAAAAAATAATATTATATTTTCAGAAAATGGATTGTGCTTTAACTTAATACCTTTAATCAATTAAAAATAGTATAAACATTAATTAATATTTTTAAAGTATAATTCAAATAATTTATAGCTGCTGAATTGATTGAAGTACCATTCTAAAGAAATTAAAATTACAATCATAAATATTTTTATTTAGTAGTTAAAAGTTTTGAAAATACCGATAATTACAATTAAATGTATGTAAATTATCCCGGTGTATATAAAAATTATTTTATAATTCATTAAAAACAGACTTTTATTCTATCATCTAAATGCTTAAAAACTTGGCAACATGGTTAATTCACACAATTTTTACTGTTTTAAAATTGGTACCTATGCATGAAATTTATGTAGTATCTCTGTCTCTGTTGTTTACTTTATTTTAACCTATAAAAAAATTGTTGGAAAACATCCGTATAATAAGAATATTCATGAGTAAACATGCACAAATATTTATTGAATATTAGAAATTACACAATAAAATTACACGAAAAATAACCTTGAGGCTTAATTATTTTGAAAATTTATAAAATAAAGACAAAATTTAACCTCCATTTATACTAACAGAAAAAATAAACTTGACTAGAAAGAGGTTCCTTATGATGAATTTCCAAAAAAACTGATTACGTCGTTAATTATGTATTCATTCCGAAATAATTCTAATGCTTACCGCGTTTGCTGTAAAAAATTAACAAAGATTTAAAACTGTCAGTATTTAATATGGTTATGTATAATACCTTTTTCAGATTTTATTTAAGAAAAAAATATCCTGGTAATATTCCTTCCATTTTCATCAAATAAAATTGATATAAATTCCAGTAATAATTCAGTAGTGCAAAAATAAGTTAAAATTAGATTCTGCTAACTCAAATATTGTAACAATAACTATACATATATGATATGATACATATGTAATTATTGACTCTTAACATAACCTATAGTTTACACGTGTTCATAAAACAAGAAATGTATCATGTACACAATACACATGTCGCATACATATGTATAAATGCTAAATTTTCAAGTAGTAAGGGAGCCAGAGACCAAATTTTCGATAATCATTTTAACAATCGGTAAATAGACGGAATTGATTCTTGGACACTTACTTAATACTAAGTCAACGTTCTAGTAACCTCATACAGCCGGGTTGAGATACCCTAACACCCTTAACATGCAAACAGTAAAAAAAAGTTTCATTTATAATAATCAAGTAACAATTTTGCTATTTTAATTTATGATTTTTTTTTTTAAATCAATTAATCATATAGCCAGAAAGTGATCTTTTTCGGTTGCCAGTGGAACAATTCGATATTTATTTTGACAAATATCCAAATATTGTATATTCGTGGTAACAGAATTTAAAACAAAATGTGATTAACTAGAAAATATTATAGATCGCACTGGACCCTTAGTATTGAAATATGTTAAAACTGCACGCGTGCCGATATAAGAAGTTTATGACGTCATTCCTTAAAATCGCACGTTTTTTTTTAAAACCGTAGTATTGAATATTTTGAGCGTGCTATTCTTGACTTATTTTAAGAAGGTGCAGTAAACACACTTAAGAAATTGCACGTTATGAAATGATGGTGTTGACTCTGTGCTATGAGGGTGCCATAAATTAAAACAGTTTCAAACAATACTTTGACCATTTTCTTTATATTTTTTTGTAGCTTGTATAAATAATAAACAAAAACAAACATTTTTACAAAATCATTCACTTTTTAAATTTTTTTGTTTGCATTTTTGGGGATTTTTAACATTTTGTTATATATTTTCATATTACTTATTCTTATTATTGTTAAATTTTAAGTAATTAATATTTTTCAATTATGTATTTTTAGTTAGTTGTTTAATACAAAAATTCACTCTTTTTAAGATTTCTTAAGTCTTAATTTAGTTTTTATTTTTTAAAATAATTTACTAATTTATTCTAATTGTTACTCTTGTATACAGAGTGTCTCTAATAAAATTAACAGCATGGGGATTTTGTAAATGGTGAGAGATGCTGTTCCGGTTAAATTAGTTGAATTATGTAGATATTAAATTAGATAAATTCGATGAACGATTTATCAAACTTTTTAAATTCTATATAGTTTAAGAGCTAGAGTTAACAAAACCTATAATTCCCAATTTATTTTTCTTCCAATAACTTCTTATTGGTAAGAACTATGGTATTTTTTTTTTATCTGCGATTGAAACTGGTGCCGGATTGCAATCCCTAGTTATAGATACAATTTCAAATACAATTAAGCATAAGTCATCTTTAAAGAATTAAATAGGTAATTCTTTTATTCAAAACAAATCAATCGTCTATTCTTTTCTAAAAACAAACTGCAAATTCAAAATTTACGCAAGTGCAATAATGAAAGAAATAAAGCCAAGAAAACGGAAATTCTTTAAATTTATAAATTATGAATCATGGTTAAATTTAAGTGAAATGGACCAAACTTGCTGCGTAATTTATTTGTTTCTTGATCCAAACTTATTGCTAAAATAAAATTTTCTAAATACCGTTTTTATAAATTTATAAAATTATATCAGTAGAAAAGAGAAAAACTGTCACTTATGTGTGTCAAAATCTGCTTCATATTCCACGAGAAAAACATAAGTTTGGGGTCATAACTTGAAAGCGGATAGTTATAGAAAAGTTCTAAAATATTTGAATTCTACGTAAAAAACTGCTATAAGAATGTGTAGATAAAAAAAAACTACTTATAGTTATTACCAGTAAAAAGTTATTAAAAGAAAAATAAATTTGGAATTATATAATTATAGGCTTGAGGTTGTAGCTCCTAAACTCCATGGAATTTGAAAAACTTGAAGTCTAATACTTCTGTACTATATATGTATAGTAATTCATATAATTTAAACAAATCTGCATTTCCTACTGTCTACAAGATTTATAGATACTGGTAATTTTATTAGAAACACCTGTATATTGTATTAGCTGTCGTTTAAGAAATGTATTCAAAATTATTAAATATAATATATGTAGGTACAAAGCAAATTTTTAGTTGTATTTTAAATTATTTAACCATTTTGATTATTTCCACTACATATACTTTTTCTATTTTTTTCTATTAATGCAATAAACTATTATATAATATATATTAATTATATTACATATGGATTTAAAATAAAAATATTAAAGAAAATTATATTATTCAATTTAATGATACTGTAATAAAATAGAGAGTCAAATAAAAAAATTTAAAATAAAAAATATAATTTCTTTATTACAATTAAAAAGATATTGGTCGAAGAATGTGATAATAAATAAGTACCATAAATACATAACTGACAAGAAGGGACAAAAACATATGTCAAAATAATGGTTAAACTCCAACATCCAATTGGATGAAGTGAGATGCTACGATTTTTTTTTCTATTACCAACCGAAAATACAACAAAATGTGTGATTCTTTGCACGATCATAGAGTTTAATAGCACGAGCGGACCAACTTAACTAGCGCAGATTCAATACTTGCATTTTTGTTACAAAGTGCTATTAGCGTGCCGTTTCCGCACCTTCTTATTATTGCACTTATTTTAACGTGCAGAAATAAGAGATTTCAATACTAAGGGTCCTGGTCTTCGATGTTATGTTCTATACAAATAACAACACAATATCTCATACGCGTACCTAAAAGAAAAAGTCTGGACAGTTATTAACTTAAAAACTGGTTAGTATAACCCTTTTTATTGCCCCCGACCACCGACTACACATACAAAGTACATATAAAATTGTGTTGTTCTTCTTGGGCCGTTTTATGGTCTGTTACAGGGTATGTGAATCATTTGCTTACAGCTTGTATTAGCAATAATATCGTACGTAGCGTCATTGCTTTTCTAATTAACTTCTTAAATTTAAATTTATAAGAATATTTAAATAGAAAAAAATATGAAGTGTGTCGTATCTAACAAGGAAAGGGCAAGAAGTCGAAAATTCAAAAAAATCTGAAACTGTCAGTATATAGAGGATGGCTACCTAATAACATAAAAAATATCAGTTGCTGCTAAAAAACGTTTTTAAGGGGTGAACCACCCCCTCAAAGTTGGAACACAAAAATTTAAAAATCGATGAAATTTTGTTTAGACGTACCTTAAAAAGTTCTAATAACAAATATAACATTATTTTTTGCACTTACACATTTTTAAGGGTTGAAACCGCCCCTCAACTGTGTACTTCAAAAATTTAAAAATTGATGATATTTTGTTTATATATACTATACAGAGCTCTAATAATAAATATAACATTATTTTTTGCATCCAGAAATTTTTAGGGGTTGAAACCTCTCCTTCATGTGTGTACTTAAAAATTTAAAAATTGATAATATTTTGTTTATATATGCTATATAGAGCTCTAGTAATAAATGAGACATTATTTTTTGCATCTATAAATTTTTAGGGGTTGAAACTACCCCTTCATATGTGTACTTAAAAATTGATGAATTTATAATATTTTGTTTACATATACTATACAGAGCTTAGTAATAAATATATAGTATATTTATTTAGTTTAGAAATGACGTCATTATCATCTCTTTTCAATTTATGACGCTAGCTGTCCTTTAAAAAAATTATACAATACTGATCCTTAAAATAGTACATAAATTAAGTTTATTTCCATGTTTTCTTTTTCTCATTCTTTTCAATTGCCAAATTATATAAGATTTCACTTACGGATTTGTGTATACTGAATGAAAGTTAGAAAAAGATAACATACCAATAAATTAGGTATTATTAAATAATTTTTACCAATAATTTTTTATTTGACCCACCCATTTCAATTCATATTTTTATGATACCTAGCTAGTAACGTACCACAGTAAGGTATCATAAAAATATGAATTGAAATGGGTGGGTCAAATAAAAAATTATTGGTAAAAATTATTTAACAATACCTAATTTAATAGTATGTTATCTTTTTCTAACTTTCATTCGGTATGCACAAATCCGTAAGTGAAATCTTATATAATTTGGTAAATGAAAAGAATGAGAAAAAGAAAAAATGGAAATAAACTTAATTTATGTACTATTTTAAGGATCAGTATCGTATAATTTTTTTAAAGGACAGCTAGCGTCATAAATTGAAAAGAGATGATAATGACGTCATTTCTAAACTAAATAAATATACTATAACATTATTTTTTGCATCCACAAATTTTCAAACCACCCCAGTGCATACCTAAAAATTTAAAAATTGGCGATATTGTGTTTACATAGAGACTTAACGATAAATATATTATAAATATATTCTTTCACATAGTTCTAGGGGGTGAAACACCTCCTCCAAGTTGTAAACTAAAAATTTCAAAACTGGCAAAATTTTGTTTACATATACAACAAACACAACAATCTTACAATAAATATATTAATAATGTGTAAAATTAGTGTAGTACATGTAAACAAAATTTCGTCAATTTTTGTTTCTAATTTCTAATTTGGAAAGGATATTTCACCCCTATAAACGTAGAGGCAAAAAAAAAATTATGAATCCACTTTTATGTGATATATGAAAAAAATCACGGAATTTTTAAATTTTCAAATCGACAACTGAAGGGTTGATTTCACCCTTTTAAAAATGTGTAGGTATAAAAAATAATATTATATTTATTACTAAAATTCTTAATAGTGTATATAAATAAAATTTCGTCAATTTTAAATTTTCTAAACACACAGTTGAAGGGGTGGTTTCGCCCCTTAAAAATGTGTGGACGCAAAAAATAATGTTATATTTATTATTAAAATTTCGTATAATGTGTAAAAACAAAATATCATCAATTTATAAATTTTTAAGTACACACATGAAGGGGTGGTTTCAACCCCTAAAGATTTGTAGATGCAAAAAATAATGTTATATTTACTACTAGAGCTCTATATAGTATATATAAACAAAATATTATCAATTTTTAAATTTTTAAATACAGAGTTGAGGGGTGGTTTCAACCCTTAAAAATGTGTAAATCCAAAAAATAATGTTATATTTGTTGCTAGAGCTTTTTAAGGTACGTTTAAACAAAATTTCATCGATTTTTAAATTTTTGTGTTCCAACTTTGAGGGGGTGGTTCACCCCTTAAAAACGTTTTTTAGCAGCAACTGATATTTTTTATGTTATTAGGTAGCCACCCCCATGTACTGACAAAGTTTCAGATTTTTTTGAATTTTCGACTTCTTGCCCTTTTCTTGTAAGTGTAAAAATTTCATTAAACAAAAAGATATTAAAAATAAAGGGATATCTTTCTTTAAATAAAGTAAGAATATTTTATTAATTTTTTGTTTGGCAATATATATATATATATATATATATATATATATATATATATATATATATATATATATATATATATATATATATATTATATATATATATACATATATATATATATATATATATATATATATATATATATATATATAATTTTGAATTGAATAATATTTATTTGATTTATAATATATCAAATTTTACAGTATAACTTACAGTGGTGTATTATATACAATTTATAACTTAAGTCATCTATTACAATTTATTGCCAATGAAAATTATATCATTTTTTTTTCAAGTACCTACTTATATATTATACACTTTTTAGTTTAAGGTAGACATCCTTGGAACTTATGGTTGCTTATTCTTGATAATATCTAAGAAATCTGTTAAGAAACGGCTTAAGTTTGTCAAAATTTCAATATTTTTCTGATTAAATAATTGATAAACATCATTTTGATCTTTACAGCTTATTGAATATTTTACTCTTAACAGCTCTAAACCACAACAATCTATAAAGAAGTGCTCCGCTGTTTCAAGCTCGTTACACAGCGTACATAGTTTGTTTTCATCGTACTTGCTTCTACTCACCTTCCATATCCAATTGCCAGTTCTAAAATTTGCAAGTACTCTTCTTAGATCATCTAACAAATTATGTACATAATATGCACCTTTCTCATAATGATTTAAATTTTTGAAGAATCTAAGAGTTTTTCTTTTTTCAGTTTCTGTAAATATTTTTACATAATATTCTTCCATTAGAGCCTTTCTAACTGTCTTTTTCATTTCTGCACCATAAACTGTTTTTTCTAGAACGTGACTTATTTTTAACTCACGTAGTAGGTTCTGCACATACTTTATCCACCCCAAAATCTTGTCCTATGCGGTCATATTGGTATTTTGCACAGTATTTTTGTAGCGGTCTTGTGTTTTCGTTTTCTTGGTGTCGCAGTTTTAAAAAGTAATTTATATACATCTCTTTTACTTTCACCGAAGTTAAAATATGTCCAAGCTCCATAATCGCCGCGCAATTCGAAGTACTTTTTCTTATTTGCAAAGTTTCTTTGCAATATTTATAATCTATTTTATTTACGGCATTTTCTGTAATATATGGTCCCCAGATTTCTGATCCATAAATTAATATGGATCGTATTATTGTGTTAAAAACATCGATTTTGATTTTGCTAGGTATATCCTGTTTATTGTAAAAGCCTTTCCTTATTAGATATATATATATATATATATATATATATATATATATATATATATATATATATATATATATATATATATATATATATATATATATACACAAACTGATCCAGAATTATGTACCGTAATTGGTAGAGCTCGTAATACGTTCCAAAATAATGGTACCTTTTCATGTATACTTTTTTTCAGAACTCAATAATAAGGGAGATACCACTTTGTAAAGGGGTGAAAGGAAAACCATTATTTCTTAAATATTTTCCAAACGCTTTTGAATAACAGATTGATATTTTAGGGGTACTTATTTTGCGTTAGAAGGATTAAATTTGTGTCAACACTTATTCCACCACTCTTGACTAAGGGGTGGTTTTAGGCGGTAGGTTTGAGTTATCACGTCTTTTCTTTTTTAATTTGCAATTATTTAAACAAAATCCAAGATAATATAATTGCTCAGATAAATTCACGCAAAAAAGGTATACTTGTTACATTTCGATAAATATTACCGTTTTCGAGTAATTTAAAGTAGAAATATCTATTTCCAAATTATTCCCTAATCATAAGTGTTCGAATAATTGATACCATAAATTTAATTATCTTAATGTTCATACGCGCCCCTAGAATATGAATCCAGTAATCAGAAGCGCCTAAAAAAGTTTAAAAAAAAAGAAGTCAGTTTCGTTCCACCCCTCTACATTTTACCCCTCTGCTTTATCCCCCTTATTATTGAGTTTTGGAAAAAAGTGTAGATGAAAAGGTACCATTATTTTTTAACATACTATCAGCTCCAGCAATTACGGTACATAATTCTGGACCACCCTGTATATATATATATATATATATATATATATATATATATATATATATATATATATATATATATATATATTTCCATGTATGTATACGATGCATTCCACCACCATATCACAGATTGTGTATAATGTACATACATATACGATCACAGGTCCGTGAAAAGGCAATGATAGGTGTATGTAGTAATGTGTTGTGTATACCATATTGGTTGGATGGGGGTACCACTCCTACATCATATTTTGGCAACAGTGGATCGCCAGTATAGAGATATACCCTGTTTCAAATACAATTGATCATGAGTGAAAGTTAAAAAATTAAATAATTCTTATAGTCAAAGCAAATCAATGTTCTATTCTTTTCTAAAAACAAACTGCAATTTTAAAATTTACGTAAGTGCATTAATGAAAGAGATAAAGCCAAGAAAACGGAAATTATTTAAATTCATAAGTGATGAAGCATAGTTAAATTTAACTGAAATGGACCATAGCTAAGTTCGCATCTACATATATCTATGCCCCCAACCACACAGGGTTGCTATGCGAGGTATTATATAACAGGTATCTGAGATTCTATGCTTTCCAATTGCTGACTATTGAAATGCTTATCGACAATTAGCCACTGACTCTTTGTCTATAAGATATAAATTTGAATAAATGCATAATTCTATGACGAAAGTAGTTTACACCAGAATTCAACTATAATGTTGCCAAGCCTACACTCAAGATTTTAGATTTCCTTCCGATTACTGCAAACAAATACCAATTGAAAGTTAACTACACGGTAAAAATTTTTCATTGTTTGTTTAGATAATTAAAAATAATAGCTTTATCGAAAAAACCAAAATTTATTAGAAAATCTTTTAAAAGTAAGATAAAATACTCAGTAAGAAGCGTCGATTTAACAGACTCGTTAAATTTCCTATGTTAAAAATCGTTTTTTTTTTTAAATTAAAAATTTTGTAACAAAACGGTCAAAAATTATGAAAAAAGAGGCTATATGTAAAAAGTATTGTATATTCAGTAATCTAGTTTTCAAAACAAAATCTTAAAATTTCTACACGTTAGGTACTGCTACCTTAAGTAAACATTGTTTTGTAGGTATGTAAGGTAAAAGACCCGGTAATTGACCCTGGCCCAGTTTCTGAACTTTTCAACTTTGTTATAAATTAATAAAAAAACTATATTTTAAATAAGAAAAAAAATAAATTCTTAATTTAAAGTAATCTATTCTGTGTCTAATGAACAGCAATTTAAAATTTAATTTAATTTAAATTTAGAATATATTAACTAAATAAAAAAAAAATTTTAAGTTTAAAATGTGTGTAAAAACTATTTTTTTGGTAGTTTCCTAACAGTTTATGTTACAAAGTACTCATTTTGATCTGTGCAATATTCATCATGTAAGTATGAAAACTTAATTAAAAATATATGAGCAGGTTTATATTTGTTTAAAATTTATTTTAAAATATTTATAAAATACCTTAGAATGATTTTTATTATTGAAATATGAGGGTCAATTACTAGGCTCACTTCTAAAGTGGTATGGCCCAATTAAATTCTAACCAGTTTTTGTTAGTTATTTTGTTATTTATAGTTATCTTCGATTAGTTTTTGTTATTTTTCATAACGTATATAACATTAAACATTCATTGTTATCAATAAAAAATTATTTATAAATTAAATTTTAAAAAACTGTATTTTTAAATTTAAGGATCAGAAACTAGGCCACTGTCAGGGTCAAAAACTGTCACATGAGAAATTTTGAAGGTCAGAAACTGGGTCCTTTTTGTCAATTTTTAAAACATTAATTTAAATTATTAATTCAATTCAAATAATTATTTTACTTGTATGACTTTATTTTGAAAGCCATAAACTAGTTGATAAAATTATTAATTGTCTCTTAAGTTTAAACTTATATTTATTACTGTCGTTTAACCTCAGCCGTCACTCTTAAAAGGTCAGAAACTAGGCCCGTTACCTTATGTATTTGGAAATATAATGAATACACTCATCGGCAAAATTAATCACCTTTTAAAAATGTTAACATTATTTTTATTTTAAATTTCGTTTGTGATTTTGAATGTTATTTGCTGAACAAACGATTTAACAATCAGAATTCTTTTCAGTTTTAGCGAATTTCGAAAACTCGAAATTCAGCTATTACAGCCGTTCGCATGACGCAATCTGAGGCCGAGACTATAACAGAAATATGTTTTGAGGTCCCTAGAATACAAAAATTATATTAACTAAAATATATATATATATATATATATATATATATATATATATATATATATATATATATATATATATATATATATATATATATATATATATATATATATATATATATTAGGGTGTGCCAAAGAAAAGCGCTCTCCGCTCAAAATATCATAGGATACGTCTAAAAAAACATCCTCACCAAAGCGCAGCTCAAAATTCCAATTTTTAGAGGTGCATCATCGAATCTAAAGTTTTCCCATTTAAATAACACAGGAAAAACGATTTTTTATGTTATTTACTCCTGCAAACTATGAAGAAATTATTTTTCCATAAAATGAATCAAAGCACCTTATTAAGTATTAAATTTTGGACAAAAAATTTAATTGAGTCAAATTTCTATCACCACTAACTATTTCACTTTCTACAGAGCCTTAAAATTTAAATTTCTTGAAATTTTACTTTTTTTACATTTTTAAGCTAAACTATTAAAGATAGGACAAAAAGTTAAATGACAATTTTGTAGTCCAACTGACGCTTTCTCGAGGTCTCAAAACAAATTTCTGACATAATCTTAGGTTCAAATTTTTTCATGACACCAGCTGTAACAGTTGAATTTCCATTTTGGAGAAAAAAAAGGAAAATAAATTTTGAGGGTCTGTGACTTGGTAACTGTTTGTAATACGAAAAATTTGTACGGAACTTTTTTGTAAAGCTTCAGCTGAACTACAAAATTGTCATTTAACTTTTTGGCCTATCTTTAATAGTTTAGCATAAAAATGTAAAAATAGTAAAATTTCAAGAAATTTAAAATTTAAGGCTCTGTAGAAAGTGAAATATTGGTGACAGAAATTTGACTCAATAAAATTTTTTGTCCAAAATTTAATGCTTAATAAGGTGCTTTGATTCATTTATTAGAAAAATAATTCGTTTTTCCTGTGTTATTTAAATGGGAAAACTTTAGATTCGATGATGCACCTCTAAAAATTGGAATTTTGAGCTGCGCTTTGGTGAGGATGTTTGTCTAGACATAGCCTACGATATTTTGAGCGGAGAGCGAGGAAAAAACAAAATTTTTGTTTTTTTGGCACACCCTAATATAATTATATATATATATATATATATATATATATATATATATATATATATATATATATATATATATATATATATATATATATATATGTGTGTGTGTGTGTGTGTTCCCACGATAACTCTCGAACGAAACGTCTAATGCTTATGACATTTTTTGTGTGCGAACTGGATTCTGAATTGGCTTGGCTAAGTTCGTTAGCCAGACACGTCAGATGCCCAGAAGTAGGATTTCTGGCCATTTTTTATCATTCGATCTTATTATAAGACAGTTCGATTTTTACATCGTCGAAAAGGAAAAAATATTATGAAGAAAATGTTCTTATAATTTTCTTTCTATGTTAAGTAGTTTTCGAGAAAATCGTAATTTTTCACTTTTGCCTTATTTTGCTCTCTTTGTCATTGTAATCAGTAATTTATATTTCTGTCTCAGTTCCTTATAAAATAGAGAAAAATTTCATTTTTTTTATGTGAAACAAACGGTAGTTATTCAAAATCTATGTATTATAAATACCATATCTCTGTCTCATCTTTTTAAATTAAAATTAACCAGATATTTTAAGCATAAGTAATGAAGATTTTTTTTTAGCGAATTTCCAAAACTGGAAATTCAGCTTTTACAGCAGGTGTCATGATGCGACCTAAGCCCGGGACCATAACAGGAATAGGTTTTGAGGTCCCTAGAATACGAAAATGATATTCACTAAAATTTATATATCTATATCTATATATATATATATATATATATATATATATATATATATATATATATATATA
Source organism: Brachynemurus nebulosus (assembly GCA_035578155.1). Lineage (NCBI taxonomy): Eukaryota > Metazoa > Arthropoda > Insecta > Neuroptera > Myrmeleontidae > Brachynemurus > Brachynemurus nebulosus. The sequence continues at coordinate 1,435,768 of JAPWDM010000002.1, forward strand.
TATATATATGTATCCGCGCGATAACTCTCGAATGTAACGTTTAATGCTTATGAAATTTTGTGTGCAAATTCGATTTTCCAAATCGTTGGATGAGTTCGTTAGCCAGACACGTCGGATGCCCAGAAGTAGGTTTTCCGGGCATTTTTTGTCAACAAAATGAGTTTTTTGCTAGAATTAAGCAATTATTCAAATTTTTTTTACACCAATCGGAAGAAAAAGCCAAATTACGTAAAAAATGTTTTTAAACCGTTGCTCTAAATTACTTACTTTTCGAGAAAAACTAGGAAATATGTCGTTCTCCACTTCACTCGCACTCGCATTCTTTTTTTTTTCTGTCTCATTTTTTGCGAACTAAATTCGAAAAAAACCGCTTTATAAGTAGCGTGTCATGATTTTTTTAATCCAATTTAACGATTCGGCTATATTCTATTTCTCTGTCAGTTAAATGTTTTTATAATGTATCCCTGTTCCATTTTTTTTGAGAAAAAAAATCCCGACGATTTCTGTTATGTGATATGATCAGAATTTAGATTATATTTACACCTTCCTAAAATTAATAAGAGTTTGCTTCAATCGCATAAAAATTACGTTAAATCATATTCAAACAATAATATTTTTACGTAATTTTCTATCCAGTTGACAATACAGTTATGATTAGAATTGTATAAGCAGAGTATTCTAGCATTAAATAATTTTGCACATTCAATTTTTTTTTAACAAAAAAATTTTTTTTAAATTTTGACACATTCTTTTATGAAATTTCGATTAAGAAATATTAAAAAATTTTAAGGTGAATCATTTAAAAAGAGTTAAAAATAAATTAAAAAGGAAACATTTATCTATTTTAACATATTTGTAAAGAAAATTTTACAGTTTACTTACAGTTTTTTGAAAAAATGTAATAACATTTTTACATACAACAAAGATTATATTTGAAAGGTAGGAAATCCACAAATTTTTTTTTCTTTAATTAATTATTAAATTTGGTTTTAGACGAAAATCTTCGTCTAATTCGCTCCAAGCCGATAGTATAGCCACTAATAAGGACATTCCACTGTTAAAATAAATGGAAAATATATTGAAATTTATTTAATGAAAGCCATTCATACACATTTTTAAAATATCCTTTTGAATTATATAACAAATGAAATCTGTGTAAAAAAATTTAATTGACGTGTTTTTTCTCAATTTTCTAATATTAAGTAAGGCTCGTTAGTTAGGGAGTGATTGTGTCAAAATTTTAATGCAAAATATGGTAATTTTAACCCTCTTTAAAAGAACATTTCGATTTTAACAATAAAAAAATTTTAAAAAGTGTTTTCGTTTTTCCCGGATTACCAAAAACTTTTCATAGGTGTATCTGTGACTAAAGTTGCCTCCCTTTCTTAAGAAAATAAAGTATTTTTAAAATTTTGTGCAAAAAAATAAAACACAATTAACGAAAAAAAAGTACGCGTTCCCATATTTTTAAGATTTTGTAGTACAAGAAAGTAATAAACAGTATCGTTTTGATTTTTTAAACTCATTTAAGACATTTATTGTTAGTGAGACATATTTGAATTATTTTCCTAACTAATAAATTAAATTCTGTAGACTGATGTTTTTGTAGATAAAAAAAATTCTAGGTAACGTCTGTATTAGACAAAAGTCTGAAAAATGGACGTAGAATCTCACTGTTATTAATTATTATGTCTTGTAGTCTTTTGAAAGATTGTTTTTTGAACTAAAATAAGAATAGGAGGAATATAAACTTAGGGGTAAACGACAGGGGTATAGAAACTTTATTTTAGAATCTACGTTTATTTTTACAGAAAATCATCAAGTACCTATTATTTCTTTTTTGAATGTATAAATACAAAAAGTTCGAAATTATTTTATATTAGAATTTCAATTTCGGTCGACCCTACGGGTTGTCCCCATTTGCTCTTTTCTCTTCTCTTTTGACCCCAATTTTTCATAGAGAAGAAATTATACGATTTTTGTTAATTTTTCAAAAACCACCGATATATTTAAATCTTTTTGGATACTGTGATAAAGTGACCTCTTCGCGTAAATTTTTAATATATTAAAGATTAGGTACTCATAAAATAAATACAAAAAAATACGGTGTGAAGTCTGAATGCGTCCCTATTCATCCTTGTCTATGGTAGCACATTTTTTTATTGACATAAATATTAGAAACGCAGGAAAAGAGACCAGGAATCAACATCGAAGTGGATTATGGTACGATATATTTTCTGAAAAAAGTGCTTAGGACCAAAGTTATAGAGTTCAAAGTGATGCACTTGATGATGACTTTTAAGTTGACCTTGGGGTCAATTTCCAAAGTCATTTGAAAATCATTTAATATTTTTCAAAAGGAGTAGTTTACTTTTCATCCCTAAATGGTTCAAAGTATATTCGAACGAATTTCACATGCAAGATAGAAAATAGGTGATCAAGAAGTAATTTTGAAAAATACTTGCTCAATCGCAATCGGAAAAATAAAATAGTTAATCATATGTTCAATTGAATTCCTAATATCATAACTACAGAGTAGCAATAAAAATTTTAAAAAATTTTGAAAATTTCTAATATAACATAAAGTTAATGTTTAACTTACAATTGGAGTAATATTAAATCTTTTCTTAACTTTACTTCTAAAATTACTTACAAAAATGTTTTCTTCTAATTTTTTCTATAAATTTGCGCCTATTTTTCCATTTCGTCAGGTTTTTTATTTTTTTTATTTTAGAAAAATAACGCAACAAATCAATTTTGAAGATAGATTGAGTCAATACATGAAATTACTGCTTATAGGTACAGGATATGGTCAAAGTTCGGCAACGGCTAATCATTTTCAACTGACCTTGAAAATCGATTTCAAGGTCGACTTCAAGGTCACTATCAAGTGCATCACTTTAAATTCTACAAATTTGGTACTCAGCCCTTTTTTCAGAAGATATGTCGTTTCAAAAATATTTAGCTATAACTGTTTTCATCTACAGGGGTTGAATGGTGTTTTCTACCCCTAAAAAGCGTATTTAGCCGAAATAAAAAAAACACGTATTTAATATTTTTCGCTGTTTAATAAGTATGTTAGTAGGTATTAGGGCACTTGAGGGTGCATGTACGATTGCCTATCTGTAGGGGCAGGAAGTTCGTTTGGCGCCGGAGTCTTATCAGTTCGGGCACTTGAGGGTGCATGTACGATTGCCTAACTGTAGGAAGTTCGTTTGGCGTTGGGGTTCTTATCAGTACATTGATGGCTAATTAAAAATATTTGCTGACCTTCTTACGCTTCCGGTCGCGTCACATATACGCGCGTTATGGAACATTCTCGACATATATTTTCCCGCCAAATAGTGCTATATAAACAGATCGAGAATTAAGTAATTTATCAGTTAATATCAAGCTGTAGTGAAAATATCTTTAAGAGATTTCCGATTGCTGATAATAAAATTTTTATTCGCTGTGAAGAAAAATTTAATTAATTTGGTAAGTCTTTATTTTTATAAAAATTTTTAAAAATACTATGAATAAGTAAATAAATAAATACATTTTTGTAGAAAAATGGAGTTTAACGCAACAAATTCAAACAACATCTTTGAAGACTCGAACACTATGGAAGAGTTTTTAAGAGAGTTGGAATGGTTGGAACGTAATCTTCATCTTGTCACCGATGAGGAGTCTTGGGAGAGGTTACCGGAGGAACTGGATGAATTAGGGCGTAATACGACAGTAGATAATGGTGATGAGACACAATCAAACAATTTCTTTGAAAACCCGCAAGCTATGGAAGAGTTTGAAAGAGAATTGGAAGATTTGCGGCGAAACCTTCATCTCGCTACTGATGAAGAGTCGTGGGAGAAGTTGTTGGAGGAGCTGAATGAAATAGAACGTAACACGACACCAGACGAGGGCGGCGAAGATAATGTGGACCCGGTGGAAAAATATGAGATTGTAGCCGAATCGAATTCCAAAGTTCGTCGGTATAATTTACATGGGCGAAGAATAACTTTCAAAATTAAGGACGTACCCAACGGCGAAGACAATATGAACTGGGTTAAAAGCGCCGTGAACGATATAATACAGCGCATATCGTCAAATATTGAACCGGACGACAAGGTGGGCTTTACATTCAGTAGTGAAAATTTTGAAAAAGGATCCGGCTGGATGGCGTTTCGTGATGGAAAAGATGTTACCTTTGAGGACGTGTGGAAATTACTTGGCGCCATTTTCCAAAGCAATTCACAAGGACTGGCTACCGACAAATTCCGATTAACCGCCACATACGTCAAGATGCCGAGGGGGGTAGGGAGGGTAAGAACACCGACATACAACACGTATGAGCAAGAATGCAAACAGAAGCGGGGGATCATCTTTATTAAAAACAATGATAATTTATGTCTACTAAGAGCAATCGTTGTTGGAAAGGCTCTAGCGAAAAAAGATCCCAATTATGAAAAAATCCGGTGTAGTCGATACAATACTAATCAAATTCAGTCGGCGAAAGTGAACAAATTACTCCGTAAAACAGGGTTGGTGATGCCGGAACAAGGTGGTGGTATTGAAGAATTACAAGTTTTACAACGCCATCTTCGAAAATACAAAATTACCGTATACAAGCATCAATCAAAAGGTCGAGATATTATATTTGAGGGTGAAAATGATGACGCAATTTACAAAATAAATTTACTACTACACGAAAACCACTATAACGTTATAACTAGCCTGACTGTGGCGTTTTGTTGCATTACTGTGAGGCATGCCATACACCTTTTAATGGAAGAAACGAACACCGATGCGGTGCCACCTGTCCATGCTGTCAGCAAGCCCCACCATGTGAAAAAACAAACCTAGAAATCGGATGTGACAATTGTAAACGCGACTTTCGTAGTCAGACAAGTTTTGATAATCATTGCAAACAGGGATCGTTGGGCAAAAATTCTGTTTGTAATGTAGTTAAACGATGTGAAAAATGTTTTAAGACAATCAATATGAAATTACGAAAACAAAAACATGTGTGCGGCGAAATTTTTTGTAAAATGTGCGATTGTTATGCTCCGGCCAACCACTTCTGCTATATCAAGAAAGATACAAGCCAACCAAAATTAGACAACACGTTATTTATTTTCTTTGATCTTGAAACAAGGCAAGAAAAACCGTTAAATGAAGACAGCGATACGATGATCCATGAAGCTAACCTATGTGTTTACATGAAATGTTGTGACGTATGTATCGAGGATGAAACAAGAATGTATTGCGAAAAATGTGGAGTGCGACAAGGTGTTTTAAAAGAAAATGTGATTGAAAAATTTATGAAGGAGATATTGGACATACGTAAAAAATTCAAGAAAGTCATTTGTATTGCACATAACGGGCAAGCGTTTGACAACCAATTCATATTGAAATATGTTTTCGAAAATACTCAACTTCAACCTGATGTTATTATGAGGGGATCGAAGATATTAATGTTGGAGATCGATAATGTACGTTTTATCGGTTCTCTGAACTACTTTCCCATGGCATTAGCGGCGCTCCCGAAAGCATTTGATCTCCCACCATCATCGAAAAAAGGATACTTTCCGCATCTATTCAACACAATATCAAACAAAGACTATATCGGTCCCCTTCCCGACATCTCATATTACTCGCCAGACACAATGAAAGGTACAGATGACGCTGAAGGAGATGACGAACGAAAAAAGTTCATCAGATGGTATAATGAAACAAAAGAGAGCGATTACGTATTTAACATGGAAAAAGAAATTGTGGAATACTGTACCAGCGATGTGGATATTTTAAAAAGAGCCTGCTTAAAGTTCAGAGGAGTGTTTCTGGAAGAGTGTAACGTTTGCCCGTTTACAGAGGCAATAACAATCGCATCATCGTGTAATTTGGTGTTTCGGCGCAAGTTTTTACAGCCAAACACTATTGGAATTTTACCTCGAGGCGGTTACCGACTGGCGGATATTCAATCAAAAATTGCACTCTAGTGGTTAATATATGAGGAAAATGAACGACAAATATTAATTAAATACGCCGGGAGACAGAGAGAAGTGATTTTACCAGGTACCAGTTTAAAAGTTGACGGTTATTGTGAAGAAACGAAACAAGTATTTGAATTTCACGGATGCTACTTCCATGGGCATGATGTTTGTCAGCAGACTCGACGCAACGAACCATTACATGAAGCACCAGACGATACCTTAAATAGTCGATTCGAACGAACAAAGGTAAAAACAAGACGAATGCAAGAATTGGGTTACGACGTCATCGAAATGTGGGGGTGCCAGTTTCGAAAAATGATAAAGACCAGAACCGATTTGAAATATTTGGAAAATCATCCGTTAATAAACTCCACTCCATTGAACCCACGAGATGCATTTTATGGTGGCCGTACAGGTTGTACAAAATTGTATTATAAAGTTAAAGATGGTGAAAAAATTAAATACGTCGATGTCTGTTCTCTGTACCCGTGGGTATGCAAATACGGAAAATTCCCGCTACGCCACCCGAGGATTTATGTTGGTGATGATTGTAAACAACTAATTGAAGATGACAACAACTTGGGTGCTAATGTTAACGGTTTAATTAAATGCAAAATTTTACCGCCACAGAATTTGTATCATCCTGTGTTGCCGATGAAACAGAACAACAAACTTATGTTTGTTTTGTGTCGAACGTGTGGTAACGAATGCAATCAGGACGATGACTGCACACATTCAGTTGATGAAAGAGCACTCATTGGTACCTGGGTAACTGATGAAGTGAAAAAAGCCATCGAACTCGGTTACCAATTAATTGATGTTTATGAAATTTGGCAGTACGATGTTACTCAGTACAATCGAGAAACAGGTACTGGTGGACTGTTTGCCGATTTCATAAACAAATTTCTAAAAATGAAACAAGAAGCGTCTGGTTGGCCATCAAACTGCAACACGGTGGAAGAACGAAATAATTACATTGAAGAGTACTTCAAAAATGAAGGGGTCCAATTGGAATCTGCGAAAATTTTGAAGAACCCTGGCTTACGATCGTTGGCCAAATTGATGTTGAATAGTTTCTGGGGCAAGTTTGGTCAACGGGAAAACCAACCGAAAACCAGTATTATTCATGAACCAAAAGACCTGTACAACCTACTCACCAACCCTGCTATTGACGTAAATTACATTCAAGAAGTGAATGAAAAAATCATTATTGTCAACTGGGAGCATAAAGATGAAGCAGCTGATCTGTTGTCTACGGTCAATTGTGTCATCGCCGCGTATGTAACTACTCAGGCCCGACTCAAGTTATACAGTTATCTCGAACAACTACAAGAAAGGGCTCTGTATTATGACACCGATTCCGTAATTTTCGTCTCAAGAGAGACCGAATATGACGTCCCTACAGGCTCTTTCCTCGGCGATATGACGGACGAACTAGCAGACTATGGAGCGGGAAGTTACATCACCGAGTTTGTTTCGGGAGGTCCGAAAATGTATGGGTACTCTGTATACTCGACGTTGGAGAAAAAGGTTATGCCGCCCTCATGTAAAATTAAAGGAATAACAATAAACTATCAGTCAGGCAAGTTGGCAAATTTTAATACCCTCAAGCAGATGATCACTGAAGACGCTCCACCAGTTACAATAACATCTCGTAATATTCGACGTACTGAAGAACACGACATAGTAACTAAAACGGAGAAGAAAATTTTCAAACCAACATTTAATAAACGCAGGCGAATAGACGATTTCGATTCAGTTCCTTACGGCTTTAAAAGACAAAGAACCGAATAAAACACCTTGTGTAAATAAAAACTATTTCAAATAAAACATACGTATGTTGACAATAATATATAGTGTGAACTTGAACTTGAACTAAATAAATTTTATTAACGTAAAATTTTTCGTGATAAAAATATGTGTGTACTTGAACTTCCGTTTTATTAAATTTTATCTCTGTAAATAGTAAATAGATTGTATTTAAAAATATTAACGTAAGTGAAATATTGTAATTAGTTGAAAAATTTAGATTAAGTCATTAGTCGGTAAAAGTTAGGGTTAAAATATAAAATGCAAAACTATTATATATAAAAACATCAAACATATGTATGTTGACAAGAATATATCGTGAACTTGAACTTCCTCAAAATATGTGGTAAATAAATTGTATCGTGATAAAAAATATGTGTGTACTAGAACTTCCGTTAATTAATTTTTATCTCTGTAAATAGTAAATAAGTTGTATTTAAAAATATGAACATAAGTGAAATATTTTAATTAGTTGAAAAATTTAGATATGTCATTATTCGGTAAAGGTTGGGGTTAAGAAATAAAAACAGCTATTTTTTAAATTAAAATTTTTTATTATTATTATTAACAAATGTACATGTAAAAATTATTATTATTAACAAATGTACATGTAAAAATTATTATTATTATTATGTATACAAGTGTTTTCGTAATATTTTATCCACATCTATAAAATCTTGCAAATTACTGGAGGCCCATGGACCCGAGTCCGGTCCTGAATCAAAACCGAGATGAGCGGTTGGGTCGTCGAGGCCTTTTTCAATATTTTGCCAAATCCAGCAAACCAAACAATCATCATCACCAGCATCATCGTCATGTTCTTCCTCTTCAGTCAAACGAACATCTTGAATACCGTATTTTTCAACGATCCCGAGAACGTATTTTAACAGTTTCGGACGAACATATTGTACAGCTACCCGTAACCAGCTAGTAATAACATCTTTAAGTGATTCAACTCCAAATATATGGTTTTCGTCCGTATCAAAGGTATAATTGAATAATGTATCCAACACTTCTACCGATGTATTGTGTTTAATTCCAAATGTTATTTTTCCAGGACAGAAAAGTTGGCGCTCCTTCATTGCAATACACTTGATTGTATCCACATCACGCTGTCTAATGGCATTATCCAACATTTTGTTCAACAATCGATGTCGCGCACGAGTTTCTTCCATTGTTATCTGGTCCTGGATGGTTTCCATTGTTTCACCAAGAATGACTAACTGGTGAGCACCATAGCTCAGTGTATTTATAATAGCTGTGTGGTCGGAATCCATGAATTGTGTTCTTTTGGGAATCCGAGCCACTTCACATACACTCTATCCTTCTTCTTTTTCAACACCTTTTCCACCAAATACACGTCCGGGTATTTCACTTTTTGGATCTCTTCTTGATAGAATCCACCTTTAATAGGGTTACCTTGATAATCCTCTAGTAGGTATGTAATCGGATTGGTTAATTGCACCTTGTTGATTTTAAAAAGTTCAGTCGTCCATGATGGTTGATATCCTTTGTCAAATTGTGATTTATACTTGCTAATGCGAACAATATCTCCAACCTTATATTTTGGTTTTGTAGCAATTTTTACATAATTGTAGACGGTTGAGAGAAGTTTATCTTCCTTGCTTGGTGTTACATCGCGCGGTCGCATCTTAATTGTTCTATGCTTACGCGAATTGTAATCATCCACCAGCTTGTCCAATATATCAATCCAACGATACGATCCATTGTAACTAAACATTTTCCACATATCAGTCTTCAATGTTCTGTTAAATCTCTCAACAACCGATGCTTTTTTCGTTGAAAATGTCGAATAATGGTTAATATTGTACTTTTTCATGAGTGCTTTAAACAGGTGATTATAAAATTCCTTTCCAAAGTCTGTTTGAACTGATCGCGGAACACGGTCTTGTTTAAGTATCGATTCAAATGCGTCTGCCACTTCTTTTGCGGATTTACTTTTAACCGGTACCGCCCACGCACGTTTGGAAAAAACATCGATCGTTGTCAGTAAAAATTTGTAGTTATTATTCACCGAAGCGTAAGCACCCATTTCAATTAAAGCACATTGCCATAGATCGTCAATTCCTTTTACAATAACACGCCTACGCGGGAAGTTCTTCCGTGCGGGTTTGTGTAGTTCACGTACCACCTGTAGTTTGCTCATTTTTCTTAACGGATTTCAATAATTCATCAAGACGTTCTTCAATCTTCGATATTCGAAGATTAAATGTGGCAATTTCTTGATCTATCGATGTTTTATACGATATGAAAAGTTGTGCAGCCTGGATCAGCTTGTACACAGCATTTTCAATTTCTGCTTTGTTCATTTCGACTGTTTGTGTTAATTCGGAAAATTTCTCCAATTCAAAACTTTTTAAAAACTTCAGATTCACCACATCTCGATCACCAGCCGGATCCTTTACATTTGTTAGCTGTCTATTTCCAATATCGTAATTTCCCCGGTTAGTCATCTTTAAACCAATAGATTTAAGAGCTTCTTTCTTAATACTTTTGTCATGTACACGTCCAAATTTGTCGACGGTTATATTTTTGTTACGTGTACGACCAAATCTATCCATGTTCAATAAAACCAGCCTCCATCAACTCCTCCAAGATCGAAATAATTTCACCGTCGTGTCCCGTGTGTCCCGCTAATTGTGATCCTGCGAGTAATCGTAGTCGAGTGACCAATTCGTTCGGGTTGTCCCAGTATATATGCTCCTTTTTCATATTGTTAAATCGCATCAAACCAGTCCCAAATACTGGAGTGCTAGCCGTACGACTCCGTGTTTTATATCTAGGAATCGATCTTGGAATTGGTACCATTTCACTAATAATATTTCGATATTTATAACTCGAGCTACCTTTAACTTGTTGATTTGGGCTGTAATTTCGTCGATGTGCATTTGTTTGTTTTAAAATTCGTTTGTACTCATTTAAATCTTCGGTGCGATATACACTTCGTTTTGGTACTTTCATAAAAATCAGCTCATATAAACCAGGTGTTCCTTTATACGTAATACCATTGATTATTATATCATCACCATCTATTTGGAACGGTTGATTTCCAATCATCCATTCGTCATCTTTTTTGTACGGTCCACATACTGTATCAATACCGCTATTTAGTTGAAGGTATAGCTGTAGGTATTTTCTTGCTATCGGTCCAAACACTTCAGACGCCGTAGTCGTCGTCATTAGTTTTCTAGCAACACTTTGTGCCGATCCGGGAAATTTTGGTGTTTCAAATGCATTTTGTTCATCTATCGCAGAGGATTCAAAAACATCTTCCATGAGATCAGGTTCTTCCTCTTCCACCATTTCATCCTCCAACTCTTCCTCTTTTGTTGGTAAATAGCAATACTCGTTTTCTCTTTTTAATTTTAGGTGTAAATGTATCCATTACTTGTGTCTGTTCTTCTTTCGTTTCGACTTTGATAGGTTGGTTGTTCTTCTCAGTTAATTTTGTAGCTATTTCTTTGAGCGGTGCGGTTACTGGTTCGAACGTTGTTTGTAACAACATGTCTGATTCCACCTTCCCAGATCGTAAGGCTTTAAATTTTTTTCGTATATTACTTGCCGTTTTTATGATACTCTTTTTAACAAGCTCCTTCTTCTTATCCATCTTGACAACTGTTTCATACAACAATCTCTCAAGAACTGCATGTTTATCTTACACACCTGTTTATTTATACAACAGGTCAGTTACTGCCCTGTTGAAACCAGCTACTGCTCTGGTTAATAGCGGTTAACTGCCTGTTAAAATCAGCTACTGCTCTGGTTAATAGCGGTTAACTACCTGTTGAAACCAGCTACTGCTCTGGTTAATAGCGGTTAACTGCCTGTTGAAACCAGCTACTGCTCTGGTTAATAGCCAGTTCATCTGTGCCCTCTCCAAAAGCTATCAAGCTTATTTCGATATCTGCCGTTGTGGATATCATCCTCCTTACAGATGGTCAAAAATCCATATTTATCTCGCCAGCACTCTTGACATAGGTTTTTGAACTCTGTGAAAGACATATCGGAATTGATGTGATCATCGTAAATATGTCTAAGATTCAGATCATCTTGTTTGAAGACAGCAATAAAATTTGTATTATCCCGTACGTTGTGTTTTGGTGTTGCTGTATACGTTTGTGTTAGGTAAAAGCAATCGTCGTTGTAGTGTCGAGAGTGACAAAAATATTCTTCTATAATGGCCTTCTTCTCCCGCGCAGATACATCATCGAATATTATCAATGAATTTGGTAGAACATCCATTGGTGGTATAACGTCCTCGTTATTGGAGAATGTAAAATAACCCATACCTTTAACAAGTTTAATACTTTGTTTTAGATATTCATATTTCGGCTGGTGCAGTGATTTGGAATAAATGTATACATTTTCAAACGTCAGACCGTCGGGGTGTTGTATTAGTGAAATAAGCAGTGAAGTCTTTCCACAACCACTCGGGCCACAAATGATTGCTCTGATGCTGTTCGGTAGCAACGGACCGTTTTTCTTTTTGTTGTCGTTATTGGATGAAAATTCAAAATTGTCTATTGGTAGTGTTTTTCGTTGTTTGATAAACGAAGACATCTTCCCGATGTTGACCGAATTAGACTATATCACATACTAACAAGCTACATAGAATTTTAATATATTTATAATATCTATAAAATAGTTAACATACATTTTTTGTTTTCAGTTCACCTTAAAATGTCTATGCGAAAACAACGAGGTGTCAGTTGCAGACGGGTTAGCGGAGCGAACACATCAGGTCGTGGATTAATAAACTCTGCTATCAATAAGTTACCATTTGAACTACATATACCTGGTTATCAGTATTGTGGGCCTGGAACACGACTACGTGAACGATTATTACGAGGTGACCCAGGTATCAATAAATTGGATGCTGCATGTAAAGAACACGATATCGCCTATTCACAGTTCAAAGACATCAACGATCGACACAAAGCCGATTTAGTTTTAGCAGACAAAGCGTGGGAGCGAGTTAAATCGTCAGACGCAAATTTTGGTGAACGAGCCGCTGCTTGGGCCGTAACAAACGCTATGAAATCAAAAGTAAAATTAGGAATGGGTCATTCAAAGAAAAAGAAGGTGATATTTGGTGCCGGTATTCGTGATATAAGAAACATACTGAAGAAAAATAAACCGAAAACTGTTAAAGATACGATCAACATAGCCTTGAAAGCTGCTAGGAAGATTTTTCGGAAGAAAAATAAAAAACAATTTACATCGCCAAGAATTATACCGATCCCCAAGACTGGTGGAATTTTACCATTTTTAGTTCCACTTTTTGCCGGGCTATCAGCTGTTGGATCACTTGCTGGTGGCGCTTCGGGTGTTGCGAAAGCAATAAATACCTATAAAACAGCTAAGAAGCAGCTAGATGAAAGCGAGCGACATAACAAAATGATGGAAGCAATCGCTCTTGGATCGAAAAAATCCGGTGCTGGTCTATATTTAAAACCGTACAGAAAGGGTTTGGGACTTTATATCGATTCAAAAAACTACTGAACAAGCTGCCTCATGACAGACCGTTAACTGATCACGACATCTATCAGTTTGGAAAGGAACATCTACCAAATTTTCGCGGTGTATTCATGAGAGATGAATTACCAAAACGACCGTGGCGAAAAGAGTGCGCTGTTGTTAATTTGGATAGTTCAACTGGCCGTGGAACTTATTGGGTGGCGTACGTGAAAGACAATAAGAATGTGGAATACTTCGACAGTTATGGGAATTTACCGCCACCTGTTGAAGTAACAAGATATTTACGTGGAAACGACATTAGATATAATTATAATGTTTATCAAAAGTATAATGATTTTAATTGTGGTCACCTTTGTTTAAAATTTTTATGTAATAAAAATCTATTTATGTAAATAAATATTGTTGTAGAGTACTACTTTGTTTCATTTACGTACTAGACATCATGTCATTCACATTAAAATTAAGCGGTGATACTTCAACACTCAGTGCTGAGTATTTTCCGCCTATAGAATTAGTGGGGGAATACGTCTGTGGGCTGGTGAATTTTGAAACTTATAATTCGGTGCCGAATGTCGATGAAACAAATAATTTGTTTCATTTTAGTACTGATCCTACTCATGAACCACACTGCATCGAGATACCTACCGGCAATTATGATTTAGAAGATGTGGAAGCTTATATTGATGACATGTTAACACCGAGTGGGGCAGGTGTTAATGCACAACTTATATTACATGCAAATAACAACACGTTGAAAAGTTCGATAAAGTGTACGGAAACAATACATTTTGATAAAGAGCGAACGATCGGTTCACTGCTGGGTTTTAATAAACGAAAACTCGAGGCGGGTCATACTCATTATTCAGATAAACCGGCGAATATTATGAAAGTCAATTTGGTGCAAATTGAGACGAATATTACGACAAACAGTTATTTGAACAACGTCCAAGCGCATAATATTTATTCGTTTTCAATCCAGGTTGAGCCTGGGTATAAAATAAGCGAGACACCAGCTACAATCATTTATATGCCTGTAAGCGTTCAACGGATAACATCTCTAGTGCTGCGCATTGTGGATCAAGACGGTAACCCAGTTAATTTTCGAGGCGAAACAATAACCATAAAATTACATTTAAAACCGGCATAAGTTATGTTGGTATTTAACGACGACAACCCAACGCAGTCAAACAGTTTACAACTTACCGCCAACCAGTGCGGACCGACGACGACGACGAAGCCGCCATTAACGTTAGCGAACGCAAAATTTCTGCAGCAATACATACAGCGATACGGATTAGTTTTGAAGAAACGAAGAAATGAATAATATTTTACAAATTAGTACTGGTGGAGGTGAGCTCGATGAGAGTATTACGAAATTGGAGGAGCATACGTACTCACCTTTCTTGAATAATTATAATACTAACGATCAGATAACGATCTGTATTCAAAATCAGGACGTGATTTTATTGCCGCATAAAAGCTACCTATACATAGAAGGACAGCTGTTGAAGAGTGATGGAACAGTATCAACTACGGCCGAGCTAAGCAATAATTCAATGGCGTACCTGTTTGACGAGATGCGTTATGAACTGAACGATGTGGAAATTGATCAATGTAAATATGTGGGACCGACCACCACGCTAATGAATTATTTATCTTTAAATGAAAATCAGAGTAAACAACTACACAATGCGGGGTGGTGTCCTGGTGAAACTATAAAAGTATCCAGCAAAGGCTACTTTAATTTCTGTCTACCATTGGATCGAGTGTTTGGCTTTACTCACCATTATAAGAGAGTTATTCTCAATGCAAAACATCAGCTGGTTTTGATTCGTGCAAGAACAGACAATGATGCAGTATTGTCAACGACTGATGATGTCGTATTTCATATACAAAAAATTCAATGGATGGTTCCACATGTATCGGTGTCTGATGAAGCGAAACTACAATTGTTAAAATATGTGGAAAATAGTCAAAATATACCGATTGGTTTTCGTACATGGGATATGCATATTTACCCATCGATTCCAACAACGAAACACAACATTTGGACGGTGAAAACAACATCACAAGTGGAGAAACCGCATTATGTGATATTTGCATTACAAACAGATCGACGCGATAAGAAAGATAAAGATGTCACCATATTTGATCACTGTGAACTCTTTGATGTCAAAGTATATTTGAATTCAGAAAAGTACCCGTACATGGATCTAAATTTGGATTTTTCTAATGACAAATTTGCATTGGCGTATCATATGTTTTCAAAATTTCAAGAGGGTTACTACAACTTTAACAAAAATGAACCGTTGCTCAATCGAAAACAATATAAAGATATTGCCCCCATCATTTTCATTGATTGTTCTCGTCAAAACGAAACTCTAAAAAGTGGGGCTGTCGATATACGGATTGAATTTAAAACAACAAAAGAAATACCAGCTAACACGGCGGCGTTTTGTCTTTTATCACATGATCGAGCAATTCAATACAACCCACTGACAAACATCGTTACAAGAGTTATATAAAACACGGTACTCATCTACAGTTCGATTCATTTACAAACCGCCTTCTACACACATCGATCATCGTTTGTGAAAATGACTGATGTGGCCATTGTTGACTTTCAGGGTTTCCCGAATACAGTCAAGGGATCCTTTTATATAAAAGAATTGGCCATACTT
The DNA here is from genome assembly GCA_035578155.1 of Brachynemurus nebulosus. Lineage (NCBI taxonomy): Eukaryota > Metazoa > Arthropoda > Insecta > Neuroptera > Myrmeleontidae > Brachynemurus > Brachynemurus nebulosus. Next base: position 1,451,729 of record JAPWDM010000002.1, read on the forward strand.
AAGTTTGCTTCGTGGAAAGAAAATTACAACGAAGATTATACGTTACAACATTACATTTTTAAATCACCAATACCGTTTTCTGGTCTGTGTGCACGCTGGCTTCGATCCAAACATCATGGATTCTCCTGGACGGACGGCCATATTGATTATGGACAATTACAGTATATTTTAATGAATACATTACATTCAACGCAAATTATATACGTCAAGGGAGAGGAAAAAGTCCGACATCTCAAGAAACTTATTCCAACAGCATCAATTATGAATATGGAAGAACTCTTCAGTTGTCCCAGATTGGCATTCATCGTAACAATGTACAATACCTACCGTTGTGGCGAACATCAAAATGGTTTTTGTGCTTTACAAAATGCAATTTCTTTATTTAAACATTATTGTATTAACAAAAATACTTCTTTATAAATAAATATCTATTTTAATAAAATTACTGGTGTTTTTTTTATTTTTTGAGGGTTAAAAGGGAATGGGTTAACATAAATAAAAACATTTATTTATTTCAGTTTACGTTTATTATAAGTTTTAACTATTATCATTACAATATGAATGAGAATTGTAATATTCAAATAATGTTATTTGTTTGAATTCAATCGAGCTGGTTTTTCCGACCTCCCCGGTGTTGATAACGCCTAGTTGCGGTGAGTATTTTAACAAGTTTAGTCGGTCGATACTCATGTTATCGAAGCGAACCGGGAGTGTAAGATATCCATCCTCCAACTCCAACACCGTCTGCATTCTTGCCGGGTCGAATTTCGATTGTATTTGTTTGGCACCCAAAATTCTGTAGGCCTTGTTTACAATCATATCTTTCGCCTTCATCCATGGTTTTACTTTCCCAATTTCATTAAGTTCACTTATCAATTGGTCGGTAGTATGCTGATCTTGATCGCAAACCTGTTGAGCGATAGTGATGTTATTTCGGTATGATTCCATTTTCTCGGTAAATTCTGTAACAATAAAAAATCTATGTGTAATAGTGAACACATGCAAAAATTTTAAGATAAAAAATAACAGTTAGTTAATAATAATAATAATAGAAGAATATTTTAAAAATAATAGAAAAATATTTTAATAATAAAAATTTAATAATAAAACTTACCCACAAAATTATTGACTTCTTCAGAAAGTGTTTTCAGTACAGCTTGATATTAACTGATAAATTACTTAATTCTCGACCTGTTTATATAGCACTATTTGGCGGGAAAATATATGTCGAGAATGTTCCATAACGCGCGTATATGTGACGCGACCGGAAGCGTAAGAAGGTCAGCAAATATTTTTAATTAGCCATCAATGTACTGATAAGAACCCCAACGCCAAACGAACTTCCTACAGTTAGGCAATCGTACATGCACCCTCAAGTGCCCGAACTGATATGACTCCGGCGCCAAACGAACTTCCTGCCCCTACAGATAGGCAATCGTACATGCACCCTCAAGTGCCCTAATACCTACTTATGTTAAGTTTCATTCAAATTGGCGAGTATTAGTTGGGTAGTGTTATTTGTCAGAATGTTTTGCCGATCTAGTTTTTTCAATATTTCTTTGCTCGTTTTCAGAATTTGTATTTTAATTTCTACGGACAAATAACTCATTCTTTTCTTCGATTTGAGTAACTTTTATTTGCTGATGTTGACCATTAATTGATCGAAACATATTAAATATTTTTCAATGATTTTTTTAGCGAATGTCGAAAATTTTGAAAATTTTTTCACCGTTAGTAAGTTAACGTATTTGAATTCATTAAGTAATTAAATGATGTCCACAAGAACCTTACGGACTACCATAAGTTATATGAGATCCCTAGGACCCGTTTTTTACTGTTAGGATAAACTTTTTACTAAAATTATTTTAGATGAATAAAGGTTATGTTGTATGAGTTCCGCCAGGGTTGACTGATCCCATTATTGTAAAAAATAAACTAACCGACCGATTTTGAAAATTGTTTCACTGTTAGAGAACTAAATTATTTTAGATGGATACAACTATGCTGCACAAAGTCCGTTCGGGTTCTTGGGTCCCAAAAATATCAAAACTAATTATCCAGCCGATTTTAAAAAATCTTTTACTCTTAGAAAGCTAAACTATTTTAAATAGGTACAGTTCTTAGATGAGATCCGCCAGTCCCCAAAATTTAGAAATTCGCTATGTTATGCAGATACTGCGACAGGGGTATTATTGAAGTTTAAATGAACAAGATAATGAAGGTAATGTCATGATATAATATTATTAAATATTATAGAAAAATAACATAATAATAATGTTTATATGTCAGGAAAAAAATTTTAAAGAACTGGATCGATTTTGAAAATTTTTTCACTATTAATCATTAATGTGAGAAAGCTAAACAATTTCAAATGGACTTAAGGTATCGTATATGAGATCCGTTAGGCTATTGGGGTCCTAAAAATGCCAAAAATAAACTACTCAATCGATTTTAAAAATGTTTTCATCGTTAGTAAGCTAAAATATTTGAATTAGTTAAATTATTAAATGACTAGACGTATACCCGATGGAATTTCCCATCGGCAACATCTTTTGATTAGGTATTCACTACTCACTTTCAATGTTTTTCAAAAGCCTAAATACCAATTTTCACGTTTCTAATTTCAAAAATGACGAACTTCCCATACGAACTTTCATAAATTTCCAGAAACGTTTATACAACTGACTTTTATTTGTAAATTGAAGCCTAAACTACAATTTTCATATCTCCTGTGCTACATTTCGTGCTTCTAAAGCCAACAGTTTAAGCTATGCGTTATCTGTCAGTCAGTGTTAAAGATTTATTCAATAATATTTATTTTAATAGCCATAGTAACATATTTTTATATACCACTAACTTCAAAAATAACGAATTTACATACAAATTTTCATCTCCTAATAAACTCACTTAGGGGACGAATTTTCAAAAATCCTTTCTTAGTGCTCATTTACGTTACATAAGGAACTCCTATGCAAAATTTCATTCTTCCAAACCCAACGGTTTAGGCTGTGCGTTGTCTGTCAGTAAGTCAGTGTTACAAATTTATTAAGTAGATGTCCGCGAGACCCTCACGGACTGCCATAAGTTATATGACCCGCCAGGGTCTATTGATCCCATAATTGTAAAAAATAAACTAGCCGACCAGTTTTGAATATTTCTTCACTGTCAAAGATCTAAGCTATTTTAGATAGATATAGAGTACGTAATGTAAGGTCGGCCAGGGTCTATGGGACCCAAAAGTGTCAAAAATAAACTAACCGACGGATTTTAAAAATTTTTCACTGTTAGAGAGCTAAACTATTTTAGAAAGATATAGATTAGCTTATGTAAGGTCCGCTAGGGTCCATTGGATCTAAAAGTGTCAAAAATACAATAACCGACTGATTTTGAAAATTTTTTCACTATTACAGAGGTAAACTATTTTAGATGGATTTAGCTTATATGTTGTATGAGGTCGGCCAGCGCCCTCGGATCTTTTAAGCGCCAAAAAAAACTAACCGACCGATTTTGAAAATTTTTTCGCTGTTAGAGAGCTTAACTATTTTAGATACATATAGATTACCTTATGTAAGGTCCGACAGAATCCATGGGACCCAGAAGTGTCAAAAATAAAATAACTGACCGATTTTGAAAATTTTTTCACTATTGCAGAGGTAAACTATTTTAGATAAGTACAGTATGTTATCTGAGATCCACAACTTTCTTGCGGATGCAAAGCAAATGCGGCATAGAAAACTACACAACGGGTTTTAAAAATACTTTTACTGTTAAAAAGATAAAATATCCTATGTATATACATATATATATATATATATATATATATATATATATATATATATATATATATATATATATATATATATATATATATATATATATATATGTATATACATAGGATATTTTATCTTTTATTATTACATTGTTATTTTTACAGAGTTCCAATTGAGTGACCAATTCAAAAAAAATTCAGTAACTGTGCCCTAGTGTACTTAATTACTGCACCAAGTCTCATCAAAATTCAAGGGGTACAACATAATAAAAAAAAAAATTTCTAATCTGCTGAACCGCCCATCCAGTGGGTCCGACTCTGGAATTATATAAATCAATCAAAAGTACTTTAAAAATAAAGTATTGTGTCTCATAAAGTGTTTTTTCCTATCTCCTATAGTTTTCGAGATAATCAAGAATAATCAAAAAAGGTATACTAAGATATAGGCTGCCCGTCATAGAAAGTCCCAATAGTAACTGTGTTGTCGTTTATGTGACACTGCAGATACTTCATATGAATCATATGTATAACTTTCCTGGATCAAAACAAAACCATTGTAGAAATATAATCGAAAGCTGTCAAAAAATATGGTGTAGTAGGCTTTTTAACCCGTTTAGGACTAATGACGAGCTCGTCATACTAATTTTTAGAAAAAATTCAACTGACGAGTGTGGGTTATCTTATATCGGTAACTGGAGATTGTATAGTAAAGAGCAGTCATATTGTAAATAATTCAAGCAAAACATACCAAACTTGCAATTATACTTATAGAGATATTGATTTTTTATTTAAAATATTGGAATATATGGCGGTACTAAAGGGGTTAACAGGTAGAATATTAAAGTCTAATGAGCATTATATTCTACATGTTAAAAAAGCGTACTACACTACATTTTTCGAGTTTTTTCAGTAAAAAAATAATTTACGAATTGTTTATAAATTTTTTCAAAAGGGGAGCGGCAGTGGTAAGATATTTTATAGGGGGGGGGGGGACGTTAGTGCACAAAGTTTGGAAGCCGCTGATGTAAATCATAATAAAATTTTCGGTGATATTATTTGCAAACATAAATTATTTATGTTGTGACAATAATTAAACATTTGTATGTTATATTATTAATAATTTCAATAATATTTTAAATTAAATTGTAAAAAAAAGTTAAAAAAATTACATGATGGACCCAGCATTAAACCCTTGACTTAATGGACGATAGCGTGAACGAGGATGCTACGATCAAGGCTATTTTGGCTCTGTTTGACTATCACATTAACTTTACAAGCGACATCAAAAAAATTGTTAAAATTTTAGATGCATTTTTTTCAAAAACGACTGGCTAGTGCATTTTACTATTTTAGCATATCAACACCCTAAAGGTCTACTATTAATATACAAAGTCAATTCCCCAACCCTTGCGCTCCCCTTGTAAGTACATGCTTATTCCTAAAATTATAATTTTAAATACTTTGTAACATTATTTACCTACATTAATTAACAGATTCGAACTGATTATTAAAATTTTAGTAAAATGAAACAAATTATTTGGAATCGTAAATATTTGATTAATCTATTTGTTAAGAAACGGTGGTATCGGTATACCACATCATGGCATAGGTTTAAATATATAATAGTTTTTATTGATTGAAATTCGAAACAAAGACTTTATTTCATAATTAATTATTAAGAAGTATAATTTGGTTGGCTTGCTTGTTTGTTGTTTGCCGGTTTGGTAACCTTCATGCCAATTAATAATTCATTATATAAAATGGGATCATTTACTTTGTTTTTAAAATTTTCATTAGTTAATTAATATTTCATTTTATATATTATAATAAAAGCTTAGATGAAATTCAATATAATTATCAGTGTTACCACTACCGCATTAGAACATCAATACTAGTAACGAAATTGTTTTTATGCTAATTTGCAAATAAAAGACTTTTTGTACGACTAAATCATAAAAATCTTTTTTATTACATTGTCAGAAATGTAAAAAATAGTACTTTATGACACTAGTTGCACAAACAGAAGCAAAAAGCACTAGTGTCATAAAGAATGGTCTCCTTGATGAATTTTAATTTTAAACATATTATTATACAGTAGCCTCTCGATAACTTTCCGCTATTTTTTTTTTTTAAATTGAATATTATCGTGTGCCACCACTCTTTAGTTTATACAATCTGTCACACAAAAGCGTCGGCTAGACTTTTTAAAGAAAAAACTATTACGAGGCTCCCTACTGTAGTATTCGTTGAACGGTGGGGTAGACTACTACGCTTTGTGCTAGAGACTACTCCAGAATTACTTTATATTGTGATAACACATTATTTCCAAAATGAGTCCGAAATATGCAAAACGTTTCGAGTCAGTGTTCCTGTGCACTCACAGAAAATGACCTAAAATAACTTAAGAAGCAGCTGCTGAATATATGCACAATAAATCAGAAGCTTTTGTACGGAAGTGGCTGTTGCGATATAAATATAAGAAAAACGTCGACGATTTTCCCAAGAGAGAAAAAACGCGAGAGACATTTGAAAAAGAAGATAAAATCATTTTCGAGTTGTTTCAACGAAAATCTTTTTTGACATTGCGAGAATGATATAAGTTGGTAAAAACGAAGTTAAGGGGGACCACTAGTGTGACCGCCTGAAAGGTGATTTTTGGGAATTTTTGTAAAGAAAACTATTGTAAGGAATGTTTTAATATTTTAAGGATATATTCGTTGATATATATTATATTATAAAGTGTTTTTTTTTTCGGAGTTTTGTTCCACCAATTTAGGTTACTGGTTGAAATAAATATTACATTGGTTAAAGAATCCGATATATATTTCGATCAATTATGATCTTATCAAGGATCTATAATAAATAAATATAAATATTGTAAGTTTGTTGAAATATAAATATTAAAAATGTACATACTTTGTATATCTGATTCACTGTTCGTGAATTTTTGTCATTATGTCTATTTTTATAGTAAAACTTAAAGTTAAAATGTATACCGCTGTTTTCTATTAAAATTTTTATATAATTATGCTAATATTTGGAATTAATGTAGTTATGAAATTATAATTTGTTGACAATAAACTTTTGTTTATTGTGACGTCCATGTGTCATCATTTACCAATATATGTAGTTATTTATATGGAGGATTTTTTAAATGGCGAAGCTGTAATGAGATAAATTCGAATATGTTAATTTTATATCTATTATGTTGTATTTAAGTTATTGTATTTGGAAATTACTTACATTATTCGAGATTGATCCACTGGTCAATAATATGGATGTTATGTTTATATATTATTATATATTAATTTTTTGAATAAAAAATTTTTTATATATAAGTATAAAATTTCTTTAAAATATTAATTCTTTTATGTTCCCATTGTTTCACTAGATTCGTAGAAAATTTTATATGCGATGATTATTAAAATGATTCTGGATGTGTAAATGTGTTTGTATCATTGAATGAGGAAGTTCAAGATGTCGTCTACTGTGAATATAGTGTAGCAATAATTATTGCTACATGTGATCAATCAATTCAACATTTACTTTGGAAATCGATAATAAAACTTTAATCTAATTAATAAATAATTGATTTGTAAAAATGCTAAAATACTGACATCTAACATCTATGTTTGAAATTAATATCAGTCCAATATATTATCTCAAAGAATTCAAAAAAATCAATTATATATGTATATATATTAACGACATCTAGCGTTATAGTTTCAAATTGATATCTAGGGACAATGTAAAAACTAATTACACGTTTGCAGAAATCTGAAATTTAAATTTATATCGAGTGCGTACATTATTTAATTAAACATTTATTTTTCAAAAAAATATAATTAACAAAACAAATTACATAATTAAATAAATAACTTATACTAATTAAAAAATGACACACAGTTGGTTAGAGAAAAGTTAGTGAGAAGTTCTCTTCTCGTGTGGCCTTCGGGCCGCACACATCAAAAATAAAAAATATGTATATTTTAAAATTAGTTTAAGTATCATTTATTTTAAGTGTATTGTTGAAAATTACAAATTCTTCATTGTTAAGATAAGTATTATTTTACTGTAACATATTTGGAAATTTACTTAAACATAATCGAAAAATAATTTATATTTAAATGGTTAGAAAATAATTAAACGTAGCATGTAGGTAAAATTTAAATTTAAAAAAAAAAAATCGTATAATTAATTTAACATAAATATATTTGGAAATTTATTTAAATTAAAAATAAAAAATAATATATATATTAGATAGATAAAAGAAAAATAATTAAGTGTAATATGTAAAAGAATAATTTATATTCAAATATTTAACGTCGTTTGTACTTTCGCATTCATTCAGATTTCCAAAAGATTTCTGGGGATTTAGCAAAAAAAGTCTGCGACTAAAAAATTTAGATAATTTGTAGTTTAAGAATATAGATATATTTAGTTAATTGATAGATTTATATTTTAGATTATCATTAAGTAAATTCTCAAACAAATATATATATATATATATATATATATATATATATATATATATATATATATATATATATATATATATATATATATATAGGTTGTGTTTATAGTTTAATCAGTATCAGATTACATAACTATTTCCGGTTTAGACAAACAAAATGTTGAACATGTGTATCCCTTATGATTATCTCGATATCTGTTTAAATCCTTTAAATCAGGTAACATTTAAAATTGTTCCGTAAAATTCAAAACTTCAAATTTATATTTAAGTTAAAGGTGTATAAATTCACCAACTGATGTGGTGATACTTTCCCATAGCCAGTACACACCATATACTTATATCGTGCGTCTCGGTTCGGAAAGTATGGCCACACCAAAGGCTAAGATGCAAATTCTATTTTAAAATATATTATGTAAATTTATTTCAATTAGCTTATCAGTCTTTCAAAACATGTGTAAATTCTCAAAACTTGTAATTATTTATTGTCGTAAATTTTAAAGATTCCAAATACTGTAATTCAAAATTTGTTTCTAGTCACTTTTCATTGTAATAAAATTGTTATTTATGAATTCTCGTATTTCTAATTTAAAAACCACCCTTTTAGTAGTCGAAAGAAAATTTAGGTTATTTGGGGATCTCATGGTTTTGGGAAAACGATCTGCGACCATAATCTTCCACTGCCACTCACTCTTGTCTCCATAAGACCTGGAGAAATGCTCTGCTGATCGAAACCCCAATCAACCCGAAAAGTAGTACCCAAATTCAAACCCGAAAACAATAACCCCCTTATCAACCAATAAATAATCAATAAATATAATAAATATAATAATATTTTAATTTTTTAATTTTTTAATTTTTATTTTTTGCTACAATAGTCAAATATAAGTTTGATAGTTTTAAAGAACAAATTTTTTGGTGGTAATTTTGAATTTAGATGTATTAGTTATTTGAGTTATTTAATTTTTATTCTATTAAGTTTGGTTTGAAATTTAAATTTTTTATTTCATATGTTATTTGTTTTGTTGGACCATAGATCAATTCTCGGATAATTCAGTAATACAGAAGATGGGCTACTTAATTTAGTTATGGTTAAGGTTTAGGTGTCTATTTTCTATTTTTTGAAGATAATATAGAGTATGTATTGTTTCTATTTTGGTTTTTGTGGTTTTGGAATTGATGGTACATGGACGTTTACAAATAAAGTTTGATAATTTATCTTAAAAGTAAAAAACTAAGTTATACTGAGATTAGAGGCTTCTTTAACACTTTTTATTGTGTTTTCATACCATTTTCCAATATTTGGGTTTTCCATTTCGGTTTTTATGTTACAATTGTTATTAGCGTTTATGTGAAAAGATTCAGAGAGGAGTCTTTTTTTGTAATTTAGTTCTATGTCACATACGGTAGTTTCCTTGAAGTTGAAGTTATGTGAATATTCATATACATGTTGTTGTAATCCTGTAGCATTTACCCCTATTTTAATTTGGTATTTATGTGTGTATATACGTACCTTTAATTTATTTTTTGTCATTCCTACGTAGCATTTTGGACAATTTTCACATGGAATTTTGTACACCATGTTGCTTTGTTCTAATTTATCTGTTTGTGTTTTCAGTTTTGTATATATTTTTTGTACTTTATTAGAATATTTGAAAACTATCCGGTTGTCATTTATATTTAGTAATTTTTTCAGTTTGTAATTTATTTTATTATTTATATATGGAATTGATATATATTTTTTTGTTATTTATTGTTTTTGTGTATTTAGTTTGGTTATATTGCTTATCTACTATGTTTTTTTAATATATAGTTGATTAGATTTATTGGGTAGTTGTTCTTTAATAAGATAGTTTTGGCTTTTTTTATGGTTTGTGATCTGTATTTTATGTTAGTGAGTTTAATAGCTCTATTGAATAAGTTTTGTATAATGTTTTTTTTAATGTTTATGTTATGGTTTGAGAAATAATTAATTGTTCTATCTGAGTGATAGTTTTTCGTGTTCCAGATAGTTTTCAAATTTTCATTTATTTTCACTACTTTGGTATCTAAAAAATCTAAATTGTTATTTTGTTCTTCCTCTATTGTAAATTGTAATTTGGGGTTGGTGTTATTGAATTCTTTTAATATTACATTAATGTCCTTAGTCTCAATAATTGCGAATATGTCGTCTACATATTTGTATAATTTATGGATGTGGATATTTTTTTTATTAAGGCTTTCTATTGTTTTCTCTATAAGGTGGTCTGTGACATATTCAGCAATTATTGGGCTTATTTGGGAACCCATGGGTACTCCAATGAGTTGAAGATAGTAAGTGTTCGTGAAGTTTGAATGAAAATAAGTATTGTTCAGAACTAAGTCTAATCCCTCAAAAAGTTTTCTTTGTCTAACTTTGTAAAATTTTTTATTATATTCCACTTTTTTTTAATAACAGCTATGGCGAAGTTAATCTGTATGTTAGTGAATAAATTTATTATATCTAATGAAATCATTTTTTGGTTTTTATTAATTTTAAAATTATTAATTTGTTTTGTGAATTCAAATAAATTTTTTATAGTAAATTTACTTTTGTGGCTTTTTTGAAGGATGTTATAGAAATAGTCTGTCAGATTTTTTGTTGGTTTGCTTATTTGGGAAACTATTGGTCTTAATGGGCAGTTTTCTTTATGTATTTTAGGTTTAAAATAAATTTTCGGGATCGTATGTCCTGTATTAGCGAATTTTCAGAATGAAAATTCAGCTATTACAGCAGCTCTTATGGTAAGACCTAAGCCCGGGACTATGCAGAAATTTGTTTTGAAGCCTCTAGAACCCGAAAATCTACTTCACTAAAATATATATATATATATATATATATATATATATATATATATATATATATATATATATATGTATATATATATATATATATGTATTTATGTGTGTACGCGATAACTCTCGAACGAAACGTTGAATGCTTATGAAATTTGGTACGTAAACTGGAATATCGATTTGCTAGGCTAAGTTCGTTAGCCAGACACATCGGATGCCCAGAAGTTGGCTTTTTGGGCACTTTTGACAAAAGTGTCCTAAGTGCTAAAGACATTAGAATTCGAAGGATTTTTTTTGATGAATCGAAAGTACATTAAAAATGACAATAAAGCTCCTGTAAGCTACCTTTGTATGTTGGCTCATTCTCCAGAAAAATTAAAAATAATTTTCAAAATTTCGGCTTAAAGATTTTTTGTCTTTGTCTTACACACTTCAAATTATATACCTTGTTTACAACCATATGATTATACTCTTAAATACATATTAAATATCTTTGACTAAACTGACTATAAAATACAAAATACCCCTGTCGCAGCAGCTGCATAACATAGCGAATTTCCAAATCTTGGGCACTGGCGGATCTCATCTAAGACCTGTACCTATTTAAAATAGTTTAGCTTTCTAAGAGTAAAAGAATTTTTAAAATCGGCTGGGTAATTAGTTTTGGTATTTTTGGGGACCCAAGAACCCGAACGAATTTTGTGCAGCATAGTTGTATACATCTAAAATAATTTAGTTCTCTAGCAGTGAGAAATTTTTTAGCATCGGTTCGATAGCTTATTACTGGCGTTTTCGGATCTGCAAGATCCCGGTGGACCTGATTAAAAAATCAGCTCGACCGTATATTCTAGGCGGACTTTATGTAATATATATATATATATATATATATATATATATATATATATATATATATATATATATATATATATATTCAAAACCCGTTGTGTAGCATTCTACGCCGCATTTGCATCCGCAGGAGAGTTGTGGATCTCAGATAACACAACCTGTACCTATCTAAAATAGTTTACCTCGGTAATAGTAAAAAAGTTTCAAAATCGGTCAGTTATTTTATTTTTGACACTTTTAGGTCCTACTGACACTGTCAGACCTTACATAACGTAATCTATATGTATCTAAAACAGCTTAGCTCCCCAACAGTGAAAAAATTTTCAAAATCTGTCGGTTAGTTTATTTTTGACACTTTTAGGACCGATGGACCCTGGCAGACTTTACATAACTTAATCTATATTTATCTAAAATAGTTTAACTCTGTAACAGTGAAAAAATTTTCAAAATCGGTCGGTTAGTTTATTTTTACCACTTTTGGATCCCATGGACCCTGGCGGACCCTAAATAACGTAATGTATGTCTATCTAAAATAGCTTAGCTCCCCAACAGTGAAAAAATTTTCAAAATCGGTCGGTTAGTTTATTTTTGACACTTTTGGATCCCATGCACCCTGGCAGACCTTACATAACGTAATCTATATTTATCTAAAATAGTTTAGCTCTGTAACAGTGAAAAAATTTTCAAAATCGGTCGGTTAGTTTATTTTTGACACTTTTGGATCCCATGGACTCTGGCAGACCTTACATAACGTAATCTATATTTATCTAAAATAGTTTAGCTCTGTAACAGTGAAAAAATTTTCAAAATCGGTCAGTTAGTTTATTTTTGACACTTTTGGGTTCTATGGACCTTGGTGGACCTTACATAACGCAATTTATATTTATCTAAAATAGTTTAGCTCTGTAACAGTGAAAAAATTTTCAAAATCGGTCGGTTAGTTTATTTTTGACACTTCTAGATCCTATGGACCCTGGCAGACCTTACATAACGGAATCTATATTTATCTAAAACAGTTTAGCTCTGTAGCTGTGAAAAAATTTTCAAAATCGATCAGGCAGTTTATTTTTGACGCTTTTGGGTCCTATGGACCCAGGCGGACCTTACATAACGTAATCGATATTTATCTAAAATAGTTTAGCTCTGTAACAGTGAAAAAATTTTCAAAATCGGTCAGTTAGTTTATTTTTGACACTTTTGGGTCCTGTGGACCCTGGCGGACCTTACATAATGTATTCTAAATCTATCTAAAATAGTTTAGCTCTGTAACAGTGAAGAAATTTTTAAAATTGGTCGTTTATTTTATTTTTTACAATAATGGGATCAGTAAATCCTGGCGAAACTCATACAAGTCTAGTACTCTAACATTAAGAAAAGGGTTCTAAGGATCTCATATAACTTATGGCAGTCCGTAAGCTTCTTGCGGACATCATTTAATTAATTAATTCAAATACTTTAACTTACTATCTGTGAAAAATTTTTTAAAATCGATTGGTTAATTAATTTCTGGCCTTTTTAGGTCCCGAAAACCTTGACCTCACATAAAATACCTTAAATCCATTTGAAATGGTTTAATTTTTTAACATTATTAATTATTAGTGAAAAAATTTTCAAAATCGATTCAAAATATTTTTCCGTGCATACATATGTACATTGTACATATTTTGTTTTGTTTCATATTTAATATTATATCATAACATAGTCTTCAATTTCTTGTTTACTTAAAAATTCAATAAAAAAAAAATTCTTCATTACATTAGCTTAGAAAATCTGTTTAATTTACATTTTTCAACATGAGATAGAACCATGCTAATTATAATGCAATAAATGAGAAACAAAACTCTATACATGTATGTGTGTTATAACACATGTATGTGAATAGACTTCACTTGTTCTCACAAAATTCTTTAATAAAAAAGTGAAATATTTTTATACTTCATAAAGAACTGAGATATAAATATAAATTACTTATTAGACTAACAAAGAAAGAAAACTCATATAATGGTGAAAATTTACATTTTCTCGAAAAATACTTAAAATAGAAAGAAAATTATAAGAATATTTTCTTCATAAGTAGTCTTTCTTCATAAGTCTTCATTAATATTTTTTTTCCTTTTCAACGATGTAAAAATCGAACTATCTTATGATAGGATCGAATGATAAGAAATGGCCAGAAAACCTACTTCTGGGCATCCGACGTGTCTGGCTAACGAACTTAGCCGAGCCAATTCAGAATCCAGTCCGCACACAAAATTTCATAAGCATTAGACGTTTCGTTCGAGAGTTATCGTGGCGACACATATATATATATATATATAAATTTTAGTGAATATCATTTTCGTATTCTAGGGACCTCAAAACACATTTCTGTTATGATCCCGGGCTTAGGTCCCGTCATGAAACCTACTGTAATAGCGTATTTCCAGTTTCACTTTTGGAAATTCGCTAAAAATTATGTGTAATAATGATTAGAGAATTAATAAATTATAGAATTTGATCAGTTAGACTATAATTTTTGTTCGAGCAAAAAACTATTTTACATATTTTTCACAGTATAAAGGTGTCCTTATATACATATAGACATAGTAGCTTTTTGTCAAATGAATATTATTAAATTATTTGCTTTTGTTTTGATTTCAAAAATATTTCTATTAATAAAAATTGTCAATTATTCTCATTATAAATTTTTGCAATATAGTAATCTCAAAATGTTATTTATATGTTATATTAAAAAAATTAAAATTTTTTTCTAAAAAATTTAAATTTTATGTATTATTTATATAATTATATTAAAAAAAATAAAAATAAAAATAAGAATTCAATTTTAAAAAATTCAAATGTAGTTCTCAAAAAAAAACATGACTCTGTTTTCGACAATACATTGCAATAATATACGATGAACAGTAAACAGAGCATTTGTCAAACTGATTTTTGGAAATTAGGTTATTTGGATGACGGTATAAATGTATATTTATAAAAGCGAAAGTTTCATTCGACCAAAAGTAAGTATTTACATGGTTGTAGTATTTAACTACGGTATGTATAAAATATATCTTTAACTTTTATTATTTCATTCAGTATTTTTTTACAGATAGTATTTACTTCACGTCAACAAAAAATCTTCTTCGACGATGATAAAATGCTAAAAACCACCATGGTATTACGAACACTACAAAATTTAATAGAAGTCTTCATTTAGTTCTGTCAATGTGAAGGTTGTGAAACAATATGAATATAAGGTTATTTTTAAATAGTTAACATTTTTTAGAGCAAATTATTGCAACTAAAGTCTATTTTTAGGTGGGTGTGTGCATTTTTTTGGACTATTGTCATGGTTGCACAGAAGATTTGAAGAATCTCTGAATACGTTTTGTTATAAAATCGAAATCACTAACAATTTCTGTCAAGTAAGTTTTTGCTTCCCAACTAAATCTATTTTGCTTCCCAACCTACTAAAGTAGCGATAGTATAAAAATTTTTTCTCCCTAAAATGAAAATTTTCACGTGCATTTACGTTTCACACATTCCTGAATAATTTTGATTTCATGTCTGTCTACCGTCTCTGTGTCGCAAGATTGCACAAAGTAAGCAAAGAAATTATGCAACTTGATTCCTAAATGGTCCCCTACGAATTTCATCGCAATCGGAGTAATGGTAGTCACGACGCTACCATGAAAATCCAATAAATATTTATATCTTTCTTGCTTGTATATCCACTTCATTGTGGTCGTCCGTCTGTCGCCAGTTTCCACCAAGTGGTATAACTTCTAAATTATTCGATTGTTTTTAATGAAATTTTCAGAAATTATGCAGTTTAGTACCTAGATGGTCACCTATGAATTTAATAGAAATCGGAGGAACGGTAGCTACGCCCCTACCATGTCATTCCATTAATATACTAAATTGCACCAAGTGGCATAACTTCTGAACTATTCAATTCTTTTTTATGAAATTGTCAGAATTTATGCAGTCTGGTTCCTAGATGATCCTCTACAAATTGCATTGTATTCGGAGTAATAGTATCCACGGGGCTACCATGAAATCCCATTGAATTTCAATATCTTATTTACTGCTAGTCCCACTAGGCTCAAATTTTTAAAGTATTTTAGGGGTTAGTTTCTAAAATATTTTTACTGTTATTTTATACGAGGATACTGTGTGCCACACTCCATTGGCAGCGTATTCTCTTTTATTTTTGATCATCCAGCTGCCCTTGTAAGCCTGTTAAAAGTCACAGGCCCAAAAAAACGCTGCCAATCATTCAAAGAAAATAATAATAATAATAATAATTTATTGTTAATCTAAACTGATATACAGTTAGTAACATTGTCCGATAAAAATAAAAGATTTAAGTTAGTGGTAAACAATGTTAAAAATTAAACAAATAGAAAGTTAAATTAAAACTATTAGTTCGACTAAACTAAAATTGGATGCATTCTCTTTATTATAATGTTTTTTGTAAGACTATCTAGAATTAAGTACACTTAATTTATAAGGATACATTTTCTGAAAAAAGCGCTTAGGATCAAAGTTAAAGAGTTCAAAGTGACGCACTTGATGACGACTTTGAAGTTGACCTGGGGGTCAGTTTACAATTGGAGTGACATTGGGGTTTAACTTACAATTGGAGTGACATTAAATGATTTCTTAACTTTACTTCTAAAATTACTTACAAAAATGTTTTCTCCTAATTTTTTCTATAAATTTGCGCCTATTTTTCTATTACGTCAGGTTTTTTTCTTTATTTAGAAAAATAACGCAACAAATCAATTTTGAAGATAAATTGAGTCAATTGACCTTGAAAATCGATTTCAAGGTCAACTTCAAGGTCAACATCAAGTGCATCACTTTAAATTCTACAAATTTGGTACTCACCACTTTTTTCAGAAAATGTATCGTTTCAGAAATATTTAGCTATAACTGTTTTCATCTACAGTGGTTGAAGGATGTTTTCTACCCCTAAAAAGCGTATTTAGTTGAAAAAAAGAAACAAGTATTTAATATTTTTCGCTGTTTAATAAGTATGTTAAATTTCATTCAAATTGGCGAGTATCAAGTTGGTTGGGTAATGTTTTGCCGATCTAGTTTTTTCAATATTTCTTTGCTCGCTTTCAGAATTTGTAATTTAATTTATACGGACAAATAACTCATTTTTTTCTTCGATTTGAGTAACTTTTATTTGCTGACGTTGACCATTAATTGATCGAAACATATCAAATATGTTTCATTGATTTTTATTAATTTTAAGTTCCAGGATGTTATGACAATAACCTGCTAATTTTTGTCACCTACAATTGGTGATTTTATAATCATTATCTGTGTGAATAGTTTCATTTCCACCAGAGCAGTTTCATAGACTCGATTGGCATATTTACATGTAAAAAAAAGACAAAAACATGGTTTTCTTATATTTTTACAGGTACGGAAGAACTGGTAGAATTCTTCATGAAGTTGTTCACTGTGGAACTAAAAATTTTCTTCTGAACAAAATTATGAGGAACAACTAACTTCTGCTGTGAGGAACAAAGGGAAAAAATTTGAACAGAAGTTCTTAAACAAGTAAGTAAAAATGAAAAAGTAATTTTATTAATTTTTCTATTGCTTATATATTGTGAAATATACATGGATGGCCAACTATGTACCTATTTTTGAAGCAAGTATGTTGTACACAACTGGGATCTATGACAACAAAAACCCCAATATAAACAATTGATAAGAGTGTGACAACAAGACATTAAAGATTTAGTGTATCTTTGTTTATTCCTGACTCAAAATTAGCATTTCTTTAACAAATGTATTTTGTCATTCATTAGATAAAGACAAAATATAGTTTAGAAATACAAATGACTGCTGTCATCTTTTTCTTTAATGACTATTTAACTTTTCAAACGATTTTTTAAGTTGTCTCTCTATGTATCTCTATGATTGTGAATGAATGAATTTGTACTAACGAATTAAAAGGATTGTGTAGTGATTAATTCCATTGCTTCTTTGTTTCAGATTATTTTGAAAATGCGGACTCGTTAATGCCGAATACCCTATTCTTCTGTTGTACAGCACACCCAAATTTTGGAAAATCAAAAGAAGTAGATATTTATTATGCGCTATGTAATAACATAATTTATTATGAACAAAAAAAAAAAAAAACAGCATTTTGGATAGATGTATTTTTAAAATTAAAAGATTTACATTAAAGGCTTTTTAGATATTTAAAGAAAAAGTTTTAGTTTTAACTTTTCTTTATTTTTCATCCATATGTTCTTATCAAGAATAAATTTTGTAATACCCCAAAAATTTTACTCCAAAAATTTGAGGGTTCCGCAGCCAAAATCACGAAACCCTTAAAATTTCATCATGCCTGATCATTTGTCACACACACACACACACACACACACACACATATATATATATATATATATATATATATATATATATATATATATATATATATATATGTGTGTGTGTGTGTGTGTGTGTCAGGATTCTAGTTTGACAGAATTTGGTGAGAAGTTAGGAAGCCCCATTCCTTTGGATGAGTTCGTTAACCAGATACGTCGGATGCCCAGAAATAGGTTTTTCAGGCACTTTTTGTTACAAAAAAATGACTTTAGTCAGAATTTAAAAATTTTTTCTGTACAATTGTGAAACTTAATAACAGTTCTATAATAAAATTCTTTAAAATTTTTTTCTACATAAAATAGTTTCTATGAAAAATTTAGAATTTAGTTCATTTCACTTAAATTTTACCATGCTTCATCACTTATGAATTTAGATAATTTCCGTTTTCTTGGCTTTATCTCTTTCATTATTGCACTTGCGTAAATTTTAAATTTTCAGTTTGTTTTTAGAAAATAATAAAAGACTGATTTGTTTCGAATATAAGAATTATTTAATTTTTTAACGATGACTCATGCTCAATTGTATTTGAAACGGAGTATATAAGTGAAGCGTCATATTTATGTTACGTTAATAAATACTTGTATGCCTGAAAAAAAAACTACTGGACACATTTTGAAAATTTTTTCACTGTTAAGAAACTAAACAGTTTTAAATGGATACCAGGCAATGTTATATGAAGTCCACCAGGATCATGCGGCCAAAACGCCAAAAATCAACTATCCAACCGATTTCGAAAATTTTTCTTCGTTAGAAAGCTAAACTATTTTAGATGAATGTAAGTGATGTTAAATAAGCGTGACCCTAGCGGATCGCCATCAGTTATATTACATGCGATTCGTCAGAGTCCTAAGAACTCAGAAATGCTAAAAGCAAACTACCCAACCAATTTTCAAAATTTTTTCACTGTTAGAGAGCTAAACTATTTTAGATGGATACAGATTGTTATATGAAATCCACCAATGTCCAATATTTGAAAATTCGCTATGTTATGCAGATGCTGCGACAGGGGTATTTTGTAATTGGAGTTTAGTTTTTTTTATCGATTATATTGCTTTTGTATAGTTTGTTAGTATATGTTTTTTATTTTCTTTTTTATTGTTTCTATTGGATTTTTATTGATATATATTATATGATAAATTCAAGCTAAAATTTTTGGACAAAAAAACTGAAAATTCAGTGAGTTATTTGAGATCTCCCAAGGCTCCAAAAAAAAGTTCCCCCACTGCTGCAGTGATAGCGACCTTCACAGTGCCTAAAATCAAAAAAACCAAAAAGCCTATTAAACTAGAAGGTATTGTCCGTGCCCTGAACCTCAATCGAAAAAAAAAAGTTGAAATTGAACAAAATGGCGGAGTTTTTAAAAAAAAGTTTCTGATTTTGCGCGAAAAGATGATTTTTGGCCTGCAAAAATTACATTTTTTATTCGATCAGAAAACTGGAGGTTAATGGCGCGAAGAAACATATATAAAAAAAAGCTGCAATAAGAATCAAATCGATCGGATGATTTGTCTTCACCATGGTGTATTTAGCAGAAAAAAACTAGCAGAAAAAAATCGCAGCGTCAAAACCATGCGTATAAAATAGTATTTGAGTATAATAAAACGATATTTGAACAGGAGAACAATTAGCACATATCGACTGACTGCACAACCAACAACACGTTTCCTATGTATGTACTCATAACACGCTGAATGACCTTCAAAGTAAAATCATATAAAAAACAATTTTATTTAAAATAAAATCCAAAAAATTTAAAAATGACTAGTCTTAACATTTTAGAATCCACATCAAAACTTGATCCAATTAATAAACTAAAATAGAAACCAAAATTCAGAAAATTTTTTGCACATTAAAACACCAGAAAATGAGTGATAAAATACAGAAATTGTCAAATTTTGTATAACACATATATCAGTTAGAGAAAATTAGAACCACAATTTCCGGAAAACGACTAACCGTCCATTTTCTTCTGCTATGGCGTTTAGTAGCTACTACAAGTGGCAACAACCAGCGAAAATTTAAACGGGTTATATGCTCAGTTTTTCGGCAATTAACGGCCAAAAAATTTTTTTGAAGGTAAATGCCATTATCAAAAAAAGAAAACATTTATCGAAGTAAAATTTCGGGAAAATGACTGACCGTCCATTTTCTGCTGCTATGGTGTTTAGTAGCTACTATAAGTGGTAACAGCCAGCGAAAATTTGAACCAGATCCTATGCTCAGTTGCGTAACAGTGCTTTTAGTGTAATTTAAATCGATTTTTCCGTTTCTGACAAGTAAAGGGCCCGAGGCCGGACCTATCGATTTTGATGAAACTTAGATATGTTGTAGAACACTAAAAAATAAGCGACAAGTATTTTTTTTATCGGCGGAAAAACGGTCTGAAGGAGTGAAATCGCCCTCCAAAAATTAGGGTAAAAATTTAATTTTTTAAATATCTCGAAAACGGTAAGAGATAGAGCAAAAGTTTAAATTGGCGATATTGCTCTTTTTTAAAGAGCTATCTATTGATATTAAATTTGTTCAAATTACATCAACAGGGGTGGTTGGGGATAAAAATTTAGGGGTTAATTTTGCAAAAAGGGGGTGAAAATTAAACAATATAAAAATTCTGTTTACAGATTTGAAATCTACGTCAGAAAATCTAATTGACCTGTTTTTGCTCAATGTCCTAATATTAAGTCTAGGGGGTGACTGTGTCGAATAGTCGTACTACTTGGGTAGTGTAAGAAGTTTTTCTTCATGGAAAATAGTTTAAGACATTTAGAATAACGGAGAAATGAAATTTTCGATTTCACAATTCAGTTTGAGCAACATTGGAGAGGGGGAGAGTCATCCTCTTAAATTACATACTATACTAAAATCAAAACACTTTGTCAGTAATTACGTGAACAAATCGTGTTATTATTCATGTACTTGTATTGTCCTTTTTTATGGATTGTAGGATGAATATTTTTTTATAAAGGCTGTTTTACATACATTACAAACCTCTAATTTAAAGCCATCCATCTATAAATTGTACACTACAATTCTCAAATTATTGAAATCTCTAATATTACTTTATTATTATTTATATACCTATATATACCGGGTGTTTAAAGCAACTAAGAACATATAAATTTTAATACAGGGAAAATTGGTTATGATCAAGGGGTGCTTTATTTTATTAAATTAATAAATATTTAGCAAAACTTTAAATAATATCGCGTCAAAATAATGTTTAAAAGTAATTGAAAGACAATAGCAGTAAATTTATTAAGATAACTATAAATAAATCTTAATCTAATGTTGGAATATTTATTAACAAATAATACTGCTTAGTAGAAAATTGGACACCTATTGTTTGGTTTTCAAATTTACTTTTTTGCAATTAAAGAAAATTTTAATAACTATGGATACCTATATAAAAGTGATACCCATAAAAAACAAGCATACTCTGATCCCAACAATTTTTCCCATGTTAAATTTTGTATGTTCTTACTTCGCTGAAACAGACTGTATAATGTAGTACTGGGTATTTATTTATTTCACAAAAACTACAATCAAGCAGGTATATTAACAACATTATAAAATGTGTTTTTATTTATAAAATCATTTTACAGTATTTGTTTATCAGATAATATGGTATTTTTATGTGTATTAACTTTAAATGAAGTTAAAATAATAATATGTAATAAATAATAGTTATAAGAAATTATGAAATATTGTCTTTATCAGTATCGTCTGTGTAGGCATCATCACTGTTTTCGTCGAGATTTATGATTATTTTTTCTCGGAAGTCATCAGTAATATTATCCAAGTGCCACATTTTTTTTTCTATATCTAATACATGTCTAATTGCATTCTGCCAATCTAAATTCGTAATGTTTTTTAACTTTTCCTCCAATACAATTTTTACATCTTGTAATTTAAAGGATGTATTATTGCTGGCTACATGTCCTTTCACTTGTCCCCAAATTAATTCTATTGGATTTAGTTGACAACGTTGAGGAGGTAAGCGTAATACAATTACTCCATACTTTTTACCAATTTCATCAATAGCATATTTAGTGTATATGTCCTTGTGTCTTCTAACAATTCCCAGTAATTCTTTGATACAAGAGTCGGTTTGGTAAGAAATATTTTTTGAATTTAACCAGTCTTGGATATTTTTTTTTCGCTAACTAGTTGTTGGAAGCTTCTCTAATTTTCTGGAGTGGTACGATGCATTGTCTATAACAACAACTGATTCTTTTTTTAATTTCTGCATCACACTTTCAAACCATTGTTCATAAACTGTTGCATCCATTTCTTTATGGTAATCGCCGTCTATCGATTTACTTTCAAACAAAAATAAACTATCTTCTACAAAACCATCTTCACTTCCTATATGGCTTATTATAAGGCGTTTGCCCTTACCGGACGGATTTTTTAATCCTGTAGAAAGACCTTCCAAAAAAGCCTGTTTCGCCGTTTTTATAGTTGTGTCAACCCAAATTTTCGATTTTGTATGACCTAAAACAATCGATGGAATTAAATTAGTTAGAATGTAAGTATTATCTACGATTAGGACAATGGAACTACTTGTATATAAATCGCTAATTTACCTGCATTGCACCAGGTTTCATCAGTGTAATATATTTTTTTCCCTTGTACTCTAAAATCCCTGATACTTCTCAAATATCTACGCCGCCATATAATTAAATCCTCTCTTTCCATTAACGTGTTATTTACGTGACGTTTTCAAATAAAAATCCTATATTATAGTATGTTTCTAAATGTCGTAATTTTGAAGTTTGGTCTTCGTCTTGGTTGACAACATTTAGAATTTTTTAGACCGTGGGAACTTCATTCCGGAAATAAAACTCATGAATTGTCCTTCGTATCGCTGTTTTTTCGAAATTATTTAAGGACTTATAAATAGTTACGTTCTTTGGTCGGATTTTTTTCGGCGAACTTAATTTGTTAGTTTCTTTAAATTTCTTCAAAATCCTATAGACCGATCTTGAACAAATATCAACTGCTTTAACCGTTTCATTAACAATATCACTTTGCGACACATTTGTTAATTTAACTGATAAGTACTGGTGTACTTTAAAAACTATTAATTTTTCACCACTTGAAAGAAATTTCCGCGAGCGTTTCGGCGGGTTTTGAATTTCTTCTTCAACAGAAATATCTTCATACAGATTATTTATTTTCATATTTAATTTATTTATATTGCACGACAAGAGATACAATTAAAATAGCACAAAAATAATGAAATAATAATGTCGAGATAACAATTATAAAAACACGAGGAATAAGGACAATATTAGAACACGAAATAAATAAATTTAATGCAGTTTAAAAATCTGTAAAGTTGAAAACATCTGATAAGAGTGATAATTGATAAACTTATCTAAAAATGAAGAATGTCTATCAGTAACACAATAAGGTGAGTCAATACCAACCCTTATCATACTATAGTCCCTTTATACTACAGTAAAAGGGTCGCTAAAAACGATCGAACCGTGCATTTTGGGTAGGAGGCGATTTTTTTTTTGAAATTCGTAGAAGGACTTGTGATGAGCGTAAAACTGAGTTGTCGGGATTGTCGGTGTTGTCGTTCAGCCGCCATCTTGGAAAAAAGGTTAAAATTAATTTTTCGATTATCTCTCTAACCATAAGTCTGACAAAAATTTTGTAAGGATCATTTTTATAGGAAATTTTATTTTCTATAATTTTTATTTGAAACTTTTTATCTAAAAATTGATATTAAAAAAGTTACTCCTAAAAGAGCGTGAAAGATTTAGGGATGAAAAACTTTGAGGGGTTATAACTTTTCTATTTTCAACCCGACAAGATTAGTGCTTCTTGTATTTTTCATAGAGAATTTCTTGGCGAACAATTTGATGTATTAACTTTTATTATTAAGCCCACAGTTATCGAGTTTGCGCGTTGTAAAGATGAGTAAGTGAGATATACAACTAAATAAAACTGTTCACATTTTTTAGCGAATTTCGAAAACTCGAAATTCAGCTATTACAGTAGGTGGTCACGACGCAACCTCCGGCGGAGATCATAACAGAAATATGTTTTGAGGTCCCTAGAATACGAAAATGATATTCACTAAAATTTATATATATATATATATATATATATATATATATATATATATATATATATATATATATATATCCGCACAAAATCCGTTCGGGTTCTTGGATCCCCAAAAATACCAAAACTAATTACCCAGCCGATTTTAAAAATTCTTTTACTCTTAGAAAGCTAAACTATTTTAAATAGGTACAAGTCTTAGATGAGATCCACCAGTGCTCAATATTTGGAAATTCGCTATGTTATGCAGATGCTGCGACAGGGGTATTATTTAAATGATACTTTTTGAAACATCTATATACCTATTAATAATAGAATTAGGAAAAAATTTATAAGATTTTGTGACGAACATACACCTAAGATTGCTTAACGGATTTTAATAAATGAGGTGTCAATCAGTAGAGGGCCACCCCAAGGGTGGCATAAAGGATCCCAAATTTTGAAATTTTACTTCCTTTTTATTTTTAAGTTACGTCTTCAAACTTTAAAATTTTTGTTAGAAAAATTATAGGTTAAATTAAAATTGTTTATTCATTTCTATAGTTACGAATAAAAGACAACTGACATCAGATAATTGTACTATGATTATTTAAATGAAAATTAAATACTGATTTCGTAGAGAATTTTGAAATATTTGATTTAAAAGTACAGTGAAGTCAAAATTATTATCTAGGAATCTGGGGCCCCAAATAAAACCCAAATTAAACAGCTGGACAGACCTCGACAAAATGTGAAAATTATATATGTCATTCAAATATGAATATTACTTATTTTTAGTGGAAAGGGAAATTAGGCGAACGAAGCGAAGCATTATAAGTAATTTAGAATACATATTGTAAACTATTTTATACAGAATTTTAGAATATCATTTTAAAAATTGGAATAGGGTCAAAACTGTGTCCCAGAACCACAAAATATAAAGTTCAAATTAAAAAGTTGAATGATTCTTGGCAAATTTTCTCTTATTGTTAGACACTATCAGGATTTTGGAAAAAAAATGAAAGTGTGATTAAAATTTTCCTCCAGGGCCTCCGTTCCTCAAGAAATGCTTAACTCTTAACGTGCCGGACTATCGGATGAACTAAAAGACAAGCGTATGAATGTTAAAAAAGGAGAGGCAATTGTTTACATACAGATTTCCTTTAATATTTTTAGTTTTGAAATTTTCTTGTTCGGATTCCCTTCTCTCATATTGATATAACAAAAATAAACATTAAAATTTTTTTTTAATAAATATTTATTATAAAGTCAGTATTAAACTAGCAGTTTAAAATTTTAATTTTCTTGAAAAATTAAGTAGAATAATTATTAACACGTTAGTTGTCGTGCATGCTGTAAAGCGTAAAGTGAAGCTTGACCAATTGCCACACAACGCTGTACCGCGTCAATAATTCCATATAAAATGTATCAACTAGTTGTTAAAATAATGTACAAACTGTACATTTCGTTATCATAAGTTTGATCCTCAATATGTTAATCAGATTTTAGTTATCAATTATCATGTATATTACAATTTGATGATACCATCACAAATTTTTAAATTTCAGTTTTTGTTATTGTGTATATACCTACCATAAAGTAATTCATTTATAAATTTAAATAATTAATAAATTGTTATCATATAATACTGACTTTATTAAAGCAGGTAAGGTTTTATATAAGGATAAATTGTTATCATATAATACTGACTTTATTAAAGCAGGTATTGTTTATATTATACATTCATATGTACAATCATAAATTCCTAATCAGTATAGGGTTGACCGGGGTAGCATAAGCTTGCAATAAATTTATTTCTACAATTTTTGTTATTTTTATTTAACCTTGATTTTTTGTACAAATTTGAGCTATGGGTAACTTGCAAACAAAGGGCAATTGTGAACGCTAAAGTATGATAAAAAATTTTCAAAGTGGGGTAAATGTGAAGAATTCGAGTTGGGCTTTATTCTTATGTACCTCAACTTCTCTTGTAATGCATTCTAAATAATTTTTCTGATGGCATTCACTTTTATCCCAAAATTCATAAGATTTGCGAAACCGTGCCGGGGAAATGTAAATGGCTTATAAAATTTTTGTTTTTCATACGAATTTGCTCAAAATTTGTGTGGTGCATCCTGAATAATATAGAATTAAAAATAAATCAACCATAATGTGATATATAAAATAAAAAATACTTAAAACAACGCTTTTATCTCAATTTATAAAAATCCATTCACAATTACCCCGGTCAACCCTAATCAAAATCATATATTACAATTAGTCGACAGCACAGAATTTTGTCAACAGCATTCTAATGCGATCCCTTGTATGTGTGTATGTGTATATTTTTATTATAGCTGATTGTGAGTGTTGATGTTTCTGTGGTTGATGAGATGGTCGAACCGTGTGAAAATTTTTTGCTAACAATAATAAACAAGCTTCCTCATATCATAGTACACTATAAATTCAATTATGTTAACACATTCAAGAAAAATTATTAGAAGCAACTTTTATATTTTTCTGTAAATATCTAAATGTTAATTTATTCACAGTATTATTTTTTTTATTATTATTTCATTTTAAAGCAAGTTGGGCAACTAGAGAGTTATCAATTTACCTTTAATTTAAAATTTAACATTGATTGGGGAAAAATTTCTAATAGGAAAATAACCCTAGCGTGGATTTTTAGTGTACTTGTAATTTGTTTTTATTATAAAACTGAGGAACAATGTTTTTCAATCTAAACCATTCAAGTGCAGCTCAAATAAAAATGTCAAAATGATTAATGAATGAATATAGTCTTGTCTTTTTTTGTAAGATATATTTCCCTCTTTGTTTCCTTTGGCATGTTAACATGCCAATGGCACTGAATCGGTTAAACTTGAAGTAGTACTAAACCCATCATCACGGGTATTAGTACAGTAACTGAAGCATTTGGCTACCAATTTTTTCGGATGGGGTGGATTGACTTGAAATTTGAACTGTAGCTAGGGAGTAGCCCAAGAAACAAAAGTTATATAATGCCGATGTGTGCTTTCACCCTAGGGGTGGAAGGCACCCCTTCTAGGGGTTGGAAATTTTTTTTATGAAAAATAACCTCACCGTTGGATAGAGGGACAAATTCTAAACAAAAAATATTCTATAAGAATTTTTTTGTACAATCAATACTTTTTGAGATATTGGCGCCTAAATGTGGTCGTTTTTAGCCCAAGAAATGCATGTTTTTGAGGGATATTTCGCAAATATCTCAAAAACTACAAGTTTTACATAAAAAATGGTTATGAGCAAAAATAAAGAAAATCAAGTAACAAAGAGATTGCATTCTTTTTTATTTTTGTAGGTAGAACACATCCTAAGTTATGACTCCTTGAAGTTAAAATCGATTTTGACGATAGCTAAAATCGAAACTTTCAATGTCATTTGGAGGAAAAATGAGAGGTTTTTCGAAAAAAACTCATATTACACCTTTTAAAGTACTTGAATAGACCTTTATTTTGAGCTGTGGTAAAAGCCATTAGTATAAAAATTAACGGAGTTACATTCAAAGCAAAATGATTGTCTTAATTTTTGAGAAAAAAAATTGGTATCAAAATTAATTACTTGACGGCAAACATTGAAACTAAGCGTAATCCGTCGCCAGTATACTCTATTCATATATAAACAATGGGTTCTGGGAGTTTGAACGGATTTAGAAGTTCAAATTCGAAAAAATTACTGATATACTCTTGAAAAAAAAATAAATTTTTAAAAAAATCATAGTTTTTTTCAAAATATGTAAAAAACTAACAAATTTATGAAAAAAAATTATAGAATGAAAATTGTAGGTCTTTTCTTGCTGAAAAATTTTCTTTTTTGTTCATTTTTGTACGTCCAAATTTGACTGAGTTATGACCGTTAGAAGCTCAAAACAGAACGCGAAGACTACCTTTCCTAAGCCCTTTAAACTTACAAATCTAAAAATTGAAGGACTCAAAAAAATTGTAAATCATAAGACTTATAGTGCTTAAAATTTCCTACCAAATGGTTTTTTAAGTGAATTGATAACTTAAAAATTAAAAAAGTTATAGTAAAAAAACCAATTGCATTTTTTCGGTAAAATTTTTGGAGCAGGTAAATTACCACTTTGGAGCAGGTAAATATCTTTGTGTATTTTTTGTATTTTTTTTTTTAATAATTTAGTTAAAAAATTTTAAAAATAAATTCAATAGAATGAAAAAAAAAAATTAATTATATCAACATGTAATGTATAATTCACATGCTGTTTTTCCATACATATAATTTTTATGCAATTTTTCCATATAGGGTAGGATTTTTTATAAGGGGTAGTTCTTCTATCAGGGTTTTTGGGAGATTAAAAAGTTAGAATATAATCATACATTTGAAAACTTTTAAAAAGTTACAGTTCATCATATGTACACCAGTATATAATATCTCAAGCTGTTAATAATCCTTTTCTTCTTTATTTTATTATAAGGGGTGGTTTATTTTTTAACGGTTGCAGCTTTTTAATGAGTGATAAGTTTTCTAATGAAAAATAAAAGAGATATAATATATTGTGAATGCACCAAAAGGTTACTTTAGGCTGCTAAAACTTTTTTCCTATTTTTTCGGAAACAAAGGGGTAGTTTTTAAGAATTTTTTGGGTAGAAAAGTAACTGAATTTCATAAATTATATTAAAAAACTTGAAAGGAATTTTATCCAACATATCTGAACATAAATTGAATCTTTAAAATACGTAAATCTGGACTATTCGTATTTTTGTCATACAAGGGTAGTTTTTACCCCTAATTATCAAAAAGCACACATCAAGACAATATAACTTTTGAAGTGTAGGGTCAGATGAGCTGGTATACAAGTTTTCAGGAAAATCCATTCAATCCGAAAAAATTGGGAGCTTTTACATTATTTTATTCTTTTAGTGACTGTACTATATCTGCACAAAAATTTCAAAGTGTGGAAATTAGCTATTCTATTGAAATATGAATATGACTTACTTTAGAGTAGAAATGTCTTTAGGGTGGGGAAATAGTCAGGTCGAGGTCTGCAGGTCACAATTTGAAAGAACGGGTTGACTTTTGAAATAAAAATGGACGGAAATAAAGAACTTTTTACGGAATCGAAAGCGAACGGGAATGGCATTGAAGATAATGTAACTCCAATTCGAGACTCGGAATAAAAACTGAGAACGAGATTAAAGTTGATAAATTGGACGGAATTTGACCATTTTTCTCGGGATTGGAAGCGGGTAGGAATGAAAAATTAATTTTTGGAGTGAGTGGGAATGGGACAAAAACATTACTCCTTGGGGCTTTTCTACTTAAGAGTTATTTAACGAGCGAAGCCAATCACTATAAATAACTAATTTCGTAGAGATTTTCAGGATATCTGACTTAAAAATAATTAGATCTTTAATTCTGATCAGTGATCATTTTACGTAGGTGAAACTGCGGGTCAGAGCTATAAAATAATAAGTGTTGCAGGAAATTATATAAAACACCAAAGTGAAAACAAAACAAACATCTGAGTCAGCGAAGCTAGGACGGGACGTTAGTTTATTAATATTATTATTACTATATTTATATTTTAGTCTATTTTGATTAAGTTATGGGCCAAGAAAACTGATATTTAGCAGTTTTTCACACCACTTACATATCATTTTAGTACCTTTTATTAGAGATTTTTAAGGATGCGTAAAATTTCGAAAGCTAGTACTTTAATTGATCTATTTTATTTTGAATTATCGTATTCAAAAAAATCAACCATTTACATTTCGCTGAAAAAATATGGTCAAATAAGGTTCTACAGTAAAGCATCGAAATTTTTTTTAAATTTTGTATGATCCACTCTACTAATAAATATAGGTTTTAAGTAGTAACAAAAATTAAATCAAAATGTAATTCATATCAGTGAGCGCTTAGTTGTAATACACACACCGGCATAATTAGCGGAACATACAAAATATCTCTAAAAATCAAACAAACCATTTAATTTTAAGAAACTATTAGTCTTATTTAATTATTCACTTAAAATTATAAGTTCACAAGTTGATATACCTTTATTTTTGTTAGCAAAAGCAATTAACCATATGAAATGCCAACTTTTTGGAATCTTATGTCGTCTAAGAATCATTTAAGTTAAAGATTATTTAACAAATAGAAAATGAAACACAGCGTTTTAATACCGCGTGGTTTCTCCCGTGCTCTTGTCAAAGCTTCCATTCGTCTTACTATACTCAGAATGATGTTATCTATAGTCTCCTGAGGCAGTCTTTGCCCTTCTTTAATTACAGTCTGAAGCTCGACTACATTGAGAAGAAACGGCATTTGAGTTCGAAAGTGACAGACCTCTTAAAAAGATTTGCATCAATAATGAATAAGAACAATTCTATGAACAGTCAACTGATTCATTACTTCAATATTATTTTAAGTGAAAATGAAAAAAAAAACAGCCAACTTTGTTTAATAAATAGGATTCTATATTTTTTTATATTTTTTTTTATGTTCCGCTAATTATGCCGGTGTGTGTAGTTAAACAATTAATTATTAAAAGAAAAGGGAGCGTTTTTACTGAACAAGTGTAAACGGATGAGATTTATTATTAATAAGGGTTTAAGGTGTTGAAATAAAACAATTTAAATATCACACTCATCTCTGTAACCTTTGTACACTGGCCAGATAAGTAGACAGGCCCTAGAGCTTATAGTTTCATCCAGTTCAAAACGGGAAAAAAATGTAATCTTTAAGCATGGTACATTCGAAACGATTAACAGGTAAACTCACGGGGATTAATGTCCTAAATAATCATCCGGTTACCATGGGACTAGGGGGGAATTTTTCGTGCCGCAGACGTGGCGAATTCTTGCCCTATGTCTAATGTTCTTGCGAGGTATTGTCCTCGTTAAGACGTAAGTATCTCGAATTTCCATTATTGAGTTCCGAGAACATCAGGAGAGTTGATTTTGGTGCAGTTCTAAGTTTCTACGACGGACTGGGCATTGACTAGTTCCTTTTGAAGGATGTGGAATACATTGAGTCCGTTTTGGTGACCTATATGTGACGGGAGCTTTGAATCCCAACCCACTTACAGCTTTCGCTTATTCATTCATACATCCCACTAACCGTTTTGGAAAGAAAAGCTTTAAGCACTACGGATAGTGTGGAGAAGCATTAATACGTAGTATATAGTTTTAGTAATATCGTATTAACAAATAAAATAAAGTAATGATATGCTTGATTCAACATCGCTTAAAAGAATCAATAATTTTTTAGTTACAATTTTCACTTATATTTGAAAAGCTGTAACTCAGTAACTAGGAGCCGGATAATTAAATTTAATACTTCAAATTTTTCGTCGAGAAACATTCTACAAAAAATATAAGAAGCAATTTTTTTGTCGGGTCAAAAATAGAAAAGTTATCTGGCCTCAAACGTTTTCCTTCCCAAATTTTTCATCGTTTTTTGCTAATAATTTTCTTACTTTAAAAGCTACTTAAAAAAGTTAATTACAAAAGTTGTAGAAAATAAAATTATCTACCAAAAAGGTCTTTACAAAATTTTTGTCAGACTAACGGTTTTGGGGATATTCGAAGAAAAATAATTCGACCTTTTTTCGAAGATGGCGGTTGAACGACAACACCGACAATCCCGAAAACTCAGTTTTACGTTCATCACTGACTCCCCTACGACCTTCAAAAAAAAAATTGCTGCCTACCCGAAATGCACGGTCCATCTACGCTTTTACTGCACTATTAGTGATTCATCTAACTGCAGAATGTACATCATAAACATACATAAAAATACAGAAGTTCTAAACAGTAGATCTAACGACAAATGCACCCAGAGTGAAATTCGCAATTTTGTTTATAAAAATCTTAATTTTGTATCTCAAATTTAAGTCAGATATTATGAAAGTAATTAACCTTTGCGAAAACTGGGATTTAATTTATAATGTTGTTGTTTATTTACAAAAAATATTAATTTGATTGAAAGCGCCGTTGTTTGGAAATCCCTGTACCTAAAATTGAAAATATTTATATACCAAATCATGCACTGATAACGCAAATTTCTTACTAACAAGGAGATGCACCCAGAGTGAAATTCGGGATTTTGATGAAACTTCGCTGGCGTGTAGTATAGGTAAAAATAAGAGACCCGTATTTTTTTTATCGGCCATCGTCCACGTTTAGGGGGTGAAACCAGCCCCTAAAGTTGGAGGTTCAAATCGTATTTCTTAAGATATCTCGAAAACTATAAGAGATAGAGGAAAACTTTAAATTGATGAAATGTTACTCTTTGAAAGACCTATTCACCTGTATAGGTTAAATCAGGGCGGGGTTCATAAGGGGGGTTGGAGGGGTGAAAATGGGGGTAAATTTTCTTGCACAGCCTGAATGGTTCAATGTATCAAATTTTTACCACTATAAATAGAAAAAGCACCAAAAATTAGGGGATACGTGTTTTTGCGTTTTTTCGAAATATGTGTGGTATCCAAGCCACATAAGGAAGAATAACATAGGGTAGATTATATAGTAATATTATTGATTGCAAATATGTCCTATATTTTTTTATTTTTATGTTTATTTTCATCATGAAAATGTAAATTTTTACTTTCCGATAATGAATCATGTATTTTTCAGTACTTACTTAATTGGTAATTTAGCCATATGTGTATATTTGATTACTCATAATCGATATTTTTTACACCAATTTCTGCGAAAGCTCTCTGGTCTGCAAGTTTTAATAAATGTTCGATAAGAATCAATAATCTTCCATTCAACAATTGCCTTTATCTTTTTACAAATTCGTTTTTTACCAAATAAACGCGGTTTATTTCTTTCTCAACATTCATACTACTTTTCTTATTCTTTTTTGTATGTTTTTTAAGTGTCAACCACCTTTCCTATATGGAAAAATTTATTACAAAGCACTTGAACAGTGAACAAAAGAGATTACTGCTTCTTGTCGAGCATTCATTAACACAGCCACACCAGAGAACTTTAACGTTCGCAAAAATAGGAATAAAAAATGTCGAATGTGAGTAACCAAATGTACACATGGCTAAATTACCAATTAAGTTAGTATTGAAAAATACATGATTCATTATCGGAAAGTAAAAATTTACATTTTCATGATGAAAATAAACATAAAAATATAGGACATATTTGCAATCAATAATATTACTATATAATCTACCCTATGTTATTCTTCCTTATGTGGCTTGGATACCACACATATTTCGAAAAAACGCAAAAACACGTATCCCCTAATTTTTGGTGCTCTTTCTATTTATAGTGATAAAAATTTGATACATTGAACCATTCAGGCTGTGCAATAAAATTTACCCCCATTTTCACCCCTCCAGCCCCCCTTATGAACCCAGCCCTAATGTAACCTACACAGGTGAATAGGTCTTTCAAAGAGTAACATTTCATCAATTTAAAGTTTTCCTCTATCTCTTATAGTTTTCGAGATATCTTAAGAAATACGATTTGAACCTCCAACTTTAGGAGCTGGTTTCACCCCCTAAACGTGGACGATGGCCGATAAAAAAAAATACGGGTCTCTTATTTTTACCTATACTACACACCAGCGAAGTTTCATCAAAATCCCGAATTTCACTCTGGGTGCATCTCCTTGTAAGTGTATTCATTTTAGTACAGTTAACATACACGGAGAGAAAAATCCTATAATTTTTGTAGAGAAAATTTCAGAAAAATTACTATGCTCCCCTATAATCCGTGCGCGATCGACGACCAAAATAAAAAATATGTGCTAGCATGGTAAAATTTAATGTGGTGCTAACACAACTTTTATCACACTCTTATGCATGTATATTATAGTTTAATTCTTGTTGTCGTACTCTTTCATTTGCGCATCTGACTCGCGACCTTATATTGGTTGCACTGTACCTGTAAAAACATGTATACAAAAATGATTGCCAACAATATATTGTAATATATATACTAAAGATAGGTAAATAACAAAAAGATGAATTAAACGATGACATCATCCTAAGAGAGTGTAAAAGCAACTGACTACTAAGCTGCATCAAGGTGCTTGGTGGGAGCTGTCTGACAAAGTTTCTTCCACAGTCCACACCTATGGTTCGCATGTGACTCGCTGATTGTGGTACATTTCATTACAGCGTTCCCAACAAAACCAACCTTCTTTCTGTTTTTTTTCTTTCTATTATTAGCATGTTAGCATGGAAATTTTTTTAATAAACACAATTAAAAATTATTTTTTTGTCGGTAATGGAACTTTTTACTGTGCTGTTTTACAAATTTTACGGAGATAATATTACGAAAAGAACATTCCATCCTTTAAATTTTTTATGATTAATTATAATCTTTATATTTTTACCTTACAGAATTTAATATGTTCGTCTTTTACACGTCGATTGTAGTGCTGAGCACAGTAATTTTTATAGGAATTTTCTCTCCGTGTACACTCATTTTTAATATTAACACACTGACAGTGGGTAATAATCTCACAATAAGTGGGCAATAATCTCACGTGTCGCTTATTTTTTAAAAAATAAATAGTGTTCTACAACATATCTAAGTTTCATCAAAATCGATAGGTCCGGTCTCGGGTCCTTTACGTGTGAGAAAAAATAATTCTTTTAAAAAATGCATACGACACTGTTGTGTAACAGATTGTATACTGTCAGGACCAACTTGGATTAGACGTTGCTAATTTTACGTAAGTTCGCCGAACATTAATGGTTAAGTTGACAGGGCTTTGCTGTCACCAGGGCAGCTTTTATACTGGGCTCCGTCAGTTGATAATGTGCTGAATTAGGATTCTTTCTTCTGGTTGGCGCGATGGGAAACCAAATTCCTTGATCCTGTTTGATGTGGAATTCGCTGCTAACTTATTGACGGTGTAGTGTTT
Organism: Brachynemurus nebulosus; assembly: GCA_035578155.1. NCBI lineage: Eukaryota > Metazoa > Arthropoda > Insecta > Neuroptera > Myrmeleontidae > Brachynemurus > Brachynemurus nebulosus. The sequence continues at coordinate 1,486,981 of JAPWDM010000002.1, forward strand.
TAATAAATAATAAAATTGTTTTAATTTCAAAACTAGGTATTTTATTCACTGATGGTTTTAAATATTTTACAATGATATTATTTAATTATGATATAAAAATATATTAGTTTTAATTTGACTAAGTATAGGGAGAGTTTTGGTGATTTGGGATTAATTAAAAGGCTATCATTTAAGCGCGCATTATTTTATACACTTTAAGCAATAGAATTTACACTGTGTGCAATAGAATTTTATTTTTTTGTGCATTATATTTACCCTATATTTCAAGCAATAAAATCACTATTTGTGCAATAATATTTTACATTTTGAACATTACATTAAGACAATTATTATTTACCATTTTGAGCAATAGAATTTTATGTTTTGTGCACTATTTACTACAATGATTACACAAAGTGATATTTTTTTGTATGTTGCCTTTTTAGAAATATTTCACATAATCAAGAATGGTATTTTTTAAAATTTAATTTAATCGCTTTATATGTAGATGCATAGGAATAAAATATGGATGTCATATATTGGCTGAATTTTTTTTTAGATAAAATTACAATATGGACCTACTCCAAGGTCGCAGAAAAATTATCGGAATCTCTTAAAGAGGTTCTCCCGTGTGACGGCCTGTTCTTTAAGCATTTTTTGGGAATTTTTTTGACGATCAATGGAAAGACAGAAAATATAAATAAAACAATTCGTTTTTTATATAAATTTAATATTTATTTAAAAACTATAATGTATAATTCTCAAACTTGGCTTGATAAAATTACAGAAACAAAAGTATTAGTGTATAATTAAACCTTTCTTCGCTTTGGATGGGCGGCCACGTTTCCTTTTTTCACCAACTTGCAAATTTTTCGCTTCAACTGATAGAATTACATATTTAAATCTTATACTTACCCCTAGAATATGCTTACAAAGATATCAATTCTGATAATTTTCATTTGCAAAGCGAAATTTTTTATTTTCAATATTTTCGTTAGCTTTAAAACATAGTAATAATATACGACCATAATTGACATAATATTCGTTTTTTATTTTGACATATTATGAGTACCTACAACCAAATTGTTTTCAAATGATCACCTCAACAATTAGCCGTTTTTCGCGCTCATTTTTTAACAAGCAGTTATTTTATGAAAATTATTACAAAATTTAAAAAAAAAAAAAGAGAGAAAACTTCTTCGTTAATACGATAAACATGATATGTATTTAGAATAGTTTTTAATTTTAATCAATAAATTACTGTATTAAGAGGAGATAGTTAGGTAACTGTTTCTAAACCTCTTTCACTCCTCTGCTATTTTTTTTTTACGTTCATTTATATTTCCTTTTTTTTCATTGATATTTTTTTAATATTTTTATCTTTGGCCAACCAATAACAATCTTATTCTACGTATTCTGTCACAGTAAAATGTGTACAATGCATATAAACAACATGCGTATTTTTGTTGAATCTAATGCTCATTTAGTAATTTTATGGGGCAAGTGGTTTTTTTAAGGATCATTTTGAATAAGATAACGGTAGTAAAGTTATAAAAGTGTATTTGTAAATTTTTAATTGCACAAAATATTTTTTAAGTGTATGGATGTTTATTTTATGTAACACATGTAATGCTTATTTATTTTTTTAAGGGCAAGAATTCATTATCTATTTAACATTTATTTTAATAAATGCATAAAGTCTTTTATATTAATTCTAGTTAATATTTACTATTGCACGAAAATAAAGAATACTGATCAATTAGTTTATTTATTGCTACTTTTGTTTTGCACATGTTAAAATAGTTTTTCAAATGCTCTTATTTATTTCGCATTTTGTTTAAATAAATGCTTGTTTAATTTGTTCCCTAATTAAAATAGGGAATTTTGGAATAAATGATCACCGTATTCTATTGAAACGTACGTAGCCAAAAAAACAAAAATTTTTCAATAGAATACGGTGATCATTTATTCCAAAATTTCCTATTTTAATTTGACTCAGTTAAATTTATTAATTTTGATTAAATTTACAAAATACATAAAACAAAAAAATAGTATTAAATATCAATTGTACATCCGCAGTTAATGCAGCGCAAATCGAATTTTGTAATTGGAGTCCGATTTCATTTGGATCGGCGACAGCTTTTATGTGCTGATAATGCTTGTTCAGCAGTTTGATGGTGTGACGTCAGTGCACATAAGATTATTGAGTTTCGACAATACATACGAGATACATACACATACTTATACAACACTATGCAATGTGGCAGTATTTATCAAAATGGCCGAAACAGATTTCGATTTTGACAGTTTTAACAAAGGTACCAAGCCCTAAGCGTATGTTTCAAAAACTATGGATAGCAGTGTGTCTGAGTGTGTCCGATACCGCTTAAGCTGACTAGTTATGCAGCAACTGTAAGAGCCAGGACACACGAACCACGCCACGACCACGCGACAGCGACAAAATAGTGGCTATTCTGTGGCCGGGTATGTATGCATGTACTTTTCTTATGGAAACACAAATTTCAAGACACACGAGCCACAGCCTGTCGTCGTAATCGGACACTGTCGCAATGTGTCGTCGTATTGTCGTTTTTAGTCGCTAAAACTTGCGACCAATGGACCACTTATAAGCGACAGATACGTACTACTAGTACTACAGTGTCTCTCGAACATTACAAGAAATCATTGAATAATACGAGTCAAGCAGGTGTTTTGTAATTTTTGTTTTGTTTAGTTTTCTTAATTGTGTGTATTTTTATTTCTTTTGGTCTTTTTTGATTGTTTTGTTTTTTTGTTATATTTTGTTTTTTTGTTTTTGTTTTGTTTTTTTCTTGTTTTGTTTTTTTCTTTTTTTTTGGTCTTTTTTAATTTTTTTTTTTTGTTTTTGTTTCTTTGTTTTTATTTTCTTGAAAAAATGGCAATGGTTAACGAAGATTCATTTGATACGGAATTATTTATTGAGGAAATCCGGAATTTACCCGCAATCTGGGATTACACATATTCGGGATATAGTAACCGAATGGAAAAAGTAAAGGCATGGGAACATCTTTGCTTCAAATTTTATGATAACTTTGAAAATAAAGAAAAGAAAGAAAAAAATTAAATATAAACCTTTTTATGACACATTTTATTTACAATAAAGGTACCGCTGTTATAAACGTATCCTGTATATATATTGTTTATTGATTTATTTTTGCAGAATTATTTATGTAATACAAAATAATTATTATAAAGGCAAATTGGTCAACAGAATTGAAACATTTTTATGGCATGGAAAAACCCTTCGGTTAAGAATAAAAGCATGTACTAGAAGCTCTCCTGCTGTTTGAACGTGGATTATTGACTATTATTAGATAAATAAGCTATATAATTATTTAAACCTTTTTAGTTTTATAATAATAGAAAAAAATTAAAAATTCAAAGAAATAAAGAGCTGAAAATTTTTGAATTGTTTCATCAAATAATTTTAAAAATTGAATCTGCAAAAATATGTAATACCAAAATACCGATATGTATTTTAAAAGAAATATTATTTAAAAGAAGAATCACCTCTCTGATTAATTTTGTTTATTTTTATCCTAGCGTACCTACTTCACGCTGCAAAATTTTAAGTTCCTTAAATTTCAGTATTGATAAATCAATTATTGTATGAATACTTAACGCAGACACTGTATATAACAAACAGTATTAAGTGGCTTTGATGCCTCCTAGCAGTGACTGTACGTGCTGTACGTCATTCGGCCACTAAAAAGTGGCTCGCAAGTCGCCGTCTAAGACACACGAACGACAGTACAACCACACGACAACCACAAAAAAGTGGTCGTGGCGTGGTTCGTGTGTCTTGGCTCTAACTGTAATTGTCAACCACTTTCCAACAATAAGCGGATACATACATAGTATATGCAGGCACCGTACAACTACCATACGCATACAGTGCAGTCCCCTTTCCACAGATAAAGTGTGACGTATGACACACACACAAGTGTACATCCCGGGTACATAGATATGAGATTTATGTACAGTCTGCACTATGAAAGTGTTACAGCTAAAGATGAGCAAAATACCCAATAATTACCCAAATGGGAATATTCCCGGGAAAATTCCCGATGGGAATATTCCCGTTGCGCATCTCTAGTGGTACATTTAATACATTCTATATATCTAATATGTATACTGATCACGCATATGGCTTTTATAGGTATGTACATAGAGATGAACGAAGGTAAAATTCCCATCGGAAATTTTCCCGGCAATATTCCCATTTGGGTAATTATTGGGTATTTTGCCCATCTCTAGTTACAGCACAGGACTAAAATAACAGTTCCATAGTGAGATAGGCGCCAAAGTAAAATTTTGATTATACATTTAAAAAATTTATTAATACACTAGCCGTATACCCGACGGGATTTCCCATCGACAACATCTTTTTATTAGGTACTCACTTTCTGCTCACTTTAAATGTTTTTCAAAAGCCTAAATCAATATCCACGTTTCTAACTTCAAAAATGACGAACTTCCATTTCCTGTTTTAACACCATAGGGAATAAATTTCCAGAAACGTTTACACAACTGACTTTTATTTATAATATATGGGTGGCTCTACTTTCTAGGTCCTTCAAAAAATTAAAATTGTCTCCACAATAAGGAAGGTTAAAACTATATACAGAATGAAGATACTGTCATTTATTTTATTTATATAAAGTTAATAACTCCTATTTAGATGACCTACCTACATTTACTTTAATTTTTGATTTAATTTTTTTTATAAAAACGGTGTCAAACTTTTATTGCAGTTCTAAAACGCATATCTCTATTACGTATTGCTTGGATATAACGTTTTTTAAAAATAAGTTTACTGAAACCACACAATTTTATAAATAAAAATTAATTAATTAATTAAATTGTTAGGCATGGTAACTAGAAAGTTAAATTTTATTTATCTGCAGAATTTTTTTTTTGGCGTGACGAAAAATTGTCGCGAAAATTTGAGTATCCTTCGTCACAACTGCCAAATATTGCTATAAGTTTAAAAATAATAGGTGAAAGGGTCATGTTTTTTGGTGAAATGAAACGTCAAAGACCATAGAACATAAAGCAAAAGTCAAATCAAGTGATTGACATTGAGAGCTTGTCATTTTTTTTACATCAAGCAAGAAGACCGGTAGCGTGTGTTTATTGAGTGTATATCACGGCTTTTTCTGGTATGTATTTAACGAATTTCAAATAGTTTTTACGTAAATATTATTGGTAATAACGTAAGCTTTACGATAAACTGAAGTTTTCGATCTAAATGATCGCTATTCACGATTAATAACGATTTTGTTGGAAAATTGCATCCTTCGTCACACGTGTATCCTTTGTTACAGTAGAATGTGACGATGGAAGACATGAAAGTGGCGAAGGATACGATAATAAAATAAGTATATATTTATTATATCAGTGTTTGTTTGTACATCAACTAAATTTTTTAGTCAACTAAGTTGATATTTGGTCAACTTTCTTTCCTAACCAATTTTTTATATCATAAAACACAAACCAAAAAAACTCTTCAATGTTTCGCAAATCAGACAAAAAAAACCAACTTTTTTTAATTTTTTTTTTAACTGATATTAGGAGAACATAATATAAATATTATTTAAATAATAATTTAAATTTTATTACTTAAATTTAATTTAAACATTTTTTTCTGTCTGGATTCAGTAATCCGCAAAAAAAAAATATTGGTTTTAATATGAAACCGCGCTGCTGGTCTGCAGATACCGAATCTATGATCATTTTCCTACATTCTAGTCGCATGAAATCTACTAAATGGCTTTCTCTATTTTTTTTTATGGTTGAAACCTAAAAAGTAGAACCACCCATATATGGCGAAGAACGTTTAAATTTATCAAATTTTCACTTAAATATAGAAAATACTTTTTCACAGTGAAAAAGTATTTTCTATATTTAAGTGAAAATTTGACAAAGTTAAACGTTCTTCGCCATATATATTATGGATTTTCACAAGGTAAAACTATCTACAATTAATTATATTTCATTTATAAGTACGTAGAAACCTAAAAGCCAATTTTCATATCTCCTGTGCTAAGTTTCGTCCTAAATCCGTGCGGCTGTGCGTTGTCGGTCAGTCCAAGTTAAAGATTCATTAAATAAGATTTTATTTATTTTAATAGCCATAGTAACATATTTTTATACATATACCACTAACTTCAAAAATAACGAATTTACATACAAATTTTCATCCCCTATTAAACCCACTTAAGGGATGAATTTTCAAAAATCCTTTCTTAGTACTCACCTACGTTACATAGGGAACTCCTATGCAAAATTTCATTCTTTTAAACCCAACGGTTTAGACTGTGCGCTGTCTGTCAGTCAGTCAGTGTTAGAAATTTATTAAGTAGATTGGACATCCAATGGTACGTACCCCGATTTTAAATGTCAGCGATTCAGTGGGGCTTTCACAGATACGTTGTCGTTTGTCTGTGTTGGTGAAAATTTATGTACCAAGCCAGAGTCAGGACCGTAGGTAATATTGTCTAATGGTCTAGTAGCCTCTAATAATTTCAAGAGTTCACTGCAAATATTATGCACATATTCTGCCTGCATAGGTAATATCCAAAATGAGTAACGTAAAATTCTGTTTTTTTAAAAACAGAAAATTTAACTTACAAAGATGAGATGATCAGAACCGGATTAGAAACATTGTTAAGGGCCCCTTTTTTGACCCATATTCTGTATCAAATTTTTTATTTATAATAACTAATATATGTTTTATTAAATTCTTTTAATTTTAACCCCCGTTAATTTTTCCCAGAATTTCTGTAAAGTCTACTTTAATCGTTTATTCTGGACCCTTTCTGAACCCAAAGACCTTGAGGAATGATTCTAACCCAATACTGTTAATTTTTCCCGAGATCTTATTAGAGATCTTTTTCTGGAGCAACAAGATCCTGCGAGATAATTTTAATATTATGGGTATCATCTGTTCTCTAGTAAAATAATTTTTTCATTTATCGTGTAAAATTACTCTTCTAGAAGCAAAGTCTACGGTAATTTACTTTATTTTATTACTATTTTTATTACGACAAATTGTTTATTGAGTATTATATTGTAAAGTTTCTGAAGTTTGAAAAACATGGTTTGCAAAAAATATAAAAATATAACTTATAAAGATTTCTATTTTGATCCATATATTGTTCTTAATTAATTTATCATTTCACCAGTAGCGGCGCTAAGGCCTTCGGGGCCCTCCCGCAAGATTTTCGTAAGGGCCCTTTTTTAGGGGTGAAAAAATGTTTGTAATCAGCAGAATGAGTCGGCAGGAAGGGGAAGCGGTAACAGAAGGGGCAAAAGGCAATAGACCGTTAGGTGAGCCGTGGGGGTAGCTAACGGTACACATCAAATATACATATACCATAATTCACGTAAATAAAATCTTTAAAGTATTGAGACAAATAATTATATAAAGCTGAACTCTTTTTTATGCGGTCCTTTTTTGTGCGATTTTTTTTATGGGGTTTTTAAAAAAATGAACATTAAAATGCATAATGTGAATCAAAATCGCGAGACAGTAAGATACTTAAACAATTACTATAATAACTTTCTTTGATAAAAATATTTTTTAACTGTTTTTAAGCATTTAATCAATACATTGCATAAGAATATAAGTTATTGCATCATTTAATTTTGTTAAAGATGTATTTTATAAAATTTGGTAATATTATAAAATTGAAATGAAATATTTCTACGTAAAAATTAATACTTTCTTGTATATAGAAGCAACTTCTAAGGAAGTTTCTAAGTTTTGAGCGTTTTGAGTAATGTTTTTTTCGATGAAATTTTTTTTATGCGGTCCCGACCAATCGCACAAAAAAAGTTTTTTGTACAATCTGGATCGAACTATACTTTTTATAGCTATTCATGATATTTTCGTATATATATTTTTTTTTTGCGATTTTTTTTATGCGGTCTCTATCCAACGCACAAAAAAGAGTTCAGCTGTACTGATTTTTTTGGCAAGTAAGACATCTTTCAAAATTTTACATCTGGTGCATTGTTTAATTTTTAAAATTCTAAATTTACCGTTTCTTTTTTTTTCTTATATATTTATGTATTGTTAATATTATTTTTGTTTTATGACCTACTGGCTGCAAATATCATATTTTACCAAAAACGTGTCAAACAAACTTTTTTAGTATCTATTTAGATATGAACAATAAAATGAGAAAGATCTGGAATTTTTATTCAAGGGTATAATAGTCCTTTCAAATTAACCCATATGCTTGTCATGCTCATGTGTTTTCTTCTTCAAAACTGTAAAATTTGTAAGTGAAATGAATATTTCAACTGATACACCCCGTTGGAGCATTAGTGCAATATTTTCATATGCAACTGTTAACTGAAACCGTATAAATACTGTTGGACGTCTCTAAATGACATTTTTTTATGTACGCCGCAATTACGTTTGTTCGGAGAACTGGAATCTATTAGTAAGAGTTACTGGTTGTCTACCTATTGTCCATGAAAAATAAAAAAAAATAATATGAAATAATATGGATCGGTTAAAAAAGATTGAATTGGTACAGTTTGAATACAATAAAATTAAAATCTATAAAATCAGTACAGTTAATATAAAAAAATTATTTTTTCCTGCTGTCTTGGGGGCCCCCAATATCCCCCGGGCCCACCCGCAACGCGGGCCATGCGTGCCCGCTATCGCCGCGACTGCATTTCACAGCAATACAATTAAATATATTTGGTACAGTAATTTAAGAATTAGCAACAATTTATTATTATAATTCATATATAAGTATAACAAACCTGACGACACGTAGCGAGAACGTGTGCGTTAGTGTGTACTTTTAAATGGAACAAAATATTTACACTGACATTATTATCTAAGGCTTTACATGTATCACTTGAATAGAATTAAGTTAAAATTGAAAATGTTAGTTGTAGAATTTGAATCAACTTACAAATGACAGCTATATTATGGTATTAGCGACAGCATCAATGAATAACGTATGACCTATTTGACCCACCTTGTAGTCCCCACCCTGAAAAAATACGATATAAAAAATATAATATAAAATAAACAATGAAATTAATTTTAAATCCATAAGTAAATAAGTAAAAATAAATAAATAAATAAATAAATAAATAAATAAAGCCAAACAAAAATGATACATAAAAACAACACCCAAAAAATGATGCCATCTATAATGTATTATTGTTAGTAATGAGATGAAGCTGGAAAAAATGACCTATACTCAAGTTGAAAACACTAACGAGCGAAATTCGTTGCAATTAACGTTTTTTTCGCCTTAATAAATAACTCCCTTAACTAAAACTAACTCACAACTATAAGCACAGTTTAGATCACCACCAAATTTAAAATCGACAAAAAGCTTTGTTTGTAAGGAAATATTAGAAAGTGATACTGCACCAACGGTTCCAGTTACCCGTCTATATTTAAAACCTCATTACATACACTAAAATTTCATTTTTTAAATATGGTAGTGACGAAATTTCACAACTTTTCAATACTTGCATTCTCGTCTATTCACAAATTCAGCAACTTCAAATTTCCTGACTTACAAGAGCGAAAACGCACACACTATTTGATTTGCAAACTCAGTTTCCTAGAAGAAAAATTACTTTTTAATCTTATTCGTAACATGACCTTTTTTCTTTCGCATTTGCATTCACATTCGTTATAACCGTATCGCATACCTGTAGAATCTGACTCCAACATACATGTTTCTTGTAATTATTTGATTACCAAAAGTACAATAAAGAAACGTGTATAAACGAGGCTGTATAAAAAAAAGCTACAATATTAAAAGGTGTTATTGGTTTAGTAACCATTACAAATTACTGTTTACTTAATTTGAAATATCATTTTTTTGTTTCATTATTTTTTAATTTATTGGAAAAAATTCTGACATTCAAAAGTAATTGTACGAATTGAAATTTTTACTTGAAACTTTCGAATATATTTTTGAACAGTTTTACTAGCAATTTACAGAATAAGAATTTTTGAGTTATCTAAACCTATTTCCCCCCTTAAATGCTTGTGAAATAAGTAGGTACTAGATAAGAAAAGTAATTAATACTTACAAATAAAACCGTAGTTAGTTACATTTTTGACGGAGATCCCGAAAATTGTCGATTAAACGAAAAAGACTGACTACGACCCTGCTAATAATTAGAACGAAATGATTATTAATGGTAGAATAATGTTAGATATGAGTAATTTGATAACCAATAATAATCGATTTGTATGTTTTTCTATACTTTTTATTGCATAGGTAATTCTCTTCTATCTATGTACATATTTCTATCTAACAAGGGGACGGCACAGCCTTGGGGTCGGCGATTTAGCTGAAATTTTGTTTGGTGATAGAGTACACTTAATATGTTAATATCCTAAAATAATAGCGTGGACTATTCAGAAAAACCTGTAAAAAAGAAAAATTTAAAAATTTTAATGCAGCTAGTGTACTTAATAAGCATAAAAAAGATATACATATTTATTTTCATACTGAATCGTAAAAATGGTACAAATATTATCTTATGCCTACAATTCAGATAGTTCTAAGCATGTGAAACTGCGAGTTGATGATACAAAATTAAAAAAAAAATTCATCAAGCACGGGTTGGACACTCATTAAGTTAGGATTTCTGAATGATTAGTATTTTTCATATCTTTGGGAATAAAATATAAGGTATAGGTTCACAGATTGATTCTGACCGTTCAAAGTCTAATTCTATTTGTTATGTATCCTTTTTTATTGCATTAATACAATACCAATACAACATAGTGTAACAAAGATAGGACACATGTTTGGTGGGCCAAAATTGGTGGGTTGTACTATATATAAGTTATGAACTCTGGACTAGCCACCTTAATGGAACATCAGTTAATCTTCAGACTAGATCATTAAAAACACCCATAGGATATGTAACCAATGTCATACAAGTTTCAAGAGAAAGGTAGTCCAACATATGAACTAATATCCATTAAGTGTACCCACAGGATACACAATCAATGTCATTTCAAGAAGTAACAGGAAATTCAACTGTATATATGTAAGTCAAGACACAAAAAAACATTTAGCGTTCGATCAACACAAGTTTTACCGGAGTCAACTACGTATTAACTCGATCACCGCGCGGTGATAAAGTAAATATTATTGTAATACTTTTTAACTTGTATAAAATTTGAAATTGTTTTATTATTATTTCCAGCTTGTAATTTTTGTAAAAATAATTTTTTTTTAAACATAAACCTTCTATCGAGTTTATTTTTGGCGCAGCTGGTAGGATCAGTGCAGGAAAATTTCGTAATCCTCCACTATCTATGCGCTCATCATAAGGTTAACGCGACGGTTAAACTACGAGTGTCTTTGAAGACTTTGGAGCCGAACCTAAGAAACAAATAATAACAACTCTGGAACAGCAACAGTGGTTTGGCGCAACATATCTCAGACAACGACATTCTCGACGGATTATCGGGAACCAAAAACGAACTATCCATTCACGGCGGTTTACTGTGGTGAAGACTGGCTTCGTTCTGTTAACGTCTGGAACTGCACGTACGCTGGTTCATTAGAATATGTGGAGATCATCGATTCTATTTGTTGTAAGTCTTAACTTTCCTTTATTATCGCTTGATTTTCAATGCCCAAACCTTAGCCTTCTGTTAAAAATATTAAATACTTGAAGAGAGATGACGGTTTATCGCTCGATTCAGATTCATTAAGTAGTTGTGATTTCGCAAATAATTTTGATATTTTTAATAACAAAAATAATAATAGTAATAGTAATTTAGAAAATAATATGGCTCAACCAAGATTAGTATCTATTGACTAATCTGCAAACGCAGTTGAAACGTTACTAAAAAATTTCCAAATACCAGATATTATTAAAACGATTGTACCATACGATGGTAACAGAAGTAATTTATTTAATTTTATAGAAGTGTAGATATAGCAGTTGATTTATTGTTTAGCTTAATAGATGACAATTTAAAAAACTTATATAGTAATGAAATTCGTAAAAAAATCGTAGGCCCAGCAAACGACGTATTAAATCAATACAGTCGCTTTAGGAACTGGGATAATATTAAAGAAATACTTATAGGACATTATGCAGACAAAAGGGATGAGTACAGTCTCACACGGGACCTTTACTCATTGACACAAGGCAGTCAGGTTGTTGAATTGTTTTTTGGACGAGTGAATGAAGTCTTCGCTCAATTAATAAACAATGTTTCACTAATGTATAATGACGAAAATATAAAACGAATGAAAATAGAACATTACAATCAAACCGCATTAGACTGCTTTTTAACCGGCTTGAATAGGAATATAGGTAATATAGTATGTGCCTTCCAACCCAAAACTCTGGGAGAGGCATGGAAATGGGTGCAACGTGAATTAAACGTTTACTATAAACAGATTCAATATGGTAATAGGGACAGATCAGCAAAACAGACAAATACACACCCACCACCGAAACAAATTATAAGATATATACAAACACAACCACAACCCCAAATTCCATATATAGCTAGGCAACATTTTAATCAAAATATTCAGCCAGCACAGAATATGTTTGAAAATCACCCTAGACTATAATATGTAACGCAAAATCACCGAAATTTCAATAATTTTAATCAACAATCGATTAGACATAACCCAAGTACATCACTAAGTCCAGTCCGTCCACAACAACTACCACAAATTAATCGGTTCATACCCGAACCAATGGATACTAGGTTCAGAGAACACTGGACGCATTAATACAAACAATAATAATAGGCATGTTCCAATAAACACTCGTATTAATTCTCGTTTTAATGAGCATACGCATAGTTAATTTTACTGTTCCAACTAGGAAGAATTGTAATTCTAGTTTACAAAAAGCTTCAAATTCTGTGTTCTATCAAGTATTTAAATCTAATTCTGAACTCAGCCGAATTGATTTTTTAGATTCTTGCTACAGAGTAAGTATTTCAAATCCTAAACATGCGCATTAACGAATATATCATTTTTAACCTTATAATTTAAAAAATTAAATAGTAAATAGACTGTTTGAACTGTTTTGGCAAAAGAAATTTCAAATTTTTTATTTTATTTAGTTACTTTAGTATTTTTTTTAAGTTAGCAAACATATATTAATTACTTATTTTATAAATACTTATATTATTTTCGTAAGTAATGAGTAAAATATGAAGTTTTCTTACTTTTTAAAAATTAACGTATTTTAATGTACAGTATGTATTAATTTTGTAATGGGTATGTTTGTAAATATTGTTTTTAGTATAAAAGGTATAGAATACATAACTCAACTCTTTGGTAGAGACATCTTTTGAAATCCCTAACAATTAACTTAACGTTCCTACATATTAAATACCGAACTGAAATTATAAATTGAATTTGATTTGACCTTCAAATGACATTATCGAATTTAAAATACTGGATTCACTCGAATTGGAAATTCTAGTGTTTGTTGGAACATACCTATTATGTTTAGACAGATAGGACCACCAAGGGTAGTATCTAAAGAGGTAGTATTCAACGAAGAACCTCAACCCGTTGAATTTGATCAGACTTGAATAACATAAATTATGTAGAAGGTGAGGGTTTTCTGCCTACAGCCTCGAATATGCCAGATACATAGAGTTAAATCTCCAATAAATAAAAAACGGGACGTTACTCTATATACTAATTAGGAACGAACCACACGTACCTCATTGATACCGGAAAGGACAATAATTTTATCGACCCTAAGCATATGGACAAAATGACGTTAATACCAACCGACATTGAAGTAAAAACTGCTTTAAAGACACATAAAATCAATAGCAAAATTTGTGTACAATACTTAAAAGAATTGAATAAAAAAGAACCGCTAGAATTCTTAGTGTTAAAGTTTCACTATTTCTTTGACGGTATTATAGGTAACCAGACATTACGACAATTACAGACAAAAATAAATTACAACAATCATACCGTACAATTCGGTAAAAAAGTAAATAAACTCTATTATAAACCGTGTATCATACCTCTAGTATTCACGCTTGAAGCACGCGAACAGCGATTAATAGAAGTACCCACACTAGTTAAAGATGGTGACATATTAGTACCTAGTATTAAGTTAAATCATCACGTACAAACTGTTAATGGAATATATACAGCATATAATAATAAAACAAAAATATTTATCACTAGTGATTCTGACGAAAAACAACACATTATCATAACGGAATAGTGAACCGTTAAATAACTACACATGGACCTCTTTAATAACAATTTTTGGTTCTAGTTTTTGGTGGGGATTACTATCAACGATTCTTAGCACAGACGGCTCATTAAAATATTTTAACAGTATGCAAATTATTAAATAATGTTACCATGTTTATAATTCTAATACGGCTAAGCAAAAGAAATGTGTTTTTACAAATAAACTAATTAAGTAATTTAATTACATAGCTAGAAAATATTCTTTAGGCCTGTTAGAATAAAAAAAAATATTAATTAAAATCATTAACTAATTTATCAAGACATATTATATGTATATCTTACATGATTATAAACAGCCACTTTAGAATACCGAAAATACATACATAATTATTTTTATTGTATGTTTGTTTATATTAGATGTCATTCATATATCGATATATCATTCATATATGTACTGTACCGCAAGTATTTTATACAATGTCAATAATTTATGTCTTTTTATTTGATATGTTAACAGATCTAAACAATTTTTAATTGCTTGAACAAAAACAGTAACAAAAGATATGTATAATATATATATATATATATATATATATATATATATATATATATATATATATATATATATATATATATATATATATATACCTCATTTCATTAAATTACGTAGATAGATAAGATTAATTATTTATACCTAGTAAATTAAATAATTTGGTGTAGGAATATTTTTTTATTTCAACATAAATTTCTAAATCTACGAAATACTTAATAATTAAACAGGACTATTAATTATAAAAACATCCTGGAATTGTGAATTAATAAATTTAAATAAACCCATTAATAAGAAAAAAAAAATAAAAAAACTGGAAACCAAGTTTTATTGTTATATGACATAGGTATACTGGTATACATAATAACCGTTTATTTATTTTAAAGCCGCCACAGAAATAACAGGTAAAATATTTGTACTTTTGTAAACAAAAACATGTTTTCTTCCGACTTTTTGTTTATATTAAAGAGAGAGATAAATTAATGAATTGTTATTACCCACATGTTCATAAAGAAGAAATAGCAAGGCAAATCGACGAAATGCTCGAGAAAAATATCATCAGACCATCAAACTCTGATGCTTCTGGAAAGAAGAAATGACGGCTAATTATCGGTTATAGAAAACTCAATGAAAAAACCATAGACGACAAGTACCCGTTGCCAAACGTCACCGACATCCTGCATAAACTGGGAAAATGTTACTATTTCACTACTTTGGATCTCGCATCAGGTTATCATCAGATTGAGATGGACCCCAAAGACATTCCCAAGACAGCATTCACCGTAGACAATGGTCACTACGAGTTCACACGAATGACATTCGGGTTGAAGAATGCTCCAGCCACATTTCAACGCCTCATGGATAATATGTTGATTGAATATATCGGTAAAAACGTCTTAGTATATATGGATGATATCATAATATTCTCTGCATCATTAACAGAACATATGGATATGTTAAGGAAAGTTTTCGAAAAGTTGAGGCAACACAATTTCAAAACTCAGTTGGATAAATGCGAATTTTTGCACAAGAAAATCGAATTTCTGGGTCACGTAGTCACTACGGAAGGAATCAAGCCTAATCCTCGAAAAATCGAAGCTATCAAACAATTTCCACAACCGAAGACCACAACAGAAATCAAATCGTTTCTTGGATTATTGGGATATTACCGAAAGTTCATAAAGGACTTTGCAAAAATTACGACACCGATGACCAGATGCTTACGCAAGGATGTCAAAATCAACATAAACAATCCAGTATACGTTAA
This sequence comes from Brachynemurus nebulosus, assembly GCA_035578155.1. Classification (NCBI taxonomy): domain Eukaryota; kingdom Metazoa; phylum Arthropoda; class Insecta; order Neuroptera; family Myrmeleontidae; genus Brachynemurus; species Brachynemurus nebulosus. The sequence goes on from JAPWDM010000002.1 coordinate 1,503,029, forward strand.
GTTTTTTGAATATTGCAAGACATTATAAATGGGTGATCCAATTTTACAATATCCAGATTTTGAAAAACTTTCCATTTTGAAGACAGATGCTTCTAATTATGCAGTCGGAGCTGTGTTATCTCAGGGACCAGTAGTACAAGATAAACCATCCAGAACCCTCAATAAAGCACAGCAAAATTAGAGCACCATTGAACAAGAATTACTGGCAATAGTATGGGCATGTAAGCAACTCAGACTATATTTATTTGGGCAAAAGTTCAACATACTCACCGACCACAAACCGTTAAAATGGGTATTTTCCTTAAAAGAACCAAACTCAAAGCTCGTACGTTGGAAGATCAAGTTAGTGGACAACAACTTTGATAATAACTACAAACCAGGGAAGATAAACGCCAATGCTGACGCACTCAGCAGAACACAAACAACCGAGCTAAAGCGTTAACATCGAACGAAGTCGAGACGGCCCATTCAAACGAAGAAAACTTGAATGAAGGAATACGCATTTCGGAACAATCACTCAACGAATTTTCCAATCAAATTATCATCAGTACAGGACTACCAGAAAATGTATTACACCAAATATTATTACAAAACAAGAAAACGAACAACAATTGAAGTAATTGACACACCAACAGAACAACAGTGTATCAATTTAGTAAAAGAATATTTCTCACCAAACAAACTTAATGCTATATTGACTGACGATGACACAATAAGCGTACTAAATCAAGTATATGATAAATATTTTTCTAAATATAAAATAATTAGGTGCATGAAATTACTAACTGACATACAGGACGTAGACGAACAGACCAAATTAATTAAAGAATACCACGAAATATCAATTCACCGTGGAATTGAAGAAACGTTAAAACATTTAAAACGGAATTATTATTTTGATAACATGAAATCAAAAATAACTACCTACATAAATACATGCGACACTTGCCTTAAATTTAAATACGAAAGACATCCATTACGACTGAAAGACATCCATTACTTCACATAGAGAAAAATAATGTACTAACTATTTTAGATAAATTTAGTAGATATGCGGAATGTACTATAATACCCTTTAGAAATTCAAAAGAAGTGCTGAAAGTAATTAAAAATTATATAGCTACGAACGGAATTTCCAAAAAAATAGTTTGCGACTACGGCTTAGAATTTTCAAACGTAGATGTTAGGGAATTTCTTAAAATGTACGGTACTGAACATCATATTACCTCTGCACGTAATTCAACTGGTAATTCTCCAGTAGAACGACTACATAATACTATATTAGAAATATTACGAATATTAAAGGAAAAGAAAAAACTACCACTAGATGAGTTATTAGACCTAACCATGATTACTTATAACAATTCAATTCATTCTAGTATACAATTTACACCCTTTGAAGTAATTAAAGGAGTTCGCGGCAATACAATCTTACAACCTAATAGAGACTCATTAACAGAATACACTAAAGCGCGACAAGATGAAATAAAAATTATTAACGAAATTATACAAACGCGAAATGAAAAACAAAAACAAAAATTAAATGATAATAATGACCAAAGACAAGAACCACTCCAGTTAGAGATAGGAAACAAAGTATACGTTAAGAACAACCAACGAAATACTAAATTATTACCCCCTTATAACCGTAAACACGTAACTAAACACGTAACTAAAGGCAACAAACTAACCTTCCAAACTAAGAAATACAAATACCACAACGCAAAAAGAAAATCTAAACGAAAATAATATTGTTACAGGCTTTAACAATGACGAACGCACAACGAATAGAATACCATGACATTTTCCACACGAAAGGACTAATTGCACTTAACTTAGGTAGTACTAGGATACTTTCACATTACAATAATTTAATTCATATTGTTAATTTAACTAATATTAGAGGCACACTAGAACATTTAAAGTATAATATTTACAACGTTGAATTTAATAAAACACTTATTACAATGTCAAGAATTTAAAGGATTTATACAATAGCATTGAACAAAATTTAGATAACTTGGAACATAAAGTAAACGCAATAAAAGAGGTTTAACTAACGGGTTAGGTTCAATAATTAAAACAATATCGGGAAACATGGATAACAATGATGCAATCAAAATTAATAAACAAATAGAAACACTTAAAATAATGAACTATTGATACAAGACAGAGTAAATCAACAACATAAATTAAATACGCAAATGTTAGAACGTTTTAATAATGTCACGGAATTCGTTAATGCAGAACAAACCAAATTAAAAATTCTTGCTAACATAATGAAAACTTACCCACACATTGAACAACAACTATTTCAGTCTCAATATTACTTCTCAGTTCAGTCACAATTGCAATATTTGAATCAACATATTAATGACATAGTATTATCAACAGAATTAGCTAAATTAAATATAATTTCCAAACACATTTTTACGCGAAACGAACTAAAACTAATATATACCAATTTGAAAGATAATATCAAAATTTTAAGCGATGAACACTTGTATGAATTATTAAAATTAAAAGCTTATTACAACGGAACTAACATCATATTTACAGTCATGATCCATCAATTTAAAACTGATACTTTTAACACTATTAAAATACGCCCACTCCCAGAAAATCATCAAGTAATCAAACCCAAAACCAATCTGATAATACAAAATAAAACCCACTTCCAATTCCTCGAGAAGACTTAATAGAACAGGACAAAATAGAACAGGAATATATTTGCCCACCCGTGAAGTTAACACCAAAAGAAACCAACACCTGCGAAATCAAGATATTGGAAAATATGCCAGCCCAATGTACCTTACATCATACCACGGAAGAAGAATTTATTGAAGAAATAGAAGAAAACCACATCATTGTAATAACCAACAACGCAATCAACATCACAAATAATCGCGGAAAAAATATCACCAATTTTATTGGCAAGCTCCATATAACAAATCTGTGCTACGTCACAATCAATCAAGTAATATATGGGACGTTAAGCAGTTCAACCGACAACATAACCCTGGAACAAATCCTTTATAATACAATTAATATTACTGACATTTCTAAAAACATTAATTTAGTCTTGTTGCAGTTAAAACATTTGGAAAACACAGACACTTTACAACTTGAAAATATAACATTACACGCACATCAGTATCACAGCTATCATCATTGGAATTCTAATAGGTGGAATTGTAAATACTTTTAACTTGTATAAAATTTGAAATTGTTTTACTATTATTTTCAACTTGTAATTTTTGTAAAAATAAATTTTTTTAAACAAATTTCTATCGAGTTTATATATATATATATATATATATATATATATATATATATATATATATATATATATATATATATATATATATATATATATATATTACAACAGATTAATTTTGGCCCACCAAACATGTGTCCTATCTTTGTTACACTATGTTGTATTGGTATTGTACTAATGCAATAAAAAAGGTAGAATTAGACTTTGAACGGTCAGAATCAATCTGTGAATATATACCTTACATTTTATTTCCAAAGATATGGAAAATACTAATCATTCAGAAATCCTGACTTAATAAGTGTCCAGCACGTACTTGATGAATTTTTTTTTAATTTTGTAGCATCAACTCGCGGTTTCACATGCTTAAAACCGTCTGAATTATAGGTCTAATTATTCTGAAGTCAGATATTCTGAAATTATAAATAAACGAAATAAATTATTTATGCTGATTGACTTTGTACGCCAAGTGATTCTTCAGTAGGGCAATCGTCAGAAGTAATTTTTCTGCCCCATTTTCACTCACACCAAAAATTAGTTTTCCATTGCTACCCGCTTTCAATCTCAAGAAAAATTGTCAAATGCCGCTTAGTTCCACTTCCATCCGATTTATCAATTTTAATTTCATTCTCGGTTTTTACTTTAAGCCCTGAAATACAGTTACATTATCTTCAGTGTCACTTTCGCCCGCTTCCAATTCCGTTAAAAATTTTTTTTTTATTTCCACCCGTTTTCAAAAAGTCAACCCGTTTTTTAAATATCCAAATAGAGTTATTTTCCCGTCCGAAAGGTATTACTACTTTAAAATAATTATATTTATATTTCAATGGAATAATTAATTTTCACGCTTTGAGATCTTTCTGCAAATATCCATAATGATAATTTTAGGAGGCCTCCAGAATGTACATAAACAACTATGTCGGACTGTAACGTCCGATGGGTGGCAACTGATACGTCCATACTTTCCAAGGAAATACTTTAAAAAAATTACAATAGCTTTTTCCTTTATAGAAATATCCTTTCTTTCCAAAAAAAATTCATGCAAATCACGAAAAATCGTAGTTCTAATCCTATTTCCCCTCTTAAAGCTGATTTTTTGACACAATAAACCGTTCCAGAACATTTGACGGACACCATATAGAACCGTTCATTTACTTTTGTGAGTGTGAATGGATAAGTAAATGGGAACAAATTAAATGAGCATTTATTTATACGGAATGCGAAAAAACTAAGAGCATTTGAATAGTTATTTGTGTATTAAGAGCGCAAAAGGATGGTTTGCCGCTCGATTGAGAATGTTGACGCGCGACGCCGCCAGGCGGAGCGCGTTAATCTCATGAGAGCGGCAAGTCATTTTGCGCTCGAATTACACACACTATTTTTTCTACAATCTTATAATTTTTTTTTTTTTATTTAAAAGATACTTGAAAAAATAATAATGGACGTTAATATTTACTTTAATATTAAAATTTTTGCAACTTCAGAAATATCTGGAGGTGTACTTGAGAAATCACTGTCACTATTACATATTTTCATCATATATACATATGTACATATTTTTTTAAATTTTTTATTCTTATTATTTATTAATTATAATTACTTATTATTTTTAATAATATTTTGCAATTATTTTGAAATTTAATAAAATTAATATTTCACTTGATTACGATAAACATAATAATTTTAGAATCTGTTTATTTATTTGTTACCATAGAAAATATAAACAACGCCTACCCGATTTGTAATTAAATATACGTTGAGCGAGCGACAAAGTATTACTTTTCCGCTTCAAAGCGCAAAGTAGAAATTTCTTGCTCGGCAACGAGAGTCTTCGGCAAATACACATTTTGCGCTCTCTTTACAGAGCGCAAAAGCCTACTTTCCACTAAGATGGTAGAAAAAAACTATTTTAACATTTGTAAAACAAAAATAGTAATAAATAAGATAAATGATCACTATTCTTTATTTTCGTGCAATAGTAAATATGAACTAGAATGAATATAATAGATTTTGTGCATTTATTAAAATAAATGTTATACAGATAATGAATTCTTGCCCTTAAAAAAATAAATAAACACTACATGTGTTACATAAAATAAACATCCATACACTTAAAAAATATTTTGTGCAATTAAAAATTTACAAATGCACTTTTTTAAATTTACTACCATTATTTTATTTAAAATGATCCTTAAAAAAAGCCATTTACCCCATAAAATTACTAAAATGAGCAACAGAAATGGTACGCATGTTATTTATATGCATTGTTCTGTGACAGAATCAATACTTATAAATAAAATAGAAGGTTCTGTCTGTGATTTTCGAATCTTTAGGTATTAGTATGTTTTTCAGTTAGCAAATTCGACATATATACTAAATATAACTTTAAAAAAAATTTTGTCTGTCTGTCTGTCTGTCTGTTTGTACGAACCGATTTAACTCAAAAACTATTAAAGTTATTGAGTTGAAATTTACAGGGAATATAGATCTTAACCTCCCGATCAATCTTAGCAACATTTTAATGTAATCTCCCAAATGGTTATGTACAGGATGATTCAAATATAATCTTCATTAAAAGTTCATGGTCTTCTAAATAAATTAGATTTTTGAAAATCTGGTTATAGAAGTTTTCAATTGTGGCGAATTTTCACTTATTATTGAGGTGATTTTCTTATAGTACAAATTATTTTTTGTGTACTCGTCGCGACATCTGTTGAGCGTTCGCCTAGCTTAGCGTGGATTCAACCCGGAGGCACAGTTTGTTTCACTGTTTAGACGGAGCCACCTATTATCACGGTTGACAATTACCTACCAGCTAAGATGGCTTTAAAGTATTTTGCGCAGTGGATAAACGAGAAGCTGATCGGGGTTTGTAGTTGTCGCATCGACTCAGAGGTGGTGTTATAATAATTATTCTTGAAAATGTCGACAGAAGACAATCTAAAACATTAGATTATACTTTTCTCTTTCTTTCCCCCTGAAAGTAATATAAGTGTTCGATGGAGAGAATTTAAAATCACTACGTCGACTTAACAGGTATATTTTACAATTCTTTAGGTAAGTACATGTATCAAAATAATTTTTACATATTCATTAAATTCCAAAATTAAATAAAATAAAATCAGTAATTACAATTATGTTAAATTTACGAATTGGTAAATTAGTTTTCAAAAAAAAAAAATAATCAAGCGATCATAAATCATGTGGTTGGTTGATTTTGCGAACCATTTAATGTTTCGTTCGGTTTTCACGTCTTTGATGGTTGATCAGACATCGATCTAAACCAAGTTGAAAACCGCCATTTTGAATATGACAATATTTGACTAGTATATTCTGGTAAATTAATTCAGTTAAAGTTTAAATCGTTCGTGAAATAATAAGTATTTGGTGTTAACTTTTTTCTTATTATCTCCAATGAACGTTAATTTTATATTGCAGATCGAGTTATTCTATAATTCTTATCTTTTAATGATGTGAGCGAGGTACGTATTGTGTCAACGAGATTTTTGATAAATTATTTCTCTCAAAATGTTGTAATTTCAATGTTCTAAAATTATTTTTCTTCTATTTTCCAGATCTCTGTGATTTGAATAATGCTGACTAAATCTACCGACCAATAGTTCGTGTGATCCAATATTTTAAATATTTAAGTTATTGTGTCCAACTTGGCTCGTAAGTCGAAATCGATTTTTTATTAACGTGAATAATTTTCTACGTTTCAGATTACGATAATTAATCAAAACCAATGATGTGGCAGTGTAAGTATCGATCTCACGCGTTTCAAAAAAAATCGACAGCGACTAATGAATTTACTTTTCTACAATCTTGCCTTTTTTTATTCAGATCCAGTGATTCGAGAAATCAAAATAATTAAATAATACAAGGTGTGATGTAAATTAAAAATCACAAAGTGATTGAAAAAAATTATCCAGATCCGCCGGGAATCGAACCCAGGATCTCCTGGTAACTAGCCAGGCGTGCTAACCACTACACCAACGGATCCTAGGCTCGGCAAGCGTCCGAGCCGGACACCCATTCAATCAGTTATGTGTATTAGTACTCTCTCTGATTCGAGAAACAGTTACAATTTTAATTTCAAATATTATCGAGTGCTTGTGAGACATTACTACGTATGACAAACTTTTGTTTGCATTTCAACACACGCAGTATTGATATGTTCACTTATCGCTCAGCTAAACTGAAACTTTAAGCACTCGATTTTCTTGGTATAGTATGACCAAAACCACATGTAAATTAAAAATCACAAAGTAATTGAAAAAATTATCCGGATCGGCCGGGAATCGAACCCAGGATCTCCTGGTAACTAGCCAGGCGTGCTAACCACTACACCAACGATCCTATGCTCGGCAAGCGTCCGAGCCGGACACTCATTCAATCACCTATGTGTATTAGTACTCTCTCTGATTCGAGAAACAGTTACAATTTTAATTTCAAATATTATCGAGTGCTTGTGAGACATTACTACGTATGACAAACATTTGTTTGCATTTCAACACACGCAGTATTGATATGTTCACTTATCGTTCAGCTAAACTGAAACTTTAAGCACTCGATTTTCTTGGTATAGTATGACCAAAAACCACATGTAAATTAAAAATCACAAAGTGATTGAAAAATTATCCGGATCGGCCGGGAATCGAATCCAGGATCTCCTGGTAACTAGCCAGGCGTGCTAACCACTACACCAACGGATCCTAGGCTCGGCAAGCGTCCGAGCCGGACACCCATTCAATCAGTTATGTGCATGTACTCTCTCTGATTCGAGAAACAGTTACAATTTTAATTTCAAATATTATCGAGTGCTTGTGAGACATTACTACGTATGACAAACTTTTGTTTGCATTTCAACACACGCAGTATTGATATGTTCACTTATCGTTCAGCTAAACTGAAACTTTAAGCACTCGATTTTCTTGGTATAGTATGACCAAAAACCACATGTAAATTAAAAATCACAAAGTGACTGAAAAAATTATCCGGATCGGCCGGGAATCGAACCCAGGATCTCCTGGTAACTAGCCAGGCGTGCTAACCACTACACCAACGATCCTATGCTCGGCAAGCGTCCGAGCCGGACACTCATTCAATCACCTATGTGTATTAGTACTCTCTCTGATTCGAGAAACAGTTACAATTTTAATTTCAAATATTATCGAGTGCTTGTGAGACATTACTACGTATGACAAACTTTTGTTTGCATTTCAACACACGCAGTATTGATATGTTGACTTATCGTTCAGCTAAACTGAAACTTTAAGCACTCGATTTCCTTGGTATAGTATGACCAAAAACCACATGTAAATTAAAAATCAAATTTACATGTGGTTTTTACATTGTTTACATTTACATTGTTGAATAAGGTTCTTTTTCCGGTAATTATTATATATACATTTATCTGGTTCACGGCTGTCTTAAGTTAGTGGCGGAAAATTAATTTTTTAATTATTTTTTTTGCTAAATCGTTTGTTCGTCGTTTGTTCGTTATTGTTCGACCAAATTTATTATTTGTTCGTTGTTCATTTTTTCACAAAAAATAAAGAAAAAATGGACCTGAAGTTGGCCTAGTTTTTCGGTCTTTTTGTTTTTTATTCGATCAATTTTAATTAGTTATTGTTTGTTCGATCAAAAAAAATGTTTGTTCGATCTTATTTACATTGATATTTAATTTTTTCATGACCATAATCACTACGCGCATGCGCCAATTTATCGTGATTCACGCGATCTATTTAAACAACACAATGATAACAACCAGTGGTAAGCGTACATATAAAAATCTGTGGACAGTAGCAGGTCAAACTGGGTCAGATACCGCTTAAGGTGACTAGTCGTGCACCAGCTGTAGCGGTGCGAACATTGATTGTTATCAAACACTTGCCAACAATGATCGAACTGTTCGTACATATTATATCGAGCCATTACCACCATTTTAGCGTAACCGACAAATATCAAATTTTACAGGAGGATTTTTTAAATACAGCAATGATTCTTTTATAATACATGTGCGAGAAAGAAAGAAACATATTTCGTAATCTTTTTAAGAAAGAAAGATATATATTTTTTATTCATTTAAACATGTACCTACGAATATATAATTTGTATACATAGTACAGTAACTGAAGCATTTGGCTACCAATTTTTTCGGATGGGATGGATTGGCTTGAAATTTGAACAGTAGCTAAGGAGTAGCCCAAGAAACAAAAGTTATATAATGCCGATGTGTGCTTTCACCCTAGGGGTGGAGGGCACCCCTTCTAGGGGTTGGAAATTTTTTTTATGAAAAATAACCTCACCGTTGGATAGAGGGACAAATTCTAAACAAAAAATATTCTATAAGAATTTTTTTGTACAATCAATACTTTTTGAGATATTGGCGCCTAAATGTGGTCGTTTTTAGCCCAAGAAATGCATGTTTTTGAGGGATATTTCGCAAATATCTCAAAAACTACAAGTTTTACATAAAAAATGGTTATGAGCAAAAATAAAGAAAATCAAGTAACAAAGAGATTGCATTCTTTTTTATTTTTGTAGGTAGAACACATCCTAAGTTATGACTCCTTGAAGTTAAAATCGATTTTGACGATAGCTAAAATCGAAACTTTCAATGTCATTTGGAGGAAAAATGAGAGGTTTTTCGAAAAAAACTCATATTACACCTTTTAAAGTACTTGAATAGACCTTTATTTTGAGCTGTGATAAAAGCCATTAGTATAAAAATTAACGGAGTTACATTCAAAGCAAAATGGTTGTCTTGATTTTTGAGAAAAAAAATTAGTATCAAAATTAATTACTTGACGGCAAACATTGAAACTAAGCGTAATCCGTCGCCAGTTTACTTTATTCATATATAAACAATGGGTTCTGGGAGTTTGAACGGATTTAGAAGTTTAAATTCGAAAAAATGACTGATATACTCTTGAAAAAAAATTTAATTTTTAAAAAAATCATAGTTTTTTTTAAAATATTTAAAAAACTAACAAATTTATGAAAAAAAATTATAGAATTTTTAATGAGCTACAATAAATTTTGTGTTAGTTGTACGTTTGTGAAATAAAAATTATTTTAATATTTAAAGTCCAAAGAAATTTCCTGTGAGTCAAGCTTTTGCATCAGTTAACTTTTACTGACTTTTCTTACTGCTTAATCTTAGCTAAAGTTTCTGGTAAAATACGTAAAATTTAAATATATCCATAAAAATTTTGTAGTAGAGATAGAGTTGTGAAATAAAAAGTGTTGTACTGCTAATTACCCAAGCAGTCTATTTTTTACCCTTCCAATCATGTACTTGCAGTATCCTATTAGTTAGAGGTCTGTTTTTTATTTACCCTCCACTGTCTTTTTTTTACCCCACTTGGCGAGTAAAAAAAAGACAAGGTTTTTATTTTTTATAGATTTATGCCGTTAGCTTGAGTGAAAAAACAGGCAAAATCTTAAAATACAAACAATTTAACATCATACAGAATTTTTTTTGTCTAAAAATTCAAATATTTTCTACATGAAAAATGAAAAGATTTGATTTTGTCTTTTTTTTTACTCCGCCCAACCCTATTGATATGGTTACTTTCGAGTCGCTTGGCGAGCGAAGCGAAGCAATACATGGAATTCACCTTTTATAGAATTTTAAACTGGTTAGGGAGTGAAGCGAAGTACTTTAAAGAATTGATTTAAAATTAAATTTGCCCGATTTGTTTTGGAGTAACTAACTTAAAGTAGCTTTACTCACAGTTAGGACAATTTTAAACGAATGAAACTGGAGAGCATAGTCAAAGGAGGTAAAAAATAAATTAATGAACACATGTTTTAACACTTTTTGAAAATATATCCTGTAAAGAGTAAAATAGGGAATAAACGCAAAAAAATGGTGGAGAGGTCAAAGCTTACATTTTCAACGCCTACTTTTCTAGCGTCTCCAACAATGAATCAGTTACTTTAGGAAATGTTCAAATATAATGTAGACAAACTTATAGGGGATGTAGGCCCAGGGATTTAAATTTTCCAATAGGAATAGGGAGGATACTTATTTAGAGAGTCTATAAAATATAAGATATTTTAAAAATATATAAAATTTGAATATTTTAAATCAACATACTTTTTTAGCGAATATCCAAAACTGGAAATACGCTATTACAGTAGGTGTCATGACGCGACCTAAGCCCGGGACCATAACAGAAATATGTTTTGAGGTCGCCAGAATCCGAAAATGATATTCTCTAAAATTTATTTACATATATATATATATATATATATATATATATATATATATATATATATATATATATATATATGAACACAATAACTCTCGAACAGAGCATTTAATTTTTATGAAATTTGGTGAAAAGTTTCGAAATTCAAAACTCTTTGACGAGTTCGTTAGCCAGACACGACGAATGCCCAGAAATAGGTTTTTCGAGCATTTTTTGTCAAAAAAATGAGTTTCTTGCTAGAAATAAGCAACTTTTCAATTTTTTTTACACTAATTGAAAGGACGAGGCAAATTACGTAAAAAATGATTTTAAACCATTCCTCTAGGTTAATTACTTTTCGAGAAAAACTAGAAAACATGTCGTTCTTCATTTCACTTGCACTCACACTCTTTTATTTTCTGTCTCATGTTTTGCCAAGATATATTCGAAAAAAAAAGTGACGTGTCATGATTTTTTTTAATCCAATTTAACGGTTCAGTTATATTCTATTTCTCTCGCTGAATAGGTTCTTATAATCTATCTATTCCATTTTTTTTAGAATAATTTTCAAGGAAATTTGTTTTATGTGATATGGTCAGAATTTAGATTATGTTTATACCTTACTAAAATTAATAAGAATTTGCTACAAATGAATAAAAATTACGTTAAACCATACTAAAATAATAATGTTTTTACGTAAATTTCTGCCAGATTGATAATACAGTTATCATTGGAACGTATAAGCACGGCATTCTAATCTTAAATAATTTTTCATATTCATTTTTTTTTTTTTTTTTTTGTTAAAAAAAATTATTTTGACATATTCTGTTATTTTATTTTGAAAATATTACAAAATTTTAACGCGAATCATTTAAAAAGAGTTAAATTACGTTAAGTTACAGTTTTTCGAAAAAATGTAATAAAATTTTTACATTTTACATAGGTACTTACAACAATTGTATTCGAAAGGTAATTTAAGGGTAAATTTTTTTTTTATTTCTTTCACCAATTTGTTATTTTCTTTTAGAATTTTATTCTTTACAGAAGAAAATCTTCGTCGTCTAATTTGCTTCGAGCTAAAAGTATAGCAGCGTATATCAAATGATTATTTCATATTTACAATTTATTAGGACATCGTACTATTTTTTAAAATTTATGGAAAATATATTGAAAAACTAAAATTTATGTAATGAAAGGCATATATCTGCTCATTTTACCTCAAAAATGTCTGAAAATAGATATATTTCAATAATTAACCCAGAAAAATCATATATAAGAGGTAACTTTTATGACATTTTTTTTGAAAATTTCCAAATAAAATGACGTTTGACAATAGTGTTACAAATGTTTTTTTTGTTTTGTAGAATATGGTAAATAGAAATCGTAATAACTACTCGCCTTGAAAAAATCAAACAAATATTTAAAAAAAAAATACTTTTTCTTAAAGAAAATATTAAAATTATGTACGAATGCCGTCCTGATAAACTGATATATTTGTCCACCTTGAGTGCTGTAGCTGTAGTCGATTTTTGTATCCCCTCCAGGCAAAAGCTCACAGCGAATGCATATTTTTAAAGTATCCTTTTGATTTTTGTAATTCAACCATCAGAAATAAAATCTCCGTAAAAAATGTAATTGACCTGTTTTTTCTCAATTTTCTAGCATTAAGTCTAGGGGTGGTTAACTAGGGGAATTGTGTCGACATTTTAATATAAAATATAGTACTTGTAACAGTTTTCAAAAGAAAGTTTCGATTTTAACAATAAAAAATTTAAAAAAATGTTTTAGTTCTGCCAGGATTGCCGGGACTAAAAGACATGATTTAGTCCCTCATAACAGGGAGTAAAGTGGCACAAGTAAAGTGTCCCAAGGGACTAAAACATTATTTTGCTGCCACTTTTAAGCCAATCAGCAAACTTAATTTATAGAATGGCAGCAGTCAGTAAGTTTAATTTATAGACCACAGCACTTATGAATTTATAAATTAATTTAAACTTATTATGTAGACAAAGCATAACAGAACAGATATATGTATGTATGTCTTGAGGAAATTTTATTTAGAATTAATGTTTACATTTATATTTATATTACTGCAACTCGATATTTTAAATAAATCATTATTTAAGCTGGAAGATTCATTTCCATTAAGGGTTAATTCAGAAGTCGATTTCACATCCTTTTGCCCGAAAATTTTGTCTGCTATATCTTTTTTATTGTTAATTGAATTTTCAACATAGCCTTTTGCCACTGTCGAAGATTTCCACCCCCCATGTCGTTTGACAATGTTTTAAAAACGTGGCTACATTTTGAGGCAATTTGGCAAATGCACTTTCACTGCACGAAATTATCCACTTGATCAAAATTATCGTTTTTTTTTTTTTTTTTTTTTTCTTGGTTTTTAAATTTAAATCAAAAAGTAATAATTTGAAGTTTTACATGCAAAATTTCTAATGCAAATGGCTAAAATTCTAAAGTAAATAAATTTTGTTGACAAACGTTGCTACGCAATTTGAATATTTTATAATCCCTGCGTATAATAATATAGTTAATTTCTTCAAAGTATACTTGATTCATATAATATTATCATATAGTATAAACAATGTTTTAAGAATTTTTTTTTTATTTTTATTTGATATTAAATTTATAACTCGAAATAATCTGAAATTGCAAAAAATAGTATATACTCCACGGGACTAAAGTGTTTATTTTGATCCTTCCTGTGAATTGTTGCCCTCGGAGCTTACAGGCCCTGTGGCAACAAACTTCGCACTCGGGATTAAAACTCACACTTTAGCCCCTAACATTCTATTAGATGTTGATATATACAAAAATATTAATGTGTTAAGTACTTGCTAGACACAGGTTTTATGGGTGGTTTTTTTTTTTTTAGTAGGATACCTTTTTATAGGTATATGTGGTGAGTAGGGTTGCCACCGATTTTTAAGAAAATAAAGTAATTTTAAAATTTTGTGCAAAAAAACAAAGTACTATTAACTAAGAAAAAGTAAGCGTTCCCACTTTTTTGGATTTTGTAGTACAAGAAAATCCTTATAAATTCGCATTTATCAGCTTACTCCCACTTGACCACTATTAACGAGTCAGAGTCAAATCTTACGCAATTTAATAAACAGTGTCGTTTTGATTCTTTTAAACTCATTTAAGATATTTATTGTTAGTGATATTTGAATTATTTTCTTAACTAATAAATTAAATTCTGTAGACTGATGATTTTGTAGATAAAAAAATTATTCTAAGTGACGTCTGTATTAGACAAAAGTCTGAAAAACGGACGTAGAATCTCACTGTTATTAATTTTTATGTCTTGTAATCTTGAAAAATTATATTTAAACTAAAATAAGTTAATAGGAGGAAATTCGCTATGTTATGCAGATGCTGCGACAGGGGTATTTTATTTCGATACTAAATTCGTTGACACCTTCTTAATAGGCTTACTTTAGATTTTTAATATATGTTATATGCTTGAAGAAATGATCAATTAGTTTCTAGAAATTTTCAATTGTTCCTAGATAGCTAGACAAAGGGAGAAATTAAAAGTAAAGAGAATTGATGAGTGAGTTTAACAATAAATAAAGCCTATCATTTCAGCTTATGATAAGAAGATAGGGGCAAAATATTTTAGCAAACTACCTAAAACGAATTACCTTTACTAAATTATATAATAAAATGCACGCTAGCGAAGCCGCGGGTAACAGCTAGTACGTGGAATAAGATTGTTGTAGGTTGTCCAAAGACAAAAATGTTAAAACTGTATCAATAAAAAAAGAAAATATAAACGAATCTAAAAAAAAAAAAAATAGCAGAAGGGTAAAAGAGGTTTAGATTCGGTGCCGTGACTAAATAACTGGACAAAATAACCGCGACAAAACAACCGCGACAAAACAACCGCGACAAAATAACCGTGGACAAAATAACCGAACAACAAAATAACCTTAGACAAAATAACTGTGGACAAAATAACCGAACGACAAAATAACTGTACGACAAAATAACCGAACAACAAAATAAACATCATTAATTATTCTTTTGAGTTAGGGTACATGCGGCTGTGTGTGATTTTTTTTGCTCCCAATATATGTATAAAAGATAGCTAAATTGCAATAGACCTTAGCTTAGATGTTGGTATTTAAACTATTGCATTTAAAAACGAACGTTAATGGGTGAAAATTATAGTATTTAAAAAACTAAGCTTGGGAAACATTATTTTTAACTAGGTGGTGAGGTTGGTTAAGGTTAGGTTAGTTTAGTTAGTTTTGACAATATACTTCGACTTTGATATAAAAACTAATTAGGTTAAGGTTGTAGGTGATGAGGTTAGTTAAGGTTAGGTTAGTTTAGTTAGTTTTGACAATATACTTCGACTTTGATATAAAAACTAATTAGGTTAAGGTTATAGGTGGTGAGGTTAGTTAAGGCTAGGTTAGTTTAGTTAGTTTTGGCAATATACTTCAACTTTGGCATAAAAACTAGGTGGTGAGGTTAGTTAAGGTTACCCTTTGCCTGAAGGTTAGATTAGTTTTGACAATATACTTCGATTTTTTATATAAAAACTAGGTAGTGAGGTTAGTTAAGGTTACCCTTTATCCGACGGTTAGGTTAGTTTTGACACTATACTTTGTGATTAAATATAACGCAGAACAAACACATAAGTATTTACAAGATATTGCTACAGTTTTATCTTTGCAATTTAGATTTAATATTTTAACAAAATAATAAATAAATAAACTTTAAGGTTATTTTGTCGTTTGGTAATTTTGTCGTTTGGTAATTTTGTCGTTCGGTTATTTTGTCCACAGTTATTTTGTCTAAGGTTATTTTGTCGTGCGGTTATTTTGTCATGCGGTTATTTTGTCTACGGTTATTTTGTCGCGGTTATTTTCTCGCAGTTATTTTGTCCGCGGTTATTTTGTCGCAGAACCTTAGATTCAGTTACCTAACTATCTCCTCTTAATACAGTAATTTATTGATTAAAATTAAAAACTATTTTAAATACCATGTTTTTGGTATTAATGAAGTAGTTTTCTCTTTTTGAAAAATTTTGTAATCATTTTCATAAAATAATTGTTCGTTAAAAAATGAGCGCGAATGGACACCTTATTGTTGAGGTGACCATTTGAGACTGAGTGACCAATTTGGTTGTAGGCATCCATAATATGTCAAAGTAAGAAAACGAATGTTATGTAAATTATGGTCGTTTATTATTATTGTTTTCAAGCTAACGAAAATATTTAAAATAAAAATTTCACTTTGCAAATGAAAATTATCAGAATTGATATCTTTGTTTACAAATTGTAACGTCGTTTTAAAGTAATAGCACATTTTCATACATTCGAATCATTGTTGAAATACAGTTACCTACTATTCAAATTGAATTACTATTCAAATTTTAATTTTGTTGTGACTGACTACGTGCCTAACAGATATTCAAAATTTTACTTTTCAACCAAACATTCCCAAATTTTGTACAGATTTAATTCCTTATAGTCCGTTAGCTCCACTCACCAAACAATTCTAATCTGACACTTGTCATATTTTAACAGCGTATCCAATTTCCACACCTTCTGACCTTTCCATAGGCGAGAGATATTTTGGACCTTCTTTAGCCCTAAAAAACGATTTTAAAGTCACGTTCATTTTTTTCGCAATCTCAATAACATTTGAACAAAAAATGTGTATAGTCGAGATTCGTCCAGTTGTTTATTGCTGACCCCTTTTTGGGAATTCTAACGTACAATTTTACCATCACTTTCATTTTCTCCTGAATCTGGGTAATATTTGAACAAAATTTGGTCGAAATCCACCCAACCGTTAATTTTGGTCTAGACTAGAGAATCGTACAACTTTAATAAGAAATCCTAATAATTTTTCTGAGACTTTGTGAGAGGTCTATTCGTACCACTTTTGCTCTACTTATTGTAATTTTATCTAAAACAAAGCAGAAAAATATACGACATTCATATTTTATTCTCATGAATATATATAAAGAAGTTAAATTAAATTTAAAAAAGTTACAAATAGAATATCCGTTTGCCCCAAAATGCAACGCTGTGTAATCATTGTAAAAAATCATGCACAAAATATAAATTTCTATTGAGTAAAGAGTAGCGGTCTTAAAATAATATACAAAATGTAAAATTTTATTGCACAAATAGTGATTTTATTCCTTAAAAAATGTAATGCACAAAAATATTTACATCTATTACACAGTGTAAAATCTATCGCTCAAAGTGTATAAAATAATGCGCGCTTAAATGATAGCCTAAGTAAAAATGAATTAAACTTGAAGCATTGAACTTACAAATGTGGATGACGCGAATTAACATAAAAGATTAAAAGATTAAAATAAATTAATAAATTATCATCTTAACTAACAATGGAGCTTGCAACAATTTTTACTTATAACTAAGTTTGACATATATATATATATATATATATATATATATATATATATATATATATATATATATATATATATATATATATATATAGGGTGTAAAGTAAATAACTCTCTTCCTTTTAACAGATGGTTTATCTCGATGTATAATTGCCGAAGACATAATTTTTTTTTGGAATTCGCTATCTGAAAAAATCGCATCCCAGCCAGCTCGTCGTTTAATATAAATTTCCCTAAATACGCCTCTGACCAAACTAAAATTATTCGCACACTGTATAATAAAAATTTTTTTAAAAATAATTTTTTTTTTAACATAATATGTAAACATGTGTTGATTGCCGAATTCAAATGTACTGTATCCTTCATAGAAAAGCTAACACAACTTTTCATAAATTTTGATTAATGGTATGTATGTATTTGATTAATGGTATGGAAATAAGTATGAATTATTTTTTTAGTTTTTAAATTTTTTTAGTTTTTTATATCACAGGACATTATGAATGTTATAAAAACCATAACTCTGCACTATACAGTATTAATTTAATAACAAATTACATTAAAAACTACGAATTGCCAAACAACCAAAAAAGTAATACAACACAGAAGTTATAAATTTATAAAAGTTACAAGAACAGAACACAGAAGTTATAAATTTTTAAAAACAAATTCCATTAATTGTAAATTTAAAAAATTAAAAACTTTTTTCTTTAAATGTTATAAAACATTGTTGTTAATTTTTGCTACAAAATTTATTTGATTCCAACTTCATTCATTGTATCTAGCACACACATAAATACAAAACAAGTATGTTTTTATAATAATATTGACTCAGATATCTGTCGATACTGGCAAATTTAGAAATACAGTTCGGCCTTGAACAGTACGACTGAACAGGGGCTCTTTAAAGTCAAAGTCGCATTCTTAAAATTTTAGTGGCAGTTTAGCAGTATTCTTTTTCGTAATGCAATAAAAAACTTTACTTATTTTATTATAACGTATAATAGTGATATTTCTAAAAATTAATTAATACGATTGAAAAGACAGTAGTATTTTTTAAATTTTAATTTTTGATTTAATATTGAGTGGCGTATTGAATTTTATAATGTCTTACAATTTCATTAATATGTTCGACACTTTCAGTTTTACAAATTACCTCTAATTTTTTATTAATTGTTAATTTTTTTTTCCTTTTTAATTCACGCATTGTTAATGTAGGCACAATTGTTAAAGCACACACTTATTCAAGTTCCGGTGACGACACTGATAATCACGAAATGAACTTTGTTCAATAAATTAAACATAAAAGAATATGTTGTCAAAATAGATTCATTATACATACATACATTAAATCATTATACTGCCGTGCTAAGCAAAAGTGCCTTAAGTAACAAATTCAAGTTTTCGAGAAAATTGAGATCAAAACTTTTTGACTTGCTGTTTTTTTTTGTATCAGCAGAACTTTAAAGCAGTTTTCTTTATTTTGTGTAAGAGATATTTCTAAGCAGTTCTGCACAATTTTATTGCAAAATTTTGCTTAGAAATATGTTTTTTTCAATAAAAACTGTACTTACGGCATTTTTGCTAGTATTACTTTTTCATTAGGACAATTGAAAGTGCCATAAGTAACATTAAATACTGTTGCTACCCATCTCAGAGCAAGGATAAACTATAAAATAATATTTTTAGCTCTGTAAAAATACAAAATTTCCGCGCTTAGACCATGAAATATTCCAAAATTGTTTATTAATTTCCTCTCTCTTTGCTTCAATAATGTTTTGAATGGACTTTCTTCTACATAAATTTTGTACATTACATGGATTTTTCACCACTGAGTGGCTACTTTTCAATTTTTCAATTTTAATTTTTTTTCCTTTCTTTAAACTAATATTAAATTTCTTACTTTTTTTCTTATTTTCACCTGCATCACCATAAGAAACTGAAGTCTCAGCGGTGTCATGCCGAATTTCAATACCCTCATTAGGCTTGTTTTCACCTAGGCCTATGTTTAATTCATTTTCCACATTTCCTTTATCTTCAGAAGGTGTATTACAAAAAGATAGATTGTTTTGTTTAACTTTTACAGTTCTTTCGAATTATAAGTTTACAAAACTTTTCTCAAGTCGAATCTTAAATTATTATTGTTTTCTTTCCAATCCAACCTTACTTTATCAGTTAAAACTTTCATCAACATTATTTTCGGTTAGATCTCGTCTGGCTATTATTGTGTTAGTGTTCAAATCATAAACGAGTATTTCTTTGTCTTTTGCAGCAATATTACCTAATATAGTTTTAAAACCCTTATACTTTTTAATTTCAAATGTTATCGAATGCTTGTGAAACATTATTAATGTATGGCGGATTTTTATCCGTATTTAAACATACACCAATATTCATATTGTAACACCGTGTAGTCATAGCCTTTAATATAGGCAAATAGTTTAACTTCTACGTCCTGACTTTGCATAATCACTTATGCTCATTTGTTTACCGTCAACATTCATGATATGACAACTTCCACAACAATTGATGTTATGTTTCCCTTAATATGTTAACAATACGCGAATGTGTGCGGTAGTTTAACCAGTATGTATTACGGACATATCGCACACATGGCGTTTGGAGTGGGGTTGTCAACTGCACAAAGGTGAAAGATTATGGCAAAGCGGACAATCGGGATTTAAGTCTGACATGAACAAGATGTGTTCTGTCTAACAATCGGGAATTAACATTGACTCGAGCAGGACGTGTTTCGGTCATAATAAGCCGTGGGTTCTCGGTTCATTTTAACATTTTTTTTTTGTATTTGTTTTCGTCATGATTTTCATATATTTAAAAGTTTAAGCTTTTTGTTTTATTCCACGGCAGATTTTATTGTACATTACAAATTTACAAAATGTGTTTTTGGTTATCCATAATTGTGAATCGTTTGTTGAATGAACTTTGAAAATACTTTAACGTCAAATAAATATACATCGGAAAATCTTTGTCTGTATTATTTATGACTCAAAGAACCCGAATTTCCTCTTGCGCTAATAAGTTATATTCCAACGAAGCTTTTCACGGGGACAACTTTAATATCAACAATAACAAGCTTCGGAACTGTACACGCGGTGATTAGGGTTCCATAACCGAATTACATTCATATCACGCTTATCGGTTCATGGTTTCGACACTCTAATACTACATCATACAACACTTTTACACCAATCTGAACCGGTCAAACGCCTACACCGCGTTACAATATGTTCACTCAATGTCCAGCTTTAGCTGATACTTGAACACTCGATGTACTTTGGCAAATGGCCAATTCATTATGTTAATTAAAATTGACATAGTGTTTGAAAAATTACCAAACCGGATCGGCTGGGACTCGAACCCGGATCTCTTGGTAATCAAGGAGCCAACGGAACCAAGGGATCCGTGTTCGAGTCCCAGCCGATCCGGTTTGGTAATTTTTCAAACACTATGTCAATTTTATTTAAAACCCTTGTTTACAGGATCTGTTATCGATAAAAGCTCATTATTATGAATTTTAGCAAGTTCTGTTGACGTGAAGACCTTATATTCTTCATCCTCCATACGAAGTTCAACGGTATTAGCCTGATTTTAATTTTTTTCAATGGCTAAGTTAATTAACTGTTTTGTAAGACTTGACACTATGTCTGGTAACGAATTCATCACTACAAATAACTTCAAAGTTCACAAAAAATATGATTAAAGCTCACTTATCTGTAGCAACAAATACAATGACCGGTAAATCAACAAA
This sequence comes from Brachynemurus nebulosus, assembly GCA_035578155.1. Taxonomy (NCBI): domain Eukaryota; kingdom Metazoa; phylum Arthropoda; class Insecta; order Neuroptera; family Myrmeleontidae; genus Brachynemurus; species Brachynemurus nebulosus. Next base: position 1,524,682 of record JAPWDM010000002.1, read on the forward strand.
CAAACATAACAAAAATTAACGGAATTATCAAACGAAGATTGTAATAATATCGTATGTGCAACAGAAGTTTTACATCTACTCAGCATAAATGCCGCATGTGCAGCAAACTAAGCAAGGGTGCCATATGTGCATTGAATTTACTGCATTTTTGCTTAGTAGACTGTACTTACGGCACTCTTACTTAGTAATGACAACATTTTAGTGTACATACGGCTAGCTCGAAGTCTGTAGCTCCGAACGGTTGGAGCTATACCATTTTTGACAAGTTCAATGAATTCCTCGTAGTTCAAAACGTCCGAAATGGTACATAACTCAAAATTCGAAAATTTGCACTTACGGCACATTTGTTTAGTTGGGCAGTATAATTTATAATATAAACAAAAACAAAGGAAATTTGTGAATACGAAACCGTGGGAATCATACGACTCATCACTTCATCAATTTTTAGAGTACTACACTCATCAACAAAATTAACCGTCAACCTAAAAATAGTATAATGTAAAAATTAATTTTTGAAACTGTGTTATTAGATTCCATTTGTTTAGTGAGTACGTAATTTATCAATAAATTAAGCATTTTTTGCTGTACTGTAATCTATATTCACTTCAAAAAAACAATTAAAAGTAAAAAAAATTTGATTTTTATTAAAAATAAATTAAAAGTTGCTTTTAATTTTTATATTGCGGAAAAAAATACCATTATTACCTATGTTGTCTCTCCTCGCGTCAGCATAATATGTATCGTACAGACGATAAGACAACGTGTCAAATCCTAAATATCTAATCCTAAAAGTCAATTTTTATTAATTTCTTAAAATCGTTTGAATTAAAAAAAAAAAACTGAAATGAATTCTGATTGTTAAATCGTTTATTCAGAAAATAACATTCAATATCACAAACGAAATTTAAAATTAAAATAATGTTAACATCACCTTTTTTTTTAAAAGGTGATTAATTTTGCCGATGAGTATATTCATTATATTTCCAAATACATACATACTCGTACCTTCAAAACAATGTCAATGTTTACTTAAGAAATAAAATAAACATTGTTAGAAACTACATAATTTTTTAAAAGATTAGTTCGATGTATATGTATGTGTGTGTAGTGTGTACTGTGTAGAATTCTACACGGTAAACACACACACATACACACACAGGTAAAGAAAAAAATACATTTTAGCATGTATATGTATTATGTATGCATTTATTGACAATGATTTGTGGGGGTCCCGTCACGGGCATATCATAATAGTAGTCTTGCCTTCAAACCAATATTTTATTACTTTATTAGTTTATTCATTTACCGGGTGTCAATTTAAAAACAAACCAGTCTCATATATTTGGAACTGTAAAAGATAATTAAAATTTCTCAAAACTGTTTTTCTAGAATATGGGGGAGAAAGTAATATAGCCAACATGATAATTTTTTGCAATTTTAAAATTATAATATCCTATTTAAACATGAAAGCTCTTTAAAAATTAAAAGAATTGTGATCACAAAGTGATTGAAAAAATTATTCGAATCGGCCAGGAATCGAACCCAGGATCTCCCGGTAACTAGCCAGATGTGTTATCCGTGGACCAAAAAAAAAAACCGAAAAAATTTCGAAAATTTTTCTTTCAGTGTATTTATTAGGATTGCGCCACACCCGTCGCTTTGAAAATTGTTTTATCGCAAGATCTCGAAACTAGAAACTTCCAGCTTTAAATTGCTTTGCTTACGACTCGGATACGACCATTTTTCACAAAGATACAGCCATTCGAAAAATTGCTAAAAATTTGGAATTTTTTTTTGATCCTTTAATTATTTCCGCTAGTATATATATATATATATATATATATATATATATATATATATATATATATATATATATATATATATATATATATATACTAGCGGAAATAATTAAAGGATCAAAAAAAAATTCCAAATTTTTAGCAATTTTTCGATATATACTACACTATATATATATATATATATATATATATATATATATATATACATACATACATATATATATATATATATATATATATATATATATATATATATACACTAGCGGAAATAATTAAAGGATCAAAAAAAAAATTCCAAATTTTTAGCAATTTTTCGAATGGCAATCTTTGTGAATGGTATCTTTGTGAAAAATGGTCGTATCCGAGTCGTAAGCAAAGCAATTTAAAGCTGGAAGTTTCTAGTTTCGAGATCTTGCGATAAAACAATTTTCAAAGCAACGTGTGTGGCGCAATCCTAATAAATAAACTGAAAGAAAAATTTTCGAAATTTTTTCGGTTTTTTTTTTGGCCCACGGATAACACATCTGGCTTGTTACTGGGAGATCCTGGGTTCGATTCCCGGCCGATTCGGATAATTTTTTCAATCACTTTGTGATCACAATTCTTTTAATTTTTAAAGAGCTTTCATGTTTAAATAGGATAATATAATTTTAAAATTGCAAAAAATTATCATGTTGGCTATATTAGTTTCTCCCCCATATTCTAGAAAAACAGTTTTGAGAAATTTTAATTATCTTTTACAGTTCAAAATATATGAGACTGGTTTGTTTTTAAATTGACACCCGGTAAATGAATAAACTAATAAAATATTGGTTTGAAGGCAAGACTACTATTATATATATATATATATATATATATATATATATATATATATATATATATATATATATATATATATATATACACTAGCGGAAATAATTAAAGGATAAAAAAAAAATTCCAAATTTTTAGCAATTTTTCGAATGGCTGTATCCTTGTGAAAAATGGTCGTATCCGAGTCGTAAGCAAAGCAATTTAAAGCTGGAAGTTTCTAGTTTCGAGATCTTGCGATAAAACAATTTTCAAAGCAACGTGTGTGGCGCAATCCTAATAAATACACTGAAAGAAAAATTTTCGAAATTATATATATATATATATATATATATATATATATATATATATATATATATATAAATATATATATATACATATATATATATATATATATATATATATATATATATATATATATATTCATTCATATATGTATATCGTTCATAGCATTTTCGACGTGAAATTTCACGCTCTTTCAGAATCCGAAATAAAGAGTAGGTCGTTCCATTTGAAAAATACGACTTGACCTCAAAATGACCTTGACAATGAAATTCAAGGTCAAATTTAATGTCCCCCTTCGTACCTAACAACTTTTGTAAAGGACATTTTTTGATAGGTGGCGCCTCTGGCGAGATATTTAGATGCAAAGATTAAAATGGCCCACCCTGTATATATATATGTATATATATATATATATATATATATATATATATATATATATATATATATATATATATATATATATATATATATAGGGTGTAAATTATATAAATCTCATAATTAAGAGGGGAGAAAGGTCTCAATTTAGTAATTAAATTTTGCTAGTTAATTTGTTCCGATTATGTTTCATTTCAGAAATTTTTGATTGTCAAAAACTTGTTAAAAAATGGCCCCTAGAAAGAAAACCTTAATCAGTCTCTGACTACCGAATATTTTTTTGTTTTGTTTTTTTGAATGTTAAACTTTTTGTCAACAAAATATGTTTATGTACTTATTTACCGAATCTTTTGAAATTAACTGTACAGTAGCGTCCAAAAAAATTTGAACAAAAGTTGTGATAAATCAATTTCGCGAAATATTTCAAACTTATACATTTAGCAGACTCCTGTAACCGATTTCAGAAATTGAAACATCATTAACTTACATCAACTGTAATAGAGTTCTTTCATACATTTAACATAATCAGAGCCGTTCTTAGCATTTACGGAACCAAAAGCAGAATCAAAATCAGACTCCCCAAAATGAAGACAGTCTTATGGTTAAGTGTGTAAGTATGACTCTGTACTGATGGGACTTGTAACATAAAAATACAAAATAATAATATTTTCCCCATTACTTGGTATAATATAAAATTTAGTTCAGTATAAGTCAAAAAAAAAAAAAAAAAATCGAACATTTTAAAATTTAAAATATTTATATTAGTTAATTGTAAATTGATTTATAAAGTAATAATACAGATAAAAACAATTTATTATAGTTACTTAACAATAATTATACCAGTCCAAATTGAAAATTGTACCAAACATTATATTTCGCGCATACTGTTTCTTAACCTCGTATCTGAAAAGGCTTAATTTTTGGACACATAAAAAAAAACGTATTTAAATCTGTGTTTTCATCATTATGAACTTAAGATTTATGCTAATTACACCCTTTGATGTCGGCTATCTACATATATAAATATATATAGATAAGTATACATATAAATACAATATTTAATGTTTTTTGTGTGTCCTAAAACATGCAGTTTTTGATATACGAGGTTGAGAAAGAGTATGCGCGATTTTTTTATTTAGGGAATAGTGTTTACTTGTTGTTAATCGTGCAAAGATGTACAGGTATGACGTATTGCAGTTTCTTTAAGGGAATATTTTTTCATTATTCCAAAAATAAGATAAATATTAGCTTTTCTTGTTAAAATTTTCATTTTAAATTTTTACCTATTGCTACAGAAGTAAAGAAAATATAAGTAGGTACATTGCACACTATGGATTTCAAAAGTTTATAAAAAAGAAATAATTTTATGCAATCTGTAAATTAGTATTTTTCTTTAATTTTTTAGTACCTACATCACTGTATAATATGTGATGGCTGGTACAATAAAACTATAAATAATAATATTTGGGCTAGTAGGTAGTTCCTATATTTATCGGTTAGTGGAACATATATGATAGTAGGTATGTACCTAAAATACAGACACAGTTGATACTGAGTTTGTTCCAGCGTCTATTCTTCGACAAGTAGTGGGCATGTTTATGATTTATTTATGCACATGCTCGACAACGAAGTCACAAACATGACTGTAATGTACCTAGTGCTGGAATATTTAAAAACAATTGTTGGCATTTAATGGATAATGTCTTCTTCTACAGTGTCGTAAGTATAACTTTTAATTTGAATTTTTTGGTAATGAAATAATAATCGAATTATTTCGTTTTCTGTTTCAACAGAGATAGATAGTGAAAATCAGAGTTGTTTCCTTATATCTCTCATATCATTCATATTTTCACTAAAATTAAATAAATAAAACCAATATGGAATACAATAAAGTAACGCTCTCAAGTATTAAATAAAATTATATTTCAGTTTATAAGAATTTCAGTAATAAGACATGTTAAAATAAAATTTATGGGTGTAGCTCGAAATTTTGTTTACCTACATTTTTAATATATCTAGAAAACAAAAATAAATTTCTTTAATTTTTCTTTTTTCTTTTTTTTTTTTTTTTTTTAAATCTCTATTAATAATTATACTTCTAAAATTTGTTTATCTAGTTTAAAATTTTCAAATTATGTACGTTAAACAATTAACCTGTAAACCGTTGTTTTTAAACCGGGAAAAGACAGAAATAGCAATAAGTAATAGAAAAAAACAATATTCAAAAATCCAAATTTAGACAGTCAATAACAAGTTTGTAACTTGTTGCATGTAAACAGTCAGTCTGCGTACCTTCAGATATAGCATGCTAGAACAAACCTATAATCATACATATTTGAAAATCACAAAATGTTTATATTATCCTTGAAAGGAATCGGACACGTTTATCCAAGCATGTTCGCATTCGTTGGCTGATTTTATTATGGGAATCTATCTGCTAGTTGACAAAACACACACAAACATACTACGTACATAGTACAATCGTCAGTCAGTCATGTACATAATATAAAATTTAAAAATTGTTAATACATAAGTATTTTTTTAGGGTTCCGAAAAAAAATTTACAAACTCTTATAATTGGATGTAGGTTGGTTCTTTTTGTATTAGAAAATGGAGATTAAAACATTTTTAAAACTTACCCCATCGTATGGGGTATCGCTAGAAATTATTTGTAAAATAAAGGTTTCTTTTATTTTTTATTAATTTTTAACTTTGTTTACGAAATGCTGAGGTTAAAACTTTTTTTTTCTTTCTACCGAAAAATGTTAAATTGGTTATTCAAAAAGTCTGAAAAATTACAGGCACTAGTATTTATTAAAAACACTCAATTAAAATTATTTTAGCTAATCTGTCTCAATAACTTTCAGAGATACAGTGAAACCTGCCAAGTTGGACACCTCTGTATACTGGACACCTGCTCAAGTTGGACACTTTTCAATTGGCCTGGCGAAATTACATTGTTTTAAATGCATATTAATACTTATAAGTTGGACACCTCTATATGTTGGAAACCTGTCTAATTTGGACAGTTTTTTAAAATGATTTTTGATATTTTGACCTGTTTACGTTGGACATTCATGTGTTTTACACGTGACCGAAACACGTGTTAGTTATGTTATGACAGTTATAATAATTGAATTTTTACACGTGACCGAAACACGTGTTAGTTATGTCCTAAAAATATAAAATCTCGGCAGTCACAATGGTTATTAGTCAACAATCAGCAGTGATTTCATGTGTACAGATCTCTTGAATATTTATTAGTTACAAATTTAGCACCATGAGTTCGAAGCGAAAATGTTTAGTAGAATTGACCATTGAAAAGAAAAAAAATGTTATAGACTAAGTAGAGAATGGTGTTAGTTTAAGAAAGGCAGCCGACCAATTTGGAATTTCCAAATCAACTGTTGGGAATATTTTGAAGTGTAAAGACGAAATTTTGAAAGCTTACGAAAAGAATTGCAGCGCCGAACGAAAACGAAAAATTCGTAAAACTGGTAATGAAGCAATAAATCAAAAAGTTTATGACTTTTTTGTTAAGTGCCGTTCATCGAATCTCCAGTATCCGGTCCTCTACTGCAAGAAAAAGCAAAAGCGATAGCCTTAAAATTAGACATTGATTTTCAAGCAAGTAATGGATGGTTAGAAAGTTTTCTAAATCGACATAATATTAAATTTAAAACTTTGTGTGGAGAGTCAGCATCAGCAGACTTAGAAGAGGCGGAAGAGTGGAAAAGAAAACTGGAAAATCTGTTACAAGATTATGTGCCAGAAGATCGGTTTAATGCAGACGAAACTGGTCTTTTTTGGCGTTTATTAGACAAAAAAAGTTATGTTGCACAAGGTGATCCATGCAAAGGTGGTAAATTGTCTAAAGAACGGTTAACTGTTCTATTGGCTAACTGAGAAAGTAGCGGAGAAACCAACAACCCCTGAAGAAGCTTTGAACGGTATAAATATCGCCATTAAGTATTTAACTGAAAACCCATGCGAACTGTTAGAAGATTTATTCAAAATTCAAAGCAAATTAGAAAGCAAAATTTTCCTAAAAATTGTATCCAAACAAACTAAGATAAGTGATTTTTTTACGAAAGATAATGTTTAAATATCTATAATATGTATGTATTACGATTGTTATTCGATAGTTTATTTCAATAAATATTGATACGTAGATGTGTGTATATGTATTACTTTAAAAATAATTAATTTTGCATTATATTCTAAATTAGTGTTAACCTTAAAATTACTAAGCGTAGATGATTTTGGTATTTTGCATATGTTGGACACCTGTTTATGTTGGACAGTTTTTGATTGCACCGCGGGTGTCCAACTTAAACAGGTTCTACTGTATAAGCAACCAAATTTTCGAAAATTTAAAAGTAATTTATAGAAAATGATTAACAGTACCGTAACTGCGGGTTACTTGAGCCCTGCGGTGTAACTTGAGCCCAAAACGGAAAAAGTATTATTTTCTGTTTTGTGCTTATATTATTCAGTAGTAGAAGTAAGTTAGATGTTTAGCTAATAGGTAACAGCAGTATGTTTACGGTGTTTAAGTTTAGGTAGTTCTGAAAATTGACACTAGAGGTGAGGCAAGTGCTGTTTACTCTCTGTTTGAAATTGATGTTTTGTTACGTTGCTAACTTTTGACTGTAAAAATAATTGTGGTAGCCTACAAAGGAAGGTAAGTGTTAGTCCAGTCAAGAAAAGTTGAGAATAGAAAGTGGTCCCAAGTGAGTGAAATTTTGCATATAGGTATGTTTCGATATTAGAAAACATCCTTCAAAATTTCATTCATAGGCCAATCCGGGAAATGTTGAAAAATGCGAAAAATTTTCGTTTTTCGTAAATAACTCGAGAAATAATGTACATATCAAAAAATGTTTCAAACAAAAATTGTACAGAATAAAATTCTTTATAAAAAAGGTTATTATCATTTTCTTCGTATTTACAATCAAGGAAAAGTTATGACCGATTAAAAATTCGCAAACCACCAAATATAACTGAATCAACATGCTTGAATACATATGTATTTTAAAATACATAGTTAAATTTAAATAATTTTAATAGGAATCATTGACAATTACTGTGGTTACAGGCTTAAGTTTAAATTGAACGGACTGATATGAGTAAAGTTTGGCCATCGATATTTGAACTGAGTTTTCAAGTGTGGTAATAATTACTAGTATTGTTCATATAAAATTTATACAATTTTTAAACACAATTGAACTGAACACAGGGCAGTCTTGATTGCACACAACAGAATAATTTTTTTTTATGTTTATGACCAGTAATAACACCCTATCAAAAAGTCAGTCCAAATATCTATGTTCGAACTTTACAGAACTACCCAAATAAAAGAGAAATATTATTTTAAGGGCTTTTTAATGTATGTTATAAGAGAAAATGTGTTAACTCCAACTAATGTAGCCAATGAAGCATCAAAATGATCAATATCTCGAAATTCTCTATAACAGCTCCGATTTTTATGAATTTTTTTTTAAATTGTATGTTTAAATCTATTATTTAAGATCATAAGCATTCTAAGTGGCGGACTAAAGTCCCGTAGGATCCTGGGGTCAAAAAAAGGCCCAAAATAAACGGCTAGACGGATCTTGATCAAATTTTACTCAAATACTATTGAGGCCCCAGAAAAAATGAACGTTAGGTTGAAATTATCCTCCCGGATCCTGGGGTCCAAAAAAGGATCCAAAGTAAATTGTGAGAAATTATCTTTAAATGTTTAAATACATTAGGATTACGGAGAAAAAGAACGTGAAATTCAAATTGTGCCTCAGAGTCCTAGGGACCCAAAAAATTTCCACAATAAACGGTTAGACGGATCTTGGCCAAATTTTGTTCGAATCGTATTGTGATTGGGAACAAGATAAATGGGAGGTCAAAATTGTCTTCCACGGTTCCAAAAAGGATCCAAAATAAACGACTACATAAATTTGAAATTTGACAGAATTTGATAAAATTTTGCTAAAATATCATAGAAATCCCGAAAAAAAAAATAACGTAAGCTTGAATTTATTTGTCAGGATCCGTAGACTCCAAAAAAAGGTTCAAAACTGAAGTGTACATAAAATTATCAATATGGGTATCTACGGAAAGGTCTCAAGGTGTGGAAATTAAATTCACCATTGTAGTTACTTCAAAGTCGTTTTAAAAGTGACACGAAGCACCATAAAATTTTATCCAAATTATTTTAATTTCCAATGAAACCTATAGGGTCTAGTGATGGAGAACTATCGATAGTCCCGACTATCGATAGTTCCGACTATCGATAGTCCCGACTATCGATAGTGCCGACTATCGATAGTTACCGATAGTCCCAACTATCGATGGTTATCGATAGTTTTTGATGTTCAAGTTTTTGGACTTGGGCGACATTTGGATAGCCGGCGAGCAAAAAAAAAAAGAAACGTCGCCGGAAATTCCCTTAAAGTGGTTGTTTTTATATCTTTGGTTATAATTTTTATTATTTTTATAGTATTTATAAGTAAACAAAATGACTGAAAAAAACTATCGAAAACTATCGATAGTAAAAAAAAAAATATCGATAGTTTTCGATAGTCAAAACTATCGATAGTTCTCCACCACTAATAGGGTCGTCTATGTTTTCTTCTATTGATGGATGATTGTCACAATCATTGCCACAGCAGACAATACATGCAGCTGAACAGTGTAAACCGCTCTTCCTACAGCCACATACAGCGCCACATCCAGTTTTGCAACAACAAAAAATAATTTTCATAAGATTGTTTGGTGCTGGTGGCTCAGTCATTTTAATTGGAATGAGAAATTTTTCTCGCTTCCAACCCCATTGTTCAGGCGGTAGTAGATTATTTCTCCATAGCTGGATTTTCATCTAAACATAAATATATTTAACAATACAAGTAAGTGTCTTTATCTCTACCAAAAAATTATTTTTCTTCTAATTGCGGAAAAACGATAGATCGAAAACAGTTAAAATTTTTACGGGTTATTTCTTATTTAATAGGCAATAAAATGCTATAGTAATCAAAACAATACGGCAAGTCGTTTTCCAAAAATTTTCACCTAAATGTAAATATTTCATACAGATAAGTGCTTTTATGGTCAAAAAAAAAAAAATTGGCTGCCGTTTGTAAAAAACTTTAACGGGCAAAATTTTTGAAACTTTTATATGTTATTAGCTACTAAATGGGTAATATATTGCCGTGATAGCCAGAAACACGAATGCTTTAATTTTTCTGCAATTTTCATTTTCGTTATTAAAAACAGATACATGAATTTTACAAAATTTAACAATTTTTATAATTTACCACTCATTTTTCCATATTTAAAATTCGAGAATTATTTTGAATTTTTCTTCTATATTAGAATAATAATTAAATCAAATAATGGACTTTGTTTCAAGGCGCTAAGTCTTGTCACTTTTGAAGCATTAATGTTTCATTCTGGATAAAAAATTTTTTTACTGAGATGCTTTCGAACATCAAAATATGCTATGAATATAGATATTTTAGCAGTTCAGTAAGTAACTATGTGTATTATATTTTGCTATTCAAATACCGTTTTTTTTAAATCAAAAATTTTCATTTTTAAATTAGGGCCTAAAAGCTTTTAAGCGCCATTTTTAATGTCTATGATTTTCAATAATACTACAAAAGGAACAATTAAAAAAAGTCATTAAAATTTGATCTGTTATTGAGAATTTAGAGGTGAAAAGCTTTATTGACTACACTAAACAGCGTTATTGTTTTGAAATTCTAAGTGGGTAGTTAAAATTTTATTGAGACCTTTGCGTTAAGAATATTTGTCACATATTGGATGTTGTTATTGGATAGTTGCTTCTGTGCTATAAATTGATATTTTTGAAAAAATTGATTGTTAAAAATATTTCCTTATAATGGAGCATATTCAAGTGTGTACTATTTGTGAAAAATCGCTGGGAATGGTGTTCTTATTTTTCTTGTTACTATGAACGGATCAACTACAGTAGAACTTCCGATTACAGACACCTCTCTTAACCGGACCCTTTCTATAGCTGGACAAATTTTTTTTGACGCGAGTACGTCTAGTGTGTATGTACATCTATGTAAGTTAGAAATATTTGTTCATGATTTAACTTGTTAACAATGATTTTAATATGACGATGCATTTGTAAACGTTATATTTTTGTATAAGTATTTAAAAATTCGCTTATAAAATTAATTTGAACTAAAAAATTAACAAAATTTTGAATTAAAAAATTAGTTATGAATATTACATTATTTAATGACTTTATTTTCTCCCCCCCTCCTGTTAAACGGACATCGCTGCTAGTCGGACAAATTTTTGCGTGACATTGCTGTTCGGTTAACAGAGGTTCTACTGTATTAATTGGAATACTTATTGAAATATATTTTTTTCAAAATTAGAAAATAATTCGATTTTTTAAATACTTATATTAACGCTGGCTAGATGCATGGAAAAATGTGCTTGTTTCTCTTGTTACTATGAAAATAAAAAACTTGAACTGCACAAGAAAAAAGTTTATTTTAAATTTTTTTGCATTTATTTGACAGTTCGAAACGTCAAATTATCTCTTGATTTTTTTAATTTCATTGGTATGGTATACTCCTACGTACATATTTTGTTTCAGTTATATTTGGTGGTTTGGGAATTTTTAATCGGTTGTAACTTCTCTTCCATTGCAAATACGAGAAAAATCATAATAAATTTTTTTATAAAGAATTTTATTCTATACAATTTCTATTTGAAATTTTTTTCGATATTTCCATTATTTCTCGAGTTATTTACGAAAAACGAAAAATTTTTCTCATTTTCCACCATTTCCCAGGTTGATCCGTGATTGAATTTTTTAGGGATGTTTTCTAATATCGAAACATACCTATATGCAAAATTTCACTCACTTGGGACCACTTTCCATTCTCAACTTTTCTTGACTGGACTATGTACAATTTGAATATTTTGGACATTACTAAACTAAATTCAGATATGTTCATATGCCAACTATTTCGTTAATTTTTTAAATTAATGTTTTGATAAATCAGTAAAATAACCTTAAAATTAGGGTAACTTGAGCCCATTATAACTTTGGTATAAAATGGTGCAAGACTATAGCAGAAATTCCCAAAAGTCCCAAACCGTTGGACAAGTTCGTTAACCAGGCACGTCCGATGCCCAAAACATGTTATTTTTGGAAATTTTCGTGAAAAAAATTAACTTTTTTCCAAAGTTTCTCCTTATTCAAAAATTTTTACACTATTGAAACGAGGAGAAAAAATCACACAAAAAAGGTCTTTAAACTATTATTCTATGTCAACTAGTTTCCGAGAAAAACTAATTTTTGTAAACGGAAATTCGCTATGTTATGCAGGATGCTGCGATAGGAGTATTGAATAAATAAAGTTCCTTATATAATTGTACAATGTTTTAATTAGTAACCAACATCCTACATGGTCTCAGGCTGTTTTCAAATGAAAATCACCTGGAAATTTAGGTTTGGGCTCAAGTTACCCGATCTTGAGGTTAACTTGAGCCAAAAATCTAAAAAACTATAAAATTTATTAGCCATAAGAAAAAGATCCATATTATATAATAAACTAACCGTAGTCATATATAGATTAATATACTGAATTTCCTATCCCAAATAAATATAACAGTTACGCTCAATTTTTGAAATTATCGGATGATTTGCAAATCTGGGCTCAAGTAACTCGCATTTACGGTAAATGAAATATTTTCCGAAATGCAAGTCCAGTTCATTAAGGAAACTACTGAAAATAGTTATAGAAATACCCTGTGGTGCGGGATAGTGTTAGAAAGATCTTTTAAAATGAAGTTAAGATCCTTTTAACAACTATTGTACCCCAAAGTTATGTATTTCTTTAGGATGTGGCTATTTATACATACAGTATGTATACGCAATTGGCTATTTATACATACAGTATCTATACGCAATTGGCTATTTATACATACAGTATGTATACGAAATTGGCTATTTATACATACAGTATGTATATGAAATATTTTGTTTAAACATGCAGTATGTATACGCAATTGAATATTTATTCAGAATTACCGTAATTTCTGATGTATACTGCGCACATTGAGCACCAAAAATATCGTCCAAATTTCGTGGTCCGCGTATTAAAATGGACTATTCCACTGGTGACAGTAAAATAACTTATAATAACAAATTTATCGATTCTAATAATAACGAATTTCTCGCGTACCACCGATTGAATTTTGTATAATTTTTTTAGCTTAAGAACGAATTTTTGGGGACGCGAACCGGAAGTTGCATATCTGAGGACTAAAAAAAGGTTTCCTTTATTATGGTAATGAAAAATAGAGGCAGATTCTTATAGAATTTGATCAGTGGAACAAAAAAGGAACAAATTTTTTCGATATCCTGTTTAGTTTTCGAGATAATATGTGTTGTATTTCTAAAACTTACTATGGGATAATGGATTGTATATTACACACATACACATACACATATACGTAGTATCAATTTTTACGAATATAAAATCAGTTTTAAATATAATTTTTGAATGGTATATTTTGGTTTTTATTCATAGAAATTAGTGAAAAATGAACGGGGCATCACCAATGAAACCTCATTCTTGGGAAAAGGGTAATTATTTATAAATGTGTCTTGGCGTGTAATCACTTCAAAATTATTTAATTACCCTTTGCCTGAAAATGAGGTTTCAGTGATGTCGTCCGGTGCATTTTCCACTTACTTCTATCAATACAAGCCGTACTATACCTACAATAATTGTCTATCCAATATAGTAAGTCTTACAATTTTGACACGTAATATCGCGAAAACTAAGCAAAATACCGAAAAACTTCATTCTTTCTTTTTTGTGATACTCACCAAGTTCCATAAGAATCGATCTTTAATTTTTGTTACTATGGTAACGGAAAAATTCTTTTAGTAACCCCTAGGCTTGAAATTCGAAGAGTTGAAAAATACACTTCCGGTCCGCGTCGCCAAAAATCCCTTTAGGGGATAACTTCTTAAGCCAAAAAGATTATGTAAAAAAATAATTCAGTTCAATCGGAAGTATCCGGTTATTATAATTGTGTAGTTATTATAATAGTATATTGTGCAATAAGTGCGGGAAATTGTCGATTGCCCACGAAAGCGAAGTTGAGCGCACTCACTACGTTCGTGCGCTCATTCGCTTGAGTGGAGTAATCGACAATCCCGCACGAGTTGCACATACTATTTTTTATTACGAATTTCACATACTTTTTTTTATTATTATCATTATTTTTGACATTTCTATTACTTTTTAAAAAAATATTTTTAAGTGTTCGTCTTTTTTTCTGAATTAATTATCGTTTAAATTACTTTGTTGGTGGTTTCTATAGAAATAATTATGAAATATTTATTAAATGAAAACTTAAGAAGCGGCTTTGCGTGTTTTGATTAAATTTTGCGTGTTTTATTGTCAGTTTGCGTGTGGAAAGTTACTTTCCGCACGCAAAAAAAGTATGCGGGAAGAGTACAGTGGGCAAACAGCTATTTTGCGTACAGAAATATGTGCGCCAAGTAAGTACTTTTCCCGCATGAGTAATAAAAAAATATTAATTGTAATAATAGCGCATTCAGTCAGTATGTATAAGTAGCCAACTACGTAATCAGTTTAGTTTAGTTATACATACTGCAGGTTTAAATAGCCAATTCAGTATACACATATCGTCAGCTGAGTATTGGTTTGTACCAAGTCAACTTTTTAAATATTTTTTCTAGATAGTTGTTTTGTTAGTTTTGGACATTGAGGAAGCCGAAACCACTATGAGAAAAATTTTTTTTTAAAACTGACTTGGTACAAACCAATACTCAGCTGACTAAATGTATTAAACAGCCAATTTCATATACATACTATATATGTATAAATAGCCAATTTCGTATACATACTGTATGTATAAATAGCCAATTGCGTATACATACTGTATGTATAAATAGCCAATTGATTATACATACTGTATGTATAAATAGCCACATCTATTTCTTTAAGAGACATAGCGAAATGAATTACACGTAATTATCACGTAGTAACACACGAACAAGTAACATTGTCTAATATATTTATCATTTTTTTAAATTATCTGTAAATATTGTAATGTGTCCTATATTTTATCCTGAAGTATGTGAAAATCATTAATTATTAAAGAACCCTAACTTATAGCGTATGTAATACACACTTGATGAATTAAGTACTTACATAATTATATCTGTCGTATTGTATTATTTATTGTATTGGTGTATTACCTTAAAGGACTGGTTACACAATATGAGTTGCTGACCTGACAGTGGACAGCTACTGTACCTTTGTACTCGCATGACAGTAGCTCGACCCGCCTCGCCCGGTCACACAATTGCGAGCTGATGGCGTGAAAGTAAATAGCTACTGCACCTCGCTTACTCGCATCTTTTTAGTAGCTAGGTCTTAAGCAATGTTATCGCAAAAAACATGACTGATCGCAATCCACACCGTAATAAAAGCGGTTACAAAATAACTTTGCACTGAAATACTTCGAGATGAAGGTGCTGTGCAAGAAAAGAAAAAAAACAGAAAATGTTGGGTTAGGAATTGTGAAGCTTTACGCAAGCTTTACGCAAACCTCTATTCTTATAATTAGGTTGGTTTGGTCCTTGTATAACTCCACAAATCTTATATTTTGTTCAGAAGTCTATATATCCGTCATTATTGTTTTTAACCGCTACTCAAAACACATACAGTATAATTACGAAGAATACACACAACGTGGTCCCGAGGTTATGAGCTACTGTTATTTAATAATATCGTGCAAGTTGACATCCGAATCGCATGCGAGCTGTTGCTTGTGGCATGGTGGGAGAAGGCCAGAGGGAATAAAAACAAAAAATATTGTAGTAACTCGTTGCGAGGTACTGTCTGACTCGCACATGACAGTAACTCGCATGAAACGCTCATACGGTGCCAGCAGCTGCACTCCAGTAACTGACCAGGCCAGCTCGCATGCTAACTCGCACTATGTAACCAGGTCTTAACTCTTAACGTGCCGAATAAGCGACCGAAATAAAAGACAAGCGTATGAATGTTAAAAAAATTCGTCAAATGCGTGTTTTTGATACACACTAAGTAATGTCACCTCAGTGAAAGTGTTAATTTATGATTTTTTGGCTTGTTTTTTAAGTACAGTGAGAATACAGTCCTCTTGCGTTTATTCAATATATGCATGTACAACTCTATAATTATTATATTATATGGTTCCCCACTATAATCACGCAACGAGATTAATATGTCATCCTTCGGTGACATAAAAAATACGTATCAAGTACAAACTGTAAATCAAGGACTTTGAGTTCCTAGGATCAAAATGAGGAAAACTAGTTGAAACTTTTTCGCTGTTTTTTCTTAAAATTATTAATAATGGGACAGCTTCTAAAAATTGTTATCTTTGTCTAATAACTTATTTTAATACACACAGAGTCATCTTTACGTATTTGTGATAATTACATACTTACCGACAAGCCCACAAAATTCATAGAAAAAATTATATACATATAGAATCCTATCAAAAATAGGGCCATATTGCACATCATTGTACTTTCTCCCCAACCGTAAGATGGCTCTCAGTGTCCGTTTTTTCCATAGAACACTAGAAGCCAACTAATATAAAAAAAGTGTAATTCGCTTGGAGTCATTTGTATACCAGTCACAGCTTAAGGCAAGTAGTCAGTCAGTGTCCGTCGCCGAACACACACTGCATTGCCTGCATTGTGTTAACAATGTTACCATTGTTACTTAAATTGGACAGCTTGATCTGTCCCATAATACGTGTGTGTGGTGGTATGTGTGAATACGCACACAAAGACAAACAACAAACTAACACAATTGCAAGCGGTGTGTACCTACACGATATGGTGGGGGAGATTTTACGTCACAAACTCATTACAAGTGGAACAGAGACATAGACCACCTAGTTTATCCCCTTGGTTTTTTCGCTCATTTTATACCTATTCGTTTCGTCATAGTTCGTCCGTTTCCGCCATTTCAACAAAACAAAGGAGGACGTATAAGGCTGTATACACAATCAATGAAATAAGATTTAAGATTTAAGAAATAAGATTTAAGATTTAAAATTTAAGATTTAAGAAATAAGATTTAAGATTTAAGGAGTATGCCATCTAGTGACGTTGAATGAAACTGTTAACTTAACTGCTCATAAGTAAATGTATTTTGGTATTGTTGTACATCAGAATTCATGAAAAAGTAACGTTCGTGATGACTATTTTGTCACTAATGTAATTGAAAAAAATCACGAATTTTGACGTAAAAAAATACCTACATATTTATATCTATGACCAGTTACATTAAAGTTCCATTCAACATCACTAGATGGCATACTCCTTAAATCTTAAATCTTATTTCTTAAATCTTAAATTTTAAATATTATTTCATTGATTGTGTATACAGCCTAAAACACGTGAAACACGTTTTAGTGTTTTACACACAGATCAAATACACTAAAGATAACTATCTCTGTACAACGGTGCTAAACCACTATTTACATGCCATCTCTCGGTCCGGAAGAAAACAAAATTTTAGGAGCGCGCGTTTGAAATGCCACTACACTCAAATTTCATCTTACATTTTTACTCTTATACGCATATTTGTGATTGATATTTGATTTAGTTACACTGAAAAAAAAAATTATTTTTAGAAAAGTACTGCAAACGAGGTATCTGAAAATACAATCTAATAAAAAAATCGTAGTTAATATTTTTTAAACCTTTATTTATTTCTAATTTTTATTATATACATAAATAACTTTAACAAAAACAAGTCGTCAAGTGCAAGTTGTACTTGCGCTAACAGTGTTCCGTACAATCAGTTGTTTCTAGAAATTTTTTGTAACGGGATATGAAGGTGGATAAAATATTTTTCCTAATAAATAAATTTTATTCCTAAAGTATAACCTATTTTTTGATTCCAGAACGATCGTGTTCGTATGTGTCACATTGTGTACGTATGTGTCCGGACTGTTATATTTTACGAAGTTTTAGTTATGACCACTGATTGTGAGGAACATTACTTAGTGCGTGTCAAACACGCACTTGACGAATTTTTAAAGCTGCCACCTACAGTTTTTTGGAAAAACTGTCTGACAACACTGGGATGAGGTTTTATTTAGGCTTGCGCATTTTAGTTCATTTGTAAGATCGTTCAGTTTAGTTCACAGTTCCTTAATGAACTAGTTCGTTCTTTTAGTTCGTTAGTTCGCAGCTCTGGAGCATCATTGAATAATATGAACTGTATTAATTCAGTTCGTTAGTTCATTACAAGAAAAGACAAACAAAACTTGAAAAAGACCAAAACAAAAACCGGTTTTCAAAAATGATAATAAAATCAGGTACATAAATATTTAAATAAAACAAAAAATGTACTTGTAAGATGTTAAAAATAATTTTTGTAAATCAAAATTGTACAGTTTTTAAATATTTCATTTTAGATTAAATACCAATCGTATAGGGTTTCCGATCTCTGGCCAAAAAATCGATCTTGTGGATCGATTCGAATTGTCAAACCAAAAACCGATGCAGGAGAAAATCGACTTACAAAAGATTGATCTGGCAAAAATCGATTCAATTTTTATACTTACAGAAAATAAAAGATATATAAAAGCTTTAATGAAGTTTCTTATTAGGTCGTCACAATTCAGTTTAAAAAAAAAAAATTTTCAATTTCCTTTGAAGATGAACATGTTAAATTTAATATGAATAATATGGTTAACTAAAAATATTTTAATTTAAATTCGAAAAGATCGATCTCCGATCCCGTAAATTTTTCACGATCTCTGTATCGATTTTGTGTCTTCAAAGAATCGGTTCGAAAAATCGAAGATCGGTTCTCCAAAAATCTATTTTCGATAAAATCGAATCGAGATCGGAAACCCTAAAATGGTATTAAATATAATATGTACTTAATTAATTTTAGACAAATTTTAATACCTACAAAAAATGTATTATAGGTATGAATGTAATGTAACAACTAAATATTAAATTTTAACTTTATTTTTAACGAAGAATCAATTCATGTTTGTTGCTTTATTCTTAATATTTTATAATACAATCTACAATTTGAATTTAGGTATTAAAATGAAATCAATTCAAAATGAAATTTTATCTAATTATAAAGGATTTTGTTTTTAAAATTACCTTACTTTAATGGCTCTTCTTTTCAGATGTATGTTTTTTTGAACTGTAAACACGCTGAACACAAACTGGCAACCCCCACAAATTCTATGAACTTATAAAATAAAAAGTAAACGAACGAAGTGAACTAGTGAACTAACTGAACTAGTGAACTAACTGAACTATCAAAATAATTTAGTTCATCAGATCATTCAGATCCTCATAGAACATGTACATCATGTACATACATATAGTACACGTATATTAGCTGTGGTTAGGTCGAGTAGTGGGGACCGGCATTGCCATTAGTCGCGTGAAGTCATTGTCGCTATTGGTCGCTATTGATTCAGAACTGAACTAACGAACGAAGAGTGGAGTAAATTTTGAACTAGTTCGTTCAGATCACTTGTAAGAACGCTCTTTCGAACTAGTTCGTTCGCGAACTACACAAGCCTAATTTTATTGTTTTTAGGTAGAAATTCGCTACCCAGTGCTGTACAAAATCTATTTTTCGACCGACGATGGGAATCATTTCTTTAATAAAATCACTAGAAAGATATTTGTTCTAATAAAAAAGAAAATTAAACATGTAGTAACGAAAAACAGATAATTTTCGATATCATATTTTTGCACACTGTTTTTAAGGTTGATAAGAAATTTAAGAGGCAAGAAAATTTTAATGACAGCTTCTTGAAAATTTGACAATTTATTATTGAAATAATAAAGAATGTCCTGTCGAATTTTGAAGTCGATCTTGTCCTTAGTTAGCGAGTAAAAAATTTTGAAAGTTACACTTTCACATAGGTTAACACACATTTATATAGGTTAACACACATTTATGTAAAAATGTATCTTGACAGTCAGAAATGTTCGTTTTACAAAAAATATGCATAGCAATTATCACAGGTTTATGAATACCTGCACCAAGTTTCAAAACAGTCTTGTTCTTTGTTTCTGAGATAAAAATCTTTGTATAATATTAATATTAAAGTTATTGAATAAAGTTATTGAAAATTGTAATCAGCCGCAGTAAATATGGCAATATTGCTCTATGACAAAGAAGCGATGATGGCGCGCACAATTTGAACATAGTATTACATATTTGTTTATACACTTTTATAAAATTATTAATCTTAATACCTATTTTTCTTTTAAGTTAAAATTATTGTTATTCTTTAAAAATTTAAGATATGTATAACACATTTTGTTTATTTCATTTTCTAACACATTTAGTACATATTCCTTTATTTTGAGTCACACGAATTTTGTTATTAATTTTGCTTTATAATATCGTATGTAATTGAATTTTTCCTATTTTTTTCATAATGTCCGAACTTTTAAAAACTTTTAAATTCACTGTCATTATTATTTTGTATTTTTTTTCATAATGTACGAACTTTTAAAAACTTTTAAATTCACTGTCATTATTATTTTGTAATTTTGATTTTTTTGGAGCATCGTTGTTGAGAAACTAAACTATTTAAATTTCACTAACGACAAAATTTCATTAACAAACAGTAATAAATTATTTAAACTTTTTGGTTAGGTTAACATTCAATTCAACATCAACATTCAAAAACCATAGAACACTAGACGTAAGGGGTCAAACTAGAATGTCTACCAAATTGTGCCCGCTGTAATCAATGGGTGACGTAATACAGCACCCATACAATCACAACACACGATGTATGGACACGAATATACCAATGTGTTAGTAATATATTTTGATGATTATATATGAAGGGCCGGAGGGAAAAAGGGAGCAAGTCACATTTTTTTGAAAAATGAGTTATTGACTGATTGTTGTAGTTCTTCAAGAGTATTATCACGTGTTATAACAATTTATGAGAAAAACGGGTCAAGTCACCTAAAAAAACCCGTTCGCAACTAGAGGCAAAGAGGGAACAAGGGGTCAAGTCGAGCGCGTAGAGGGAACAAGGGGTCAAACGAGCGCGTAGATGGAATAAGGAGTCAAGTCCACATTTTTTGTGTACTGTTGCTGACTTGGCTTACAGCTGTTTCTCAAATAAACAACACAATGTTTATAACGTTTCTTTAAGTTTTATTGACCTCCTGAAAAAATTGATTACAGTGACTTAACTCCTTTTTCTCCCTGGCCCTTTATATGCAGTTCGCATACTATATACTATGATGGCCACCGTAAGTTACCACCAGTCAACAATTAAAAATAAATTTATTTATTTTAAGAAAGATATCCCTTTATTTTGAGAAATTTTTTATTCAATAGAATTTTTACACTTAAATACGACACACTTCATATTTTTTTCTGTTTAAATTTCACGAGTTGATTAAAAAAACATGATTTTTATTTTGACGTGAACACCACGGCAGTCAGTAACAGACTAAATCAGTAATGGTGTAAATTGCTAGTTACTGCAACTTTAAGATTTCACTTTTTTATACGTAGGCTTGATCTGTCTCATCTGTGACTGGAAGGAATACAACTATCTCTTTTCTGCAATCACTTATGGGTATTTATGTGCATTTTGCAGAACTATGTTGTCATTCACTTAGTAGCTACCAATGGGTGTGTTTCAAATGTTGTCATATTGTTACCGTCATGTTGACACGGTATACGTGCATGATGCGTGCTACATGCATGTTATGTATATGCGTATGCAAGACACCCATACACACAACCATCCATCGCACTAACACACACAATTTCGCGTGCACATATATAACCAGTGATGGGCGTTTACGTGTAAACAGTCGGTGTTTATGTTTACCTTGTAAAGAGATGTAAACAGAGTAAACAACCGTAAAGTCAACACAGTAAACACGTAAAGAGTCATAAATTACACGTAATTTAAATTTAAAACTTTAAAAATAAAGTAAAAAATGGCAGTTCCCAAAAAGAATATATATATATATATATATATATATATATATATATATATAGAATTAAATTTTCAATTAAAAAAAGAAGGGAGAAAATATAGTGCTTTGTGTTTAATTTGTAAAAAAAACTTTGTCCAATGTGGCCATCCAAAGATTGAAAGCGCATAGGTTAGAAAAAAATCTGATATTAAAATTTTCATTTTTCAGTTCATATTTTGTTCCATTGAATTTTGAATTTGTTAATAAATACGAAGTTGTGAAAAATAAATATGAAGTTATAAAACAAACATTTTTGTGTTTTGCTTATTAAGTAATGTAATTCTTTTATTATTACAATTTACAATCTAACCTGTTTACGTTGTTTACGCTGTTTACATATTTACATCCAAAAAATATGTTGTAAACAGAAGTCGTGTTTACGTCTAAAATAAGCTTGTAAACACTGTAAACAGTTTACGCGCCCATCACTGTATATAACATATTGGTGGGATATTTTCTATCCTTTGTCGTTACTCTGGTTTCAGTAGTATAGAGATACTAGCGTTCGTTCTGTAATATTCTGTGGGAAAAACTATTAAAATTTTACACTGTTGCCGTACTTTACACATCATATTGTGCATTGTTTTAAATATATTAAAAAATATTTTAGATTATAAAAAGTATTGGAAACAATCAAATTTGAAATATAATTATTAATAACTGTATTTCTTTTAACAAAAAAAAAAAAAAACATAATTTCATAAGTTTTAACGGCATAAGTTTCATTTATTTAAAGTTGGCAACAATTACGGTATCCTATGTATTTAACATAGGACAATATAGCCAACCTAACTTTCCCCCCTCCACTTTCTTAAAAACCTTAAATGGAATATTATTAATTATTAATTTGTTTTTGAACGAACCGATATTAATTCTGTTTAAACGTATTTCATCAAACCCGTGAAGAGTTTGACTGCAAATCCATTTTTTTTTACAGTGTAGAAATTCTGTTTAATTAAGTAAGTATTATTACATTCTCGCATTAATTTTTAATAAAAATATTTCAATTTAATTAAATTTCTTCAAAACGTTAATTTAAATATACAGTACACTGTGTCCCATTTTACTGTAATCCGAGTTATCCGCACATACGGTGTTTCTTTGCCTAGTTATACTATGGCCGTGTTCCATTAAGGACACACAACGACACTGTGTAACACAATGCATTTGTTTTTTTACAAAAAACTAATTTTTTAAAATTTTATGCTAGACTAACCTTTTAATTGCATTTAAAAGCATTTAAAATGTTAGTATTGCAATAAAATTTTTTAAAAAAGTAGTTTTTTTTGTGAAACATCAAATGCACTAGTAAGTGTTGTTTGGGATTTCTAAATGGAACACGATCGATATGTATAAGTAATATTTTTTATTCATTATGTTGCACAGACTACATGTTAATAATAATGACAAGCGAGATAGATTATATATACAATTGATCTATATTAAAAGGATAAAAGATACAATGTACAAGGCGACTGTACGATTCATAAAGATAATATACAAGAAAAAATAAACAAGAGCACAATATAATTGTTTGTCAAAAAAAAAAAATTAGCTTTCTTTTATGAAAACGCAAAATTGCTGTAGTCATTTCTTTATGTATTCTTCACATATAATGGTGAAAGTGTTAATTTATGATTTTTGGCTGGTTTTTTATTAGTGAAAATACACCCCTCTTGCGTTTATTAGTATATGCATGTGGAACTCATTAATTATTTTTTACATTTTATTATTATTATTACTGATTTCCAGCTCTCTCAAATTTTTGGTCACAGACCCGTGTTATAATATCACCGAAGATGATGTCATCCTTCGGTGACATAAAAAGAGAGGCAATTATTTACATACAGATCTCCCTTAATATTTTTAGTTTTGAAATTTTCTTGTTATTACTTATTAGTTCTCTATATACCTAACAAAAATAAACATTAAAATTTTTTTTTAAAATATTTATTATAAAGTCAATATTAAACTAGCATTTTAAAATTTTCTTGAAAAACAGAATAGTAATTATTAACACCTTAATAGTAGTGGATGCTGTAAAGCATCAAATGAAACTTGACTAACTGCCACACAACACTGTACCGCGTCAATAATTTCATATAAAATGTATTAACTAATTGTTAAAATAGTGTACTAACTGGGCGTTTCATCATTATAAGTTATAACCGTCAACGTGCTAATCAGATTTTAGTTACCATGTACATTACGATTTGATTATACCATCACAAATCTTTTACATTTCAGTTTTTGTTATTGTACCGAAAATTACCGATGTACCTACTTATAAATTTAAATAAATAGTTAATAAATTGTTATCATATAATACTGACTTTATAATAAGCAGGCAATACATATTTTGTTATATTTTATTCGTACAATGTTATTATGGAACTGAAAAAAAGTATTTTTGAATCTAAACAATTCAGACAGTGCCTCAATAAAAATGTCAAAATTATTAGATTTATTTATAGCTAAAGGGAGGATCTATAGTGCAGGTAATAAATTATTCTGTCAAAATTGTGCGAAAAAACGTATCACCATTCGTTAGAAGCGGCACATAATTTATCTATTTTTCATAAATACATTTATAATTTTTTTCTAAATCCGCTCTATAGTTTTTGTGGCAGGAACTAAAGAGTTACACTACAAATATATCTTGTTTTGAAAACAATAAAATTTTCTATAAACAATATAGTCGCTCAATTTAAGTTTGTAACATCGCTCGCGCGACGAACGAACACAGTTTAATTTGATTAACTGCATCTGTCTTATGTAAACAGCTACCTGAACAAATTTTTTTTCCATACACTCAAATTATAAATCATCCTGTCAAAAAATTGAATTCCATACACAAACAGAAAAAACATATCTGAGAGGAGCGTAGTCTTGTAAATTTTTATCAGGAGATATTTCTTGTCCGAAGATATAGATAAATTAAAACTATTACATAATTCGATTTCACAACTGGGTTGGTCATCGAATAGATGCTTGAATAGCGAAATTTGGCAAAAGTTCTAGAATATTTTTTCAATAATCAGAAAAGATATAAAAAATCCTTAATCAATGGATTGACCAACGAAAAAGTAACCAAGTACCGATATTTAGAAAAAGTTCTGGAATATTCTTTTTGGAAAATAGAAAAAATATCTAATATCTGATTTCACCATCAAATTTTTAATCGAAAAGCGATCAATTAATGGAATTCGGCAAAAGTTCGAGAAAATTCTATTAAGAAAATATAAAATATATCCAAAAGCCGACTTCACCATTGGATTAAAGATCAAAAAAGTGTTCAAATAGCAGAATTCGTCAAAAATTCTAGAATATTCTTTTTGGAAATCAGAAAAATTTTTGAAAATTTGACATCATCATCAAGTTGTTCATTATAAAAGTGACCAAAAAATGAAATTCGGCAGAAGTTCTAGAATATTCTATCTTAAAATCAGATAAAATACCCAAAACTTGATTTTACCATCGAATTAGTTATTAAAAAAGGATCCACGTAGCGAAATTTAACGAAAGTTCGAGAATGTTCTATCTGAAAATCAGCAAAGATATCGAAAAATCTACTTCACTATTTGTTTAATCATCGAAAAACAAGTTGAATACAGGTGGAAAAATTTGTCAAAAATTTGTATTCGAAAATTAATAAAGATGTCGAAAAACCAATATTACTATTAGAAGAATTATTCAATTTAACAAGCAAAGATAACGAATTATTTATCATAAACTGGTTATAATTGATTAATTTAGGCTCCATTAGTCCCACTGATTTGGTCAACGATAGTGTATTTTTAAAAAAATGACAAATCGTTACTTTTCGCAATCGTAAACTTTAATCGTAAATATCTCGTAAACGGTGCGTTGTAGCTCAAAAATAACGAAATTTTTGAAGGCTTAAGCGAAGCAAGTTGTGGGTATTCCGAACGTATTGCGACTATCAAAACCTACTTTTCGTTATATAAAATATAAACTATACCGGGTAACTTGTCACGGGTAACTATAAATTATCGATACCGGGTAACTTGTCATAAATTGGTTATAACTAGTTAATTTAGACTCTGTTAGTCCCATTGATCTGGTCAGTAACCGAACAATTTTATAAAAAACTATTTTTCGTTAACTTTCGCTATCGAAAACTTTAATCGTACATATCTACTAAACGGTGCGTCGTAGTTCAAATATAACGAAATTTTTGAAGGCTTAAGCGAAGCAAGTTGTGGGTATTCCGAACGTATTGCGACTATCAAAACCTACTTTTCGTTATCGAAAATTATCGATACCGCGTAACTTGTCATAAATTGGTTATAACTAGTGAATTTAGACTCTGTTAGTCCCATTGCTCTGGTCAGTAACCGAACAATTTTATAAAAAACTACTTTTCGTTAACTTTCGCTATCGACAACTTTAATCGTAAATATCTCCTAAACGGTGCGTCGTAGCTCAAAAATAACGAAATTTTTGAAGGCTTAAGCGAAGCAAGTTGTGGGTATTCCGAACGTATTGCGACTGTCAAAACCTACTTTTCGTTATCGAAAATTATCGGTATCGAAAATAACGATATTTCCAAAATGGATGATATAAGGAAAGGAAGTATTCTTTTAAATATATAACATCTGCTTTTCTACTTACTTTTCGTTATCAAAATCGAAAACAGATTGCAAATAGATTGCAATCTGCAAATCGATCGAAAACAGATTGCAAATAGTATCCAATTTTTTTAAACTAAAAAATACTAATTGTGAACTTCTTAATTAACAATTTCCGATTGTTGTAAAATTGTATAAAAATTTGTAGGATACAGCATCTGTTTGTATTATTATGTCAAAAAAGCCTGCTACACTTCACGGAAAGTGAACCGTTTATCTTGCGTAAACCTAATAATAATTTAAATAATGAATTTACTATAAATTTTGAAGTTAGAATTTACTATCATTTTTGGTCCCCCATACCTGTTTTTACGCTCCTGGAAATAATTTAATTTTGACAGGATAATTTATGACCTGCACTATGAATCCTCGCTTTATTTATAGCTTTCGAAAGATAGTGTTGTCTTTTACATACATATTGTGTTTATTTGATAGCTTCCAAACTATGCATGTATGTGTATTGTGTTGTAGGTATGTGTATGTAATAGCTACTAATACATATTATTGTATTTACATTATTTTTATTACATCTATTGACGCAACAATTAAAATTCATTTCCTCGTCTGTCGATAATCAAAAGAAAAATGTTTTTGATTTTTAAAAAGTTACAACCAAAAGGAATTTTCTTTTGCGAAATTGTAATTTTTCATCTTTTTGTGTTTTGAATTTTTAGCAGTTTATAAATTTTGTTTTTAATGTAATTTGTTTGTTATCATTAAACCGATTGATGGAGGATGTCAAGTAAAACCGGATTATTGTGACACCATGCTCCACGATGTACCATGTCAACTTTTCTATATAAGTGTATAAGTGGTTAAAACAGTATATCAGTTGGCCATTTAGTTAAATTTTTCGTGATTTTCATCACGCTAAATCAATATTGTGTAATGCTGTTTTTATATTGTCAAAGTTATGTTTTTTGTGACAGTTGTAATGTTCTGTGATATCAAAAACTATAAACGTGCAACAACTAAAGTAATATTTCATAAACATATTTTAATCAAAAATTGTGAAAAATTGTGTTCGCATTTTTTCGGACGATAGTAAATACCTACGAATGTTTACACAGCCTGGTAAAAAAAACAAGATCTAATTTTCATTTTATTTTTGTTTAAAAAAAAAATGGTTGCTATACAGGGTGTAAATAACAGTAGTTTAGTCAGAGGCGTATTCAGAGAAATTTATATTAAACGACGAGCTGGCTGGGTGCAGTTTTTTCAAGTAGCGAATTCTGAAAAAATTCTTATGTCCTTGGCAATTATACAGCAAGATAAATCATCTGTCACGCGGACGAGACTTATTTATTTTACACCCTGTGTATATATATATATATATATATATATATATATATATATATATATATTAGGTCATCCGGAAAGTTGGTGTCATTTTCGGAGCCACTCGGATGAATTCATATTTCAGCAAATAGCAACCGCAAACGAAACATGCAACAACATGTTAGTGTTAGGCAGATAGTGTTGCTTGTTTTATATCATATATCTTTAAACAGTGTTTAAATAAATTTTTTTTTGTTAGTAATAATGAGCAATCTTAGACATCAAGGAACATCATGTCATGTTATACGAGTTTAAAAAAGGTACTAATGCAGCTGACACAACGAGAAATATTTGTAGTGTTTATGGCGATGATGCGCTTTCTGACAGAACTTATAGAAAGTGGTTTGCTAGATTTCAACAGGGTAATTTTTCTATGGACGATGAAGCTCCCTCCGGTCGAGTTGTGTGTACTGACGATGAATTTATCCGTCAAGAAATAAAGCGAAACATGAGACAAACTGTTAAGAATTAGCGGCAATTTTTGAGCATTCAAAATCCACAGTTTTCGGCCATTTGAAGAAAATCGGGATGGTTATTTACACCAAAAACGGCACGAACTTTCCGGAAAAACAATATATATATATATACATATATATATTGTTTAATTTTAAAATAGTAAGTCCATTTAATATATTTAAATGGACTTACTATTTTGCCGTTCAGTGTTCCGATTCACAAATTTACCTTAAAGTGATATTGTGATCTTTCTTTTCGTAATTGAATGTGGGTTTTTTTCGATCGCATAATTATGAAGATTGTGCATGTTAATGAATCCATCCTTTTTGAATGTGCTTTCATTCGTCTATAAAATTTTGTTTAGGAATTCTGGATTTTCTCTATGTTTTTGTTACATACTTCGGCAAAATTGGACATGATTAGTGTAGTCACGAGGAAGTAACATTTGCACACCAATATGAATCGACTGTCCATCTTCTATCTTCCGTCTCCTGTTCAGAAAAAATGCCCTATATATATATATATATATATATATATATATATATATATATATATATATATATATATATATATATATATAGTCCTCGTGACTACACTAATCATGTCCAATTTTGCCGAAGTATATATATATATATATATATAGGGCATTTTTTCTGAACAGGAGACGGAAGATAGAAGATGGACAGTCGATTCATATTGGTGTGCAAATGTTACTTCCTCGTGACTACACTAATCATGTCCAATTTTGCCGAAGTATGTAACAAAAACATAGAGAAAATCCAGAATTCCTAAACAAAATTTTATAGACGAATGAAAGCACATTCAAAAAGGATGGATTCATTAACATGCACAATCTTCATAATTATGCGATCGAAAAAAACCCACATTCAATTACGAAAAGAAAGATCACAATATCACTTTAAGGTAAATTTGTGAATCGGAACACTGAACGGCAAAATAGTAAGTCCATTTAAATTGCCTGGAAATCTGAGCGGAGAAATTTATCACAATTTTTTAGAAAATAGACTCCCTAATCTTTTCGAAAATGTGATTTAGGCCCCAAAAGGAGAAATAAAACAGATTTTGAACCAAATATAATAGAAGAATTTGACACAAGTATTACTCAAAAAGAATTACAATTAAACCTCAATAATCTAAAAAATTGTAGATCTCCAGAAAATGACGGGTTGATTAACGAATTTCTAAAAAATGTTTCAGCTGACTGGGAGCATTACACATCCTTAACATATACAATACTATACTAGACACAGAAAACCCCCCGGAAAAATGGTCGGAAATAGGTATGACATTACTTTTCAAAAAGGGTGACAAGGAAGATCTCGCATGTTACCTTGGTATTGCACTAATAAATACGCTAGCGAAAATGTTTATCCAAATAATTTGCAAAAGAATTCGAAACTGGACTAGTGATACGGCGAACTTTCCTAAGAATCAATCAGGTTTTAGACCAGGTAGGAGCACATAACTTTTTCACTTTCAGCAATTATCGATATACATTTTAGAATTTAAGGTAACTATCTGTACAGGATTTTCATTGATTTTAAAACTGCTTTCGACTCTCTTGGTCGGTCAATACTGTGGAATAAACAATACAATTTCGGTATAAGTGGAAACATAAAATTAGAATTTTACAGAAAATGTTACATACGACAGTCCAACTTCAGAACCACTGATTGTGACATTATTACCCACTGTCAGTGTGTTAATATTAAAAATGAGTGTATGTTAACTAATATATAATTTAAGAGGGTGACTCACCCCCTCTCCAATGTTGCTCAAACTGAATTTTGAAATAGAAAATTTCATTTCTACGTTATTCTAAATGTCCTAAACTATTTTCCATGAAGAAAAACTTCTTAAACTACCCAAGTAGTACGACTATTCGACACAGTCACCTCCTAGTTAACTACCCCTAGACTTAATATTAGGACAATGAGCAAAAACAGGTCAATTAGATTTTTTGACGTAGATTTCAAATCTGTAAACAAAATTTTTATGTTGTTTAATTTTCACCCCCTTTTTGCAAAATTAACCCCTAAATTTTAACCCCCAGCCACCCCTGTTGACACAATTTTAACAAATTGCATACCAATAGATAGCTCTTTAAAAAAGAGCAATATCGCCAATTTAAACTTTTGCTCTATCTCTTACCGTTTTCGAGATATTTAAAAAATTAAATTTTTACCCCAATTTTTGGAGGGCGATTTCACTCCTTCAAACCGTTTTTCCGCCAATAAAGAAAAATACGTGTCGCTTATTTTTTAGTGTTCTACAACATATCTAAGTTTCATCAAAATCGATAGGTCCAGCCTCGGGACGTTTATTTGTTAGAAGATTTCATGAGATCAAAGGGACTGACGGGGGTTAACATTGATGGAAAAAAGAATGTTCTGGCAATGTTTTATGCCGACGATCTGATCATGTTTGGAACACATTTTAATGATGTACAAGAGAAACTTGAGGGGCTCTCGAAAAATTGCATAAAAAATCACCTGACAGTAAATCGAAAATAGTATTTTTTCATAAATCACCAAAATTAAAGAATCATGGGAAATTTACGCTAATTGACGTGGAAACTGAGAAAGTTAAAACGTACACATACCTAGGTGTACCATTTTCTGCATCGGGTAGATTTAAAAACTGTTTCAAAAGCACAAATAGCAGCTGGAAAATCAAAATCGATATTATCAATTTCAAAATCAAACTGCTGAGAAAAAAGAAAACTCTTTTCGACTCCATAGTTCGATCGACATTGCTGTATGCTAGTGAAATATGGGCTGTAGAATATGTACAATTACTGGAAAAACTACAAACACAATATTGGAAAAATTTACTACAATTATCAATAACGACACCTGATTATGTAGAGAGATCAGAAGTGAACTATCCACATTTGACTACACTTATTTTAAAACGTATGCTGATATGGTAGTGTCATATGCTGAATATGACAGACGAGAAAATCCCGAAAGTATGCTATACAAAACTAAAGGAACTATCTGATGACACAACCTATAAAAATTCCAACTGGGTTGCAGCTTTAAAACAAAAGTTGACCCAACTTGGTTACAATGATTTATGGGACGCACAAGATATGTATAAAACAAAAAGAATGCTGACCGAAATTATTCAAAAATACGAAAATTTATTAAAAGACGCCGATCTAAACGGTTTGCAACAGTCTACTTATACCCCAATTTACAGACGCCTGCCTGATACATGAAGAAAATGGGAATAACCTATCTTCACCTTAAGGTTAATTTCTCCAAAATAAGATTAGTTAGTCAATTAAGAATGTCGAATAAAATATGTACACAAAGGATCTAGCCGAACTTCCATGGCGAAACTGCCCCCGATAGGAACCTATATCGTAACCTATGTTATATTGTTGAGGGTGTTAATAGTAGTTGATCGTGTAGATATTAGCTCTCTATCTTAGCTAATTAAGGAGCTGTTTGAAAAAATGTATCCGGAGACGACTTTTTTCAGAGTGATATATCTTAGTTAATTTGAAAGCTTGGAAAATAAAACCATATGGGAGTGTTACGGTATACTTACAGTTTATTTTATAGCAGTATCCTATGGGCCAAGCTTAAATAAAAGTATTAAAAAAATGCAAATAAAAATTTTGTCAATCGATTTCTATCAGATCTAATTGAGTTACCACTTTGAAAAAAATACATAATAATTGCCTATACCCTGCCTAAGTGCATACCAAATTTCATTAAAATCCAAGAGGTGCAACATGTCGAAAAAAATTTTTAAGTAAGTGAATCACCTTATGACCGCTATGTTGATTCTCTGTACATTACATTTTTAGTTTTTCAATATTTGGCCATAAAAGGTTTAAAAGGAAATTGAATAATCTTTCGTCAGTAATAATTAAACCGATATTCATAAAAAATAATTTTTATTAGTCATCATCACTATCTTCATTAATTACAACGTGTTCGTTATTTATAGAAAAAATGCTAGATAACATTTCTGCTGGGCGAACTATACGAGATTTATATCTTCCATTTGACAAATAATATATAATTGCAGCCACGTGGGAGCAACACCCAACTGTTCTGTTTCCATTTGCACAGTCACAGCAGTAACGCCGAATATCTTCGTGGCTTTGTCCATTCGGATTGTAGTCGATGTAACATCTGTAAGTTTTCCTATTAATGTGTCGCGATTGTACTTGCAGTTTTAAAATGTTAGGTGCCTCTTTCACGTAAAGCACATAAAAATTACTGTCATTCCCCATGAGTTCAGCTAAATAAGAAATGGCTTGTGAAAGCTGGTATGTGCCAGTGAAAAGTATTTTCAGCTCCTCTTCTGAAAGCTCAGGAAAATCAGAAACTTCTGAAGCAAGCAGTTGATGGAAAGGTTGTTTTCGTCGATTCCAGTTGTGAGTCAGCACCTCATCCGCAAGTGTATTTTTAATATTTTCTCTATCATTCATATTTTTTAAGATTTTATCGTGTAATTCTATATCTGAAATATGTCTCTTACCATATGTATTTTGTAGATATCCAGCAATGCGACAAAGAGACCTTATATTGGGTAACATTTTGTTGTCCAAAACATTATCTAAAAGTCGAAACTTTTATGAAATTGCGCCGTGTACCGCTTCGACAACCCATCTTACTTTGGTCAGTTTCCTAGACTCATTAGCTTCAATAGTTGTAAGTTGATCTCGTCTTCCTTTTAGTGCTGGCATAAGTAGTTTGTAGCCTTTCTCGGCCATGTACAACTCAACGTCTTTAAATCCACGGTCTGCAATTATAAGATCGTTTTGATGTAAAAGAGTTTGTAAACCAAGAGGATCGTCCAGTACGATTTTCATTATTGCTGCATCGTTTTGTGTTCCATAATAGGGGCCTGTGAAATCTATTATATACCCATCAGTAGCACAAATAGTAAATGGCTTACATAAATGTGATTTCTTTTGTCCTGAGTAAGATTTGCGTTGGTATTCGTTGTTTTTGCTTTTCTCATGAAAAATATATGTGCCATCACAAATAATTAATAACTGATCATCAGCAGTGTTGAATAATGTCTTCGAAATAACGGTCGTATGATTTTCAATTAGTTGTTGTCTTGAGACTGAATTGATACCAAAATAGAACGGTAAAATATCTTCTTCGAAACTTCGTATTATTTGTTTGCAATAGCCTGAAACTTGTTGCTCTCGTTCCAATTGTAATATTGTAGATATAACTTTATTTGAAATACCTAATCGTAATTTCATCA
This sequence comes from Brachynemurus nebulosus, assembly GCA_035578155.1. Classification (NCBI taxonomy): domain Eukaryota; kingdom Metazoa; phylum Arthropoda; class Insecta; order Neuroptera; family Myrmeleontidae; genus Brachynemurus; species Brachynemurus nebulosus. Next base: position 1,558,752 of record JAPWDM010000002.1, read on the forward strand.
AAAAAGTCACTAATGCCTGAATAACATTGCGCGAAGGAGAAGACTTTAGTGACGTTAAAAGATTCGATAATTCTATTATGTTTTCCCAGCTTAGTCCTGTATACACTTTTAGTTTTTCTTCAGGCATAGTGAAATTACCTATTTGATTAAACAGAGTAGTGTCAACTTTTGCTGAAAGAAAATCTAAAAATATTGAAACTTCTTTTGCAGATAACACACTATAATTGGAGTGAACTCGCAAGCATGATAGTTCATCCTCAAAAAACTTGTTTTTTATTAAATGCTGTGAGCAACAACGGTCTCCATTCGGTATAAAAATCTTTCTTTTAATAAAGGCTTGATATCGAGCCTCTATTGGTATAGTTTTGATATTAGATTTTGAGTTACACAAAACACGGTATCTATGAGTTGAAATTACCCTCTTTAACGGCAGTATCATAAAATCTTCATCAGAATTTAATGAATCTAAACGTACATGAAAGTCCTTATCATCATCATCATTATTATACTCTTCCTCATCCACTGATTCAATTTCGAAAATGTCGGGTTGTTCTATTTCTATATCAATATGAGAAGGTCCTTCGCGTATATCGTCAGTAGTCGATGATTTATTGTATGGAATCAATCGACATTTATGACAAAGAACATCTCCAACTTTAAGTAGTTTCATTTGAGGAACGTTGTATTTACGCACGTCATCTTCGGTTAGCAATATTTTCTTTCGTTTTCCAGTCTTCCGCAATATAAAGCCACAATTATTACATTTTCCAGACATAGTTGATATATTTTTACGTCACTGCTTTATTCACAGATTAAGAATATATATTTTTAAACGTAAACACTGTATCTCTGAATAAGGAATTTGTGAAACTAAGCAAATAGGAACCGTGAGAGCGTACCACGACTATGGGCTAATCATATCAAGTAGGAACATGCACACTAGAAGCAAACTAATATCAAAAAAATATAACTCGCTTGGAGTAATTTCTTGGTCTGTCACAGCTTAAGGCATTTACATAGTCAGTCGGTATCGGTCACCGAGTGCACGATGATTGTAATCAAGTCCTAAGCGTATGTGTAAAAAACTGTAGCTAGCAGTGTGTCCAGAGTGTGTCAGATATCGCTTAGGTGATTCAGTCGTCCGCACCATTTGTAATACATGAATACGTAGCCTAGAATACAAACATATTACACCAGACATTATGTGTACGTACCGTTATCGAGTGTGTATGTATGTCAATTTGCCCGTCAATTATAAAATGCCACCCTCTTTTCACAAATTTTACAAAAATGCCGCCCTTAAAATTTGCCACCCCGGGCAAATGCCCGGGTTGCCCACCCTGAAGCGGGCTCTGCTACCCTGTGTTACCCAAGTAACATAAGAATACTAACGATATTACAGATATTAAAATCGGTTCAGACGTTTGGAATTTATGATGGAATAAAGAAATTCACACCGATACAGAACCCTAAAAACTCCTTTTTTGAGGCAGTTGTGTAAAATGACTCAATTGCATTTTGACATAAAAGCAACCAATATTTTGAGAACAGAGTCCGAACATTTTGTAAGATTTGTAGGACAATAATTTATTGAAAAACTGATAATTAAATTTCGTTAATTGTTACCGAATACAAAAACTATTAAATTTAAAATTATCTTGAAAATAAAGAAATATTCCCATAGATTTTACTTGCATTGAACAATAACAATAAACCAACCCAACACACTGCTTATTATTTTTATTATTTACGAACAGCATTTAAAATAATTATTTAGAATTTTATTAAAAATGAACTCATGGACAAATTGCCTATGAAATGGAAAATTAATACTACAATTAGGAGGATTTTTAATTTATTAAATAACAATAAGTTAACAGAATCACCAAGTTTAATTTATAAATTTATTCCAATTGTTTTATTACAAAAGAAAATATTTACATATTTTCCACTTTTAGCACAATATAGCCACAATATAATCAAAATCCACAATGACCACAATATACACTGTCTGCAAAAAAAATTGCACCATCTAGAAATTTGTGATAAACAGCAATTATAACTACTGAAATTAGCTTCAAGTGGTACATGAATAAAAATTAAACACGACTTAAGTTATGCGGAAGTTATTTATTATTATACATCAGTAGTAAGTACAACTACTACGTTTTCTTACACACTCACTTACACGATCTGATAATGAATTAATTAGGCTTGAAATTGTTACTTGTGGGATTTCTTCCCATGCTCTCTTTACCTGTTGCCATAGCTCTTCAGCATTCGTGGCTCGAGCTGGATTGTATATCAGTCGACCTCCGACCATGTCCCATACGTGTTTGATGGGTGAAAGATCCGGTGATCGTGTAGGCCATGGGAGAAGTTGCACATTGTTTTCGGCTAAGAAATGCTTGGTCTGACGTGCTGTATGCGGTTGAGCATTATCTTGATGGAATACACTACTCTCAACACTCCGCAAAAAGGGTAGCGCAACGGATTCCAGTACATTGTCTACGTAACTTGCTGCAGTGAGGGCACCACGAATCCGCACTAGAGGTGACTTAGAAAAACCATAATGCCAATCGTCGGCGCCGTATGTCGTCGTAGAATATAAGACTCTTCAGCTCTTTCGCCGACCCGTCTACGTACGTGAATTCTTCCATCGTGGCTCCATAAACAGAATCGAAACTCATCACTAAAGACGATATGTTTCCATTAATCTTGCCACTGTTGCCTTTCTCTACACCACAATAATCTTGCGTGCCTATGCTCCGGTGTCAAAGGCAACCTCAACAATGGTCAATACCTACGGAACCCCATACTTATCATACATTTACATACTAAACGTAATGAGGTTCTACGACCCATGGTAGTCCACCATTCCTGCGCTACAACAGTCGCTGACTCAAACCGGTGTCGCACAATGAGTCTTTTTAATATAAAATTTTCGCGAGAGGTGGTTATCCGGGGTGCACCAGAGCCTCGTCTTCGCTCTTCAGTACGTTCCGCGACCCATCTATTCCAACATCGGATCACAGTAGAGTGATTGCGATTTACTCTTAGCGCGATTTCCCGAAACGAAACACTAGCTTCATGTAAGCCAACAATACGTCCTCGTTCAAAGGCCGTTAACTAATTATAAGGTTGTTGGTGACGTACACGAGGCATCTTATGTGTTAAAAAAACAGAAACTAACTGGCCTCTGCTGACAATAATTTACTTTCACACCCTAACAAGTGCGTTTATAGTAGTTCAGTAGTCACCTGAAATTGTACTTAAACAACATCTGGAACCCACACTGTTCAACCAATAGACCTCATATTGTAATGATTTATTATTTTCATTCATACAAATATTTCCAAGAAGTTTTGTTAAAAAATTCAAATGTTTTTTGCAATTCTAAATGCAGACAGTGTTTTTGCATGTTATTTATTTTGCGAATGAGCTGAAGTATACAGGTGTACCTAATAAAACTGCCAACATTAGAATCTCGTAAAGAGTGAGAGTCTCTATTATTAAATTAGATGAATTATGTAGAACCACTAGACGCTTTGAATGCTACATCTAAACTTCCCAAACTGCATTTAGTGTAAGAGCTATGGTAAAAAAAAATCTAAATTTATTTTTCTTTTAGTAACTTCTTACTGGTAATAAATATATAGCACGCTCCCATTGAACAATTTCGGCGCACACAAGATGTGAATAATGGAACCCCTTCGTGTTTTAAAACAAATATGTTTGAATGTGTTAGTGTCTAAGTAATAGTTTGTAACAGTAAAACATACAAATATATAAATCAGAAACATTGACGCCGGTGATCTTTGACTTTCTCATTTAGCAATTTGGTCCCAGTGGATTGCGTAATGCGAGTTTCCTATGTATGTTATTTTTATCTGCACATTCTTATAGCACTTTTTTCACGTGGAATTTAAATATTTTGTTAGAATTTTTCTGTAATATAACTCCAAACTTTTGTTTTTTTTTTTATGGAATGGAAAGTAGATTCTGGCACAGTTAAATAGCATTTTTTTTCTCCCCTTCCTATCGATATATTAGATGTTATACATACCTTGAAAAATTTCTGTTCTAACAAGGAACGTCATGGAGGCGTACCCCTCCCATTTTGTTTATTCTTTGATATAGAACATTGAAAAATAAGGGACACGTAAAACGGTTTGAAGGTGAAAGTGAAACTGCCCTTCAAAAATTGGGATAAAATTGTAATTTTAGAAATATTTCGAAAATGGTAAGAGACAGAGCAAAAGTTTAAATTGGCGATATTGTTCTTGTTTTAATTACATAAACAGGGGTGGTTGCGGGTTAAAATTTAGGGGTTATTTTTGCGAAAAGAGAGTAAAAAATACATTTAAACTTTGTTTGTAGATTTCAAATCTACGCAAAAAAATCTAACTGAACTGTTTTTACTCAATTCCCTAAAATTAGTAACGAAAAAATTCGTATAGTTAGTAGGAGAAGAGTGTTGCCCAAAAATTTATTTCGATACGATCAAGTGAAGGGTCACTACAATTGAAAGGAGAGGGCAACCCATTACAGTTTGTGCAGCAACATATCAGGATAAAGATCTGTTTCACTTTCTGATAGAATGCCCAGCTTATAAAGAGATACGTGAAAAATATACCAATAAATATATATCCACAAACATTTGTAGAGAAAATTATGGTTCCATTTCATTAAATACTAGCTGTTACCCGCGGCTTCACAAGCGTGAATTTCGTAATTTAATAAAGGCAATCCCTTTTCGGTAGTATGCTAAAATATTTTACCTCCATTTTCTTATTATAAGCTGAAATAATAGGCTTTATTTATTGATAAGCTTACTCATCAATCCTCTTTATTTTTAATTTCCCCCTTTGGCTAGTTATCTAGGAACAATTGACAATTTTCCAAAACTTATTGGTCATTTCTTCAAGCATATAACCTAAACTAAAAATCTAAAGTAGGCCTATTAAGAAGGTGTCAACGAATTTGGTATAGAAAGTATGAAATAAAAAAGTATGTTGATTTAAAATACTCGAATATTATATATTTTTAAAATATATATATATATTAGGGTGGTCCTACCTGACACTGAGAATTTTTTTTATTTCATTTCGTATGGTCTGACCACCTAAAATTGTTCTACGACTCGAAAATGTAATGTGTGTAAAATTTCAGCAGTTTTAATCAACATTTAATGGTAGCTCAATAGAGTCGAAGTTTTACATAAAATGTCATTTTTACAATAAAACATCAATGAACATGTATAAGTGCTCAAAATACTTTTATTAGTTATTTAGAAAAAATCAGACGCAAATTCTTATACATAATAATAAAGTATTTCCCCTTAAGGATCCACAAAAAAAGGAAACTATTATTATTTAATATTATGTATATTCCAGTCCACAGTACAGCTCAATATAATGATTTAACAAATTCCTTATGACTAATTGCCAAAATTAGAGATCAGTTTAACTTTTGTAATGTCTATTTAAAAAAAATTATTTTAAAGTTGTTTTTTACCTATGTTTTTCCACCACTTCTAATACATATTGTCTTTCAGGGTTGTCATTAACAACCCTCAAATGTTAAGTATCACCTCTGCTTGCTTGTAGTCACTTCTATGATGCCATTCTTCTCGGTCAAATTCTAAATACACTCTTGGAATAATGGAATATTAAGACGATGAAAGAAATTGATCGTATTTTTTGTCACAAAATCTTCTATCTGCATCTCACTTGAACTCTTGCTACTTAACGCTTAAGAGGTTCGTCAACCCCGTCCTTTTCATTAATGAATTGAATCATAGCTTTTTTGAAGTTATGGACACATTTTCGTCGAAAAAGGCCAGACCCACAAGATCTCACTTAAATACCATAGGTGCCCTTCGAATTTCTTGTTGGCAATTTTAGAAAGTCCAAAATTTATCTTTCTATAAGTACTAAGCTGTTAAAGTAGCCTGAGATCATGAAAGGAGCTGAAATAGTAAGAGGGGCTGTAAACCAAGCTCTCAGATAAATATGAACAAGAAAATGCAAACGTCACTCAATCCGTTTTCTTCTTTCTTACAATTAGTGAGTTTCAATTGGCTAGATTCACATTTTTAAAGGATACAATACCTTGGCCATCCGTCTAGCTTGATGATTAGCTCCAAGAGACATAAAGTGCGATGGAAGTCCTCCCAAGTATATAATCGCAAACTCTAAGAATTCTCTGTAGTCATCTCAAATTTGAAAAGTTATTGATGACGGTAAGACTTACAAGGAAGTGCAAGAAATACTTGGATGTTCGGCGAAAATGATATCAAATGTCTTAAAATATAAAGAAAAACGAGAAACCCGAGGCCGCAAACGTATTTTATCTTCCAGATCAGTCAAACAGCTTGTTAGATATTCGAGAATGCATCCCATGGCAACGGCAACCCAGATAAAAGATGAATTAAATCTACCAGCAAGTGTTATAACAATAAGAAGAATATTAAAAGAACACAATTTGAGTGCTCGCAGTCCTCGAAAAGTACCACTCTTAAAAAAAAATCATTTCTATATCTTATCTTACTATTTGTGATTTGAGGTATAATATTTTATATATTATATTTATTGTAAAGGTTTTGTACTCTAGCAAAACATTTTTTTTGGTGTGTCTACAATAATTTCGTATGTTCGAAATAATATTTCGTACTTCGTATTTTATTTAATTTAATTTCGTTAACTCGCGGAGGGATTTTTAATATTTCTCGTGTGTCCACATTACTTGTCCCTTTCGAGTATATTTGGTGTGTCCACAATATTTTGGTGTGTCCACATTATTTTGGTGTGTCCACAATATTTTGTTGTGTCCATAACATTTTTTTTGTCCGAAATAATTTCGCGTGTCCCATATTTTATTGATATAAGTTATACATTTCAACTTAGTGCGGTTAAATCGCAATTTGTTAGTTTATAATTATTTATTCTTGTTTATATTTATTTAATCATTATTTAATATGGCAGAAAATAATTTTGTGGGTCTGTGTCCATTGACGAATTATCTTTCGAGATAATGCCTCGTGGTGTCACCCACATACCTCGTATGTCTATTCGTCAGGCTTTATTAAAACTTCAGGAATTAGTTATAAAAATAGTATATAAATAGTTATAAAATTATAGATTTAGTAAATAAATTGTAAATTTTAGTGCACTAATATTTTTATTTTGCCATACACATCATCATAATTATGCGGTGTTTTTATGTAAAAAAGTTTATATAAACTTAGCTCAGCAGTTAATACAAAAGCCTAAACTGGTTTTGTTAGAAGAACAGTAATTGGAAATTATTTTTTATCTCGAAAACGGCTACATGAGCGACAAAATAGTAAGAGGTCATTTTTGTTAACAATTTATGGGACATTTGAAAAAACATTTTTAAATTGGTAAAAATTATGGACGTGCCTTTCTTTTCTTTAAAAATATGTCATCACATGGCCGTACGGACGCCATTGGTTTGAGTGGAAACATTTTGTACACTTCAGAGTATGGGTATTTATCCTGCCGTAGAGTGTCCAAAATTTTGTATTAATATCTCAAAACGTTTTTGAAATATTTAGGAAAATGTTAAAAAAGACGAGAAACTGAACACCCTGTATCTTGGAAACTAAGCGTTTTTGGACTTGGGTTTATATGAACTTTTTTACATAAAAGAACCTCAGCAATTACCTGTTAAAATCTTTCGCACTTATTCACTAACACCCTGTATATATATATATATATATATATATATATATATATATATATATATATGTATATATATATATATATATGTATATATATATATGTGTATATATATATATATATATATATATATATATATATATATATATATATATATATATATACCGTATGAGTTTTTCGGGAGTTGCCATTCGATTTATTCCTAAAATATGCGTCTAATCGAAAAAAAGTTTATACAAAAAATATTCAAAATAGAGGGGGCCATTCAGGAAAAATTATTCCAGACTTCTAGGACTTACGGTTTTTTTGGAATAGAAAAAATTTTTTTTTTCAAATGGAAACATGTTGAGATGTTTCATAAAAATTAGTTTATTACTTCAAATTACCAATTATGCTAAAATTTTCATTATTTTATTTCAAATTTTTGAGAAATTGCATTTTTAAGTTTTGATTTTCAAAACCCGTGGTCAGGTTTGTTTAAACGAACGTAAAAAATACGGTTTGGTTTGTTTCAAATTTAATATTAAATACATTTTATATTAAAATAAATTGTAGTTATTCCTCAAATAGTCAACTTAATATTCAATAAACAGCTCATTAAATTAGAACTGTTTGTAATATTTAGCATTACACCATATTAAGGAAGTCAAAATTTAGTACATGTGAGAATGTCATTATTATTAAAAACTTTTCTGAAACTGAGTTATAGATGGCATATCTGGATAGCACAGCATAAAATTGTAGTAATAAAATATGGAATCTGTATTATCTTAACTTCTTATGGAAATGTATAGATGGCAGCATAGATATGATATTAATGTCACTGATAAATAATTAACAGGCAAGTTGTCAAATAAAAAGTAAGAAACATGTCCAAAAAAGCATTTTCAGCTTGCATATGTCCAAAAAGGAAAAAATATGGTTTTATTCATTTCCATTAGTGTATCGTGTAAGTCAATATATATTTTTTCTTATTTTCAATAATTTTAATGTAGTAAATAATCATTTTCCTAATCTTCTGTTCTTTTGCAGTAAACAATTTTTCAAAATAAACAAAAATTTGCACAGCTCATTTTATCCGATGTCTAAAATTGAATTATTTAGTTCAACTTCCGTCTACTTCAATAGAAAAAACAGTATCAAAGTACCAAAATCTGCTGTTCCGTGGACACTAATAAAAATTAGTTGATCACTGATGATGAAGAGAAAAAACATTCTTATTTGAAACGAAATTTACTCATGTAAATAATGGTTCTATAGTGTACATTTACAGTGTATTGAGCTTCCAAGTATTCAGTCATTTTTATAAAAAAAAAAAAAATATTCTGTATTTTAAAAGACAAAAATGGTTTCTGTAATTCAAACAAATGTTGTAATGAAACAGGTTTTACTAAAAATAATAAAGTTTATTTAAAAAAATAATAAAGTTTTTAATAAAATATTTTATCTGTAATTGACTCTTAACTCTTGCAGAGCGTCGGAAATTTAGTAAATCACTAGCATCACCTGCAGCAGACCTGTCTATTTTGAATATTTGAGTCAATATTTAAGATCTGTTTTAGTTTTTTACACAATCGATAGGTAAGAGCTGCACAAAATGATAGTGAATCTTTCAAAACAGAAGTAGAATAGAAAGAATAAGTTTGTTTTCTTTTTTCTTCGTCAACTCTACTTCTAGGGGAAATTTTGACAGAAGTAGTGGTGAAAATCTTTCACATGAGAGACGCCCCAACGCCTCAGAGACTCCCATAGGTAAATCCAGCCATGGGAAAAGAAAAAGGGGGTTCGGCAAAAAGAAAATGTCAAGGGCCTAAGAGTGGGTTAATGTGAGTGTTGGTGTGAGTGATACAGAAGCATGAATCCGTCCGTAACTTGAAAGCAAAACATCCGTAGATGTACAGATAATACTGTTTGAATATCTTGCTTAAAATGTGCGGGCACCGAAGTGCTTTTATATCTGCATAACCTGGCAAATAATTCATATCATACCGGCCTAAAAAATATTTTTAAAATTAAAAGCAATTAATATTTTTAAATAATGAACCTAAAATTAAAATTACGCAAACGAAGGTAATAATTTTTTTCTAAAATAAATATGCAAAATATAGAACTATGTTTCTACTTGTCAAATGGTCATATTCAAATAAATTCAAATCAGTTAAAAATTTCTGTTTTACCTACCTGGAAACACGAGTTGAATCCACGAGTTATTAACTAGATAGCCATCTATGTAGCATAAATACAATTACTACTTAGCGGCTACAATTATTATCCGTAGTTTATAAGGCTAGTTTAAACTAAGTGCTCTTAAACTCATCTATAGTAGTAGTAATCTATAATATTGGTACTTTTTTATTGTATAAATAATTTTTGGATTTTTTTATATTTTCTTTAGGAAATATTCTATTGAATTTTGTCTCCCGAACTTTGCATCATTCTCCTATCAAACCAAAACACTTAAAAAATATAAAATAATTATATTCCGATTAAATCATCGTTTGTTATAGTAATTAACTCAAATATAATAAATAAAATAAAGTACATGTTTTACTTAATTTGGGGTTGTATCATTTAATTCAGTCAACATTGTAAGTGAGATCGTACTCGGTCCAGTCAATTTCTCAGTATCCTGGTCAGCATTTTCGTGAAAAATACTGTGGATATAAGAAATTTTTCAGTTGTATGAGTTGTAAATATGCTGTATTAGAATAGCGGACCTGTTTTCTTTTTTTTTATAAAACGTTATTTAGCCGATTTTTAAAGAATATTGAAGAATTCTCAGTCTCCTCGCAGCGATGAAACCAACGCGATGCAATACTAAAACAGTTTTGACATTTACATATTAATGAAGTTATTTCTGAAAGAAACCTCTGATAACAAAAATCATTATTAATAGAATGATTGTTTTCCAATTTAAATTCACCTTGCATTTAATGTTTCCTTACCTAATTAAAGAAATACATACATATATTAAACAGTTTTTGCTGAATGTGTCTCTTTTGCGTTTGATCAATTACTTATTTATAGAAACACATGCCTTATAAATTTCAACGTTTTCCAGTTAATTTTCGAACTTGTATAAAACTATACAAATAATTTTTATTAATCCAGTTAAGAGATTATAAGAGCTAAATCACCTTTATATTTGGTTTAAATATTATATATATATATATATATATATATATATATATATATATATATATATATATATATATATATATATATATAACCTTTATATGTAACTTAAACCACAGATATAACCTTTGTATGTAACTTAAATCATGTACGTAAAATAACTAAAAATTTATATTATAGTTTTAATTTCTTTTTGAGTCTAGAAAATTTACTTACTGCTTTAAAATCGTAAAATTTTAGGGAAAAACCGATGAGAATTTTCCTGGGAATATTCCCATTTGGGTAATTATTAGGTATTTGCCCGGGAAAATTCCCAAAACCTGGGTAAAAACGATTACTTACAATTAGCGGTACTATTTTACAAAAGCGTTTTTAATTTTATACACATATACACCGGTCGACACCAAATTACGTGAATATCCGTTCCACGGGGATTCATTTACGTGGATAAAAATCGCGTAAATTGAATCCGTCATTATAAAAGGAAAAATACTGGAAATAAAAGCTACTAACAATTTTACACAATTTTATAATACAGATTGATAACGAATATGTCGAAAATTACATACTAAAATTTTAAAAATATCGTTGTTTTCGATATCGATAATTTTCGACAACGAAAAGTAGGTTTTGATAGTCCTAATATGTTCGGAGTACCCATAACTTGCTTCCCTTAAGCCTTCAAAAATTTTGTTATTTTTGAGCTACGACGCACGGTTTAGGAGATATTTACGATTAAAGTTTTCGACAGCGAAAGTTTACGAAAAGTAGTTTTTAAAAAAATTGTTCTGTTACTAATCAGATCAATGGGACTAACAGAGCCTAAATTAACTAGTTATAATCAATTTATGGCAAGTAACGCGGTATCGATAATCTTCGATAATGAAAAGTAGGTTTTGACAGTCGCAATACGTTCGGAATACCCACAACCTGCTTCGCTTAAGCCTTCAAAAATTTCGTTATTTTTAAGCTACGATGTGTCATTTATAAGATATTTACAATCAAAAGTTTACGTTTTCGAAAAATATCGAAAACTAATTGTTTTGGAAATATTCTATTGCTGACCAGATCAATGGGAGTAATGGAGCATAAATTAAGCCATTATAATCAATTTATAATAATTTGTCAGTAAAAGTAATTAAACATATTTAAGGGGGTATTCTAGTGTAGAGGCATCAATTTCGCCCCATTTTTGAAGCGCTGTGCAAAGGAAACAAAAAATATTTTTACTATCCACTTTTTTATCATTTGTTTATTTAGGCTTTATTATTACATACAAAAATTAACAAAAAAAAAATTAAAAATGAAATACTTCTGAGAAGTCCAAAAAACAGAAGGTGTCCTGGCGTGCATGATTCCAACCCTCCTGTTGATCTGAAAAATAAAAAACAGACGGATTCTTAATTATTATAGATGCCGCTATCGTATGAACCTTGGACAAGTTAAAAAAAAATTTTTCACAAAAGGGCGGCTGTTTAAAAAAAAATTTTTTTGCATATTTTTTTAACAATTCCGAATTTTTAAAAAATACTAAATGAAAAGTTATATAGTTTTGGGAAAGGTCCACACGATAAAGGGATGTATAAAGAACACCCTCTCCAAATTTGAAGTAAATCGGTCCATTAGAACTTGAAATATCCTTACCGCCAGCTCGAAAAAAGTAGTTTCTAGAAAAACTTGTTCGAAGTTTTAAGACAAGTTTTCGACAATTTTACTTATAGAATGGTACAGAATACTTACATATTTTTAATCGGCGATTCCTGCTCCATATAAGAAACCTTCCTCTACTTCAAAATGCTCATTCTTCGATGTTCTCTGGTGAAGACGAGCAGTTCTACCCTCCCTTGACGCCTCTGAAGTCCGGAGTTCCGAGCGTTCGATACGCGCTTCGTCCCGTCTTGCTGCAAAAACGTTAGCTTTTGGGCCAATCGTGATTCCCATAACATCTAAGATTTTTAATATGGGTATAAAACCTTCATTAAAAATACTAACTGCGAAGAAAGTGGCAATTTCAATTGTCTTCGGTCCAACGTGGATGTGCTTCGGAGCAAAAAAAGTCCATATTAACGCGTTCAAAGATTCGTTATTATTTTGGGTTTTAGAACTCAAACATCGTTCCAATAAAGTATCAGCTGATAAATTTTCATAAATTGGTTTTATTACTTATGAAACATTGTCATTTAGAGGAGGATTTTTGTGGTCAAATTCGTCAATAGTGCCGTCTTCCATTGCCTTCTGATACTTGCACCAACTAGATGAACAATTCATGTGTTGAGGATTTTCGTTAGCTGAAATTTTATGAAAGTAGGTTGCCCACACATCTCTCTTCATGACTTTAACAGAATCTGGATTTCGACGAATTCGTATGGTTTCGACGAAACCATAATATAAAGACAATTCATTAATTAGCTTACAGTGCGTCTCCACTAGACATATATTATGTTAAAACTGACATAAAAATGTCTTGTGGAGACGCTAAATGTTATAACATATTTTATGTCATGACATGCATGTCTTGACATATGTTATAACATCAGCTTGGACATATTTTCAGACATAAATTTGACGTTTAAGATTTTCAAGATGGCGAATCGATGAATTAACTCAACACTTGGGAGATTTTTATGATTTTTATTTTTAGTTCTGTTTGTTTGTTTCTTTTTCTGAATTTTGTATTTGTTGTAAACATAGAATTAATGTTACAGCTTTGAAAATCTTTCTACACAAATAATAATAGGATTTACTGTTTTTAGAAATTAAATATGTCAAGACATAAGAAGTTCCCACTACTGATTATATTTTAAGACATAAAATATGTTAGCACATATGTCTTGACATCAATTATGTCTAGTGGAGACCCCGTGTTATCAGTGAGTTTACCAGCACCTTTGCCACCAATACCTTTATTCTCTTTTTAGGGCCCGAAGGGACCCTATTAATTTACTTGTGTGACCAAAGGAATATTATTAGCATTATTATTATTAATGTGTGAAATACCAATGACGGCGAAATGATGTGGGGTCGAAAAGCCGAAAAATAATAGCCAAAAAAGAAAACTATTAATGGAATTTATTATCTCAGATCGACATTTTATAGTTCAGATTGTCATATTAACGGCTAATTTTAATATTTCAATCTAAAAATACTGAAAAATAAGCTGATAATAATCAACACCCCAGTAAAAAAAAATTTCCACGCTCTTTATGATATTATATATATGTATCTTTTATTTCTTTTTATATAAATCCGTTGTATATATTTGCTACTTGCTTGCACGGTACATACGTAAACAACGCTTTAGCTTATACCAACATGACAAATATGAAATAAGAAATAGTACAACCGTTTTCCATTTATAAAACACAAACAACATTGTGAATTTATTTTTTCACATTAAACTATTTTTTTTTAAAACTAACGTTTTAATTGCTTTTAAATGCAATTAAAAGGTTAGTTTTGCATAAAATTTAAAAAATTAGTTTTTTGTGAAGAAACAAATACATTGTGTTACACAGTGTTGTTTGTGTTTCCTTAATGGAACGTGGCCATTATATATCTTATGTATCTAACCATTTTGATGTATAATTAAATGTCAAAATGAAGTGACACTGCAGTTGTATATATAAATATAAATTATTGCTGTATAATATTTTTAAGGTAAGATAAATTTACTCTGATATTAATGTATTTTAAGATTTAAATGTTTTTGCTTTTTTACAGAATATGTACTTAGACAACTGTGTCTGGCACAACGGAATGGTATAAGAATGGTTTAATCCTGACGACCCAGATGGATATTCACACATATTACTATCACGATTTACATAAATAACAATTTTATTTAAGTTGAGAGAAATGGATGATAGATCAATGATGTTTTGGGAGCGATTTACTTCAATAAAGTTATCGATCCTGTTATTTTAAAAGGACGACAGGATTCGAAAAAATACGCAGGCACTCTTTTTCAACAAGAAGTAGAAATAAATGAGGTTTTACAGGGCGGAGAGTGGATATTTTAGACAGCAGGATAATGTCTGAATTCACAATTCTACGTGTGTACAGGAATTGTTTAAACAAAGAAACTGATCTGTTTTACACGATCAGCCAGATCACCTGATATCAACATCATCGAAAATGTATCGAACTATTCGTCCCGTAAAGTATACGACGGCGGGAAACAATATAATTTCAAAAAAAATTGAAAGAAAATATTAGACGTAACTGATGCCAAATACCACTGGAATATGCAAGGAATTTATATGAGAATATTCCAACAAAAATTTCACAAATAGTGGAAAATAAAGGAGCCTTAACCAGTCAATAATTATTAAAATTATACTTAATTTTTGAAAAGTGAGGCTATATTATTATGGGACAAAAAATTATATTAATTTTATATGTTTTTGATATAACTTTTGTGATTTGTTTGTGCGTTTATTTTATTAAAACAAATACTGCATATTTTTATTTACACAATAAAATATTTTCGAAATATACGACTAACGTATTATTGGCTAACCTGTTTCTCTAAAATATTGTAAGTGAAATATAAAAATTCTTAGTGAGGCTATATTATGAGACGGACTGTATAAATGAAACAATAAAAAGATATTTCGTCAACTCATTTATTGAACGGAACAACGAATAACATTGTTCAAATTATCGTGAATTTAAAACTGAAAATACTACTACGAATGTTTATATAAATAAATGTCAAAACTAGGGATGAGCATCGATGATCGATGTTTTCAAAACATCGATGTTTTGTTATGGATGTTTGATGTTTTTGACATCGATGGCAAGTCGTCGAT
Source organism: Brachynemurus nebulosus (assembly GCA_035578155.1). Classification (NCBI taxonomy): domain Eukaryota; kingdom Metazoa; phylum Arthropoda; class Insecta; order Neuroptera; family Myrmeleontidae; genus Brachynemurus; species Brachynemurus nebulosus. The sequence goes on from JAPWDM010000002.1 coordinate 1,574,401, forward strand.
GTTTTTCGTACATTGATAGTAAATCGTCGATGTTTTTATATAATATACTGTTGGTAATATGAACTTTAATAGAAAGAACGAAAATATAACATTGCGAGCTGTAACAACGATAAAAACACTCATTTTTATTCTTATTCCCAATTTACAGTTGAAAATAGTTTATAGTAGTTTTTTTCTGTATTTGTACTTTGAAGATTGATGTTTAAATACTACAAAACATCCATGTTTGCGACCGCAAAACATCGATGTTTCGAGATCGATGTTTTTGATATATCGATGGCTTACAGTCGATGGTAAACATCGATGTTTTCTTATCGATGCTCATCCCTAGTCAAAACTGACAGAGGCATAAATCGATATTGAACTGTCAAAATTTGAGTTCTATACGGGTAATACTAGATTGCTCGTGCTCGCTCATAGAGTTACAAATGTAAATATAAATATAGTCTAGACCCCAGAGTACAGAGGTATAGCAACTATCTCTTTTCTGTAATCACGAGTGTGTACTTCTGTGCTCATTAGGCTTCTTAGTTGTCAGTTTGTCAGTAGCAGTCGATGATTGTAGATCAACCACATGATAATGGACTTGATTGTTACATCCCCTAGTACATGCGTGTGGTGTCATAGCTATGTATGCAATAGCTGAACAACGTGACCGCCCCTACTATCGGCGTTACTCACACAAATACACAAAATCGCACTAATACAATGTAAACCCAGTGCACGTATACAACATATTGTCTATCTCTTACATGTTACACTGGTTCCAGTAGTGTAGGGATAGATATGTTGTCTCTATTACTCTATGGTCTAGACTCTAGAGTATATGAGGTACGCTACGCACACATAATTGACCGTGTTCCATTAGCAAACACAAACGGCACTGTGTAACACAGTGCATTTAGGGGAAAAGAAATGCCAAACAAGTTTTCGTGATTTTTGTACTTTCTTTTTTCACAAAAAAACTAATTTTTTTTAATTTTATTGCGAAACTAACCTTTTATCTGCTTTTAATTAAATTATACGTGTAATTGGGAATCTCAAAAAGCAGATTGAATCTTTTTAAAATCTAGTAACTTTGTCTATGCTGCCCTCTGCAGAAACAAAATAAAAGTTGATGTTCCATTAGTGAAAAAAGTAGACACAATGTAACACAGTGTCACGCACAGTGTAAAATTTTTGCTAATGGAATGCGGTCAATGTTTCAGTATCGTACGGGACACACAATGAATGAAATAAGAAATAAAAAAAATAAGAGATAATGGGTGTTCGCTATCGAGTGACATTGAAGGGAACTTTAACTAAACTGCTCATAGGTATATGTACACCAGAACTTAAAGTGTGACATAGTTCGAATACCCACATGAAATACACACTTATCGAAACACACGTTGGCGACTCGCAAAAATTTATACCTATTATAAAAATGTCATTTAATTAGAATCAGTGTTGGCACTACTTTAATTTATTATTAGTTAACTAAACTTCGTAGTCGATTGATTTACTCGCTATTGAAACGAATATGTTGTAGAACAGTAAAAAATAAGCGACACATATTTTTTATACCTGCGGAAAAACGGTTGGAACGAGTGAAATCGCTCTTTAAAAATTAGGGTGAAAATTGAATTTTTCAAATATGTGAGCCGTTGATTTTGAAAGTGGGGCAAGTCCATATTTTGCTATTGCGAGATATTTAAGGGTTTGCGTTCAATAAATTTAAAAATATTGGTAAGTGTTAATAGACATACTTTTTGTATTTTGTGGTCTTAGATAATGCAAGTTTATGATCCAATAGTGTTTATAATGCTGGCTAAAAAAAAAAGGTTTTATTATAACTAAATGGACTTGCCCCACTTTCAAAATTAATGAATTATTGTAATCGTTAATTTAAAAGGATAATATTTGAGTTTTATCATTTAAAAATAAAAACTTTTCATACGACAGTTCAACTTTAGAAGCACGTACTATGACATTATTACCCCCTGCCAGTGCCTTAGCAGTAGAAATGAGTGTTTGAAAATAAGTATGTACTTTAAAAAAGCGACTCACCCCCTTTGCAGAGTTGCTTAAAATTAATTTTAAAAATTTATTCTAATTGTTTTAAACTATATAATTTGGAAATGCATAGAAACAAGCATTTCTAAATTACACTGTTGATGTTTATGGATATTGGACGTTTGAATTAGGCGCGTTGGGTATAGCAACTATAAAGTAGTTGTTATACTCTATACGCTTGTAACATATTTTATGATTAAAGTTTCTATGTTTGATTTATTTAATATTTCTGAGAATTTTAATTTTATTTAAAATAGAAAAAGAAAGTGACTTTGCAAATCGATTTCTCTTTTCAGGTAACTAAAATTTTATTGTAATTCTCTATCAATTTGTTAATTTATATTGATTTGTTAAATAAAATCTCTTTTCAGAGCAAATTCGATTTTAGTCTACATTTATTGTGAAAAACCATCTTAAAACTATTTCCCTTGAAGAAGTTTTTAATTACTCAAATAGTACGATTATGTCGACACAGTCACCCCGTTAACTACCCCTGGATTTAATATTAGGAAATTGAGTAAAAACAGGTCGATTAGATTTTTTTACGTACACTTGAAATTTGTAAATAAAACTTTATTATATTTTATTTTTTACCTCTTTTCTAAAAATTAACCCCTCAAATTTTAGCCCTATACTACCCCTGTTGATGTAATGTAAACAAATTACATATCAATAGATAGCTTTATAAAAAAGAGCAATCTCGCCAATTTATTTAAGAAATGCTTGTTTCTATTTCTTACCGTTTTCGAGATATTTGAAAAATTAAATTTTCACCCCAATTTTTGAAGGACGATTTCACCCCTTCAAACCGCTTTTCCGCAGATAAAAAAAGCAAGTGTTACTTATTTTTTAGTATTCTACAACATATCTAAGTTTTATCAAAATCAATAGGTCCAGTTTCGGAAATTTTACTTGTAAGATGGACTTGCACCACTATCAAAATAAACATATTTACAATACTGTTAAGAGCTAAAACTTCAATCTTTCAAATATTAGGCTTCTGAATTTTTTTGACTATAAATTGTTGATAGATGAAAAGATCATACTAAGTCTTATCTATAACTACCATTATCTCCATTTTTTTCAAAAATGGACTTGCCCCACTTTCATAATAAACGGCTCATATAACTGAGGGCCCTAACTTAATGCGTGTCAACCACGCACTTGACGATTTTTTTTTGCTTTACGTAACCGTGAACCTATGCGTTTTTGGACATGCTCAACACACTCCTTTTTTTCTATTACCGGGTTATCATTGTAGGGGTTAATATCAAGAATGTCTTTGAAAGTTTTTGAGTCACTATCTCCGATATATCGGATATATTTGGCATTATGCTTCGTTTCCGACCTCCCAAACATTTCAACAACCGCGTCAACCTCCATTTTTCCGGCGCTTCCTTTATGATTTATAGTACAGATTTCTTCATGCTCTTCATACCAATCTCGATAAGCTTGGATGTCATCATTTTTTTTTTGTTTCCATCGATTACACCCTTGACAAAAACTTGATTTTACTATCGTATCAACAGCTTTTTTACTGTACTTGCCGATAAGCGTAGTAACACCAAAGAGAGAATTGAAGCCGCGTTTTTTCCACGTGCCATCGCCGGAAACAGTCAAATGATTAGGATTAGCGTGAAGATCAGACTCAATATTTATCTTCTTCTCTTACGGCTTTTGAAATAATTTGATCGTAAACCGCCGAAGCGGCCGTGTGTAAATTGTCAAGGCAACTATAATATGTACCAATGGTCAAGCCTTAACAAATGTCCATTATACTACAAAATATGTTTATACCTTCTCTTCCAACTCCTAGCAATTTCATAGCTGCTACAATTCTTCGATTTACTTCGAATGCTTTATTTATAAAGGGCGATGATTGAATATATCGTACTTGCTCACACTCACATTGTAAAGCAATTTTAAACCCTAACCCACGAGCAGGTGCACGACTAAATTTTATATCTTTCTTACATGTAGAACACAGGATCAATGTTGAAAGCGTGGTAAAAACAGAAAAAAATTCTAAAATACAATAACCATAATTGTTATTAATTATAACTTCCTCATCCTGCGAATGTTTTAATTTTGCTGCAGATGCACTAGTGAAACTGGTTTCTTCTTCTACAGTAAATTGATTATTGGAAAATTTCCTCTTTTTTGATCTGCATGGCCGTGCAGAAGTAAATTTTGAAGATTTTCTATACATTACACTGTAAATAAATTCACAATTCACAATTTACAAAATAATTTTTACTTGAAAAATTTTAAACACGTGGTCAGAGTTAGCACGTCCACTCAGTACGAATGTTGGCTCAAAAGTAACTTAAAACTAAAAGGAGAATATTCCAACAAAACAAGTTTCTATGTCCTTCAATTAAATATAGATACGCATACCGTGTTTTGTTGACTTGTAGCGGTCGGAATCGATACCACGTCACTAAAACGGTTATAACTCATGAAATAATAGGAATTTTGAAAAATCCTTTTAATGGCATATTCTTGAATGTCTAAACTTTGGAAATATAAAAAAATTTCGATTCTTTCAAAATTCTACACTAGAATACTCCCTTAACTGAAAATATTATGTTACTCTTCTTTTCGTCTTACCTAGCTTGTGTAATTATATAGTAACCTTAGTTTAAAGATTATTTATTTACATTTAACAAATATTCTTTATTAAGCAGTGGTTTTGATAGTTTAAATCCAAAATAATACGCTAAATAGTAAATTAAAATAAATTCCCACTTTTCGGGAATTTTCCCGGGAAAATTCCGGATAGAATCCCATCTCTATTTACTTTTTACATATCAAAGTGAACTATATGTAGTTGCCTATACGTGAAAAGATGGCAGAAGATGTATGTGATGTATCTCATGTACGTTATATACGTGTTTTTTTTAGGTGTCCGTGCTGATTTTTTAAAGTTGTTAATATATTCTGTCCGTTTTTTTTATAGATGTCAACAAATTATAAAACAAAAACATTAATAAATCAAAATTTTTGGGTTATATTTTCTTAAAAACATATTCATTGGATTAAAAAAACTTGGTTTCATGCTTATTAAGAAAAAAAAAGGTGCTTAATTTATTTATTAATTTTTATAAGCTACTTTAATGATACACCTAAAAATAGTGTTCCGTAATGGGGGCTTTTGTCATATACTATATAATTAATATAACTACTGATACATATTATATACTACTAATATAATATATAATATGTATTAAACTGTAGTAAATGACTTCGAATATTTTTTAATAAATAATAAATTCGCAATTTTTTTTTATTTATTTAGTTATTTTTTCTTTAATTTTTTTTAATTTTTTTTTAATTTTTTTTCAATATTTACATATATACACGATATAACTACTAATATATATACAACTAATAAAATATATAATATACATTAAACAAATAATAAATTGTTTAATAATTAAAAATTTAATAATAAAAATAATCAAAATTGTTTAATAATAAAAATTAATAAATTGTTTAATAGTTTAATAAATTGTGCTTAATAATAAAAATCAATATAAGAAATTCTCTTGTGTTAATTTTAGTTTTTTACTCATTTTTTCACTTTCCTGGATGTCTCTTTTTTATAATGGCCATAAAATTTATAATTTTTAATTTTTTGACTAGCCACTTTGAAATAGTGTGAAAAATGTCATCAACTTGAAATAAAACTACTTGCCAAAACTTATGCATGAAAAAAATATCGAGCCGGAATTAAGTCCAGTTTCTTCTTTCATTTGGAGAACCACCCATATACGGGTGTAAAATAAATAAGTTTCATAATTTGCAGGAGAGAAAGGTCTCAGTCTACTAATTAAGTATTGCTAGTTAAATTTTACCGATCAAGTTTCATTTCAGAAATTTTCAATTGTCAAAAACGTGTTAAAAAATGGCCCCTAGAAAAAAACCTTAATCAGGCTCTGATTACCTATCTATTTTTTTCTTTGGTTTTTTGAATGTAAATTTTTTTGTCAACAAAATATTTTTACCTGCTTGTTTACGGAATCTTTTGAAAATAGTTATACAGTAGTGTCCATAAAAATTTGAACATAATTTTTTATGAGACAATTTACGTCATATATCAAATAGATCGATTTCGTCAAATCTCATTAAATTATTTGGAAATTTAACAAACACCTGCAATCGATTTTAGTAATTGAAACATCACTGACTTACATCAACTTTAATCCAATTTTTTAACACATTTAACACATTCAGGGCTGCCTGTAACATTGCCGAAGTTCAGAACAAAATTAAAACTAAACGCCCCTCAAAATGAAGATGGTGTTTAATAATTAACTGAGTTTTTGATTGGTGACATGAAAGTATTTTTTACACTATAAAAATTAGAAGTTAAAAAAAAAAAAACTATTCTGGAATCTTGTAAAAATTTAATAAAATCTTAAGGTAGTTGATCGATAAAACGATTTTTTCAAAGGATTTTAACGAAACTTCTCTAGATATTTATTTTCTCCAATACCAATAATACGAGCCCTTATCGAAAAAAAAATTGACCACCCCAATTTTGAAAAAAATGATTTCAATTGTAATTTTAACACGGGTTCTTATGGGAAAATTCTATTTTTTTAGAATAAAATGAAAACGTGTCAAAGGAATTTGATAAAAATTTAATATGTTATTTAATACAAAGTTACAAACCATATTTAATAAGAAATAAAAATTATTGACCACGCCGATTTTGAAATATAATTTAAAAACATCATTTTACTACGTTTTTACAACGCTTTTTCAACAATTCCTTTAAATTGCTACAACATAAGCGCGCGAAAATACAAAAAAACTTTTGTATTTTTTGCTGAAATAAACTTTTGTACCTGACTATCTCAGAGCAAATACGTTAAGTTGAAGTATTTATGAATTATGACACAACAATTAAATTTTAAAACATTTCTAAAATATACAATTGGTTTATTATTCACGCACATACATATACTTTTAATTTTAATACTTTGATTTATGAAATTTTAAATCGCTAACTTCTTTTCACACATTTAATTCATGCAACAACTTAAAACAGTCCGAGCTTAGACCAGTACATGTATTGTTAAAAATATGCTTCTTTTCAAAACGAAGAATGTACTGTTTTATTACTGATAATAATAATAATACCAATCATACACATGCAACTACAAATACATGTACTTATAAAATAAATAGGTTACTGATGTTTTCCAGAACACATAAATATATCCAGTTGATACTGACACGCCTGACGCGTCATAAAATATTATGATGTTTATGTTTTTTTTTTAAAAATAATTTTCAAAAATTAGGGTTCCGAAGAACTCTGGAAGCTCTTATAATTTTTTGATTGTAACATTTTCAGAAATTCCACGCCTTTGGATGTATGAACACGAAAGGGCATAGCCGGGTAAGATAGGGAAAAAGGCCCTTGACGCAAAATTGATTGTTTTTATAGGAAATAATACTTCTTAGCCCCAGATACATTCCTGCCAAATTTTAACCCTCCGAGGCTAATAGTTTATGAATACACAAACAGATAAAAATTTTCAAAAAAAATCTTTTTTGACGAAATTACTGAGCCGATTTATTTGAGTTTAATATATATTGTGTACCCACCTTAAGCGAAGTAATGAAAAAAAAATTAACGTTATATCCCTTTATTATACTAATTTTTTTAAATTTTTAAATTTAAGAAAATTTTTTTGGGCACTTAGGCGCTAGCGACACCCACCATTTTTTGTTCAATAATTTGTCTCTTAGTACTCTATAACATATATTTTTATGGAAAAATTTTAGTTGGTAGAACATAGTAATATTTCAATACAAATGCATGCCATGTTCGGTACTACATATATTACTTATGTATAAAAAGGACCATAAAGTAAAGCATCTGCCTTATTTCTAAAACACAGTAGAACTCTAAGCAGTGCAATAAAATGTTCTCTTCCCCCCTGACTTGCAGTTCTTGGAGTTCCTGTGACGGTCTAAAAAAATATATATTTTGAGCTGTTATAAAAAATATGTTTTAACTTGCTAAAAAATAATTTTCAAGGTTAATTTTACCATGAATCTGAATATTTGAATGAAATCAATAAAATTATCTCAGCATATTTACTAATTAAAATTGTATCTAACTCAACAAAAATTATAAGTTTTAGAAACTTTATTCAAATAAAGATACTAATAATAACAATAATACGTCTTAAATGTTATATTGCTTTAATAATAATAAACATTAACTTAATAAAATGGAACAAAAAACTTCAACAATGTATAGTAATAACAACAATCCGGCTAAAACCTGTTGTAGTTATTACATGTACATATAACTAACTTGAAGAAAGTAGTGTACAATTGTACGAAAATATGTAGCTTGTCCCTCTCACTTGATGTTTTTGTTGCACTTCTTAAGGAGGTGCAGACAGTGGATTTTTTCTGTAATAAAATTACATACGTTCATAACTACGACAAACAAGCTTAGACAAACGTCTAGCTTTATCTGCCGTCTGTCTTATTTTGTTAACACGATGATGGGTCATGGGGAATTATAACGAAATGACCAACTGGTATACTATTTTGATAGCTAATCAACTTTGTATGAAATTGTTGACATCGTAAGACGTGGTGTATGAGCTAACAAAGTTTCACTTGACGTCTTACAAAGGAAAAAACTCTAACAAAAGAGAAATCAATGTCTATTTTGTTTTATTGATAAAAAAAGACAAACGGCAGATAGTGTTGGACTTTTGTAAATTTAAACTAGTTTATCGTAGTTATGAACGTATGTAATTATATTATTTTAGAAATAGGGTAGATATTTTACCTTATAGTCCTTTTTATACATAAGTAATATATGTAATACCGAACATGGCATGCATTTGTATTGAAATATTACTATGTTCTACCAACTAAAATTTTTCCATAAAAATTATATGTTATAGAGTACTAAGAGACAAATTATTGAACAAAAAAATGGTGGGTGTCGCTAACGCTTAAGTGCCAAAAAAAAATTTTCTTGAATTTAAAAATTTAAAAAAATTAGTATAATAAAGGGATATAACGTTAATTTTTTTTTTCGTTACTTCGTCTAAGGTGGGTACACAATATATATTAAACTCAAATAAATCGGTTCAGTAATTTCGTCAAAAAAATTTTTTTTTGAAAATTTTTGTCTGTTTGTGTATTCATGAACTATTAGCCTCGGAGGGTTGAAATTTGGCAGGAATGTATCTGGAGCTAAGAAGTATTATTTCCTATAAAAACAATCAATTTTGCGTCAAGGGCCGTTTTCCCTATCTTACCCGACTATGCCCTTTTGCAAATATAATACATGCTACAGATGGCTATTTCAGTTAACCGTCAGTAAAACAATTTCTTTCTTAATTTCTTATGGTACCGATCTCCCGTATTTGAAGCTGGGCATAAACACTTTTAGTACACTCAGTAAGTGAAATTTTACGTCAAAGTATATTCTGATATTAGATAACATTTCGAAAAATTCAAATCAAAATTATTAAGAGAAATGCTGAGAAATTTTTCTCGTAAGTTCCTTCAAAAATAATTATATGTATCCTGTTTGCAGCATATCATTAGAAAAATCTTTTAAAATCAAGTTAAGGTTCTTTTAACAACTTTTAATCTTTATACCTCGTTTCAGAAATATTGTATTTCAAAGTCCATGTGGTTTGTAAGGAATCCAATTACCACTTAATTGACCCTTAAGTAACACAAGTACAAATATATTTAATTTTCACAGTAAACCGTAAAAAAATATGCCATGCGATGTATTTTATCCCCAAATACAAAAACACAAATAACTTAGGAACTCGACTTAATGTATTAGAGATGGCTAGTGAGTGAGTGATTCAATTCACTGAGTTGAATCACTCAACTGACTGACTGAATTGAATCAGTCAAAAAGAATTGAATCGACTCTTTCAACTCGTGAGTGATCATTGAATCGACTCACCACAGTGAGTGGATTCAAAAGATTCGACACACTAAAAAGAGTGATTATTCCCATAACTATAATGTATGTTAAATACGCACTTGGCCAACTCTTTGATTATCGATCGTTGATGACATGATAATTGTCTGTGAGTAAGAGTATGTACTGTGCAGAGTACATGTCCCCAAGTATATCTGATTATTTATTTAAAAAAAAAAATGTTTTGACGATACTGACACACTGGGAACTGAACACGAATATTTATCAATTTGAATGAATCAATAGATAAGGTAAATGACCCAAAATCAGACAGTGTCCTAAAATCAAACGTTTATATTATTTTAAAGAATTTAAAAAAATTCTGCTTTTAAAACGTTCGTTTTGTATATCAGAGATACCTATGAACATTAGGTAATACTACCTTTTGTATATTTCGATTTATTTTTAACAAATATTGTACTAAAATTAATGATCAATTAGTTATTTTGCGAAATATACAAAATAGTATTGATTTTTATATTAGCAGAACTTGGAAAAGTACATTATCAACTAATATGTATGTGTAATAAATAAAGCAATTTTTCAATAAATTATACTTAAATGCATCTTTATCAATTTTTTTTTCTTTTTATTTGAGCTAAAACGTTTATAGTCAAAATTATGGACAACTGTTGAATTTAAAAACACGAAAATAAGTTCACAAAGGTATTGAATTTAGAGCTAAGTTCTTATGGTAAATGTCGAAATTATGTGCCATTGCAGTAGTAAAAAAATTCTTATTTTTTGTATTTTATCTTTCTATTTTTCTTAAGTGATAATGTATCTAAAGTAAAAATTTTGGTCTGGCTGTTGACAAAGGACTTTGAGCCTTTCCAACGAATTTTAAATTATTCTAGGAAAATATATTTTTTTACTTCCTTAAAGTGTCGGAATATGGGGACATTTACCTTACTGTATATTTATATGGTATCTCTTATTTACTCGGCAATTCCCAGTGTCACCTGTAGGTGACAGACATTTTTAATTGTAAACTGTATTAATTTGTTTGTTTAACTTATAGTATAGAGTTGTCACAAGAAAGAAATATAAAGTTATCTATTAGCCTTCTTATGGTGGTAACAGAACGTAAAGATTTAATTATCTTATCGTTGAAAAAAATTAAAAACATCTGTCACCTCCAAATAACTCTGGGAATTGTCGAGTTAAATGTATTTATGTAGTATTTTATTATTATTAGTACTCTTATTTTGATATGTGTCGCAGGTACATAAATTATTATTTAAATGTGTACTGTTTTGTTTCAGCTTGTTGGTATAATAGAACAAATTTGGTAAAAGAATTTTACAATAATGATAATTAATGCCGAAGTTTGGAATTCTCTGTTACAGTTTTCCGCTCAAGTTACTCAGTTATGAATAAAAATTCACTTTTTAATCTGTGTTGGGTACGAACAATTAACAAAAATGTTTTATGTACGAACAATTAACAAAAATGTTTTATGGAAAGTTTTTATTATGATTTGTTTAAAAATTCAAAGTGTAATTTTTAATGTAATTTGTAATTAAATTAATACTTGTAATTAAAGTAATGCAACTAAATATTTGTAATTAAAGAAATGCAACAATGTTTTATACTAATACCAGAGTTACGGTTCTTGCAATATTCATAACGTCCTGTGAAATAGAAACCTACAAAAATATTTCAAACATATTTTAACCAAAATTTATGAAAAACAGTGTTCGGTTTTTTTTTTTTACTATACAGTACATGTCAATTCAAAAGTCAGCAGATGTTTACATATTGTCGTAAAATAAACAAAAAAATTAATTTTTATTTTTAAAAATTTTTATTATACAGGGTGCGAATAATTTTAGTTTGGTCAGAGGCGTACTCAGAGAAATTTATATTAAACGATGAACTGGCTGGGATGCGATTTTCTCAGATAGCGAATTCCGAAAAAATTTTTATGTCTTCGGCAATTTTACACCGAGATAAACCATCTCTCAAAAGGATGAAACTTATTTACTTTACACCCTATATATATATATATATATATATATATATATATATATATATATATATATATATAGGGTGTAAAGTAAATAAGAATATAGTAAATAAGAAATATATATATATATATATATATATATATATATATATAGGGTGTAAAATAGGTGTAAAGTAAATAAGAATATATATATATATATAGGGTGTAAAATAAAAATATACATATATATATATATATATATATATATATATATATATATATATATATATTCAACGAATATTATTTTCGATTTCTAGGGACTTCCGAACAAATTTCTGCCACGGTCCCGGGCTCAGGTCGCGTGATGAGAATGGCTGTAATAGCTGAATTCCATTCTGGAAATTCGCTAAAAGGTTAAGTAGGTAGTTTACAAACGCTAGTGGTTAGTTGATATGGGCTAACTTAACCAATGTGTAAACCAAAATTGGTGATTTTGTCCGGCGTGTCCATATCTAACGAAAATTTAGGCATTAATCTGCCTAACTATTATAAATATGGACAAAAATGGAAATTTTTAGCAACTTCTAGCAGTGACAAGAAACAAAAAAGGGCTTCGTCAGGACGTAAAACACACCTTCAATTTTCATATCTGAAAATTTCATTTCTTAATTTTCAACAGTTTATGCGGTAGAATGGAAGGAAACAAGTAGTGACTGACCGAACCTTCGGTTTCGGTTTCGGCCAAAAAATTTAGTTTCGGTCATAATTTCGGTTTCGGCCAAAAATCAACCAAAAATTCGGCCACACCGAAACTCAGTGTTCGTGAATTGTTGCGCTTCGTTCGAGCGAGTTGGTGTCTCGTACATACACCAAATTTCAGCATCTACAATTGAAATTTTAACATGTCTAAATAAGTTTCGGTTTCCGCTGCAAATCCTGTTTCGGTCGAACACTAAAAACAAGACGTATTTTTTGTCTTGCATATTTTCCAGTCAAATAAACTTTTTTGGAATTTTTAAAATTTTTTTACCAGCTTTAGATACAATGTAGAATATTTTAATCAAAAACAAAAAATCTAAAAACAATGAGCGCTATTCATAAAGACAAGTTAAGATAGCTCTAAGATTGAACTTAGCAAAAGTTAACACTAAGACTTAACATTACAATTCATAGACAGATTTTAAAATTGTCCTAGTAAAAACAAGCTTGAAGTTAGCTATAATGATACATTGTGGGGTGTATACAAGCTTTACAATTAATTCACCAATTGAAAGCAATCAGAGAAACGAAAAATGTTTGAACAGTAGTAGCGCGAAATATTTAAATTAATGAAAATTCTATCAGTAAATAATTAAAATTTTTAATATTTTTGCCGTAATTAATAAAATAATACAAAAGTATACATAATTATGCATTTTAATTTAATTTATAACAAATAAAAAATATTAACGAAAAAATCTGTTTATTGGAAATTTAAAATTCTTTCTTGTAAATATTATTTAAACTGTTAGAATATGTCAGTACGTAGTACCTAATTATAGTTGTTAGTTTAAAAATACAGAACTTAAAGATGTAGTCACAAATAAATTTATTTTATAAAATATGTAGTATTATGTGACTATTTTAATATTATTTTTTTAAAATGTGAATTGTCTTTAAAATGTTTGTAAATAGACATAATTGTATTATAATTGTTCTGTGTTTATATCATGAGCATTATGTAATCTGAGTAACTTACGAAGTTACAATAAAATATAAATTATAACATACTAAAATGTTTGTTTATTTATTAAAAATTTTTACAAAAGAAGTATAAAATAGATATAAACTTTGTCAATGATTTAGATTTTTATAATTTTAAACATAAACTGTGGTACTTAAAGGCCTAAAACATTAAATAGGTAATTCCAGTGTGCTTCCGATAATTCTTAACATTTCAGTATGAAAAACAACTAAAAGAAAATGTAATAATAAATTAAGATTAACTAAAGTATAGTAAAATATTATGTTAAACTACCGTTTTGTTTATAAATATTTACATTTAAAAAAATACGTCTCTTACACAAAAAATCTAACTAGAAAGTCAAAATATTCTATCAAAGAAGCACACAGAAGTAAGTAATAATTCCTTAGTTTTTCTGTTTTTGCACATATTTTTTAATTAGTTATCTATAAAATTGTAAGTTTTTCGTCAAATACATGCTGCAAATCGATATTTTCGTCACACATGAAAACTTTTTTGCAAGTGAAAATACTAAGAGGTTGAATTACTTATAAAAGTTAATTTGATTCAATTTTTCTTTTAATTTACTTACATTTAAAATATTTATTACATCAATACTTAATATAAATATTTAGTTACGTATATTTTATATTTTTATTCGAAAAAGTTCTTTCAAATTTGATAAAATGTTCAAATGTCAAAAAATTTCATGTAAATATATATTTAAGATAGACTTAAGTCTGCCATTTGCTTATTTTAAATTTAAGTAAGAGATAAGACCTGAAGTCGTCTATGAATAAGTTAAGTTTTATCTTAGCTAAGATTGATTTTAGATTTATCTTAAATCGTTTATGAATAGCGCACAATGAGTACAATTTTTTAAGATCAACCTAATATTTTCATCAATGCAAACAAAATACTTGACTAACTTGCATTAATATTATATTATATAAGATGAACAACAATTCATCATCATCATAATATTCATGTATGATACCGTGTAATTTTAATTATGTATTAATAATGAAAAGAAAAAAAATTCAATTCATCGGACAATAACTCTTGAGGGCATGTAATAATTATTTTATTAATAATGGTGCGAAACATAATACAACATTAAAATGAGTTTCATGACATAAATATAAACAGAAAACATTATACAACAATAGAACAAAAAGTAGTAGTACAGTACAGTAGGTTCATAGTTGGATAGCAAACGAATGTCTGCCTCAGTAATTAATGAAGGAAATCCCTTGTCTAGACTAGAGAAACGATTCAATAAACTTATACTATAATATTATGGGAGTATAGGTGCCATATACATTTTAATTTACTTATGAAACAGTTTTTTGCAATAAAAGCAAACGGTTTCAATTTACAAAGTGAAGTAATGAAATTGTAAATTGTTTTTTTATTTATATAACAAATTCATTTTAACCGCATGCGAAAAACGAGTATTAAAAATATTGAGGGCTATTTATAAAGACAAGTTAAGATAACTCTGAGTCTGAACTTAGCTAATTAACGCTAAAACTTAACATTACAATTCATTGACAGATTTCAAAATTGTCCTAGTAAAGACAAGCTTGAAGCTAGTTATAATGATATATTGTAAAATGTACACAAGCTTTACAATTAATTCACCAATAATTGAAAGCAAGCAGAAAAACGAAAAATATTTTAATAGTTGTAGCGCGCAATATTTAAATTAATGAAAATTCTATCACTAAATAATTAAAATTTTTAATATTTTTGCTGTAATTAATAAAATAATATAGTCCAATTAATCTATGAAAATTATCAATACATATTGGAATCCATAAAAAATTCAAAAACAAAAAATATGTAACTTCTTCGTACCTAACCTAGGGATGCAAACGATACATCGATGTTTTGAAAACATCGATGTATCGTTCATTAACATCGATGTTTGAACATCGATGTTTTGGTTCTGAAAACATCGAGGTATCGATGCTAAATCGCTATTATGATCGATGTTTTCGTTCACCGCGAAGCAAGTTCAGATATCTACGTTTTTAAATAGCAATATCTCGATTGGTAAAGTAAATATTATGTAATGCGTTTCTAGTTTAGCTCGTTTAACTCAAATATCATAGATGTCACTGTAAACAAACTGCTGGCGTTCGAAACGAAAATTTTGTTAGCGTAACGTTAGCTAATTGAGCTTTTACCGTTACAAACCAGAGGGCTCTGATTTAAAAAATTAATGCACGTTAATTATTTTTCATGTTTTTTCACGGTATAAATACTTAATTTCTGAAGTACAGCCACATTTAAAAATTATGGAATAAAAATAATCAGTCACCATGTTAGAAATTGTTGTTTTAAGACATAATGTATGTGAAATGTTTGTCAAAATTACTTTTTTTAAATTCAGTCCTTTCTAATAGGGTACTTGACTGCAATTAAAAAATGATTCTAAATGCTTTGTTTTTACGTGCTAGCTAATTAATTTTTAATAAATTTTTGAAAATCGTAAAAAGCACTGTTTAATTTTAAATGAATAAATTGGCGCGAAAAACGATTCACCATGGTGACGTATGCGATTTCACATTTTGATGTAAGCAAATATTAATGTGTTCGCACTACTGTAACGTTAGGAAACGTTTTGCAACATAAAATGTATTTTCAATAGATGTTAGTCTTTTTGTTTTGTAACATTTACAATTACTTACATATTGTGTCCAGTGGAAATAATATTTAACACACGTGTAAAAATTATGCATTAAACTATAGTAACTATTTACATCATTTACATGTTCCTTATCTATGATATTTGTCATATTTGCTATAAAATATGACGTCATATTAATGTAACGGCGCGTTTTTACTCATTTAAATGAAGGTTAAGAATTTATCATTTTCAAAATAAAATTTTTAAATGACTAAATAATATTTTTATATTTATGAGTAATACATAAAATTATTTAATATTTAAAACAAATTTTGAATACAGTCAGGTACCCTATTATAAATAAATAATAATAAATATATCTGTTATGTAAAATTTCCTTTGTACTTAATTCTCAACAAATTTCGTACTGCTATGTATGATTCTCAATTTTTTTCTCTATAATACTAGTTTTTGCATATTGTGTTCGATTATTTGGTAAATTAAGCTAAAAATCCCTAAAAAAAAAACATCGATGTTTGCAAACATCGATGTTTTTAAAGCGATGTTTTGACATCGATGTTTTCTTTTTCAAAATATCGATGTATCGACACATCGATATTTTTAAGACCGATGTTTGCATCCCTAAGTCCTAACCATTGATCAATAATAAAAATAAACACAGTTTCATAATAATCATAATGAATTAAATGTATTGCCAAGTATGTGCGCCTATGTAGAAAAGTTACAGATTACAATCATTAATTAAGTGTATTGACTAACATAACATACAGCATAATATCCAGGTACCTCTAGTATACCTTATCCAACAATTTTTGGGATAACTTTTTGGGACGGTATTATTAGTGACTATAAACTTTCAAAAAGTTAAATTATTTTATTGCTTACCACAAATACCACCCAATGTTCACTGCAATTGTATTTAAATTTATTACCTTTTTTACCAGTGACGGTTTCTTTTAACATTTATATGGATAAGGAAGCAACATGCTGCGCACAATAGTGCTGATTATTGCCGTACTTGAAAAGTCATTTCATTTAAATATGGTCAAACTCTACACGCTATGACTTTCGCACCAAATCATACAACTTGAAGTATGTACGCATGCACACATCTTGCATGAATAGCGAATAATTTAATACACACAAAAATAACTTTTTATGAAAATTTGCAAGGGGAGCTAGAACTGGGGATAAGGAAAATTTTTAATATTTTGGATGACGAATGGCGACTTGTAAGTAACCATAAAAAGGTTCAACTCTGACATTCAGGACCGGCGAGATAAATTACCCAAAAATTTTTTTTAAACATTTATCCCTCAAAATTCATTTTCCTAAAAGCTAGGAGGAGGCCTTGGACCCCCTGCCCTCGGGTATGGGCGCCCTTAATGTACTGATTGAATGCTTAAAAATCATTAAAAAGTATTTTTATCAAAGAAAGTTGCTATAGTTAATGTTTAAGTTTCCTACTTTCTCTTGATTTTGCTCCATGTTATGCCTTTTAATGGCCATTTTTTTAAAAATCGGATAAATAAATCGCATAAAAAAGGACCGCATAAAAAAAGGTTCAGCTGTACTCTGGAGGCTCTTCGGTTTTATTGAGTCGTTTCGTTTAATTTTGACAAAAATATAGAATTTTTAGAAAACAATAAAACCAAAACTTATTAAAAAATAAATTTTTAAATTACAAAAATTAATACTATTAAATTTTACTACAACTCGTAAAATTTATTATCATTTTGATCATGTTAAGTAATGGATAACAGTATTTTTTCATTATGTCCTAATAATTAAATTTTAGAACAGACTCGGACAATTAAAATTATAAAATAAAAAAATTACAAATTTTAAATTACGACCTATACCATTATTAATACCGCATACATAAAACAAAGCAAATTTATTTCATTTTAATATGATGTTTAACCACTAATTAAGATTTATTGCAGGCAAAAAGCGTATCTGTTTATATTAGGCTTGTTTAAGCAGCAGTTTTGGATAGTACCAAACTGTCAAGATTATGCGCAAAGCAATTTTAGTATGCGCAAAGCGATCTTAATAATAAAACCCTTTGCGCACAATCCTGATAGTTTAGTACTGTCCAGAACTGCTGCTTAAACAAACCTAATGAATACGAATTCATTCACTTTATTTGAACAAAATCAAAAAAGTGATATAATAGTTAATTAAAAAAATAAAAAAACTCGACTGCGTAAAAAGTAAACTAAAACGGTGAAAACAAGATGAAAGAGAGAAAAGAAAAATGAATAAAAAACTAAAGCAGTCGGAGGCATCATACATTTCTGTTTTATTTAGTACAATATTAATACCTAAAAACGTTCTTCACCGTTTTAGTTTACTTTTTACGCAGTCGGGTGTTTTTTATTTTTTTAATTAACTATTTCATTTAGGTCTTTTTAGTGTTGTTTATTTATTTAGAAGAAAAAATATATAGGTACGCATACGAAATTACAGCGGCTGATAGCCACAATTACCACCGAATTTGACAAAAAAAAAAATTTATAATAGTTTTCTTTGTCCGTGACTTCCTCCGCGTCAACTCGTTGTAGATTGACTAGTTGTACACACTATGTCGTTATTAACTCCACCTACCCAGACGAATTCGTAGAGAAAAGTTAGCTTTCATATAAATTTTCATCCCTTATTTTGCCGCCTTAGGGGATGAATTTTCAAAAAGCTACTCTTCGTGCTCACTTACGTTACTACAGAAATCTCTGTACAAAACACGTTCTCAAATCCAACGATTTTTTATATAATTTTTCATCCCCTATTTTACTCCCCTGAGGACAAATTTTCAAAAGTCCCTTCTTAGTGCTCACCTACGTTATATAAGAAACCCCTGTGTAAAATTTCACATTTCTAGGCTCAACAGTTTCCTATATAAATTTTCATCCCTTATTTTAACCCGTTAGGGGACGAATTTTCAAAAATTCACTATTGGTGTTTGCTAAGTTACTAAAAAAACCTTTGTGCAAAATTTTACGTTAATAAACCTAGCGGTTTTCTGTATAAATTTTCATCCCCTATTTTAATCCCTTAGGAAGCTAAATTCTAAAAATTCACTCTTAGTGCTTGCATGCGTCATTAAAGGAACACTTGTACCAAATTTTATGTTTCTAAACCAAGCGGTTTTCTATATAAATTTTCATCCCCTATTTTACACCCTTAATAAATTTTCACAAAAATTCTCCCTCCCAATACTCATCTATACTTCAACAGATTAATTTTGGCCCACCAAACATGTTTCCTATCTTTGTTACACTATGTTGTATTGGTATTGTACTAATGCAATAAAAAAGGATACATAACAAATAGAGTTGGACTTTGAACGGACAGAATCAATCTGTGAATCTATACATTACTAAAGGACCCCTGTGGCGCTGTGCAGTTTTACCTTTCATAAATTTTTATCCCCTACTTTATACCCTTAGGGGATGAATTTCCAAAAATCTTTTCTTGGAGCTCCCCTACGTTACATAAGGAACTCGTCAGCCCAAGTTCACGTTTCTAGACCCAACATATAAATACATGCTATATAAATTTTTCATCCCCTATTTAGAGGATGAATTTTGAAATTTCATAGACTATAGCAATCCCCAGGTTAAGACGAATCCAGCGACACCTTCTTTACCAAAATCCGTTAAGTCGTTTAAGCTGCAAGCTGGTCCAAAGAAACAGACATAATTAGAGGATACATACAAAACTTTCGAAAAACATTACCCTCCTTCTGATGCAGTCGGATAAAAATACTTCACTCGCTCCACTCTGTACTCCCGTATGTGTTCATCGATATTATCACGTACCGTGTGTATGAATCTATTATCTACCAAAAATCATTATGACGGTAAATGAAAGCACACAATTTAATCTAGAGGTTAATTTCAAAAACCAGCTTGTCCAGTATCTTTAAAAATTAAATATTAACCTAACATTATATTCCTCAATTTGAATTACATAAAGTCTTATACAAACAATGAGCGTTAACAATCGCTTTTTGACTTAATTTGTTTTCAAAAACAAAGTCTGAACAGAATGAAAAAATATTCTGTGCAAAGTATTGAAATTTTCTCAAAGCAATTCAATAATTTGGTAAAAAAAGATTGTATAATAAATTGGATGTAGGAATTGTACAAATTCAATTGTTGTTTAATTCAAAATGTTAACTGATAAAGAAGCTGCGAAATAATAAATCTTTTTTTTACAAATTAACGATTCAAACCAGGATTGCTAACCGTCCACTTTTAGGTTGGACAGTCCGGTGATAACGTGAAGTCCGGTTTGTGACATCTATTCACTAAATACAACATTTCTAAAAATTATAATATAGCCCAAAAATCCAGTTGAATGAACGAAAAAAAATTCCTTTCAAAATTTTTCACTAACAAGAAAATGAGAAAAAAATCAGAATTGTCGATTTTATAAAACAAATACCGTTACAAACGACCGAAAATTTATTAATTTTGGTACATTTTATGGAATTTTAATCACTAAAAATTGTAATACTTTAGGGTAACATACTCAAAACTCTGTGTTACATAGTAAAATTCATAAATTTATTTTTCAATAAATAGTTTAGCGTTGGATTTCAAGATCACGGAGAATTCAAAATAACGACAACGTATTAAAAACTTTCTCATTTTTCTTTTTTTTATTTTTTTGCTCTACGGCCCAAAAAATTTCCCGATAAATACTGATATCCGATCGTCGAAAATCTGAAAATTGGCAAGCCTGATTCAAACTGTTTCAAACCATATATATTATAAGGTGGTTGTACAATTTAATTTTAAAAATTTGACTTGTGAAGAGTTTTACAACTCAATTTTTAAAAAAAATGAGCTTTAAAAACAGACGTCTGCCAATGAAAAATATTAACCCTTTGCGCTTATAAGACATGTACAGCATGACAAGGTGGTTTGTCCATTAACTCTATCATATTTAAAGGTGTTTTGTCTGTTGGATCATAAGACATGTACCACATGACACACTGAATGTTGAACTGTAATGACTGCTCATACTTCACATTACATGAATATTTTATTTAATAACTGCAAACGCATTCATTTATTAGAAAAATTGTAAATAAAATAATACAAAATCACGTTGAATTATCTTTTTAAAATTAAAAACTAATAAAAACAGCATTGAGGACGTATTTAGCGCATTTAGTATTCAACTTTGGGGAAACAAGGTTAGAACGTCAATAGAATCCGTCAAAAAAAGAACGTCGGTCGTTGTCATGTGCTACATGTCTTACCAGCCTATTTACAACTCACTTTTTTTTGCTTGAGTGCAAAGAGTTAATTAGGTACTTTATGTTACAATTAATTTAAAGTTTATTTAGTTCATTAATGTTTTGTGTAATTTTGTTTTTCATTGCAAATTGCAATAGCAGTTACTGCTAACTACTATTGCCATGCAATGGAATATTTCACAATTTTTTAAAAACCATCTTAGTGTGTTTATTACTTCTTACTAAACTCATAATACACATTTTTAAATTATTTTGTACTATATTTTTAATAAAAATCACCGATAAAATTTCAGTTTTTAAAAAGATCGCCAAAACGATACGTTCTGTCTCTTTCAAATCGTATGACGTCATTGGCTCTAAAACATTAAGTAGTAGTAGTAGGTCTAGTAATGAAAATTAATACCTAATGAAAAATTTCTTTCATAGTTACCAAAAAAGTAAACAATTGTTTTCCTAACTATAATACCTACATATTCGAACGAGCTTGTGACGTAAGCTGCTTTTGCTTGATGTTTTTGATCAAGGTTTAGGTTTGCTCATTGTAGGTTTTACCGTGGACTGCAGTATAACCAGGTCCGGACTATTTTTGTTTTTATTATGTCTTAATAATTTTAAAGTGAACAAAAATATTTAAATTACTTTAATGATAATATTAAATACCCGAGTTAAGTTTTCAAAAAAGAGAATAAAAAATGATTAATATGATTTTTTCAATTAAATATGAATAAAATATACGAAGTATATTTATTACAGTTTGTCATAAAAATAGAGAAATATTCAATTTCTCTATGTTTTTAACTCAACTGATCAGGAATAATTTTAGTCAAAAGTTCTTAGAAATGCTACTGTGTCCTTTTTTCCAGATTTTTTGGATCCACAGTTGAAAACTTCGTGGTTCGAGATGTTTTTTAATACCAATATATACACTTTTATGCAAAATTTCGTTTATTAAAGATCACTTTTTCTGTTTCACTCTATTTCACCTTATCGCATCCTTTTTCGGAAATCGAAAATAGTTAACGCCAAAAGAAATTTTAAACTTGACAACGGCTTTTTTTTAATAAAATTAATCAAGGACGTACGTTTGGTATCCTGTATATCTCAAAGAATTGGAAAATACACTGTGTTTTGCATTTTTTTCTTTATCAAAATTATATTTATTTTATACATAATACATATTTTCTTAAGAAAAGGAAAGAAAATTATGTTGTTTCGTTGATAGCAATGGTCGATGCAAAAACTTAAAGTGAACCGGATATACCAGGGCATGACTATAAAAAATATAAGAACAATTTTAAATGCCGGCCCTGAAGTAACAATTTTCCAGAAGGTATTAATAAAATTAGTTAAAATAACTAAATAACTTATCTTTGGTAAAAAACAACTAACAAAATGTGAAAAATTAATAAAAATAATTATACTAAAATGAATATTATATTAAAATAACTAATAATTATTCAGAAATAATACTTTAAAATTAAAAAATGACAGTTAATATACAAATATTGTTGATAATCAATTGACGCTACAAAAACAGCTGATTGCAGTCCAAAAGCCTGCAAAAGCCAATACATGTATAGTATACGGATTGCATCTACCTCATAACATATATATAAACCTTGGTTTTTGATTACGTCGTAAATTTTGTAATTTTATTTAATTAAAATTTTGGCTTGTATCTCTTATCTGGCTTCACATTTCACACTTCAATAAAAAAAAAAAAAATTGACCTTTTTCGAGACCATAATAAATTTTATGACTTTTTTTGGTAAAAATATTTTATCCTTTTAAATTTTCAGTATTTTTAAATTGCGTTAAAAAAAAAGTTTAAGTTCTATATCGGTTTATATGTAACTTAACAAAAATTAATATCTAAATAATATTATAAATGTGAAAGTTTGGATGTTTAGATGTTTAAATTTGTTCGATGTTTAAATTTTATCCCGGTTGCAAGTCCTTGAGGGATACAAAAACAATTATTCAAACACACCCCAAAAAACAAAACTCAATTCGATGAAATTTGGTACACTGACATTATTTATCCATTAATTATCCTAAATAGGATAATCTTATCCCGACTAAAGGTTCCTGTAGGATGACTGAACCGAATTCGATTAAATAAAATATAGAGACACTATTTACTATGAGCACATGTAGTTAGAATTTTAATAACACGTAGAATAGTTTTATCCCGATTTAATGTTCCCAGGGGATGCAAAAGAAATTCCAAAATCATGTCCAAATAATTAAACAGAATTTGATAAAATTTTGTACACAGACATGATTAATCCTGAATTAACGCATAGGCTAATCTTATCCTGATTAAAGGTTCCTGTAGGACGACTGAATCGAATTTGATAAAATTTAATATACAAACGTTATTTACTATGAACACATATATAGTAATAATTTTAGTTCAATCGGGATAGTTTAATCCCGATTGAAGGTTTCCGGGGGAAGAAGGGGAGACACAAGGGGGGGGGGGCTTAATTCAATGCGGGTGAAGCCGCGGGTCAGACTTAGTTATATTATAAAAATGTGTTGAAATGATTATGGAAATTCATAGTGAATGCAATAGCAATAATAATACATAGGATAGTTTTATCCCAATTGAAGGTTCCCGGTGGAAACAAAATCAACTGCTAAATCACATCCAACTAACTAAATCGAAGTCGATGAAATTTATAGTACACACAGAGACACTATTTACCCTGATCTAACACATGGTGTAATCTTATCCCGATTAAATGTTCCTGTGGGATTCAATATTATTTAATTATAATAACAGCAAAAAATCAGAGATCCTTTGATCCTTTGAAAATTTGAAAAACTTGTAGTGCGATTTTAAACCATTTTTGAACAATTTACATAGCCATATTTTCAAAACGGGGGTGGGGCAGAATTTAATTAATAATATTCGATATTTTCGTAATTATATAGTTAATTTAATTCCCAAAGAATGAATGTAGTAATTATTTACTGTCCTATAACTGGATTAAAATTGGATTTTTCCGCTATATTCAAATTCTCAGAAAAATATCACCTGAAACTATACATATATACTTAGTTTTTTGGGATTTGCAATTGTCTGTAATAATTACCTACAGTGTGGACTTGAAAATTTCGGACGTAAAAAAAACATATGAATTGCATTCCGCGGTCACAGGGTACATTTGTCCTCACTGAAAAGGAGAAGCATGATTCCTAACTCAGAAGAATTGTTTTATAATTATATAGAAGCAATAAAACTTTTTTCCACAATAAAATTTCCTCGTCTGTCTGTCTGTTTGTTTGCCCCGTCTGTCTGTCATGTCTTACCGTGTGTCTTGTCTGTATGCCAGTCCTGTCCTATTAACTGGCTGTATGTTCTGTGTCTGTCTGTCCGTTTAGTCTACAGTCTGTCTGTCAGTCATTCCTGTTTGCTTGTTCGTCTGTCTGTATTTTAATTTTATCCTGTCTGTCTGGCTGTCTTTTTTGTCTGCCCGTCAAATCCTGTCTGCCTGTTTATCCTGTCTCTCTTGTATAATAGTCCTGTCTGTCCGTCTACCAGTCCTGTCTGTCTGTTAATCGGTCTTGTCTGTTTGTCAGTCGGTCCCATCTGTCTCTCTACTAGTCCTTTGTCTGTCAATGTCTGTATATCCATTTTCGTGTGACGTAACATATGTAACATCAAAGTATGTTATGAAAAAGAAAATTATTTTAAATTATTAACTGTTATGGAAATCATTACGCTATAAAAATTATCATAAATTATTTACTTAGTTTGCTTATCATAGTTAATTCAATTTCAAATAAGAAAAAATTATTTATTAAAATTATTAAATTTACCTAATAAAATTACTGCTATGTCAGAAAAATCTGCCGATAAAATAAAGTTCACAATCTAATTGGCATTTTGAAATTCCCAACTTTAATGCAAGCAATATCAAGGATCTATGATTTTTTGCTTCGTCACATATAAATCCATATTGAACTTAAACTTTTTTTTAACTTAATTTAAAAATATTGAAAAATTTAAAAGGATAAAATATTTTTACCAAAAAAAGTCATAAAATTTATTACGGTCTCGAAAAAGGTCAATTTTTTTTTTTTATTGAAGTGTGAAATGTGAAGCCAGATAAGAGACTGTAACCAAAATTTTTATATTTTTGAATGAAATAACCTGTAAAAAAGCAATATTCAGTATCATTATGACTCGAGTAATTATTTAAAAATCAAAATACATATTTTTTCAACTACTGTCAAATACCCCATTATTGAAATTAATACTGTAATGAATATTGAATGATTAATAATAAAGAAAACTGAATCGTTCAGTTTTATTGTTATTTTATTAGAATTTAAGAAAATTTTATGATAAAAAAGCATTTGATAAAAATTGATAAAAAAGCATTGCTTTACTTTTAAAAAAATAGTCGTGTTATACTAAGACTAAAAAATTAAGGGTGTCTCCGGCTTTTTTACCCAAATGTTCGGTTAAACTGGTTGATTTGTACGGCTTTTCGGTTTTAAGACATGGAAATCCTAGACAAACTGGCGCACAGTATTCGATTTGGCTAATTTAACGGGACAAAATTAAACAACTATGTATAGTATTTGACTGAATTTTTATTTATTGCTATTGTTATGGACATTTGAGTTATAAAACACAAAAATAAAGAATTTTACATTCATTTACTTATTTAATCTAACACGATAAACGATCTATCGGCTTTGTTGATCACCATATGTTAAAAAGCTCTTCTCTGATTATTTCACGATCTGTAAAAACAAATACATTAGTTATCAAACTTCGCACGACTCCGCACTTTAAATACATATTAATTGTACAGTACAATAACTAAAGTAACGTTTAAAATAGTTTTGAAAATCTTGCGACATCTTGCAGTATAACTTTTTTTAATTACAAACTGGTATTTTAACAGTAATTTAACATACTTTAGTTTAAAGGAGCTAATTAGTTGGCAATACAATAATTATAATAATAATATAGTTATGTACGTAGAGACATACCTATAGAAGTTGATTCCATTTTAACATTAAACAAAATACGATTCTGAACACCTCATCCGCTAAGAGTCGCAATCACACTGATGGCTGCGACAAAACCAACGTTAACTTTGTATTATTGGTAACATACAAGGACATGTACGGGTGGTGTTTATTGTTGTCATAATACCTGACATTCAGCTACTCAAATAACATATTCGTTTAAACATCTGTTATAAGTAAAGATTGTTTATTCTGGATAGCATATACGTCATCAATTTTCTTTCTCTGTTTCATACAACTTTTCTTATCTTCTCTAATCTTTTTGATTTATGACAATAATAGCCTTTTTGTAATAGGTAAATTTGGTCTATATTGTTAAATATATCTATCCGTTTTCGTATGACGTCATAAATATTTTAAAATGTAGTTATTCACGACAAACGATTTTTAACTACTTTTAAATTAGTTGAAAAGAAATGCATACAATTTTTATTGAGATAACTAAAAAAAAAGCTTAACAAACAATACGCCCATTTTTATGCTAATTAGATTGCTATATTTACAATCAAAGTATTATATTTTCCCCTCATGTTCACTTTGAAATGATTTATGTATTTTCTTTCATTTGTGAAAAAAAATTATAAAGGAAGGGTACAAGAAAAAAAATTATAGAAATTTTATACAAAAATGAAAACAGAGTTTGAATAGGTATTTGCCTAAAATTTCTTAAAAACCTTAATTACACCCTTCTTTTACTAGTTTTAGATACTACATCTGTACATGACCTTCTTATATAGTATTGTTATAAATAAAAATTTCTCTCTATATATCATTGTTTACAACGGTAGAACTTGTTAACTACAGGACTTATAACTATAGGACTCTTTTCAGAGGAAAAAAAATCTATAACCTAAATTAGTTGAATAAATATAATCAACATTAAGCAATTTTTTCGGGAATTACCAAAACTGAAAGGGAAAAACATTTGTTTGCTTCAATTAAAGTTCACTGATGTGGCAATGATCGAAACCAAAATCTTTTCTCTAAGTAATAAGAACGTTTACCTGAAAAATTTTTTTATTCCGTTGCTTAAATGCCAACAACTTGAAAACTTGTCAGTTGTGATTACTAATGGCTATATGTGCGTGTTTTTTGTTTTTTTTGTTATAAAAGAAATTTTTTTTAAAGTGACCTGCTAAAACTTCTTTTGATGCATTTCAATATTAACTTAACATTTTGTAATACTTAACCCCTTTAATTGGGTCACGTGATTCACTGAAGCTCTAAACTGTGGAACCACTATTGGATCACCTATTTCACTTATGAAATTTTGCATAACTCAAGCAGAGACATAAAATGAAAAATTTTCTTTTTGAGTGGTTCTCACACTACGTAAGTACACATTCAGTAAGATTAGCGCTTAATGACTATTTATCACGTCTTTAGATAACCGTTTTAAAGGGATTTTACTGAAAGAAGCTGATATGAGTCTGATGAGCCATGACATAGGAATCTCTTAGACTGCATATCTGTGAAGGTGTTATATGTAAACTAATAATGTTCACAGTTACATAAGTTTAGTATGTAATTATCACAATTGTAAAATTGTGTGAGTGTAAAATAAAATTTGTACAACAAACTGTCCTAGAATTCATAAACTATATCTACCAGAAGGGAGCAATTTAACATGAAATAACTAGATTTTCAGATAAAGACTAATAAGAATTAAGGAGTTTCGATAGACTCTAAAAAATGATACCATCGATCTAAAATTTTAACCTTTAAAATTTCAGATCAATTGTGCTCTTAGTATTCAAGAAATTAATTTTCAAAATTTAACTTTTTTTAATGTGCGTAAATGGGCTAAAATACAAAAACGACTATAAGATATTAAAAAATGTTAAACTTTCGACTAAACTTATTTAACAGATACATTAGACATTTATGAATCGAATAAAACAAGATTTATATCAGTTTTGCACATTGTTTATTAGTTATTGCAATAAAAAAATTAAAAATGTAATGTCGACTCGAAAATTGTAAAAATCATAATTGAACGTGGCAACATTGCACATTTAAAATGACACGTGTAAAAGCTAAACTATAGCTAAACAAAAAGTAAATTTTTTTAGGCTATAATAATAATTTTACAGTCAAAATTTTTAAATTAAATTTCCGTAAATTAGAATCATTAATTTATTATTATAATTTGCACTCGAATACACTGTTAAAATTTTGAGAAAAACAAAACATCACAGATATCAAAACACAATTTTTAAAATTGTTATAGTTTTTTTTTTTTTTACATTTTCCGATTTTTTTTACGTGTAAATTATATGATTTTTCCGTTATTCATTTTCGTTTCCATTTTTTAGGAAGACAAAACAATAATGAAAATATATTTTTAACGAAAATGATTAAATCACAAATTAATATATTAGAGATATACATAACCTTAGTTATTCATGCTAATTATAATATGTATGTATTGTTGCATATTAGTGATGGGCATATTTGAATAAAAAGTAATCGATCATTCGATTATTGTAATATCACTCAACTATATTTCATTTTAATGATCTTATAAAATATTTCGAAGTATAATAACATTATTTGGGTATTTTGATTAAAATTATTTTATATCTCGTGATATCATAAAATCATTCGAATGATTTTATTCTGTCTCGAAATATTTCAGTAAATAATTAAACAATTATTCTAGTTTCGTCAGACGTTTCAGTTTATAAAAACAAAAATAAAAAATAACAGTAAAAATTTTCTGGAAATCTTTTTTGACTTTTATTATGTTTATATTAGAGTAACTATAGTAACTTAAGGTTGTACGTCTAAACTCGCTTCATTTGTTGATGATGTCATAAAATTTTTACTTTATTTCAAGTGTACCTATGTAATTGTAAAATTTTCAGTTTTCTTAAAAATGTTAATTTCTTAAAAATGTTTTCTAACAAACGACCAAATTAATTTAAAACTAATCAGGTACAGAAATATGCGAATGAAAAAAATCGTATAAAAAGTAATTTTTTATAATCGAAAGAATTGAATAATCGATTACTGAAATCATTGGATTATTCCCATCACTATTAGAAATTATGGTTTAACATAAGTGGTGCCAACATAACAACATTAAAATGTTCCAAGAGTGTGCGTTGCCAAATATATCTTCAATATTTATTCGTATCATATATTTATATAAATGCGTTATAAAAGCATTAAAAAAATTATAAATTATCTCTTTTACTCTTCCGTACTGTTATAATGTACATGAATATTGATATTCAAAGAATTTCTTAAAATATATCGATCAAAATTTATTGCCTAGAAGTTGTCACTCTCCATGAAAACAATAGATTTACGTCACAGATTTATTGAAAAGATAAGAGGTATCGAAATACCTTAATATATTTTGAACTGATTTTTAGAGAATATTGTATCTGAGGCATTAAATATATTACACTAATAATAAAAAAATATCTATTTTACATAGATAGAAACCTCTAGTCTAGTTTTTTCCTATACCCTATATTAGTTTGCAATAATTAATAGTCCAAAACCCCAATGTAAAAAAATGAAGTTGATTTCCATATCAATAAAACTCAAACAATGACAAAAGTGGTTCCCAGAAACATCCTGCCCGGGCAAATTTCATTTCCGGTACAAGCAGGTAGATCCGGATCTAGGGGGGAAGCCGAGGCCTGTGCCCCCCCCTGTAAGGTTTTAGGGGCGCCAAAACGGTAAAAATTTTGTTGGTGCAGTAAAATAGAAATAAAAAACGCCGTGAGCAGCGGGGCCCCATCACGGTAGTCGAATTTTCCCCTTCATCTTCGGTATTGAATGTCTACAAGCGAAATGTGATTGAAAGTCTACAACCGAATTGTCATTTTGTTGGTTTCAAAACTGGTGATGAGTGTTCGGCTGAACGAGGCTTTAAAAAAAAAGGTTTCAAGTATTTAGGGGCTGTATCTCAGTAAATTTCAATTCTGTGCCGAAAACAGGTAGCAGAAAAAAAACCAACACAATTCGTACGAGGACATTCCTGCCCATGTTTATCCGCTAATTGCCTTTATGTTTTAGTTTTAAATATTATAAAAAAGGAACTTAAATAGTAAACTGGAAGGCTTTTATGATGATATTTTTTCTTTCCAAAAAAATCCAAAATTTCTATTTTATAAATAATAAAAATCTAAAATTCCTAATTTATAAATAAACAGTGACTTTAATAACATTTTTAAATTACTTAATATGTATGTATTTCATTTGTCATAAAAGTAAGTTCACTTTTTTTTAAATTTTTTAAAATTACTATTCGCCTACTTGTATTTAGAATAAACATAATGCTTTTAAAACACATTTAACAATAGCATTCAATTCCGATGTAAAAATGGAAGAAGTGGGGGGGAAAAGTAATGTGGACTCCCTACAAGGTACTAGCTGGATACTAACTGAATACACGTACAAAATTTCAGCCCTCTAGGTTTCCTTAGGGAGTCTCTAGACGTGTTAGAAAACAAGCAAAAAAATTAAGGAAATATTGGCGTAAAAATCGTGGGGGTAAGGGTTAAAAGTTGAAACCTCCAAAAAACAGTGTCTGGCTATTAGCTTAACCTGTACACAAAATTTCAGCCCTCTAGGTTTATTTGGGGAGATTTTGACCCGAACGAAACTGTTAAAAAACAAGAAAAATCATGTTCTTTTGGGTATAAAAATGGTAGGGGTAGGGGTTAAAAGTCGAGACCCCCAAAAGGCACCCCCTTGATACTAACTCAATCCAAATACAAAATTTCAGCCCTCTAGGTTAATTCGGGTGACCTGTGCGAGTGGTACAAACTTCGAAAACGTCAAAAAAGCATGAAATTGTAGCTTAAAAATGAGGGGGGTGGGGGTAAAATATTAAAACCTTCAAAAAGCACAACCTTGGTATGAACTCTATCAACACACCAAATTGCAACCTTCTACGTTAATTCTGGGGGGCTGGGGGCGTGTTAGATCCAGCGAAAATCTTTTTTTTCCCCCCTACTCCCTCCAAATCATCCTAGGAAACTGAATTTTGGATATGTTGTAGATAATTGACCGAAACATTATTTCCAACCGGTTTGGAAAATTTTTATTGCTTTGCCGCCCCCCACCACCCCCTTAAAGGTCGGGTCAGAAAAAAAATTTGCCCAAAATTTGACCCCACTTTGATAGTATGAGGTGCCTCGAAAATGAGCCCCATTTACCAAATTTCATCTCTTAACTTCCATAGGGGGGCCCTACACAAATTAAAAGGTGGCGGGAATATATATATATATATATATATATATATATATATATATATATATATATATATATATATATATATATATATATCAGACATTTTTTTTTCTACATATTCGTGTTCTACGGGTCCGAAAACGGATAGCGCCCCTACTCTCGCCTCTCGCAGCTCTTATCGTATAGACTGTATAAGTCTAATTTTTCGGAGAAAATTCGACTAAAAATTTTTGGAAGTGACGAGCAAAAAAAAGAAGGTCGACAGTGAGTATTCATGATAGGGTTAAGGTGAATTTGTTCTTGGAAAAGGAAGTGATGACCAAAAAAAAAGGTTGACAGTGAGCATTTACGATAGGGTTCGGGTGACTTTTTTGTCATCACTTCCAGGGAAAAATGTTTTTTGTTGCGGGAGCGCCAACAGGAAACTTTGCCCCCCTCCCAATATCTCTAGATCCAGCCCTGCAAGCAGGTTACTTTCTGTTCGGGTAAATATGAGAATACCAACCTATAATTGTTCAGTTGTGGAAAATTTTTCCTTTCAGCCAGTGTATATTTTCCTTATAAAATCTTGGTCAAACGTATATTTAGTGCGAACCTAATTTGAGAAAAAAATGTTTTCATTGTCTACTATCTCGATGTTGAACATCTAATTAATACAAAACAAAGAGTAGAATCGCCCGCTTCTAAATAGAGATACAATATATTGATCCGAACAGTCGGTAATCCGGTTGCATTGTATTCGATGTATGATATCCCCTCCCTCCGTCATCGGATCAGGTTTTAGGGGCGGATGTCCTTGGTTATCGTTTTATCCACATTTTATCACCTGTTACCACAGAAGATATTGTGTGTATTTTTTGGAATAAATTTATAATGTAAACATTGATTGTAGTCACTATTGTTTTTTTGTTAGTTAAGAGTCCTTTCAGTTAAATTGCAACAAATTTGAGTTGTATAATATGCAAAACCCAGAAAAAATACAGAACTTAAATGTAATATGGTAAGACAATTTGACGAATAAAATAAGTTTAATTTATATTATTACTTAATATCTTTTTATTATAGTTTTGAAATCAGTTAAAATTACCAATAAAAATTTTCGTTTCATTTTTATCGCGTTTACTTGTTAATAAAAGGTTTTGTACTATTTTTTTCTTCGCTATGATAATTTGTCGCATATATTTTTTTAAAGCTAGGCTCTTGATCTATAATTGACTAATAAAATAATCTATTATACTCAAACCATCTGCCCTCACAGCTGGCACCTGGCCCAAAGGTACTGGCATATAAAAAATTTCAGAACAGGTTATTTAATAAATAATTATATTTTTTATAGTATTCCGTACCAAAATTGGCAAAACGGAACATTTGTACAATCACTTCAGTGTTTGTCCTGGTGTCACGAGCAATTTTCTCTGAAATCGCGAAAATTTGAAACTTAGCACAGAGATAGGGTGTGGTGGCAGATTACAGATGTGAAATTGAATTTCGATTCTGAGGATTAATTTTAGAGCATAACCTGGAAAGTGAAAACAAAATTTTTCCCAAAGAGCATTGAGTAGAGTATCAAACGAAAGCCTATTAAAGTACGAATTCAGTAATATATGTAACTACATACTTTTCGTTCTTTTTTAGGGGAGGGGAGGTAAATCATAAAAATTGCTGTTCCCGACCGCTATTATCAGAAGGGTTGCTCAGAAAAATCTGAAAAAATTCATGAATATTAAGAATGGGGTGTAGATTAAGCGAAAATTATCAGGACTGAATTTCCTTGTTCAATTTTCTTGGTATATAAAAATAAAAGTTGGTGACATATTTTGCTTTAATAAAGGTGTTGTTTATTAATTGCATTAACAGTATCTATGTTATTTTGGTAATTTTTTTATAAAGTGAGTTTTAGAAATTAAAGAAGTAAGGAATAGCAGATAAATCTGTACGGGAAAAATATATTACAATCTCTGTATCTAAATATATTATCTATAATAATATTATTTGTAAAATTTTGTTAGGTATCCAGAGAAATAAAGCAAATTCAATCTATTCAAAGAAATTCACAATAATATTTAAATAATTTTCTGACTTGTAATATTATCTAATACAATTTTTATAATTAATAGTACTGCTAAAAATTATTATTGAAAAAAAGGAAAAACAGAGTTTCTTACAAGTAAAGATCTTGAAGTGATAATTCCCGATTTTGATGAAACTTGGTAGGTGTGTAGAACACAGAAAAATAACAGACACGTACTTTTTTTATCGGCCAAAAACGCCATTTAAGGGGTGAAATCCACCCTCAAAGTTGGGGCAAAAATTTAATTTTGTTAAATTACTCGAAAATTATAACAGATAGAAAAAAAGCTTAAATTGACATAACCCTTCATTTTTAAAGATCTTTCTACTGATGTACTCAAATCCAGGGTCGGACCTACTGGAGGGACTTTGAATAAAAAATTGAGGGTAAATTTTGAAATAGAATGAAAATGGTTCGACCAATCAAAATACTAATACCAAATATGAAAACTCACCAAAATATTAGTTTACCTGTTTTTGCTAAAAGCCGTTACGTTAAAGCTAAAAGCTCAAATCTTAATCTAAAATCTCACATGTGTACTCCTATTTTACTTATAATATCTTTAAAAATAACTGTTTAAATCGTTTTTATTTATTGTATTTGTACCGTACAATTAATATTTAAACAAAAATATTAGATAAAATTTTATTATAATGTTATTCGTACAAAATTAAGACTTCTATACAATTTCCGGTAGCTTTAGTTAACTTCCCATTGGAAATTATTGTAACGGACCCGATTTTACGAACCGCTAATTTGGACATATTTCCACGTTTCAAGGTCACTAGAAACCGAATCCACCGTTTTTAGTGTGATGTCTGTGTGTGTGTTCGTTAGTTCGTTCGTTCGTGAATTTTTTTTTTGTCTCGCATATCTCGAGAACAAATATGATATCAACTCTGGACTAATTTCATTAGATGTGTAATTAAACTTTAAAGACTGGATAAAGTTTTCAGCAAATTCGGATTAGCGGTTGGTTTTTTGTGATAAAAAACGGAGTTAACTTTATTCACGCAACATAGATCATATAGATTTGTTATCATGTCTTTATTATATAATAGCCTAAAAACCTAATTGATGTTAAAACGCCAGTAAATAATTATAAAATTTAAGGAAAAAAAACACAAAATAAGAAACTTTTTATTAAATATTTTTTGTCTCATATCTTGAGAACAAATGATAATAACATTTGTTTGATAAGGGTACTCACCCTTAGGTACAGAGGGTAAAGTCCCCGGTGTGGTATAAGGGGCAAAGCCTCTATCGGGGGCCCAGGGGAGGAGCCCTCTGAAATTAAAAAAGAATTATTTATATACAGTCGGCTCTAGTCTTTAAAGGCACTCAATGGGAAATTGACAGTGTGCGTAGACCTGTCCCCCCAAATTTTTAATATTGGAAACTGTTGAAATATTTTAAAAACAGAATCGGTAGAGAAAAATTTAAATTGACTAATAGTCATATTTCTTGCATATTTCTGTGTAATTAATTACTACAGTTATTATGTCATACATAACAAATTTTACTTTACAGTATAAATTATTGTTTTGAAATTAATGATCCAGCATTTTTATTAACTAGTAAAATAGTACTCTAAAGGAAATTTAATATTACATGATCACTACTAAAAATATAAAAGGTTTCATTGTAAAAATATTACTCGCATATCTGTGAAATAATGGTGATCAGAACGGAATTCACCAATGCTGGAAAATCGGAAATAGGTTGTACTAAAAATTGGGTATTGTAAATATTTATTTCTTTCTGAAGACCCGTTAATAACTACGACTCTGGATTCATATGTTTTAATATCCCTGTATATTTTTTCGACCTCTAAAACAATTATATGTTACGTCAATTTATATTTTGCCTCTACCGATTGTGTTTTTAAAATATTTCAACAGTTCCCAATGTTAACTAGAGCTACCGGAATTTGTATAGAGCCCTTAATTTTGTACGAATAACATTATAAAAAAATTTTATTCAATATTTTTATTTAAATGTTAATTGTAGAGTATAAATACAATAAATAAAACGATTTAAAAAGTTATCTTTAAAGATATTATAAGTAAAACATTGAGTGCACATGTAAGATTTTAGATTAAGCTTTTAGCTTTAACATAACGGCTTTTAGCAAAAACAGGTAAACTAGTATTTTTGATGTAGTTTTCATATTTGATATTAGTATTTTGATTGGTCGAACCATATTCACCCTATTTCAAAATTTACCCTCAATTTTATAGTTAAGCCCCCTCCCCCCCAGTAGGTCCGACCCTGGATTTGAGTACATCAGTAGAAAGATCTTTAAAATGAAGGGTTGTGTCAATTTAAAGTTTTCTTCTATCTGTTATAGTTTTCGAGTAATTTAGCAAAATTAAATTTTTACCCCAATTTTGGGGGTTGATTTCACCCCTTAAACGTTTTTGGCCGATAAAAAAAATTACGTGTCTGTTATTTTCCTGTGTTCTACACACTTACCAAGTTTCATTAAAATCGGGAATTATCACGTTTCATTAAAATCGGGAATTATCACTTCAAGACCTTTACTTGCTAGTACATTTACTCCATTCAGTAAATATCACTGTGCGTTTGTGATAAAGGTAAATAGACCAAAATAATGATACCATCATGTTGAAACCGAAAAATATGGTTTGTTTTAGAAACAAAATGTATTCATTAGAAAAAATATTTCAGCCACTTTCATATACTATTATATCAAATTTATAAAAACAACTGATTGTACGGAACACTGTTTGCGCAAGTGCAACTTACTCTTGACGACTTGTTTAGGTTTTCGAAGGGCGTTTCATTAATAACAAAGAGGGAGGAAACACTGGGCGTTGATTTTAATAAATACTTTTCTTAGCTACTTTATTAAAAATATTAGACATCTCCTTTCAACTAATTACGAAGTAATTACTTAAACGTATGTCGTAGATAATAAAAACATGCAGGGATTATGATGTCATATAAAAAAGAATATAAATATTTAGCTGCAAGGATCTTATGTTGTTTTACTTAAAGGTCGTTATTGCAAAAATGTTCAGAAAGTAGAGGAAGACGAAAAATAGACAAGGTAAGTTATGACGTATATGCTATCCAGAATAAACAGTCTATACCTACTTCGTAAATATACCTTCTGTCCCGTTAGATGGGTCAAATCGAATACTGTGTGGCGTTTGAAAGTAACTTCTACAAGCATCATCTATAATTCTATATTTTGTCTCTGTAGTGAGATGTCTACGTAAATCCTTCTTGTTCTTCTTATAACATTTATTTCATTTGTTGAACAAATAT
Source organism: Brachynemurus nebulosus (assembly GCA_035578155.1). Classification (NCBI taxonomy): domain Eukaryota; kingdom Metazoa; phylum Arthropoda; class Insecta; order Neuroptera; family Myrmeleontidae; genus Brachynemurus; species Brachynemurus nebulosus. Next base: position 1,611,670 of record JAPWDM010000002.1, read on the forward strand.
TTTACGTTATCTTATTCTCGTCTTTTCCCCTTGGGGTAATTATATATTTTTACGTGGGCTACACCACCACACCGGCTGACTATACTACGTAACTTACCCCCGTAACGGAAATTTGGGATAAAAAAACGAAAAGGGAAGTAGGAATCAATACTTAATTTTATATACAGTTACTCACAAAAGTGTTTAGACAAAAGTTTCTTTAAAGAAACTTAAAAATTTTATTTAATTTTTTACGAGATCTTTTGTACAAAAGAAAATAGAAATAAGGGAAATAAATTCTTCAAAATCTGTACTACAAAATCATACTAACTAAAATCACGGCAAATATTATAACTCTGTTTAAAAAAATAAAATTAAATTGAGACATGTATTATAGCACTCACAAAAGTAAGTTCGGAACATAGGATAATAACTATTTTTGATATTTCGTTACACATCCCTTTGCTTTAATTATTGCTTGCAAGTGATTGGGCATTGAAGCGATTAACTTTGTTGTAAAATCCGGACTGTTTTGGCTCTATTCATCAATTGAATGCTTTAGTTAAATCCTGTTTATTAGAAATATTACGTTTTCTTATTTGAACACCTAGATATTGGCCATACATGTTCGATAGGCTTTAAATCTAGTCACTGTGGAGATGTATGAAGTAAATGAGGCACGTAATACAAGAAATACTGCTTCACTACAATGCCGAATGTTTAGGGTCCTTGTCCTGTTGACAAATTAGTTCTTGGAAAGCTTTCGGATAAATTTAATTTTCTGGTAAATTTTTGGATAAATTTAAATTTCAATATTAGATTAAGATTTATTTAAAGTTATCCCAATAAATTTACTGCTACTGTCTTTTAATTACTTTTAAACATTATTTTGACACGATATTATTTAAATTTGCTAAATATTTAATAATAATAAAATAAAGCACCCCTTGATCATAACAAATTTTTCATGTGTTAAAATTTATATGTTCTCTTAGTTGCTTGAAACACCCTGTATATATATATATATATATATATATATATATATATATATATATATATATATATATATATATATATATTAGGGGGACCGGAAAGTAATGTCGTTTTCTTACATTAAATTCAAAGTAATAAATTTTTAATAGGTCTTTATTTCTAATCAATAATATAATCGCCCTCGTTATCAATAACCTTTAGCCATCGAGTCTACAAATTTTCAATCCCGGACTGATAAAAATCTACTGGTTTTTGAGAAAAATATCTCGAGATGGCATTTTGGACGTCATCCAAATTTTTAAATTTTTTGCCACTAAGAAAATGTTGCATGTTCGGAATAAATGGAAATTCGAAGGTGCGATATCGGGTGAGTATGGTGGGTGAGGCAGTACCTCCCACCCCAATTCATTAATTTTTTCTAGTGTTTGCCTTGCACACTGCGGTCTTGCATTGTCGTGTTGCAGAATGACGCCCTTTCTGTTGACACTCGCCGGATACTTTGTTATTAAAGATTGGTTCACTCGATCTAATTGTTCACAATAAAGGTCTGCATTAACAGTTTGTCCAGGTTTTAGGACTTCAAAGTGAACAATACCGCGAATACTCCACCAAACACACAGAAGCGCCTTTTTGCGATGTAAGCCCGGCTTCGCAGTACTTCGTGGTGATTCATTTGGAGAGAGCCACTGTCTTTTCCGTTTCGGATTATCATATAGGACCCATTTTTCGTCTCCAGTAATCAAACGATCAAAAAATGGTTCCCTTTGGTGCCGTTGAACCAATGTGTTGCATGTGATGGATCGGTTGACTTTGTTCTCTTCAGACAGTTTATGAGGAACCCAAACACCTGCTTTGCTTATTTTCCCAATCTGATGTAAATGTTCTTGAACGGTTGACCAAGGTTGGTTAAGGGTGTTTGAGAGTTCTTCGATGGTTTGGCATGGATTTGCTTCCACTTCTGCTCAGAAACGACATTGCACAGAAACGACATTACTTTCCGGTCCCCCTAATATATATATATATATATATATATATATATATATATATATATATATATATATATATATATATATATATGTATATATATATTAGTTTAACTTGATAGATACGGAGATAAAAAAAAGTAGCCGACAGAAAAAATATCAATTTTTGAAAAAAAAAAGTAAAAATAAAAAAAATAATGCAATTATTCTTTTTCAGTGACATTTTTTTATGGAAAAGTTTTATTTTTAAAATGCAGTAAGTACAGGTAGCGTATTTTCTAATTGTAGAAAAAATTACATTTCTTACGAAATTACCTCGAAAAAGAATTAACACTGCATAATTTTTAAAAAAAAAATTCTACTATGAAATATGCCTGACGTATGTTATTTACTAAAAAAATTAAAATTAGTTTACCAAATTTGATATAAATACTCGTACATCAGTTCTTTTACATTTACAGACATAGTTTTCTTTATTTAGAGTGATTTTTTTCATCACTTAGTGCCTAAAACTTGATCTCAGAGATGTGCAAGATACCTCATAAAAAGTATCTGGAATATAAAAAAAAAAAAAACGACGTTTTCACTTCTGCCGGCACTCCGGGAGTGCCGGCAGAAGTGAAAACTTGAATATTAACGTTGTGCATTTTTGATATTTTGGAATGGTTAGGGAATAATTTTGCACGAATTGCTTTAATTATCAGTATAAAAGTACTATCATTTATGTGGTAGAATACAGTATTTATTTATTGCGCTATCGTACACGGCACACCCTGCCGGAACGCTAGAAAAAGTGGACTTTTGAGTGCGCGTTTGGAGCGCTGTATCTTTTCACCTGTACAAGATAGACAGGTGCTCTCACTGACTTTTTTGTAGAGAATTCGATTCTCTACAAAAAAGGTTTTAACACTTTTTAATGTATCTATCACCGTTTTCGTTGCGTAAGCGGTGAAAGCTCAAAAAACGCTATTTATGAATTTTCAATATTGTTTAAACAATATAAAAAAACATTCCCGGGAGTTCACATTTTGCACAAATGTTCTCTTCGGTAATCCCTACAAGAATCTCTTTTTAAAAATTTTTTACCTCTATTCTAAAATTAATGTTTAATGAGATAGGGCTTAAAATTAGTACTATTGGAGTAAACCCGTATATATCTATCTGTCCTTTCGCGTTACACTAGTTTCAGTAGTATAGAGATACAGCACGGAGCCTAAACAGGGAAAGGTAAACAACAGCTTTCCTTAAATAATGTCTTATATACAGGCTGTGTAAAAATATTAATTACTGTAATTTTATGTGTATTTTTCTGAATAGGATTGTAGTCGACAAAAAGTATATTTTTAATGCGTAATCAATAAAGTACAAAATCTAATGAATTTGAAAGTATTAAATTACTTCTTTAGTAATATTAAATATAATAAACATCTGTAATATGTACATATTTTGTGTATTTGTAACCCAAATTGTCCTATTTCTATTAAAAAAAAAGTGTTTTGTCTTAATATTACGGACAGTTGTTGCATACGCAAGAGATACCTACAATGCACATAGATTGATGTTGTCCTGTGATAGACTGACTATATGTATAGCCATACATATTATGTATGTGTGTACTTACTACCTATGTACGTGTGAGAAAATGGTTTACGTATGAAGAATACATGAGACAAGACAGTGTTCTGTGGTGGTTCTGTGGACAAGACCATACAAGCCACGCCGAACGTGCCACAGATAATAGCTACATAATACATACGTATATCTGCAAATATAAGCGATTAAAATTTACACAAAAGTTGACAAAAGATATTTCAAATTACTAATGCGAGGATTCATAGTGCAGGTAATAAATTATCCTGTCAAAAATTGCCGGAAAAACGTTTCACCATTCGTTAGAAGCGGCACATAATTTATCTATGTTTCATAAGTACATTTGTAATTTTTTTCTAAATGCGCTCTATAGTTTTTGTGGCACGAACTAAAGAGGTACTCTACAAATATATTTTGTTTTGAAAACAATTAAATTTCATATAAATAACATAGTCGCTCAATTTAAGTTTGTAACATCGCTCGCGCGACGAACAAACACAGTTTAATTTGATCAACTGCATGTGAGTTATGTAAACATCTAACTGAAGAAAAAATTTTTTTCCATACACTAAAACTATAAATCATCCTGTCAAAAAATTGAATTGTTGAAAAAACATATATGAGAGGAGCGTGTCTTGTAAATTTTTATGAGGAGATATTCCTTGTACAAAGATACAGATAAATTAAAACCATTACATAATTCGATTTCACCACTGGGTTGGTCATCGAATAGATGCTTGAATAGCGAAATCTGGCAAAAGTTCTAGAATATTCTTTCAATAATCAGAAAAGACATAAAAAATCCTTAATCAATGGATTGACCAACGAAAAAGTAACCAAGTACCGATATTTAGAATAAATTCTAGAATATTCTTTTTGGAAATTAGAAAAAATATCGAATATCTGATTTCACCACCAAATTTTTCATCGAAAAGCGATCAATTAACGGAATTTGGCAAAGGTTCGAGAATATTCTATTCTGAAAATAGAAAATATATCCAAAAACCGACTTCACCATTGGTTTGGGCATCAAAAAAGTGTCCAAATAGCAGAATTCGTCAAAAGTTCTAGAATATTTTTTTGGAAAAAAGAAAAATTATTGAAAATTTGGCATCACCATTAGATTGTTCATCAAAAATTGACCAAAAAATGAAATTCAGTAAAAGCTCTAGAATATTCTATGTGAAAATCAGATAAGATATCCAAAACTTGATTTCACCATCGGATTAGTTAGTTAAAAAGGATCCATGTAGCGAAATTTAACGAAAGTTCGAGAATGTTCTATCTGGATATCAGCAAGGATATCGAAAAATTTACTTCACCATTTGTTTAGTCATCGAAAAACAAGTTAAATACAGGTGAAAACATTTGACAAAAGTTTCTATTCGAAAGTTAATAAAGATGTCGAAAAACCAATATCACTATTAGAAGAATTATTGAAATAGAAGCTAAATAAAGATATTTAACAAAAGTTTTAGAATGTTCTGTTCGAGAACTAGCAAAGATAAAGAATTATTTATTATAAACTGGTCATAATTGATGAATTTAGGCTCCATTAGTCCTATTGATTTGGTCAACGATAGTATATTTTTAAAAAAATGACAAATCGTTTTTTTTTCGCAATCGTAAACTTTAATCGTAAATATCTCCTAAACGGTGCGTCACAGCTCAAAAATAACGAAATTTTTGAAGGCTTAAGCGAAGCAAGTTGTGGGTATTCCGAACGTATTGTGACTATCAAAACCTACTTTTCGTTATCGAAAAATATCGATACCGCGTAACTTGTCATAAATTGGTTATAACTAGTTAATTTAGACTCTGTTAGTCCCATTGCTCTGGTCAGTAACCGAACAATTTTATAAAAAACTACTTTTCGTTAACTTTCGCTATCGAAAACTTTAATCGTAAATATCTCCTAAACGGTGCGTCGTAGCTCAAAAATAACGAAATTTTTGAAGGCTTAAGCGAAGCAAGTTGTGGGTATTCCGAACGGATTGCGACTGTCAAAACCTACTTTTCGGTATCGAAAATTATCGATACCGCGTAACTTGTCCTAAATTGGTTATAACTAGTTAATTTAGGCTCTGTTAGTCCCATAGATCTGGTCAGTAACAGAACAAATTTTTAAAAAACTACTTTTCGTTAACTTTCGCAATCGAAAACTTTAATCGTAAATATCTCCTAAACGGTGCGTCGTAGCTCAAAAATAACGAAATTTTTGAAGGCTTAAGCGAAGCAAGTTGTGGGTGTTCCGAACATATTGCGACTATTAAAACCTACTTTTCGTTATCGAAAATTATCGATATCGAAAATAACGATATTTCCAAAATGGATGATGTAAGGAAAGGAAATATTCTTTCAAATATATAACATCTACCATAAATTTTCGTTATCAGAATCTTTCGATCGAAAATAGATTGCAAATAGCATTCAATTTTTTAAAACTTATGGTTGTGATTTTTTATATCGTCACTCATGTTTGTTTATTACGTTTTTATGTTCAGTAAACAATCAGAGGATAAAATAATATTTTCCTTCCTTTTTTGCGATAATTTAAGAGAAAGTTGGACGAAGTAGGAAAAATTAAGATTTTCTTCTTTTCAAGCAAAAGGTGGGGGCGGCATTTTTCATGGTGCCTAGGGCGACATTCAGGGTTAATCCGGTCCTGTAACTAACAACTACAACTAAAAACTAAATTACTTATTAGTTAATACTAGTAGTTGAATTTTTCAGTCATTAGTTGCAAAAAAGTATTTTGGTTATTGGTTTTTAATTATTAGTTGTAACTAACATCTAGGCATCTAGCCAGTATTGACTACTGTTTTGTTGAAAATTAATAAATGTTAAAAGGTGTGCTACATTTCACTGAAAGTATCATTTTCCTTTGCATTTACATAATAACAATTAAAATTTGTAAATGACTATAGTTTTTAAATTACAGTTTATTTTCATTTTTTAACCCCTCATACTTGTTTTTACGCTCCTGGAAAAGGATTCAATTTTTTGACATAATGATTTATACTACACTACAATTCCTCGCTTTACAAATTACTTTATATAATACACATTATATCTAATTAAAATTAAATACATATTAATTAATTGATTTTTCGCCTGAATATTAAAATTTTTTAGAAAGAATTCTCATTTAAAATAAATATATTAAAATATTATTAAATTTCTTTAATCTGTCACACCCTTTATATTACAAAAATGTTAAATATGTTGATTAAAAAATGTTCATTTTTGTTATGTTTTGTTTACATAAAGAATAAAAAGTTGCGTATGTATTAATCTGTGTGAATACCTTTCCTTATATTAGGCTTTCCCTAAAGAGGCTCCGTGCTGTACTACCGTTCGTTCTGTATTCTGTACTACTGTCTACTGTTATGTACTGTCGTCTTACGAATTTTCGATTAGGTCACGTGTCCTGACGCCAGTTTAACATTTTTTACCCATTACAAAAAAAGTGTACAACGCAGTTTATTGTCTGCTCTACTGACTGTCTACTTTCCATCCGTCTTACGAATTTTTGATCAGATCTTACGAATTTTCGATCAGGTCACGTGACCTGACGCGAGTTTAACATTTTTTACCCATTACAAAAAAAGTGTACAACGCCGCTAAAGAAGTTTTCACTTCAACAAGATACTTTTGGAAATGGTATTTAAGATGCCCAGATACAAGATACTAACTTGTGGAAATGGTACCGTGATTCCGTCTTGACTCGGTCACTTTTTTACTATTTTAGGTATAACTCCCTATTGCTAAATACATCAATAAATATGTTTCTATCTCATAAAGTATACTTCCTTTATTACATCCCTGAACCTTTAACCTATATGTGTGTGTAAATATAATAAAAATAATAAAAAATAAATAAAAGTGACCGAGTCAACATGGGAAAACGTTGCTGAGTCGGTCACCTACTTAAATTGCATTACAACGTCGAAACTAACCTTTTCAGTCCGAATTCGGGCACATATTTAAGCACCAGAGCTTGCTTACAACAGTTGATGATTGGTTGCAAAGCTTGCAAAGTCAGATGTAAGAAATATGGGAAAAGATCAATAACATACCACATACAAAGAGTAAGATATTTTATTGGTTAAAATAGAGTAAGCGATAATGTTTTACAAATTAGTATGATGTACCTACCTAATAAAATAACATAGGACTATTTTAACATCTTGTTAAAATAGTTAAATCTCAAACTGTTAAATTATGTTATATCCATCAAAAGAATACTCAAATTTAAAAGTTTTAAACAAGATTTCTCACCAAAAATGAGAGTAGCCGAGTCAACAATAGAATTTTTTTACGTTGAATATCTTTGTTTGTTGTTAAGGATACGATTATACACCTATCGAAATATCGATGCCGATTAAATTTAGAATCGAATAAAACCGTCTCCTTTCGATTTATTATTCAGTGTCCGATTACGTATGCCTTAACCAGACAAAAATATTTCGGCGCTGTTTTTAGGTTATTTGGTCAACCTGGTATTATATTTTAGACAAACCAATCAGAGCTGAAAGACATTTACAGCTGCTTAGAGTATTTATAAACGATGAAAACGAGACCCAAGATTGGTATATTGGGAGGTTCTCTCATCTTCATAAGACTAATGCATTTATTGTAGGTCTCCGGTGCCCTGCAATAAGATGTTATTGTTTTGTTCCGTACTGAAACGTCGAATGTACGTACGAATTTTAGAGATTTTTTAATTATTTTTTTGCTTTTTATGAGTGTTTATGGACAATTATTTTAATGATAATATATTTAAAGGCGATTATACATTCACAAATTTTATTTTTAAGTGTATTTTAACTGAAATAGGTAAGAAATTAGTAATAATTTTATTTCTAACCAACACTGTATAAATGTACTCATAATAATCAGGGACGGACTACTTGTAACAGAAATGAAACATTCATTGATTTTTATTTATATTATTATATTAAAATTAATTTTGCCATGCATTCTTTTGTTATTGAAAATTTTATTGACAAATATTTTTAGTCGAATTTTCTCCGAAAAATTAGACTTATACTGTCTATACGATAAGAGCTGCGAGAGGCGAGAGTAGGGGCGCTATCCGTTTTCGGACCCGTAGAACACGAATATGTAGAAAAAAAAAATGTCTGATATATATATATATATATATATATATATATATATATATATATATATATATATATATATATATATATATATATATATATATATATTTTCCCGCCACCTTTTAATTTGTGTAGGGCCCCCCTATGGAAGTTAAGAGATGAAATTTGGTAAATGGGGCTCATTTTCGAGGCACCTCATACTATCAAAGTGGGGTCAAATTTTGGGCAAATTTTTTTTCTGACCCGACCTTTAAGGGGGTGGTGGGGGGCGGAAAAGCAATAAAAATTTTTCAAACCGGTTTTAAATAATGTTTCGGTCAATTATCTACAACATATCCAAAATTCAGCTTCCTAGGATGATTTGGAGGGAGTAGAGGGGGGAAAAACGATTTTCGCTGGATCTAACAGGCCCCCAGCCCCCCAGAATTAACGTAGAGGGTTGAAATTTGGTGTGTTGATAAAGTTCGTACCTAGGTTGTGCTTTTTGGAGGTTTTAATATTTTACCCCCACCCCCCTCATTTTTAAGCTACAATTTCATGCATTTTCGACGTTTTCGAAGTTTGTACCACTCGCACAGGTCACCCGAATAAACCTAGAGGGCTGAAATTTTGTATTCGGATTGAGTTAGTATCAAGGGGGTGCCTTTTGGGGGTCTCGACTTTTAACCCCTACCCCCACCATTTTTATACCCAAAAGAACATGATTTTTCTTGTTTTTTAACAGTTTCGTTCGGGTCAAAATCTCCCCAAATAAACCTAGAGGGCTGAAATTTGGTGTACAGGTTAAGCTAATAGCCAGACACTGTTTTTTGGAGGTTTCAACTTTTAACCCTTACCCCCACGATTTTGACGCCAATATTTCCTTAATTTTTTTGCTTGTTTTCTAACACGTCTAGAGACTCCATAAGGAAACCTAGAGGGCTGAAATTTTGTACGTGTATTCAGTTAGTATCCAGCTAGTACCTTATAGGGAGTCCGCATCACTTTTCCCCCCACTTCTCCCATTTTTACATCGGAATTGAATGCTATTGTTAAATGTGTTTTAAAAGCATTATGTTTATTCTAAATACAAGTAGGCGAATAGTAATTTTAAAAAATTTAAAAAAAAGTGAACTTACTTTTATAACAAATGAAATACATACATATTAAGTAATTTAAAAATGTTATTAAAGTCACTGTTTATTTATAAATTAGGAATTTTGGATTTTTAGTATTTATAAAATAGAAATTTTGGATTTTTTTGGAAAGAAAAAATATCTTTATAAAGGCCTTCCAGTTTACTATTGAAGGTCCTTTTTTAATATTTAAAACTAAAACATAAAGGCAATTAGCGGATAAACATGGGCAGGAATGTCCTCGTACGAATTGTGTTGGCTTTTTTTCTGCTACCTGTTTTCGGCACAAAATTGAAATTTACTGAGATACAGCCCTTAAATACTTAAAACCTTTTTTTAAAGCCTCGATCAGCCGAACACTCATCACCAGTTTTGAAACCAACAAAATGACAGTTCGGTTGTAGACTTTCAATCACATTTCGCTTGTAGACATTCAATACCGAAGATGAAGGGGAAAATTCGACTACCGTGATGGGGCCCCGCTGCTCACGGCGTTTTATTGATACGCTATGCCTAATTGCCATAATTATAGGAAAACAGCGTCAAAATGAATGAAGAAGTTGATACGCCCCGGTTGTGTTTACTAGCGCAGAGGGTTATTTCCGTGACGCACAATTTATTTAATATATTTATTTCGGTTGATTTTGTTCCCGAGAATATTTATTTTGTTGTTGTGTTCGGCTTCCAGTGAAATAAAACGCGCAAAAAGTTGATGAAAATTAAATATTTATTTATATCACTTGAATAATAATAATAATACAGTTTTTCTTAAATTATTCTTGACAAAATATTATAAATATACTGTTGCTTCAACCGTCTGGGTTGGGATATATAAGAAATGGCGTATATTTGTTAATGATCACTCGATCAATATCTATGTATTACTATATTGTAACTGATTATACCGTTTTTTATAACTTAATTTTGATAAATTATTACTTAAATGTTACTATTTCAACCGTCTGGGTTGGTATGTAGAAAATGGCGATCAATGTTTATGCACGAATGTTGTTTCTCTACTGACTGTAGGCTTGTGTAGTTCGCGAACGAACTAGTTCAAAAGAGCGTTCTTACAAGTGATCTGAACGAACTAGTTCATCATCAATTCCACTCTTCGTTCGTTAGTTCAATTTTTGGATCACTAGAGACACTGACTTGTAGGTATTATATCTATGGTAAGTATCGTAGGTATGTAGCTATCAATGCTTATCACTTATCATATAATTATGTTCTATGAGGATCTAGTGAACTAAATTATTTTGGTAGTTCAGTAGTTCAGTTAGTTACTTTGTTCGTTCAGTTCAGTAAGTTCATTAGTTCGCGAAGTAATTGTAAAAAGTACTATTAACTCTTTGCGCTTATAAGACATGTACAGCATGACAAGGTGGTTTGTCCATTAACTCTACCATATTTAAAGGTGTTTTGTCTGTTGGATCATAAGACATGTACCACATGACACACCGAATGTTGAACTGTAATGACTGCTCATACTTCACATTAGATGAATATTTTATTTAATAACTGCAAACACATTCATTTATTAGAAAAATTGTAAATAAAATAATACAAAATCACGTTGAATTATCTTTTTAAAATTAAATACCCCTGTCGCAGCATCTGCATAACATAGCGAATTTCCAAATCTTGGGCACTGGCGGATCTCATCTAAGACCTGTACCTATTTAAAATAGTTTAGCTTTCTAAGAGTAAAAGAATTTTTAAAATCGGTTGGGTAATTAGTTTTGGTATTTTTGGGGACCCAAGAACCCGAACGAATTTTGTGCAGCATAGTTGTATCCATCTAAAATAATTTAGTTCTCTAGCAGTGAGAAATTTTTTAGCATCTTTTCGATAGCTTATTACTGGCGTTTTCGGATCTGCAAGATCCCGGTGGACCTCATTAAAAAATCAGCTCGACCGTATATTCTAGGCGGACTTTATGTAAAATATATATATATATATATATATATATATATATATATATATATATATATATATATATATATATTCAAAACCCGTTGTGTAGCATTCTACGCCGCATTTGCATCCGCAGGACAGTTGTGGATCTCAGATAACACAACCTGTACCTATCTAAAATAGTTTACCTCCGTAATAGTAAAAAGGTTTCAAAATCGGTCAGTTATTTTATTTTTGACACTTTTAGGTCCTACTGACACTTCAGACCTTACATAACGTAATCTATATGTATCTAAAATAGCTTAGCTCCCCAACAGTGAAAAAATTTTCAAAATCGGTCGGCTAGTTTATTTTTGACGCTTTTGGATCCAATGGACCCTGGCAGACTTTACATAACGTAATCTATATTTATCTAAAATAGTTTAGCTCTGTAACAGTGAAAAAATTTTCAAAATCGGTCGGTTAGTTTATTTTTACCACTTTTGGGCCCCATGGACCCTGGCGGACCCTAAATAACGTAATGTATGTCTATCTAAAATAGTTAGTTCCCCAACTGTGAAAAAATTTTCAAAATCGGTCGGTTAGTTTATTTTTGACACTTTTGGATCCCATGGACCCTGGCAGACCTTACATAACGTAATCTATATTTATCTAAAATAGTTTAGCTCTGTAACAGTGAAAAAATTTTCAAAATCGGTCAGTTAGTTTATTTTTGACACTTCTGGATCCTATGGACCCTGGCAGACCTTACATAACGTAATCTATACTTATCTAAAATAGTTTAGCTCTGTAACAGTGAAAAAATTTTCAAAATCGGTCAGTTAGTTTATTTTTGACACTTTTGGGTTCTATGGACCTTGGTGGACCTTATATAACGTAATTTATATTTATCTAAAATAGTTTAGCTCTGTAACAGTGAAAAAATTTTCAAAATCGGTCAGTTAGTTTATTTTTGACACTTCTGGATCCTATGGACCCTGGCAGACCTTACATAACGGAATCTATATTTATCTAAAACAGTTTAGCTCTGTAACAGCGAAAAAATTTTCAAAATCGATCAGGCAGTTTATTTTTGACACTTTTGGGTCCTATGGACCCAGGCGGACCTTACATAACGTAATCGATATTTATCTAAAATAGTTTAGCTCTGTAACAGTGAAAAAATTTTCAAAATCGGTCAGTTAGTTTATTTTTGACACTTTTGGGTCCTGTGGACCCTGACGGACCTTACATAATGTATTCTAAATCTATCTAAAATAGTTTAGCTCTGTAACAGCGAAGAAATTTTTAAAATTGGTCGTTTAGTTTATTTTTTACAATTATGGGATCAGTAAATCCTGGCGAAACTCATACAAGTCTAGTACTCTAACAGTAAGAAAAGGGTTCTAAGGATCTCATATAACTTATGGCAGTCCGTAAGCTTCTTGCGGACATCATTTAATTAATTAATTCAAATACTTTAACTTACTAACTGTGAAAAATTTTTTAAAATCGATTGGTTAATTAATTTCTGGCCTTTTTAGGTCCCGAAAACCTTGACCTCACATAAAATACCTTAAATCCATTTGAAATGGTTTAATTTTTTAACATTATTAATTATTAGTGGAAAAATTTTCAAAATCGATTCAAAATATTTTTCCGTACATACATATGTACATTGTACAGATTTTGTTTTGTTTTATATTTAATAATATTTATATCATAACATAATCTTCAATTTCTTGTTTACTTAAAAATTCAATAAAAAAAAAAAAAAATTCTTCATTACATTAGCTTAGAAAATCTGTTTAATTTACATTTTTTAACATGGAATAGAACCATGCTAATTATAATGCAATAAATGAGAAACAAAACTCTATACGTGTATGTGTGTTATATCTCATATATGTGAATAGTTTTCACTTGTTCTCACAAAATTTTTTAATAAAAAAATGAAATATTTTTATACTTATTAAAAACTGAGATATAAATATAAATTACTTATTAGACTAACAAAGAAAGAATAAAAGTGAAAATTTACATTTTCTCGAAAAATACTTAAAATAGAAAGAAAATTATAAGAATATTTTCTTCATAATTTTTTTTTTCCTTTTCAACGATGTAAAAATCGAACTGCCTTATGATAGGATCGAATGATAAAAAATGGCCAGAAAACCTACTTCTGGGCATCCGACGTGTCTGGCTAACGAACTTAGCCAAGCCAATTCAGAATCCAGTCCGCACACAAAATTTCATAAGCGTTAGACGTTTCGTTCGAGAGTTATCGCGCGGATACATATATATATATATATATATATATATATATATAAATTTTAGTGAATATCATTTTCGTATTCTAGGGACCTCAAAACATATTTCTGATATGGTCCCGGGCTTAGGTCGCACCATGACACCTGGCGTAAAAGCTGAATTTCCAGTTTTGGAAATTCGCTAAAACTAATAAAAACAGCATTGAGGACGTATTTAGCGCATTTAGTATTCAACTTTGGGGAAACAAGGTTAGAACGTCAAAAGAATCCGTCAAAAAAAGAACGTCGGTCGTTGTCATGTACTACATGTCTTACGAGCCTATTTACAACTCACTTTTTTTTTTGCTTGAGTGCAAAGAGTTAAATCAAGGTAGTGTTTACCGTTGCAGAGCGCACAAAAATAAAGACATACAAATGAACATTTTAAATAATTTTGTAAAAATTATCACATATTGTTTTTTGGCTTTTTTTTTAAAAAACACCTATTATAAAAAAATAAAGACACACAAATGAGTATTGTAAAATCAGATAAATTTGTTGTTATTAGACATTTCCTCATATCGAAATTCTTCGCTCCCGATATGGGAAAATTGTCAAAAATAAAAGATTACTAGTTTAAAAAAATCTTAAATCTTTAAGATAAAAACGTCAGAAAAAGGAACTAACTAAAGAACTAAATTAATGCAGTTCATATTCATTACTGTTGATTCAGAACTGTGAACTAACGAACTAAAAGAACGAACTAGTTCATTAAAGAACTATGAACTAAACTGAGCGCTCTTACAAGTGAACTAAAATGCGCAAGCCTAACTGACTGACTATAAACTGATGATGATCTACGTGCTTAAACGGTATATATTTATCCATGGAAATTTCTAGAAAAGGCTACAACACAACAAGTATGATCAGAGTGTTACTCAAACTACCCTCTGATGCTTAAGAGAGATAAGTTAATTACAAAAATGAGATGTTAAGCAGAGATAGAAACAGAGTACTGATTGACCACATTGCAGTACCTAAGACACCATACATTCGGTCATCGCATCACGCATAGCTTAAGTGACCTACGTACACCATTCCTTCCATCCCTTTTCAATATATAATGAACAAAAAGGATAAAACCCAATAAACGCAAAATTATTTTATGTTGCAAAACAAACATTCTAATTCATTACTTGATAAAACTTAAAGAATTCTCTAGAAAACATACATAGAGATTAGTAAATAGGACAGAAACACCACCAGAATATTCTTTGAAATAGGTACAGTCATACATAAATTTAATTAAAAGATTAGTTTATAACTGAAAAATTATATCGAATATTATGAAACCAAATGAATTTACTTAACAAAAAGAACAAAATGGCGGACCGTTCATAACCCATATCTTGTAACCGTTACAAAATTCATTATCTTAGATTTCTAAAAAAAACTGGCGAATGTTCGAGACGAATGGATATCCATATGTGGTAAAGCAAATAAGAAAAATTTCAATTGGCAAAACAAGTATATTTGCTCTTTACGTTTTCGACCTAACGAAATACAAACATTTATAATGAGCAATGGTAAAGAAAAGAAAATACTTAAAGAAGGTGCCGTGCCATTAATGTCAACGTCTACAACAGAAATAATACCAAGTGCAATAACAGATCTCAAAAACGAATCAAACTTGAGATAGAACACTTGAAAAATAAAAAGAAATTATTGCGAGATGAATAAAATTAAAAAACGAAACTGAAAGAAATAATTTCAGTTTAAAGACCACTGAAGAACAAACAAGAAAACTACTTGTTAAATTTGCAAATTTAATAATTAATTAATAATAATTAAAGCAAAGTTGTATTTATTTTCAGAGGTTATTGACCTTTCAATATTAAGCGTACACCCGGTATTTTAAGTTTATTTATATTTTTTAACTATATAATTTATTTAAAATATATTCGTTTATATTTATTTTTTATTAGTAAAAAATTATTATTTGCATTTCCATTTATCTAAGTACTTTTACCCTAATATTTTTTTGTATCAGAAGGCATACGTAAGTATAATAATAATAAGATGGAATATGTTCATTTGTATTTTTTACTATTAAAAAAGTTGTTAAATATCTGAATTTATTTTACATAGCAATTTTTAGCACGGAATTAATGTTTATATTTACTAAATATACATAAATAAACGGCCTTTTTATAAAAAAAAATTAAAATTCACGGAAGAAAATTATACTAAATACGGTCCTGAATCGTGCAGGTCTCTTTTATCTCCCAATGGTAAGCGAATTAGGTAATCTGTACATATACCAATCTTGAACGAGACCAATTGTGAAAGGTTAGGTTGTCTGGTGCCTTAATAACAAATGTTTTTACCAATCGCAACAAGGGTGACCTAGTAAACACCCCCTGACCGAATCAAGACGGACGGAATCATGGTATTTGAAATATTAGATACAAAATATGTATTTTTTAAATACTTTTTTAAAATAAAATACTTTTTAAAAGAAAATATATTTTTATTAATTTTGGAATTCACCTACTTAGTTTATTACACTACACGGAGAGAAAAATCCTATAATTTTTGTAGAGAAAATTTCAGAAAAATTACTATGCTCCCCTATAATCCGTGTGCGATCGACGACCAAAATAAAAAATATGTGCTAGCATGGTAAAATTTAATGTGGTGCTAACACAACTTTTATCACACTCTTATGCATGTATATTATAGTTTAATTCTTGTTGTCGTACTCTTTCATTTGCGCATCTGACTCGCGACCTTATATTGGTTGCACTGTACCTGTAAAAACATGTATACAAAAATGATTGCCAACAATATATTGTAATATATATACTAAAGATAGGTAAATAACAAAAAGATGAATTAAACGATGACATCATCCTAAGAGAGTGTAAAAGCAACTGACAACTACATAGCTGCATCAAGGTGCCTGGTGCGAGCTGTCTGACAAAGTTTCTTCCACAGTCCACACCTATATGGTTCGCATGTAACCCATGTAACTCGCTGATTGAGGTACATTTCATTAGAGCGATCCCAACACAACCAACCTTCTTTCTTTTTTTTTCTTTCTATTATTAGCATGTTAGCATGGAAATTTTTTTAATAAACACAATTAAAAATTATTTTTTTGTCGGTAATGGAACTTTTTACTGTGCTGTTTTACAAATTTTACGGAGATAATATTACGAAAAGAACATTCCATCCTTTAAATTTTTTATGATTAATTATAATCTTTATATTTTTACCTTACAAAATTTAATATGTTCGTCCTTTACACGTCGATTGTAGTGCTGAGCACAGTAATTTTTATAGGAATTTTCTCTCCGTGTACACATTAATTATGAACAGTTTCTCGCGAAAATGTGGGAACATATTATATTTTTAAGGTTTCAATTGAGACTTGAGTAAAACCAGTTCATCAAACATTTTATCACTCATTTTTTTTCGCTGAGATCTCATTATCATCTCTCCAGGAGTCGCTCCACAGGGGCGGAACTCAGTAAACAGATGTTATATTTTAAAAATATTTTCTTGATTGTAGGTTTGCGACAAGCAAAAACAATTAGACGATAGAATCTTTTAATAGATTGAGAAATTAAAATTTTAAGGGTGCATTCACCTTATGATGAGATGCTGTAACAGTGTAAGGTAAAAAAATGCGTAGGTAAAATATTTTAGCAAACTTAATATTTACAAAATACTAAGATACCAAGAGAATGTATCTAAATACAAGATACAAAATGAATTTTTAAAAGAGTATTTCAGATATAAGATGAAAATACGTATTTTGTATCTTGTACCTGTATTTCAAATACTTGTATCTTAAATAAGTCACATCTCTGACTGGATCATACCTTGAACTCTTGAACACTTTGCAAAAAATACTAGATACACAGTTTATTGAAAATCAATAAAATTATCTTGCAATTGTCCATATCACTGATCACAATGTTTGAACCTTAAGGCCGGGCGCATATTGAGACGCAGTTAACGCAGGCAGGGCAGCGCAGTTTTTATGACTCGTGTTGTAGAACGGGACAGTGCGAATTGAAACGCAGAGCAGCACTGCGTCACACGAGACCGATGTGGCACTCGTCAATGTGACACAGAAAATGCGCGATGCTGCGCGACATTGTAACACGTTCTCGAGTTTTAGTTGGTTTTATTTCGTCGAAATGAAAACAATTGAAAAAATTGAAGAAAAATAGTGCTTCTCTGTTCTGCTCTGCTTTTAAATTCGTGCTATCTCGTTCTACAACAAGCGTCACAGAAACTGCGTTGCCCTGCCTGCGTTAACTGCGTCTAAATGTGCACCCGACCATACGTGCTTTCCTGCTCTGCCCTGCCCTACGTTTACTGCGTGACGCAGCTCAATGTGCGCCTGGCCTAATCCTCTGTCTTAACGTGTCTTACAAATTATACGCATTACGTTGAAAAGCATTCCGTTTCAAAAGTGCCTACATCCGTACAGTTTCCTTGATTTCTCCATACAAAAATATAGGCTATTGACTATGTACAAAAAAACAGGGGGAAAAGGAACTAATTTGTAACAGGTGTTTTATTGTTTCGTATGTTCAGTTGTACCCCAAAGATGATAAATTCACAAAGTGCTATTAAATTTAGGCGTGCGTTTTTACGAATGGCGTAAACTTATCGACGCTTACGTTTTTTAACTATAACTCAAAAACTATGCATTTTTCGTAAATACACATAATATGAGTTTTTGTAGAGAATTAAATTTCCTATCGAAATGGCACTTTATGAACTCAAAAAGCTTTTTTCTCAACAAAATACGTCAAAAAAACTATTTAAAGAAAAGCTCAAATTTTTCAATTTTTCTTTTTTTTTAATTTTTGAGTAGTACTTTTTTCTGAGTGAATTTAGGTATAGGGATTGGTTCACAAAAAAGAAAGCTGATGTAATTCCCGTCAGAATGGTGACTGATCAAAATATTTTTGATAAAAACCGGCTGAGATACAGTCGTTCAAATTTACCTACTTTTTTACAATTTTATTTCTTTTGACTTTTATACCATATTATTTGTAATTTTTACACAAAAAAATTATTTTTATTGAGTACAAAAATTATTTCTGCTTTACCAGAGGTAACGATAAAAGTGGTAACGATAAAATTTTGATATTCATATGATCTTAGGTATAAAAAAAAACTTTAATATTGTACTAATTTATAGTTCTAATTTTTTTTAAAAGTTACATGTACCTATTATATTTCTCTCATAATGTTTTCAAATTCAATATCAATATCTTCATCAACATCGTTTTGGACATCCTCTTCTGTCATTTCTGGAACATCCGCATTTTCACAATTTAGGCCCATACATTCTTTGCAGAACATGGAGCAGCTAATTCCTATAATTTTCTACAGCCGCAACTTACGTAATAGAATTAAATCGTAATTTCTCTTTATGGCATTCAGGCCAACAGTTTAGGTAGTTCTCGGTTACAACTTTTTCAAAAATTATCAAAAAGCACAAAATTTTCTCTAACCAATTTCCCACTAACTTCTAATGCCACTAAATATCACGGTTTAAGGACGTACCACCAAATTCAACAGTGGGAAGGAAATATTTTAAATCCATTTGAGTGGGGTTGGAAAAAATCTAAAAATGGATTAGTGCCAATTAAAACAACAAAACCTCCTGCACTGCAGAATTTACTGGAACAAATAGCTTGCGGGTGTATAAAAGGTTGTCACGGAAATTGCAGCTGTAGAAAATTAGGAATTAGCTGCAAAGAATTTATTTGCGAAAATGCGGATGTTCCAGAAAATTGTGAAAATGCGGATGTTCCACAAATTACAGAAAGAGATGTCCAAAACGATGTTGATGAAGATATTGATATTGAATTTGAAAACATTATGGGAGAAATATAATAGATACATTTAATTTTTTTTTATTGTAAAAATAGAACTGTAATTTAGTACAATATTAAAGTTTTTTTTTATACCTAAGATCATATGAATATCAAAATTTTTAGCAAATAATTTTATCGTTACCTCTGATAAAGCAGAAATAATTTTTGTACTCAATAAAAATAATTTTTGCGTGTAAAAATTACAAATAACATGGTATAAAAGTCAAAAGTAATAAAATTGTAAAAAAGTAGGTAACTTTTAACGACTGTATCTCAGCCGGTTGTTATCGAAAATAGTTTTATCGGTCACCATTTTGACGGGAATTACATCAGCTTTCTTTTTTGTGAACCAATCCCTATACCTAAATTCACTCAGAAAAAAGTACTACTCAAAAATTAAAAAAAAAAAGAAAAATTGAAAAATTTGAGCTTTTCTTTAAATAGTTTTTTTGACTTATTTTGTTGAAAAAAAAAGTTTTTTTAGTTCATAAAGTGCCGTTCCGATAGGAAATTTAATTCTCTACAAAAACTCATGCGTATTTACGACAAATGCATAGTTTTTGAGTTATAGTTAAGAAACGTAAGCGTCGATAAGTCTACGCCATTCGTAAAAACGCACGCCTAAATTTAATAGCACTTTGTGAATTTATCATCTTTGGGGTACAATTGAACATATGAAACAATAAAACACCTGTTACGAATTAGTTCCTTATTCAACTACATAGTCAATAGCCTAATAATAAAACAATGAAATTAATCTAGACTTGGATAAGATAATATAGATTTTTTTAACAAATGAATTTATCTGAAATTTTTATAATTACTTATAATTTTTTTTTACACGATTACTTACGTCAAATACATTTATAAGGTAAACTTTTAAGTAGATGAAGATATAATCTAATATAATAAAAGAAAAAGTAAATCAACTTCCCGCGTATTGGAAAAATTAGGTATAGAAAAGTTACGGATGACTCTGCTCAAATGCCTCAAACTTAATCTCTGTATATAACTGTACATTTACCTACCTCCTATAATGTAGAAAATCTTCGTTGCTATTACAAGTAAATCAGAGAATTCACAGTTAATTTGTACCATTTGTAACTATTTGTGAGATAACTTATATAACAGATAACACCAATAATAAAAGTCTCTAACACTTCCAAAGTTACAGTTAAATTTAATTTTTGGTATAGCCAAAGCATGGACAATTAAAACAATGCATCTAGCTTGTAATAATCACTAATTATAAAAGTAGTAAATTTTTCTGTCACAAACTGTTAATATTATTTTCTTGATAATTCAGTCGAGACCTTTTGGTGATGGAGACATGCCAATCATTTTAACTTCCGATTAAATAGTTTCACTCTATTTTCTAAACAAACTTCAAAGTCGGAAACCTGATAACCATTACCATTTATTGACCTCAAGACATATTTTGATTACTATGTATTGATTTAAGTTACTTATTAGCCTCAATCCACACTATAGTGCCGCTCTCGTTATGCTCAGTTCAGTTTCTGTTCGATAAAAAAACCTTTCCGTCATAACTGAATGCTAACAAAGGGGAGGGGAATCAAAAAATATTCACACTATCATATCGGTACAAGTCATAAAAAATCGGATATCCCTCCGATAAAATATTATGTAAGTGGCACTGATATTGAACCGAAATTAGACGTGACTAAAATTATACTTGGATCGTAGGGATGCCACTCCAATATCAATACCACTCAGGTAATACATCGGAGCGATATCAGACTTGTTATGGATTGTACCTATAGTGTAAACATTTTTTTTAATTCCACTCCACTCCGCTTGAATTCAGTTGCAATGAAAAGATATTTGTATCGAACTGAGACCGAACTGGACCCTATTTCATAAAAGTACAATTTACAATTTGCAGGTATTTTTTTTTACAAATATGTAAATATTTAAGTTACAGGTATTGTATAAAAAATTATTACAAATATGTAAATACCGATCAATTCTATAATTTTACAGACATTTCTTTGACTATTTTACAGGCAAATCAGTTGATGCTTTATAAAGTACAGACTAAAATCTTACATAACTTGTAAAACTGTTATTACAATTTTACGTACCTTTTAAGTTCTGTAATTTTTGAACAAGTTGACTGTTTTGTGAGCATTCGTTAAGTTTCTTGAAAACTATATCAAATTTATTTATGTATTTTGTAAATATTTTAAAAATATTTCTACTTTACCTACGCTCTAATTTTTCTTTCATACATAAGTACCTACCTATATTCATCGTTTGCTTTATTCATATAATAGGCGCACCTACTCTAATTTTTTACAAATTTTTTTTACAATGAATATTAGATACCGTATTTTGTCGGAATATGCAAATTTATTTTGTAAAGATTGTTGCACCGATACGATCGATACGGTTTATTATGTAGGTATATGGGTATAGATAACCATTCTAAGTAGAATTAACTATATAATGCTAAATATTTACCAAATCAACTACAACTTAGCTACAATTTAAGATTGCCCATATTTCGTTTATAATCATTGTGGTAGGTTAATTGTTTTATCTAACCGAATACTTTAGCTTGCCAAAGCTTAAGTTGGGTATAACAGAAAAAAAAAGACATAATAATATGTTCAAGTCTATTATCTTTTACGTAAGTACAAAAGTGATAGAAAAATTGCCGCCCGCCTCTTAGGGAAGGGTCTGGTCCATCTCTTCGGTGACCAAACGATTCAGAGAAATTGAGAACACCGTATACATCAATAAACCTAAAAAATGTTGGCTTCAAATATCTTCGTTCAATCAAACCCGAACTTTGAACCTCTGCGGATAAAATTCAGCTTATTAACATCGCTGTAATCGTCTTCAACATAATTAGTAGTTACAAAATTTAAAATATATATATAGCTGCCAGAAAAGATATTAATTTTATAGAAATGTTTCTATGGATATCATTTACAATTTTAAAAAAAGTTAAGAAATTGTAAGAATTATTTATGCAACACCTATAATTGTCAGTAGTGCATTACAAGCACCTGTAATTGTAAAATTGTAAAACTTTAACTTGTGCTTTTATGAAATAGGGCCCTGGTAGCGTACCCAGAGCGGCATTATAATGTGAATAGAGAACGAATAGCTACCAGCATGATATCAGCACTGTAATGTGAACACAAGATTATATCAGAGAGAAAGTGGAGTGGGAGCGTACCGAGAGCGGAGCGTTAATGTAAATCGAACCTTAGTCTTAAGTTGTCTTAACATACGTTTCGTAGACGGTAAACAATGCCAATCAGCGTTACAGAGGCACTGAGACACAGTCTCCGTTAGAACCCTATTATTTTTTGTACTTCTAGGCAATAAATATGTAAAAATAAAATACAATTTATAATAAAAATAGTTTTTATCAGTCACCGATAAAAAGAACTCTAACACTGTTAAACAAAACTTTAAACTTGCCGATAACGACCAAGTTGTTTACTATTATCAAAAATTAAATATGTGAATAACAGTACGATTGCAAAAAAAGTATCTTACCAAACTCTTTTTGTGGCGAATGTCTCGATGAACTGATATATGTAAATGTTTGACCCATTTCTAAACATGAATTACATTCAAAACACAGTAAACAAAACAAAATTCACAACACAAAACAACCACAACAAGTCTATCTATATCGTATCTATCGACAGGTGTACATACACTGATAAAGTGATAAATATATATATATATATATATATATATATATATATATATATATATATATATATATATATATATAATTATATTATATAATTATATATATAGATATATTGATGTATATATAAAAATTATATATATATATATATATATATATATATATATATATATATATATATATATATATATATATATATATATATATATATATATATATATATATAAATATAAACGACGGTGAAGATCCTTTCGCGAAAAGTTGTTCGAATTGTTAATTACATTTATTAATTGAATTAGCAATAACAAAATAGCTAACGCAACTGATCACACCGAGTTAGCCAGCTGTGGAGTGTGTGGGTGGAATCGCGACGTTCATTGAATAGTGCGTCTGCCGTCCAACTGACTGCTGTTTAACGGCTGATCGCGGGGTGGGGCGTCATTTTACATACATATTAGTTGTTTGAAATAATTATGTAGAGCCAAAGTTTAATACGTTTAATACATTTTATAATATTTAAATCTTTCCCAACTCCCGTATGTATGAAAGTGTTGGAGGTGGAGGTAAATACGTACATACATACATACATATGTATGTAGTATAGTGTACTAGCACGGCTTGTATAATTTGCACGTACATAATAATGTCATTCGCTTCAAGCCTTTGACCGCCAACATTCAATCAAATATTTACATTAATTATTTTTTAAAATATTTTTTTGTGCAAGATACATGTAAATATGTACACCCGCCCCTGAATTTCGCGTACATTTTTTACGCGGCAAATTTACCTTAATTTACGCGGAACTTTTTATACCGCGTTCTTCTTTTACACGGTCGAATATATATATATATATATATATATATATATATATATATATATATATATATATATATATATATATATATATATATACAGTGTAAACTCTATATAGCGAACTTCTATTTAACGAAAAACTCCTTAAAACGTGGAAATTGCTAAGGTTTGTTTGGTTTACATTATCATCCGTATATTGAAACACTCTTTATAACGTAACAGCCACTCTATAGCGAAAAATACGTCATTATTTAAACCCAAAAAAATTTTATTTCACTGACTTTCAAACACAATAGTGATACAGAGCCGTAAATGTTTCGTACGCACAAAGGGATTCTTAGAAATCCGTTTATTTGTTTGTTGTAATTGCCTAGCACATGTTTTTGCCTACTGTACTTCCGTACTATTGTCTTATTGCTGTCTTTACGTTATCATATTCTTAGTTGCTTTCAAACTTTTTAACTGTAAACATGGCGAGTAAAAGAAAGAGTTTGTGTATTGACGAAAAGTGTCATTTAATTCAGTCAAAATTAAAACCACTTACTGAATTCGTAAGTTGTATTCGTAAAATTATATTGTTTTCTTTTACTCTCCATATAACGAAAACTCTTTATAACATAATAAAATACCCGGTCCCTTCAATTTCGTTATATGGAGTTTACACTATATATATATATATATATATATATATATATATATATATATATATATATATATATATGTCTGTGTGTGTATATATGCGTATTTGTTTTAGGGTAGTTGGTCGGTAGGACGATTTTTCAAAGGATTTTAACGAAACTTCAATTTGAGAAAAACGATTTCAAAGTGTTGTAATTATAACACCTAAATCTGACACCAGATGGCAATAATGTCGTCAAGCTCGGTCCCTATACTGATATTAATAGCGAAGATTTCTGCAACAGGAAATGAAGCAACATGTTTTAACCTGTCTGGTTACATAAAGAAATTCTCTAAGTGTGATAACTGACGTCATCATTTTTCTGCTATAAAAGACCGCGGCAGAATTTTTTTAATCACGATTTGATTCGAAATTTTAGTGGAAAACATTAAATCTTATTGTTGTAAAAAAAATTTTTCAATTGTGTTAAAAATTAATTATTGCGAACAATGGAATCCATTACTACTGGTGCTTTATTTGGGGACAGGGACTTAGTGCAACAAATGAGTCAAATTTTATGGCTGATTAAACAATCTTGGTTCCATCAGACGGTGGATTAAACTTTCTGATGTGGAGATTGGAAAAATATATAAAATAATGGAATTTTTATATATACATCAAGTTTAAGGTTTAATATTAAAAATTAGTTTGATTTATTCTTTAGGGGTGGGTGTAAATCAAAAGATCGGTTTTTCTATTAATTTTTTTATTAAGTATAGTTTAAAAAAAATAGGTAGACAATAATCACTTTTTAACATGTAAACAATAATAAGATTTTTTTAATTTACAAATTTAAGTGATATTGTTATATTGTGCATTTATTATTACGGATTTGGTACGTACGAAACTTTTTTTTATTTTTATCACACTTACGTTACTTTTATTTTCTTTATATATATATATATATATATATATATATATATATATATATATATATATATATATATATATATATATATATGTACATTTTGAACACCCTATATACGCTTCACTTATAATAATTAGTAACATAGAAAGAGACAAACCTTTCTTGGTGTTCCGTTTTGTGAGGCATTCATGTATTTTCAAACATATTGTACTGCACATATGATTTAAACTAAGTGTCATTTTGTTGCAAATAAAAAACACTGTTACAATTTTTTGAAATAATTTTTAGCTTCTTCTTTATCTTAACCCATTGTGTCCCGATAGTAAAAGTCTACTTGTGTTCTGACGGTACACCAATACCTCGCTTTGCGTCATTTCGTTTTGCGTTTTTTCGAAGTTGCGTCGCTGCTGAATTGGTACTAATTGTCACTGTGCGTCGTTAGATTTTCGAAGTTGCGTTGTTTTGGGTTCGAGTCTTTAATATTTTTTCGAAATTTTTTGAAATTTTTTTTTTCTTTAAGAAAATTATAATTCACTTTGCGTCGTTTCAATTTGCGTCGTGTTTTTTTGGAACGCAAATTAGGGTACTGGTGTACTTAAAAGTACCACGACGCAAATTAAAGTATTGGTGTACTTAAAAGTACCATCACATTTAAAGTAAAATATATTTAATACAACAATGTTTCTTACTGACTTTGTACTAGTGGTACCTTTCAGTAATATTTTTATTTATAAATAACTTATTATATTTAGGTTATGTACATTCACCTTGTCAAAGGGGTTGTTTTTTCTGAAGTACGTTGTAGTAGCTGAGTTTCCAAGTGAAAGTGATAGACTTCAGTGTTATTTAAGTTTAAATCTATTATATAAACGAGAAATACCACTCATTCACTCACTCATCTATATAGAAATCTCCAAAACTACAATAGCTACAAACTTGAAATTTGGCATGTAGGTCCCTATTGGGTCGTAGGCGCTCGCTAAGAACGGGTTTTGCAAAATTTTTTGTCTAACCGTCGAAATTTACGAAAAACCGTAAGATATTAATTTTTTATTACTGTAATACAGCAGTCTGTGTCCAATTTATCAAAAAATCATAAAAATTTTAGATAGTTGCTAAGTAATTGTAATTTGAGATTTTTGTATATAAGTATTAATAAATATTCCTAGAGATACTATCAATAATATTTTTACCTGTGACTAGTATGAAATTACTTATTTACTGTGCAAAATACTATTTGTATCCAATATGGTTTTATTGCGATATTGTAATAATCTGAAATTTTGTAACCAAATATTTTACTAATTTATCATAGAAGATGAAGGATTAAAAATAATAATTCAACATTCTTCCGTAGAATAAATTGTTTCTTTATTTTCTCTATAAAAGATACCGAAAAATTTTTGGAAAAAAGAGAAAATAAAGAAACAGTTTATTCTACGGAAGAATGTAGAATTATTATTTTTAAACCTTTATCTCCTATGATAAATTAGTAAAATATTTGGGAATCTTAGGTTAAAAAATTTCAAACTATTTGTATCCTTTAAAGAAAATAGACAACTGGACTGTCCAGTTATCATCAATTGGCATGTGTATCTGCTCTTCTCAGCAAATTCCATAAAGATGAAATTTCCATCGCGCCGGGCTCGGTCATCCTGATATTAAAAATGAAATATGGACTTTACTTATCTGTCTTCAGTAGTTTCGAGAAAACGGTAGCAGGTATCAAAAAAATGATATAACAAAACTATAGGTAAAATTGGTATAAGAATCCAAAAAAAAGACGATCAAAGTTGAAGTTATCCTATAGGACCTGAGAACCCCCAAGAAAGCCTAAAGTAAGCAACTGGACGTATCGTTACCAAATTTTTGGCTCTCCAAAGAAACCCAAAATAAATGGCTGAACGAATCTTGACAAAATTTTTCTCAAATAGTACTGAGTTTCTGAAAAACGACATGAGGATAACCCCCCCCCCCCCGTGAGCTTTGCGGACCCAAAAAACCCTCCAAATAAACGACCAAACGGATCTTATCCAAATTTTTCTCAGATATTACAGAGATTCCGAAATAAATTAATGTGAATTCTGAAATATTCTCCAGACCCTGGGATCTCAAAATGTCTCACAAATTACAGTTCTCTTGAAATTGTCACTATGCATATCTAACTACCTACGATAAGATCTCAAGGTATGGAAATTAGACATGTTATTGAAATATGAATATAGCCAATTCAGAATATTTGATTTGAAATTAAGGTGAAGTTGGAATGAATCATCCAGCGCTATCGAATTAAACAACTCTATACTCTAATTAAACCACTTAACTCATTTTGATAAAATTTTATGAAAATTAGACGTACTATAAAAATATGAATATGACTTGAAAATATGAATAATATTTTTGTGTCGTCGAGCGAGCGAAGCGAAGCACATAAGGAACTGATTTTGTACAAAATTTCAAAATATCAAATTTAAATGGACGTGTGGTCACATTGTCCGTCAGTTACATCAAACAGAGAGCGAATTAAAAAACTGAAGAAATTTGACAATTTTTACTCAAGTACTGTTGAGATCTCTGTGAAAGATGAAACTGACGTTAAAATGATTTCCTGGGGCCTTGGTGCCTTGAAGGGCCTAAAATAGAAGCAATTCTAAGACTGTTGGTATAGTAACTATACTAAGTTCCTACGGTGCGGAAATTAGCCATGCTAATAAAATATGAAGATAGTCATTTTAGAGTCATTGGGCGAGCAGGGTCAAGTGCTATAAATAATTGATTTTGCACAGAATTTTGGAATATATGATTGAATTGACCTATATAAATTTTACCTATAATTCAGATAATTTTATGCAAGTGAAACCGCGGGTCTCAGCTATATGCATATATATCTATTTTAAGATCATTGGACGAACGGAGCGAAACACTAGAAGAAACTGATTTTATAAAGAAATTTAGAATATTTAATTTAAATGTAAAGTGACATCAAAATTAACCCCCAGCACTATCTAATAGAATTAAGATTAAACGGTTGGATTTTGAAAATATTTTATGAAAATTAAATATGCTATGGAAATATGAATACGGTTAATTTAGGGTTATTAGGCGAGAATTATGCTCAGAATTTTAGAATATCAAATTTGAATGAACCTCGAGGTCAGAATTGTCCGTCAAGGCCATCAAATAAGCCCCAAATTAATTGTGATATTAAAACTGTCCCCTGCTATCTTGGTGCCCCAAGCAAGGCTTAAAATGGAAATACTCCTAAAACTACCTATTGATACGGGTATCTAGCTACATAAGGGTGCGGAATTTAGCCATGCTATTGAAATATGCAGATTGCTACTTTAGAATCGTTTGACGAGCGGAGCCAGGTATTATTTCCGAATATCTAATTTAAAATTGATCATTTGACCAATAGTTAAGATAATTTTACGTGGGTGAAACCACGGGTCACAGCTAGTATTCTTATATAATAAGTTTTTTCTGTAGTTTCATTTTATATCCGTTCTGTAGAAAAGTGTGTCCGGTACATTATAGGAGAAGGTAGCCCAAAGCGGGTACCCCTCTTAAAGTAGGTAAGCGCTTGTATATCGTTGTATCGAATGTTTTTATCAGGTTGTGTATATACCGATATTAACCGGATATCAAGCAATATCAATCAGTTGCACTTGAACGCTTGTGTCGTTTAATGTACCAGTTAAGCGTCATCAAACCTTTTTATTTGTAATCTTTTTGGTATTACCGTAAGTATTATGTTATCACCATTTGACTTTTAATGTAGAAAAAAATAGACATGTATCGGCTTTCATTTTAAAATTATTTTAAGTTAACAAAATTAAGTCTTTTTGGGCAAAGCGGGTAGACAAAATAGACGAGTCTTAATGGAAAAAACTGTTGGAAGGGGAAAAAAATAAAAAAATATTCTTTTTACGACGGAATGAGGGAAAAGCTTAAAAAAATATTTCTGCCTTGTCTGTGGTGGTTTTGATGTGGAACCACCTGAGTAATATACTCCAATGTGGACGTTGTAAAGAAAGTTACAATTAACTGTTAAAAATTGATTATTTTTGTCTTTTTTCAATTTCTTTTACTTAATTATTATTACTGTTAAGTTCGATAGGATTCAGAAAGTTTACATTAACAAATAATAATCGTATTTAAATACATAATGTACTTACCCGCTTTGCTCATAGAGGATTACCCGCTTTAGGATACCTATACGGGCAAAGCGGGTTTTCGCAGAGGTTTTGCATTTTCTTTATTAAAATAAATATCGTATAAAAATTTCTTAAGCGAAGTTTCAGTTTGAAGTTCGATAACTAATCTATCTGATAATATAAAAAGGATCTTTGATTAGTGATTAGTGCGAGTGGATCTTTGATTAGTGACTTGCCTATCGAGGTCAAAAGCCACGTTTTTGGACGTTTAATCTGGTGTCGTGTCGTTTCGTCCGAGTGTCGTTTCGTCCGAGACCCAAATTCTTGGAAAAAAGTTTCGTTTCGTCCGCAACGAATTTATAGTATGAGTAAACATAAAAATAAGTGTCGTTTCGTCCGAGCCATGTACATTTCAAAAGGATGGGAAGGGATGGAACACAGGTATATTATATCAATATATACGTAATATACGTATTCTTATTTATATTTTTAACCCTTAATACACTCCTTGGGTATTTTCCGTCAAATAATAATTATTTTCTCAAAGCAATGTAAATTCCTAAATTTAAATAAGTTTTTTTTTTTTACAGATTATTTTTTCAAATATAATATAGAAATTTGGTAGACAACCATTTATTTGTTTACGAATTTATTAAATTTTTTCACAATTAACTAATACTACAATTATAATACAATATAATAATATTTACAATTAATGTATTCATATTTTGTCATTTACTAGTTAGTTTTTCACTAGATTTATATCACTGAAAATTACAAAGGATTAAATAATATTATTTTAGTTAATTCTTGTCTAAAATTGATTTTATGAGTTGGTCAGTGCGATAAGATCCATTGTTAGCACCAACCAGGACTGCGTGCCCACTTTTTGGCACCTCTATGAAAACAGAGGTGGGCCACAAGAAAACTACAAAAGTTTTAGTGGAAATTATTACAAGTGTACGTATATTTATTAATTAATACAAATTCTACAATATATAATTTTAATAACTGTAATCTGTGGATTACAATAAACTAAACTGTCAGTTAAAACAGAGCACTACTTATTGTTTAAAACCACTATTTTATAACAATTATCATTTTACTAAATTATAATTATAACAGATCAATTGTTATTTTTGACGGAAATTCCATTTTTGGTATAGAAAATTTAATAGCACATACTTAAATTTAAATTAGAAAGTTATATTGCTTTGAGAATTATTTGTTTAAGGAAGAGTACCCAAGGAGTATGTTAAGGGTAAAAAATAAAATAAATAAGAACATTATGTGCATTGTGATGTGCATACATATATATATGTAACATGTACGTATATACCTATGTAATATATATATATATTAACATAAATATCCTTCGGACGAAACGCAACTCGATCAGGTAACAAGTTAAATCTTAAGTTATCAATTCATGGAATTCGGACGAAACGACACTCGGACGAAAGGACACTCGGACGAAACGACACGGAATCGTTTAATCTTAGCTTACCCGCTTTGGGCTACCTTCCCCCAAAATACCTTTTTTATGTATTGTAAATTTTTGGTATCTTTTTTCCGTACCTGAAATATCTGGATGGAACCGTTCTCCGTGTTCACCACTTATATTCCCTAAATTCTGTGTAAACGGAGGAAATGGTTTTTTAATGACATGTTACAACCAAAATCACTGTATGCTTTCAGTAGATTATCCACATATTTCTTGTAGTTGTCAGATTTATGTTGTCCTAATAAATATTTAACCACATTTTTTTTCCTAAATCATTACGTCTGCTTTCGAAATTGTTTTATATTTTATCAATTATTTTATCTATGGTAAAGTAGGTTTGCCTAAAATTTTCACTAATTAAAATAGGTCTGTCAGACATTAATTAGCACAAGACGCCAGACAGACCGATACCTTAGTAAAATACCGGGATGGAAAAAAAACAGTTTTTTTTTTTTTAAATTTATAAAACAAACAGTTCAAAATGTTTTAAACAAGTGTTCCTATGTTTAAAATCATGTTTTTATTAGTTTAATTTAAACATATGTTTTAAACATTTTAAACTTGTTTTAAACAGGTTTAATTCTTTTAATTGAACCATATGAAAAAAACTTTTTGTCTCGAAATATCTGACTTTTTACGGTCAGACACTGGCATAAGATAATGTACTATTAATTTATAATAGGTGGCATTAAATGGAAACATTTGAGTATTTTCTTTGTTGTAAAATTTATAAAATCGTTTGTTGTTTATGCGTGTTGAATACTCTGAGATGGAAAAAAAAACAGTTTTTTTTTTAAATTTATAAAACAAAGTTCAAAATGTTTTAAACAAGTGTTCCTATGTTTAAAATCATGTTTTTATTAGTTTAATTTAAACATATGTTTTAAACAGGTTTAATTCCTTTAATTAAACCATATGGAAAAAACTTTTTGTCTCGAAATGTCTGACTTTTTGCTGTCAGACACTGGCATAAATCGTGGGCATAAAATAATGTACTATTAATTTATAATAGGTGGCATTAAATGGAAACATTTGAATATTTTGTTTGTTGTAAAATGTATAAAACCCTTTGTTGTTTATACGTGTTGTACTGTGTACAACTACAACAAAGATGATTCTGAGAAATTTTATAAAATTTGATTAGTGTTGTCAGATTGGAGGGTTTTCTCTCCAAAATTTAAGAAAGAATTTTTAAATTGCTGGAGGGAATTTTGGGGGATAATTTCTTTGGAGGGATTTTTGACTGGGAATTTTCAAACTAGGGGGAATTTGGAGGTTTAATTAAATTTCAAACATATATTTGCCATCCTGTTTAAAAATACTCAAATTCAAAAACCAGTTTTAAATCAATCACAAAAATTTAAGTGTGTGGTATTGTATTTTAAGACAACGTCAAAAGTCAACAATCAATCCTAATTTTATTGTTTAAAAAATATAGTAAACAATTTCTTGGAAATAATATTAGAATTATATTTTGCTATAAATTATTTTATTTTATTATTATTATTTATTTTTTTTTTGTGCTTGTCAACTATTATTTTTGAAGAGACATTTTTCAAAAAGTTGGCCACTAAAAATATTGGTTATTTTTGAGCTACTCGGACGTTGCTTACGTATTTCGTGTGCGTTAAATAATTATTTTTTATTTTTTGGAGGTTTTCTTCCCTAAAATGCATTTTTTAGAGGGATTTTTGACTAATGATGAGTCAATCTGGCAACACTGAATTTGATACATACTGAAATAAAAGAGTTTAAATTACGGTACAAAGAAGTTCAAAATCTTATTGTTATCTTGTTATCTTAATGCTATTACTAAAGTCACAAATCGACCCCAAAACATTTGATTTAGTAACACAGTTGCATTCGACTGTAGCTTAGTAGAAAGAGCTGCAATGCTAGTCGCTATTTTTCAAGATTTAAATGGAAGTTTAAATTTAAACTTAATACAAATTAGTATTTAACATAAAAGAAAGAAAAAAAAAAACAACAAGAAAATACATACTTAAATAAATTTAGTTTAACCTAATTAAAAATTTGATTTTGATTTTATTATTTTATTACTGATGCATATTGGAATAGAACTGCCTAATTATTAATTACTAAAGATATAATTAAGCTATTTTTTTTTTATTTCACTACATTTTATTTACAACTTAACCGAAAGAATTTAATTAAAGATTGTTCAGAACTTAGTTTAATATGTAATGTTTTTTATTTGTTTTAAACATAGTTTAAAACATCGTTTAAAACACTTTAATTTCAAACATGTTTTATTTAGATTGTGTTTTAAACGGTGTTTAAAACATGTGATTTAAAACACTTTGTTTTAAACATGCCAACCCTGTGAATACTGTGTACATATAACAAAGACGTTGCCGAGAAATTTTATAAAATTTGATCAGTGTTACCAGATTGGGGGGTTTTCCCTCCAAAATTTAAATTTGGAGAATTTTTAAATTGCTGGAGAGAATTTTGGGGGGATAATTTCTTTGGAGGGATTTTTGGCTGGAAATTTTCAAACTAGGGGGAGTTTGGAGGTTTAATTAAATTTAAAACATATATTTGCCATCCTCCTTAAAAATATTTAAATTCAAAAACCAGTTTCAAATCAACCACTACAATTTAAATATGTGGTACCGTATTTTAAGATAACGTCAAAAGTCAACAATCAATATTGCCTAATTTTATTGTTTAAAAAAATACAGTAAACAATTCCTTGAAAATAATATTAGAATTATATTTGCTATACCTAAATTATTTTATTTTATTTTTTTTTTTTTTTTTTGCTCGTCAACTGTATTATTATTTAAGAAAAAAATATTTTTCAAAAAGTTGACCACTTTAAATATATTGGTTATTTTTGGACTACTCGGACGTTGCTTACGTATTTCATGCGCGTGAAATAGCTTTTTCTTTTTTTTGGAGGTTTTCTTCCCTAAAATGTCTTTTTGGAGGGATTTTTGACTAATGATGAGTCAATCTAGCAACACTGAATTTGATACATACTAAAATAAGAGTTTAAATTACAGTACAAAGAAGTTCAAAATCTTATTGTTAGATGAATTGGTAAATAAAATACGATAATTAAATACAAGTCAGTGCTTTAGAATGGCGGCTATGACTAAAGTCATAAATCGACCTCAAAACATTTGATTTAGTAAAACAGTTGCATTCGACTGTAGCCTTGGCCCTTAGTAGAAAGAGCTGCAATGCTAGTCGCTGTTTTTCAGGATTTAAATGGAAATACTTAACATAAATTACAAACAACATAAGTATAGTGTATAAAGCGTTGTTCATATATAAGTAAGTAGATTAGTAGTTAGTAGAACAACTTAGTAAAACAACTTAGTAACTTAGTAGAACAACTTAGTAGTAAGTGGAACGGGAAAAAAAATAACAATCAATGGTATGCATAAGGTTGACTATTGTGAGACTCTGCTCAAGTGAATATGAATATGTTGTCAGATACATGCACCCGGATACACACAGATGCATATATGACAACATATTCATATTCACTTAAACAAATTCTCACAGTACTCAACTTTATGCATGCCATTGAATATTCGTTTACCTGCAGTAAACGTTTGTGTATTGTGAACAAAATACATACCCAATTGATATCCAAAACCCAGTTATTACCGCCCCATAAAACATTCTTATAATAAAACTGTTACATTAAATTTTAACAAGAAAAGAAAAAACATACACTGTTAGAAAAAAGTAAGTCGTTGGATATGTTAAACTAGTATAAATTAATATAACTAAGTGAATATTATATTCATTGTTTTAAACATACAAATTGTACAGTATAGTAATTGTAAATATTATTGTGATATCTGAATATAAAAAAGCCTTTTTTTCTATTCAATTTATATAAATTTTAAACATCCATAGATTTTGCCCTTTTTAGTGACATCAAAAATGATTATTAAAATGTTTGTGTTCCTTGTTATTCGCATTTAAATAACTATTTTATCCTGCTTACTAATTTAAGTGTTTCTATTTTTTTTTTATTTATTTATTTATTTATTTTTTTTGGGCGTTTGTTTACGTCACATTTGATGTCGCGTCTATAGGCGGCTTGTCCATTTAGATTTGTTTATGAATTTTTGTATTTTTAAACAATTAATTTAACATGAATATTTTTATTTTGTTATTTATTCATTTATTTATTTCTTTAAAAACTTGCGTTAAATTATTTTAATTTCACAGTTTTAGTATTACAATGAAAAATTTGTAAAATTTCGCAATATTTTTTGCTATGTGTATACTATAATATGTAACTATCAAAAAAGTTTGGGAAATATTTTTAACAGTGTAGATATATCTTAACCTTAACAAAATTCATATATTTATTGTTATAATACCTATTGTTATATTTTTTTCCTGTTCCACTTACTACTAAGTTATTCTACTAAGTTACTAAGTTGTTTTACTAAGCTACTAAGTTGTTCTACTAACTACTAACTACTAATCTACTAATCTACTTACTTAGGTGTGAACAACGTTTAAGTGTAGTATTTAACATAAAAGAAAAAAAGCAACATAAATATAAATACATACTTAAAGAAATTTAATTTAACATAATTAAAAATTTAATTTTATTTTTATTATTTTATTACTGATGCATATTGGAATAGAACTGCCTAATTTTTAATTGCTGAAGATATAATTAAGCTATTTTTTTATATCAATACATTTTATTTACAACTCAACCGAAAGAATTTAATTAAAGATTGTTCAGAACACAGTTTAATATGTAATGTTTTTTATTTGTTTTAAACATAATTTAAAACATCGATTAAAACACTTTAATTTCAAACATGTTTTATTTAGATTGTGTTTTAAACAGTGTTTAAAACATGTGATTTAAAACACTTTGTTTTAAACATGCCAACCCTGGTAAAATATGTATAATTTGCTACATAGAACACTTGAAGCAAACTAAAATAAAAAAACTGTGGATAGCAATATGTCAGAGTGTGTCAGATACCGCCTAAGGCATTTAATCATTCGGTGGCAGTCACTGAATGCACGACAATTGTTATGTATTGTTAAAATCATTGTTTGATCACTGCATGGATCTGTCCGCATGTACGTGTTATGTAGTTGTGTGTGACCATTCACACTGTGACGAAGTGAATACTAGTCGATATTGCCTTTTGAAACTCGCGCTCAGGACGAGTGATTGCGTTGCTGCCATCTGGAGGCATTTTGATTAAATGTTACCGCATATCATAGATAAATATATACGTGTTTGTGCTCATACCTGAAATGAGGTAACCAGAGCCACCTAGTGGGCAGTTTGGAACTTTAATGACTTATCATTTCAATAGGGTACTTGACTGCAATTGAGAAATGATTCTAAATGCTTTGTTCTTACGTATAAATTAGTTCATTTTTGTTAAATTTTTAAAAATCGTCAAAAAAACCATTGTTCAATTGTAAATGAACAAATTGGCGGGAAAAACGACTTGGCGTAGTGACGTATGCAACGACGTCACGATTTAACTCAAACAGATGTCGCTTTCATTCATGTCAACACTTGTCAACATGGTTTCAAATTTGTACACAATATTCAGCAGTCATCATGCTCAGTTTTAGTAGTATTTACAACTTTCTACTTTGTTATCTTCTTCATTTATCATCACTGTAAGATTTTCATGAAGCCCTACAAGTATTAAATGCACTTTAAGAAAACAGTTTGACGTAACTTTAAAATTGTAGCAAAAAATAAAAGCATTTTTAACATAATATTTAAAAGAAGTTGATAAGGACATTTTACGTATTAAGTGACGATGTATTCCTTCCATCAATCTTTTTTGAGTGCAAAATTAATTGCAAACCAAAAAGTTCAAAATAAATTACAAAGAAAACAACTTCTCTTGGTCAATTAGAATTGTAAAAATATCACAATGAAAATGCAATTTGTCATAGACAATACGTAACTACAGTAATAAGATCTGCTATAAAAAATGACGTCATTTTCAAATATCACTGCGTTTTTAATCATTTAAATGAAGGCTAAAAAATATAAAAGGTATTAAATTTATAATTTTCAAAATCTGATTTTTAAATAACTAAAGAATATTTTTATTTGTCATTACTAAAATTGAATATATTTAGGGATAATACATAAAATTATTCGACATTTAAAACAAATTTTGAATACAGTCAAGTACCGTATTCCTGGTGCGGTTATCTGTATTATCTCAAGTTTTGTCGATTAATTCTTGTTTTGCACGCCTGTTGCAGATAAGTAGCTGACGTGCTTAATTTAAAATACATTGAGGGTTTTAAGAGCAAAGTTGGTTCAACCAATAAAATTACAAAGCAATAAAACGTGTCGATTTATGGAAATGACGCCATAGGAGTGGTTGTTTCTGGAATAGAGTACGAAGAGAGCAGAAATGATTCAAGAGGATTCCTTTAAAAAATAACTAAAGATGTCGTACATATAATTTCGCATAATAAAAATTTTTTATATTTAAAAAATCAAAAATATACAAAATAAAACGTATACCTAAATAATAAAATGAAACTAATAAAATAAAAAACAATTATACAACTTAATAAAATTTAACTTAATGAATAAAAAACAATTAAAAAATTATACCGTGTGAGTTTTTCGGGAGTTGCCATTCGATTTATTCCTAAAATATGCATCTAATCGAAAAAAAGTTTATACAAAAAATATTCAAAATAGAGGAAGCCATTCACGAAAAATTGTTCCAAACTTCTAGGACTTACGGTTTTTTTGGAATAGAAAAAAAATTTTTTTTTCAAATGGGAACATATGTTGAGATGTTTCTTAAAAATTAGTTCAGATTGCCAATTATGCTAAAATTTTCATTATTTTATTTCAAATTTTTGAGAAATTGCATTTTTAAGTTTTAATTTTCAAAACCCGTGGTCAGGTTTGTTTAAACGAACGCAAAACATACGATTTATTTTGAATTTATACTAAAAAAAATACAAAATAAGTTGTAATTGTATATTCACATTAGCCTGTTACAGTAACAGAAAGTTTATTAATTAAATACATTAATTATCAAAATAATTTGTAGTTTTTCCTCAAATATTCAACTTAATATTTATTAAATAGGCCATCAAATTACAAATGTTGTTGTAATATTTAATTGTACACCATATTAAAGAAGTCAAAATTTAGTACATGTGAAAATTTCATTATTAAAAATCTCTGAAAGTAAATTATAGATGGCATATCTGGATAGTATCGTAGAGCTGTCATAAATAATATGACAGGTCTTTTTTAAATTTAAATTGTTAAATTTTTAAACTCTTTTTTTTTAAAAAGAGTAAAAAAATTGTAAAAAAAAATATTTTTAATATAAAAATTTTCAAATATGTATAGTATGTATTTTAACAATACGTCTGAAAAAGATGTATTTTAAAAATATTCATAACCTTAATTTATTTTCCAGTAATCTGACCAGACGATCTGATCATGTTTGAAACATATGTTAATGATGTACAGGATAAACTTGAGGTGCTCTCAGAATATTGCATAAAAAATCACCTGACAGTAAATATAAGCAAATCGAAAATAGTAATTTTTCATAAATCACCAAAATTAAAAAAACATGGGAAATTTACGCTAAATAATGTGGAAATTGAAAAAGTTAAAACGTACACATATCTAGTTGTACCATTTTCTGCATTGGGTAGTTTCAAAAACTGTTGCGACCATTTTATTTCAAAAGCACGAATAGCAGCGGGAAAATCAAAATCGATACTGTCAATCTCAAAATCAAACTGTTGAGAAACCAAGAAAACCCTTTTCGACTCCATAGTTCGATCGACATTGCTGTATGCTTGTGAAATATGGTAGAATATGTACAAGTACTGGAAAAATCACAAACACAGTACTGGAAAAATCTACTACAATTATCAATGACGACATCTTATGTAGTGAGGTCGGAGGTGAACTGTCCACACTTGGCTACACTTATTTTAAAACGTATGTTGATATGGTGGTGTCATTTGCTGAATATGACAAACGAGAGAATCCCGAAAATATGCTATGCAAAACTAAAGGAACTATCTGATGACCCAACCTACAAAAACTCTAACTGGGTTGTATCTTTAAAACAAAAGTTGACTCAACTTGGTTATTTGTGGGAAGCGCAGGACATGTTCAAAACAAAAAGAATGCTGACCGAAATTATTCAAAAATATGAAAACTCATTAAAAGACGCCGATCTAAACCGCTTGCAGCAGTCTACTTATACCCCAATGTACAGACGCCTGATACATGAAGAAAATGGGAATAACTAGCTTCACCTCAAGGCTAATTTTTCCAAAATAAAATTAGTTAGTCAGTTACGAATGTCAAATAAAATATGTACAAAAATTTTCTTCAAAGGCTGTAAACTGACTCTGAAACATGAAGAAATTTGTCAAAAGTGTAACGAAGTTAACGATCTTACGCACTTTCTTTTCAAATGTAAAAAGTATCCTTTTAAAAGGCAAATGTACCTGAATAAGCATATCAGTACTGGAGGCGATCCCATGACGGCGTTATTAACCATAAGAGGCCTGAAGCAGCTGAACGACGTATTTTTATATGCGATAAGGGCTCTAGAGCACTGAGCTAGTATTTACCACTTAATGTGTCACAATCGCTAACAATGCTCTGTTCAAAATTTTCACTATATTTTGATCAATCATGTAGCAGTAGACAGTCTTCTTCTTTTTATTGTTAACGCTACTGGTCTGTTGTTGATTTGTTTGTTAATAGGATTATTATAATAGATTATTATACTTGTTACTGTATATTATGTCTGTTCTGTTTTTTTGCCGAAAAAATTTCATCAAAAATCAAATTATGACATTTTAAAGAAATTTCACATGTGTTGTTTCTGCAGGAAATCTACGATTGTGGTCACATTAGCCTCACTCATTTTCATAGTCAATACAATACAAGTGATGCACATGTGTTATTTCTGTTCTAAAGGCAAACTTCAAGATTAGATTTCAACGGGTTGGGTTAATGTTATGTGTGTTTTTTCTACACCAAAAGATGCGTCTTGGTAAACTATATACAAATCCACCTCTAACTGAAATTGTTACATGTGTTGTTTCTGAAATAACTGATTCAATTAATAGTACAACAATCCGAAGATGAAGAAAAAATTAAAAGTGTTCCTAAAATTGAGTAACTAAGTACTTTGTCCAAAAATTGATTGAAGTTTTATCCTTAAGTTAACGAAATTATAAAAATCAATTTTTTTCAGTCTTCTGGTAAAATTCCCTGACTTTTCCAGAAAGTTTAGAATTCCTTGACATTTCCAGGTTTTCCAGGAATATGTCACCATACTATGCCGTTTCCAGATGATAAAACAGAATTAAGTTTGAAAACAGTTTCAACAGAAACAGTTTATAAAGACAATTTACCTTAAGTGCCGCTCTTGGCTCAGTGAAAAATGCCGCCTCTGAAAAGGAAAAAAAAAATTTTGCCGCCCTTTTTGCCAAATTTTCCGCCCCTAAAAGTGGTCGCCCTTCTTAAAAAACGTAAGTAACGAGTAAAAAAAAAACAAATTCTACATTTTGTCAAATTATTAAATAATAAAAATAAATATACAATGTAAATTCAAATTACTGTTTTATTAAAAAATCATAATTTCTGTTAATCGTTATACAATTTTACAATGAAATAATTTTCTGTTGATCAGAGCTGGGAACTATTTAAAATGATTTCATTTTAAATAGGTATTTAAAATTGAAAATGGCATTTTCCATTTTCTATTTTAAATAAGTTCGATCAAACCATTTTCCATTTTGTATTTAAAAAGAAAATTTGAATCCATTTTACATTTAAAATGAAAATGCATATACTCAAATTTATGTGCATAAATTATAGAACTCGAACTGAACGATCTGAAGTCTAACAAATTGTAAATTAAATGTAAGTTTATTTAATTGATTCAAATTTTTTATAACTCGAGTTGCAAAGTCACGGGAGTTAAATTTATTACTAGAGTTGTAGTTCTCTTAAATCAAACTTTTCTGACTCAAGTTGTGTACTATTATCTTTAAGACACGGCGATAAAAAATGTTTTGTGTTATAAGTAGATGATTTTCATAAGTCGCAGTTGGTTTGAAAATGTCAAGGCTGAATTAAATTTTACAATATTTTAAAGTAACAATATTTCAAGAGTTAAATTTCGCTTTCATATCATGTAAACTTTACAAAATTTTCTCAAAAGACTGCCTTTATTTAATTTCAGTAGGTTTAAAATTTTCTTAACTTTTTTTTTTAATATTGATAAAAAAAATTTATAGAATTTAAAGTAAAAAAAGCATTTGGCATTAGGGTTTCCGATCTCGATTCGATTTTATCGAAAATCGATTTTTGGAAAGCCGATCTTCGATTTTTCGAATCGATTCTTTGGAGAGTAAATCGATACAGAGATCGTGAAAAATTTACGGGATCGGAGATCGATCTTTCCGAATTTAAATTAGGATATTTTTAGTAAAAATATGATATTTTTTCAAAATTATTGTAAAATATATTTTAACTATTTATGTTGTCAAATAATTTTACCACTTTCATGATTCATTTATAGAAAATTGAGTCAAATTTTGGAATTATGTGACACTTTTAGCGCAAACTGGAAACCATTTTATTCAGTGGCGGTTATTCTAGGTATGCGGGGTAGGCGCCGCATACCCAAGCTCTTTTGAATACGATAAAAATAAAAAATATTAAAACAATGTTCTAATTTTATTTAATATTAGGATACAAAATATGCTACACATTTTATATATATACATATATATTGTAATTATTGTGTATACATGTTTATGTCTACTCAAATTCATATTTTATCAAATTGTACTTCTGTATTTTATGTGTACACATTATAATATGTATTCAGTACGGGCGGTATGCTCTAAGTTCTGTTGCCTACCAGTGTAAGATTTTGACGTGGATGTGTGTGTGAAATATGTACCTACATACGTACTCTTTTACCTATATTTATATTACAATATGATGTTTGCAGCTGGGCAGTGCGGTCGGGCCAGTAGGCACTAATTCTATCGCATATCAGTGTAAGATTTTGACATGGATGTGTGTGTGAAATCGTACCTATATACGTACTCTTTTACCTATATTACAATCATTACAATACATGATGTTAGCAGCCTAGGTATGCGCTCTAAAACCCGCCTACGAAACTACTCGTAACAAATCGTGTATTTTCGTATTTTGATCGTATAACCAAGCTTACAAGCTGATACGTACGACGATCTACTATCACTCGTACAGTGCCTTTCGTGTAGTGTATATGGTATAATCGTAAATGCTATTTCTTTATTGCTGTTAAAGTGTTAAAACTGAATTATAAAGTATTAAACTTTTAGTTATTTCCAAATTTTTTAATTCTTCTTTCATTATTTACTATTTTAATTTTTATTATTTTATAGTTTGTTTTCTTCCTTTTAGTTTTTTGGTTTTTTAGTCTTTTTTTATTTCTGTACTCTTTCTTATTTTTTGCTGTTTTCATTGTTGTCGTTTTTCAAACAATTATTTAAAATGGCTGATTGTTTAAAAAATGATGGTTGCGTTATTCAGCAATTATTAAAAAAATCTTTTCGGGCAAGAAATGTTGATGAAAAAAAAGAAATTATCTCGGCTGGTAGACCCACCCCTGATTTGCCTATTGTTATGAGAATTGATAACTCCAAAAAAACATTTGTTCGGCATTTTCAGAAATCATCATATGACAAATATTCCTGGCTAAGTGGTTGTATGGCTTTAAAAAAACTTTATTGCTTTCCTTGCTTATTATTTTCCACTGATAAAACTGTTTGGTCAACTACTGGTTACGAAAACTTGAGTAATCTCTCTAATGCAGCTAAGAAACACGAATGCAGTCAAGCTCACATGCAAGCGTTTATTTGTTTAAATACTTTTGGTCATACCCGGGTTGATTTGTTACTTGATGAACAGAAAAAAATTTCTATTTCAGAACACAATAAAAAAGTTACTAATAATAGGGAAGTTATGAAACGATTAATTGATTCTGTTTGTTTTTTGGCTATGCAAGGTCTTGCGTTTCGTGGACATGACGAAAGTTCAGATTCTTCCAATCCAGGAAATTATTTAGCACTTCTAAATTTACTGTCTCGTTATGACGAAAAACTGAGCAACCACTTAGAAAACTCACATGTGTTTTCAGGAACGTCTAAAAGCATACAGAATGACTTGATTGAATGCATAAACAAAATAATATTACAACAAATAAAAGATGAAATTCAGGAAACAAATTTTGTTTCAATTCTTGTCGATGAAACCACAGACATTAGTACAAAATCACAACTTTCAACTTGTGTCCGATATGTTTTGTCTGATGGAACTACTGTTGAGCGATTTTTGGGGTTTGTTAATGTCAGTGCCAATAGAACGGCTAATGTCATTTCGAAACATGTTATTGATATTGTAAGAGATTTAAATTGTGGTGATAAATTAGTAGCTCAAGGATATGACGGTGCGGCGGTAATGTCTGGTGAATTAAATGGCACCCAAGCAAAAGTAAAAGAGGTGTTTCCCCA
Organism: Brachynemurus nebulosus; assembly: GCA_035578155.1. Lineage (NCBI taxonomy): Eukaryota > Metazoa > Arthropoda > Insecta > Neuroptera > Myrmeleontidae > Brachynemurus > Brachynemurus nebulosus. The sequence continues at coordinate 1,655,804 of JAPWDM010000002.1, forward strand.
GGCTTTATTCATTCATTGTTGCGCACATATTTTGAATTTAGTATTATCCCAATCTGTTCAGCATATAAAAGAATGTAAAGTATTTTTCTCAACAGTAAATGGTTTGGCATCCTTTTTTTCTCATTCCACTAAGCGTACACATTTTCTTAATGAATTAATTAAAAAAAAATTTCCACAGGCCGCACCAACTCGCTGGCATTATAACTCACGTTTAATAAATATGATTTTAACTTATGAAGCTGATTTAGAAACTTATTTTGAATCGATTGTTGATGAACCTTTAGAATGGGATAACGAAACTGTAATGTTAGCAACTGGCTTTAATAATTTTTTCAAAAATTTCAAAAACTGTTTTCTCCTTAGGACTTTTGCTGCAATATTTACTCAGACAGACATTTTATTTAGTATTTTACAAAGTAAAGAATATGATATTTCATTTTGTATCAAACATATAGAAAATTTAAAACATATTTTATTAAAACAACGAGAGGATTTTGAAAAAATTTACTCTGAAGTGGAATCTAATTCTTGTAAACCTGATGAAAAATCTTTTAGAAAGTCATTAAGTACTTCAGGATTTACAGATATAAAAAGCTATTTACGGTCTCTATACTTCGAAATAATTGATACAGTTATTGTGCAACTACAGTCTCGGTTTGAAAGTTTAAATAAATTAAAATTCCTTGAGCTTCTTAATTCTAAACTATTTCCTGCATATGCTGATAACTTCCCTAAAATTCCTTTAACTAATTTAATGAATAATTATGGAAAATATTTCGACGAAATTAGATTAACAAATGAATTGACTGTTGTATATAAAAACGAAGTATTTCAAGATAAAAATGTAAATAGTCTTTTAAACCTTTTGTATAAAAATAATTTTTCAAACGTGTTTCCTGAGGTTTTAAAATTGTGTCAGTTAGTTTGTACGTTTCCTTCTACTACTGCTTCTGTTGAACGTTCTTTTTCGGCATTAAAACGTATAAAAACGTATTCAAGAAATACTATGAAAGATGAGAGACTGAGTAATCTAGCTTTAATTTCAATTGAACAAACTCTGCTTAAAAAGTTACAATCACAACCTAATTTCTATACTAATATTATTGAAACCTTTACCCAAAAATCCAGGCGTATAGACTTAATATATAAATAGCGACAAAATTAAGAAAGCCAGTTTGACGTTTCTGAAGGCGCATACCCTTGGTTATAATACACGAGCCGCCACTGATTTTATTCATATTAAATTCAGCAGTTCATCTTCAAAGAAAATTAAAAACTAATTTGTGATGACCCAATAAGAAACTTCATTAAAACTTTTATATATCTTTTATTTTCTGCAAGTACAAAAATTGAATCGATTTTCGTCAGATCGATCTTTTGGTTTAACGATTCGAATCGATCCACAAGATCGATTTTTTGGCCAGAGATCGGAAACCCTATTTGGCATTTTATAATCCATTTTAAATAGTTATTATCCATTTTCTATTTTAAATATGTTCAGCAAAACCATTTTCCATTTTGTATTTTAAATGCATTTTTGAAAACCATTTTCCATTTTCTATTTCAATTCTATGAACCATTTTTCCCAGTCCTGCTGGTAGTTACGTATAACCAGTGGTAGATTTACACTACGGGCACACGGGGCAGAGGCCTCGGGTGGCAAATTTTTAGGAGCAGTTTCCTCGCGTTAACATTTCTATTTCTTGAATTTTTTCCACAGAAGTACCATGCTTTGGCAATTTTATATTAACTTCATACTGAACCAAAGCTTTACATAATCCTATGAAATAAAAATTTTCGTTACTTACATTGTAAATAATTATTTTGAAATTGTGAAATTACTCTTACCTTTTAAAATAACAATGAATAGGAACATATTAAAGATTATGTCTATTCGAAAACTTCCATGAAACTGAATTAAATATGATAATAAAATCGTTATTCTATCTTCAATAAACACAATAATAAGTTATTAGAAATACTCCAATAAAGTACCTAAAACTGAATTACATAAATTATCGGAATATTGTAAATTTAAAAAAAAAAAATTGCTTAAAACAAGGTCAGTTTTTTTTACCATTTAATGACGTTCCGCGTTTTCTTAATTCATTTTTTTAATTAGTTACATTCCAGGTAGATAAATTTTAGTTGTAAATCAATATAAACACAAAATATTGAATAAAAATTAATAAAATTTTAGTATTTAAAGAGCTGACATTTTGAATTAGTCATTTGTGTTGTATACGGTAAAGCCATCTACAGCCATCTATGTAGCATAAATACAATTACTGTTTAGCTGCACAATTATTTAACGTAAATAACGATGGCTGTTTGAATAAAGCACTCTTAAATTCCACAAAATTAACTTAAATAAATCACTTTTAAGCGCGAAAGTTGCAAAATTTGAAAAAAAAATTAAGATAAAAATTTTTATTTTTTTATTTTTTATTTCTGTTGCTTTATTGAATAATTTTTATCAACAAATAAGTATACTATTCCATTTTAAAAAAGGTAAATTTGTATCATAGCTCGAAAACCATAAGAGCTATAAAGCTCCTGATTATCGCAATTGGTTGCCCCCGTCGATATCTACAACTCTTATTTGAACAATTTTTCGATTAAACACGGTATATTGCGTTTTTGGAATCCATTTTAAAAGTGAAAATGATTTTCAACTTGTATTGAATACTTTGTAACTTAGTGAAAACGTTTTATGGAAAACTAGAGTAATCTAACGATTCGGAAAATGAAACTAATTATACAAATTCGCAAATCTTATTATTCCAATCACTTTTCGAACCCACAACCTATGAAATTTCAACAATTGACCTCGTGTAAGGAGGAAGCTTCACCGATTTAAATATCGACTCCAACTTGGAACGTTATAACACACATGCAAACATCAAACCCACACGACTACAAACAGTGTGTAACTACATAACTTAGTGGGGAGAAGTGGAAGGGATTTTTTGTCTACGCAGGTATCAGTAGTACAGAGATAGTAAGGTCGTTTCTGTATTCTGTGATTTGCTACAACATATATGCATTTCAACGAGGTGTTATGTAAAGTAAGTTTGAGGTTTTTTTCGGCCATTTTAAAAATTCATAAAAAATAGAATTTAACAAAAATTCAAAGGTCTGTCGGGCATTTTCTATTGTCGGCATTGATTACTATCGATTTAGCTTTTTTTTTAATTTGAGGTGTTTTGTCAGGTATGATTTTGTGCTATGGGAGCTTGTGCTTTTGTGCTACACTAATAGAAATATGTGTAAATAATCCATGGGACAAGGCATGTGTTGTCCAGTAAAATTGGCCAGCTGGAAGAACATTTAAATTAAAATTTAAACTACAAACTTTATTCGAATACTAGCTGGATCACCCTCACTTTGTTCAAGAAAAGTCAGCAGACTCCTATTAGGTCATGATGTACTTAAATACTTAATGCACATGCATGTACATGCATAGTTATCACTGAATCAAATAAAAGAAAACTCTGTTCGTCCTTTTAATTTTATTTTTATTTTATTTAAAACACAATTACATTATTCTATTATAATACTTGTTTATAAACCATATTTGATATTTTATTAGTTGGTGAGTAAATATATAAATTTTTGGGTCTTCCTAATCCGGAGTCCAGAATACCAAATTTAGTAGGAAATTTTAGCACTCTAGATTTATTCAGAGAGTCTCGAGGCTTATCAAACCCACCAAAAAGCACGAAAAACAACAAAATTTTGATGTAAAAATCGTCGAGATAAGAGTTAAAAATTGAAACTCCTAAAAGATACACCCTGGATACTAACTCAATTAATATACAAAATTTCAGCCCTCTAGATTTATTTAGAAGGCCTGTCGGCAGTGTTGCCACAAGATTACATTTCTTACATTTTTCGTAACTTTTTATCAACCATGTAACATGTATGTAACAAAAGATTTTAAGCGTATTTATGTAACTTTTTAAAATTATATACATTGTTTGCAAAATTGTCAAATTCATATCTTAATTCAAAAATTCATAACTCCCGTTTAATTGCTTTTATCAATTTCGTCACGCACACAAACGTATACGATACATGCCTGAAGTTAACTTAATTTCACTACATACCTAAATACATGACATAATCAGAAGATACCGAGTATCTTCGGACAGATCAGGACCGTACTTATTTCAATAAAATTTTGCAACTAAATTATATTAAATTATGCACATTTGAATGAATATAATTGGTCAAAAATTACATTTTTCCCCATTTAGAATACTAACAGCATTTTTTATTTGACGAAAGGAAGAAAATTCAAAAAATCGGAAAAAATTTTTGTAATATATATTGAAAAGTTGTTGAATATTTAGACGGTCCACTATAATAGCTAAGGCGTACGTATTTACTAAGATTTTTTATTATTGAAAAACAAATTTTTAACAAGCAACTATACTTCTATCTCTCAAAATTAAAAACAATAAAAAAAGATGAATTTATTTAATTTAAATACATGTCACATAAATCACATACATAATATAAACAAAAATACTTTTGATAGTCAATTAAAATTACAATGACACTTTTCAATTGTGCAGGTAATAAATAAAAGAAAAAAGGATGTTTGCATAAAATACGTATAAATAATATTTTGATACACATATGTATGTGTGTGGATGTAACTTGTGTACGTTTTTATGAAAATATTTTGAACTTTTAGTCACATTGTATACCTGCATTTGCTAAAGACGAAACTGTCTGATCCGAAAGAAATCCGATACCTGATAATCAGACATCACATCCATACATCACATAATATGAAGTGGTTAAGAGGATTGTGACATATGGTCTATTTCAGTTAAATTTAACTATGCTTCGTAACTTTGAATTTAAATTATTTCCGTTTTCTTGGCTTTATCTCTTTTATTATTGCATTTATGTAAATTTTGAATTTGCAGTTTATTTTTAGAAAAGAATAGAAGATCGATTTGTTTCGAAAATAAGAATTATTTAATTTTTTAACGAAAACTCATGATCAATTTTATCTGAAAAGAGGTATACCAAATTTTTTGTCTTTTTTCTATCGTGTTATTGCTATATGTATATAAAAAAGATAAAGATATACATATACACTGAATACAGATCATACATATTCACAAAAGCATACACGAAAGTATTGTATGTGATGCAATGTGATGTATCATGTATGGCTTATTTCACGTACGATCACCACACCCCGAAATCTTGATGTCACCGATTTTGATGATATTCTGTAATAATGTTCTACTATACCAATAGTTTTGAAATGTCATATTTTTTTTCCTCAATTTTAATAAATATGGAAGTTATGGTGTAATGAAGTTTGCCTAAATTTTTTCCAATTTTCGACACTTTTTTAAAAAAAGTTGAATATCTCCGAAGTTATTAAAGATAATTTAACCAAATTTGGTACGTATTTAGGGAACATTATAGGGAAAGTATGTGTACAAGAGCATTTCCCGTCTTTAATATATAGTTAGATTTACAGATATCCAAACATGACCGAATTTGGACATTCATAGCAAAAAAGCGCCTACTTTGATTTTCTTAGTACAGTATATGTACCATACCCTACAGAATATAATATATAAAAATTGTGATGGAATCTTCAGAACTTTTCATGGGAATGGCGATAATGTGACGCGAATGCATGAGGTACAAAATTATACGGGTCAAGTGTGATTGTTGGATATATCAATTTTTCATGTGAAAATAAGTAAAAAAGTTCCAGTCAGCATATATTCTAAAACTCACCGTTTTCGAGTTATGCGTTCTCGAAATTTCACTAAAGTGATAATATTGGCGAGTAAATATTATTATTATGTTGACTTTTGGTTTATAAAATCAACTGTACATTTTTAGATCAATATACAAGTGCGTTTGAAATTCTCTCTCATCACTCTTAAAAATCGATTCTATAAAATTTCTTGGAATTATTTCTTCGTCTGAAGGAACATTCACTATAATAAAAAAAAAAAATTAAAATAAATATTTTTGGGTATGTTTTCTAATTTTATTACATGCAATAAAAGTATTTCAGTAATCAAACTGGCAATAAGTTTCCCGTTATTATTTATGAATCCATCAGTACAATGTTTCCTTTTTCATACTATTTAAAAAAAAAAAAATAAAGAAGTGCAACAAACAGTTTTTTTTTATACCTGTATGTATAATAATTGATAAAGGCTAAAGTAACAATATTATGGTAGTAGGACAAAATTATTTTAGTTCAGCTTTGGTTTTTTGACGATATTGTTGCATTTCTGCATTTTCAATAAATTTTGGTTTTAAGTTTCAATTCAAAAAATTGTGTTTTTTGGTTTTCGTATTTTTTTTTTAAATTCGTTTTTACTATTTTGTGACTAGTGAACTTAATTTCTAATATTGGTTTTTGTTTTGGAATTTAATTTTAAAATATACTCTAGCCTAAACCAGGTAAGCTCAAGCCAGAACAATTTTTTACCATTAGTTATATAGATTGTATAAATAGCTTAACTTTAAGTGGTGCACTTTTAAATTTATATTCTTTAATATTTTTGTAATTTAAGACTTTAGTGTTAAGTGTAGTTAATTAGCACTTATTATTAAATATGTTCTATCGGTCTTCTACTGGAACAAATTTCTATTTGCTGTAAGGATAATTTAAAGATTTTTAACGACCTAACAGATAAGGATAAACTTCTCGTCCAGTTAAGAACGAATATTAAAAGTGTATGTGATATACAAACAATTTGTAATTATCATTATAATTACTATTTGAAACAGTTTGCTATAAATCAAAAATTTTGTTGTGATCCGTACAAAATTCACAAAAAATCATACAAAAAGGGTTTACGGGAAATTTCTCTTGAATTTTCTAACAAATATAAATCTGAATTTGTATTAATACCCGGAAAAAAAAATTGTAGCCGTTGTCGAAGTTTCATTTATGCTACAAGACATCAAGAAGGAAACAACGGAAATCAAAATTTGAACTCACCAAATAACAATATACCAATTGAAATTGAAAATCTTCCGGAAATTCCACTTGTAGAAGAACAGGATACAGGACATACAGAAGATCAAGATGAGGAAACAAAATATAAAGATTATTATGCGGAAATGATTGAAAAGATAAAAATAAAATGTAATGACCCACCCATAACTACAAATGAAAAACTTTTACTTATGTCAGTTTTACCTGAGAGTTGGAGTATTCGAAAAATTCAAAGAGTTATTAATACCACTGATTACATGGAAAGAAAACTGAAAGAAATCAGTAAAGAAGAAAGTATTGCAGCGACCCAAAAAACTCAGACAGGACAACATTTACCAAATGAAACTATTGAATGTGTTGTACGGTACTACAATTCAGATGATGTAAGTCGAACAATGCCAGGAATGAGAGACTACAAAATCATTAAACACGAAGACCGGACAGAAATAATTCAAAAACGATTATTGTTGCAAAGTTTAAAAGAATTATATTTGAACTTTGTCAAAGAATATCCAGAAAAAAAGATTGGATTCATCAAATTTTGTGAGCTAAGACCACCTAATTATATTACCGTAACAGCCAAAGGAAGACACATTGTTTGTGTGTGTATTCCTCATCAAAATATTAAATTAATGTTTTCAGCCTTACATCTTTCTGAATTAAGTCAATACACGAGTTACCAACACTGTTTGTCGGCTATTATGTGCAATCCACCAGATAAGATTTGTTTCTTTGGAACCTGCGTTAACTGTAAAAATGTGAACAAATTTAAAAAAGAATTACATAATATTTATGAAAGCGCATTTACAAATGATCAAATTATTAAATTTAAACAATGGGTGACAGTTAACAGATGTAGCTTGGAAACACTGGAAAAACCTATTACAGATTTTATTCATCACTTTCTTGAAAGCCTAAATAAATTACGAGAACGTGATTTCGTAGCAAAAATACAATCAGCATTTTTAACCCCAAAAAGGACCAATTAAAAAAAGGCGAAATAATAGTATTAGGCGACTTTTCAGAAAACTACGGTTTTATCGTTCAAGAGTCTGTGCAAGGTTTCATTGGTCAAACAATTAATGTACCATCCATCCGTTTATGTTATTTTAAAACTAGTGAAAATACTTTATCCCATTTAAACTATGTAGTTCTTAGTGATTATTTAAAACATGACATTTTAACCGTTTATTCATTTCAAATACACTTAATAAAGTTTTTGAAAACTAAATTTGAGAATATAAACTATATGTATTATTTTTCCGACGGGGCCGCATCACAATATAAAAATAAAACAAATTTTTTAAATTTGTGTTACCACCAAAGTGACTTTGGAATTAAAGCTGAGTGGCATTTTTTTGCCACGTCGCACGGCAAAGGACCATGTGATGGCTTAGGTGGAACTATTAAAAGAGGTGCACGCCGAGCTAGTTTACAAGGGCATGTTATAACAACTCCTTCTGAACTTTATGAGTGGTCGCAGACATTAGAAAATATTAATTCTGTATTTATTTCAAAAAGTGACATTTTACAAAGCCAAACTCCGATCAGTGATAGGCAAAACAATGCAAAAACAGTTCCTGGTACCAGAAAATATCATGCTTTTATTCCGGATTTAAATTTTAATATAACAGCAAAGCTGTACTCGTTGTCAACAACTTTCCAAAAATTTCAAATTCGAAGTTCCTAAAGATAACAAAAATCTGTAAAATAAAAAAAAAAAAGTGAGTATTTTTATTGTACATATAAAAAATTAGTAATTTATATTTGGAAAGCAACATTAATAGATATTTAAAACGCTCAAATTCTTTTGTAATTTTATACAGACATTGCATAATTAGCGTCCTTATTTAATACCTTCTAACATCATATTATATGGTATGATCCAAAAAGTATTAAGTACTAAATATTAATACGATTTTCATCTGTAGAGATTTTAAAGGCACTTGTATATTGATTTAAAAAGGTACAGTTGATTTTATAAACCAAAAGTCTACATAATAATAATATTTTACTCGTCAATATTATCACTTTAGTGAAATTTCGAGAACGCATAACTCGAAAACGGTGAGTTTTAGAATATAAGTTAACTGGAACTTTTTTACTTATTTTCACATGAAAAATCGATATATCCAACAACCACACTTGACCCGTGTCATTTTGTACCTCATGTATTCGCGTCACTTTATCGCCATTTCCATGAAAAGTCCTGAAGATTCCATCACAATTTTTATATATTATATTCTGTAGGGTATGGTAAATATTCTGTACAAATTTTAAGAAAATCAAAGTAGGCCCTTTTTTGCTATGAATGTCCAAATTCGGTCATGTTTGGATACCTATAAATCTAACCATATATTAAAGACGGGAAATGCTCTTGTACACATACTTTCCCTATAATGTTCCCTAAATACGTACCAAATTTGGTTAAATTATCTTTAATAACATCGGAGATATTCAAATTTTTTTAAAAAAGTGTCGAAAATTGGAAAAAATTAGGCAAACTTCATTACACCATAACTTCCATATTTATTAAAATTGAGGAAAAAAATATGACATTTCAAAACTATTGGTATAGTAGAACATTATTACAGAATATCATCAAAATCAGTGACATCAAGATTTCGGGGTGTGGTGATCGTACGTGAAATAAGCCGTATGTTTAAAATATGTTTAAAATGCATTTCTGCGCATCTTTCCACTCTCAGTCCATTTCCTGTCAGTTTTATTCTCATATAAATTGCAGTGCAAAGAAAATATCATTAATAATGAAAAAGTTAGCTTCAAATTTGAAAACATAACTTCCCGAGATCTCCATCAATTTTTTCTAATTAAAATACTTTTCATCAAAGTAATCAAAGTAATAAAGTATGCATATCTTACAAAAACATATTTGCATTGGACAACCTATAGCCCCACCACTTACGTCACTTACCGCGCATTCTATAATGGTAAGTTTCTGAATTTCAGTTATTTTTAAATTTCAATTGTTAAATTCTCTATTCTTTATTCTTTTCTAGAATTTTTTTGTTATTAACCAGTACATATTAACATATTGTACATAGTGTATTGCGTTCTATTTTTATTTATTATTTTTAAATATATTATTTCGTTGCAAGGTATGATTATTTACATTTTTTGAAATTAATTTAAGCAAATACTGATTATGTACTTTATGTTTAATATTTTTTAAAACTTGTTTTTTAGGATTCTTACAATAGTATAACAAAAAAAAATAACTGAAAAAAATGAAGAAATTTTTAGAATCATATGAAAATGTTACTCAGAACGACAGAACTGACAAGAATGGTAATACAGACGATATCAATCGTAATATAGATGAAATACCAGCTGAAATATCCAAAAAAAAGTATATACAAATTTAATGACAAATGGCTTGAAAACCCCAGATACAAAGAATCGCTACTAAAAAAAGTAATGAAAAATGAATCTACAGCGTTTTGTAAAATTTGTAATTCTCTATTAACAAATCATAAACCAGCATTGGACAAACATTTAAATACAAATAAACATAAAATAAGTGCTAGTGCAGCATGTAATATAAAACCAATTGAAAAGTTAATGGTATTGCCAAAGGACGATCAGATAATAAAAAGAGCAGAATTCACACTTTGTGCATTCTTTGCTGAACACAACCTTCCATTTTCTTTAGCAAATAGTTTGATAGCTTTCATGGCTAACATATATCCAGATTCAGCCATTGCATGAAAAGTAACTTTAGATCGCACAAAAGCTACAAATATAATAACTAAATTATTAGGACCATATTACTCTAATAACTTAATCAACAAATTAAAAACACCTGGAACCTTCTTTAGTATTATTATGGACGAGGCAACTGACATCAGCAATAAAAAACAATGTGCTCTTGCGATAATTATGCATAACGATGCTAATGAAACGGTGGAATCGAAATTTCTAGATATATACGAGACAGAATCAGGTAAAGGTAATACATTATTAGAATGGTTGAATAGTCGACAAATACCACTCATAAATTTTGTCGGTTTCGCATCAGACACCACATATATTATGGCAGGCGAACACAATTCTGTATTTAGCCATTTGAAAGAAAAAGTACCCCACATTACTTGCGTAAAATGTAGTTGTCATATGATTCATCTAGTAGCTTCCTATGCCTGGTTGAAATTACCGCGTTCTGTAGAAGACGCATTAAGAAGTATTGGTGCACACTTTAGTCGTAGCCCTAAACGACAATTCAAATTTAAAGAATTTCAAGAATTTTTTGGAGTTGAATTGCACAAAATTTTAAGTCCATCAAATACAAGATGGCTTTCATTGCAATCTTGCGTGGATCGAACACTTGAGCAATATGAAGCTTTGCAAAATTATCTTCGCCTTGAAGCCATGGAAGATCCAAGTAAAGTTACTGATGACATTACTCGGTCGCTTAATAATGAATTTACCAAAATTTATTTGGAATTTATATCCTACCAGCATTTACTCGCGGCTTCGCCCGTGTTGCAATAGAAGGGCTAAGCTGGTTTTAGCACACTTTACGTCGTCAAAAGTATGGGCTCATTTTAACTCAAGGGGTGCCCATACTTTTGACACGGCAATGTACCAAAACATTAAATACAGTACCGCGTCAAAAGTGTGGACATACCTTAGTCAAGGTGTGCCCATACTTGTGACGGCTTAGTGTATGCTGGAACCCGCTCAGCCCTTATATTCGTGGCTTTTGAAATTATGACATCTAGTTCAAACATATAAGATGTACTTTCATTTTCCCACAGGAATTTTCCCACAGAAATAAAATATTTTCTCCAAGTAAAAAGTAGACTATAACATTATTTTAACAATATGCAAAATTCGAATGAAGTCAGTGATCTTCTTTTTATCATTTTAAATATACTTTCCCACGGGAATAAGACTTCTCACAGGATTCAGATATTTTCTCGGCGTAGAAAGTAGCCTGTGTTCCTTTCTATCCCCGCTGTAAATAATATGCAGTGTTTAAAATCAATCTTCCATTTTTTTAACAGTCAGTTGTCATTATTTTATTGTTTCATTTTAAAAACATTTTCCCTCGGGAATCAGATAATTTCTCGGTGTAAAAACCTATGATTATCGCTGTATATAATTCAATCTGCTAACAAACAGAGTTCGAACAAACTCTAGGAATCTTTTTTTGTTTCATTTAAAATATGTATATTTTTCCATAGAAATGAGATTTCCCACAGAAATGAGATGTTTTCTCAGAGTAAAAAGTCGCCTATGTTTTTTTTCAGCCCTCTGTTAACAATATTCGAAGTTTGAAACCAATAATCCGCTTTTTAATAGTCAACTGTCATAATTGTCATAGATTTTTCCTCGGAAATGATTTACTTTCCCGGGTTAAAAGATAGCCTATAACCATCTCTGTCTCCCAAGCTATGTCTGTGCAAAATTTGAAGTTGACTGGTTAAGTCGTTGAAGCGTGAATGCAAGTTAAACAAACAAACAAACAAACAAATCAACAAACTCAATTTCGCATTTATAAACGTTAAACAATGAATTTTTAACAACTTTAAATCACCAGCATACAATACCGTATCAGTTTCCACACGTTAAACAATGAATTTTTAACAACTTTAAAATCACCAGCATACCATACCGTATCAGTTTCCACATTTCTAATTGTAAAAACAGCAGACTTCCATTTAAAGTTTCTTTCCCTGTTTCAACCCCCTGAGGGATGAATTTTTAAAAGCACTGAAACTTTTGTGTTCAAACCAGTAGCCTAACACCAATTTCCATACATTTTTCTAACTTAAAAAATTACAAATTTCAAAAAAAAAATAAATAATTGTTATTGTTAGTTTTTTAGAAATAGTGTAATTTTCAATGTTTTGTCGTAAGTATAAGCTAATAGTGTATTTTATAGTGGTGTTTTATTTTCACGGCAAGTATTTAGAATTATTGTAATCCTAATTGAATCCTTAACGGGAATAGAATTTATTATAAATTTACAGATTTTGAAAAATCTTAAGAAATTTTGTATTTTAGGTAATAAATAATAAAAATAAGTACATTTTTGTACCTTTAAAATTATTTTAAAGTTCCTATTTTATGTCCTATAGTGTCAATTTCTAGGATTTAATTTAAAAATACTACTTCTTTGCAATTCAAAGTGATGGTAGTGTCAGTCACGTTTTGATCTGTAGTGTCAGTCACGAATTATTTTTCGAATAACTACTTTTCTAAAAAAGTAAAGTCTTTCATTTTATCATTTTCCAATAATTTGTTTCATATACTTCGGTTAAATATACAATTTAAAATTATAACGTCTGTACAGAGGAAGATTTTCGAAGTTTAAAAACACTCTCGAAAGCGACTTCCTTTTGCATGTAGTGTCAGTCACATTTACATTTTATTAAATCATATTTCACAACTTTATTTGTGCACACTTTTTATTACAGAGGGATAATTGGGGTATCAACTATAAAACCATGCTAAAATTGAAACTGTAAACATAGTGATATTCGTAATATAAGGCAAAATAAAACGTAAATTGTGTCAAATGTAAAGTCAGTCACATATGGAATTGCCCAGTAAGTATTTTCATTATTAATGGTACTACCGTTTTCGAATGCTTATGTGGAAAGAATATTTAGCCAATTAAAACTAATAAAAACTTCTCATCGCAATAATTTACATACGGCTACTGTATCTGTACTCATGTCCACAAAAGAAAATATATTAAGGATTCTATAAAATTTGAACCCATTGAATCTCTTCTCTGTAGTCAGATAAAAATAAATTGATAAATCTTTATTTTATTGTAATAATAAATACAATTCTCTTTATTGTTAAAATTCAATGGAAAATAAAAAAGATAAATTAATGAACTGCTCACATTTTTATTATACCCACTTTGACAGATAAAAATTTAAAAAAGATTATAATAAAAATATAATTGAAAATGGCAATTCGTATCAACAAAAAATTACTATTACGTAACTTTTTGTTTAAAAATGTACCTTTTAAAGTATGCCAACGTAACTTTTAGCCAAACGAGTGTGGCAACACTGCCTGTAGGATGTTAGACCCACCGAAAGAAACACCAAAAAAAATACATGAAGCGAGACAGACATGTGATACGCATACGCACGTCGGTCGTCGCCGTCTAACTTTTCCGAACGCATCCTTTTGAATTGTTTGAATTGTGACATCGTGTTATCAGTGATAAAATTTATTGAACTGACTTGTTGTTTGTTTAGTAGTTGTTCACTATCTTTTATTGCCTAATATCCAAAATTCTGTGCTCATTGTAATTATTGAAAATGGATGCGTTTTTGGAAAGATATGCACAATCAGGGCCGGCCCGAATAAACGCGGGACCTGCTGCAAAGTTGGCTTGCGGGGGCTTTAAGCGAAATTAGTACAACAAAATTATAATTAATTGTATTTCGCTATTTTAGACATTGCACAAATTGGTAGGTGTAGCTACTTACATGTAAAACGAAAATAATTAATGATAACGCCTTAAGATTTTATAAATTATGTTGCGTATTATTTATAGTAAATATTCTTTGTTTAACTAGGATACCATTAGGTTTGTCCTAGTATGTATAACTACATCAAAGTGACCCTAAACATTCGGCATTGTAGTGACGTAACTCATTTACTCGTAACTCAAAAACGTACTTCATTTACTTCATACACCTCAACAATGACTAGATGTAAACCCTATCAAACATCTATGGCCAATATGTGTTCAAATAAGGAAACGTAATATTTCTAATAAACAGGATTTAATTACAGCATTAAATTGGCATCATGATGCTGGCCGGAAGTTTTTTTGTAGTCAAAATTTAATAACTTCAATCGATTGTAGGCCGTTTGTAGATGTTTGTAGTATATTTATTTTCGTTTGTAGCCCTTTAGTTTATTTGTAATTAACAATCAAAATTTTGTACTGAAGTTAGCCGGAAGCAATCGTGAATGTAATTTTTTTTGGTAACAACAGAAAGATTATCGTTTGTAGTGTCTAAATATAACGGTAAAATGTTCGTAGTATCGCCTGATAAAGCATAATTAATTAAAAACTTATTTTAAAAAATTGCGCATGCGTACCATTTTAAATTTGCTCCATGTGAGTTCGTTATTTTAAATTTGACGCATGTATAGGTTTTATTGCATTATATTATTCAAAATTTAACAGATTGCGTTTATAATTACAGTAAAATTTGATCTAAAAGTTTTTTATTTTTAATTAGTTATGAAAGATAATAATAATAAACTCTTAAAAAGGAAAACTTCTTACACCTACACATTTTTAAACTCATGTACTTTTATCGCAAAGAGTGTAATGGATTTTATTTCGACAATGGTTTGTAAAATATTTTTAATTTGAATTTTTCTTGGACAGCAATTAGTATTTATTATTGGAAATCTTATATGCTTTAAAACTTCAAAATTATAAAATATTACAAAAAGTTAACCACATGTAACAGAATAATTATGTCGTTTTATGAGGTTATATTTTTGAAAATAAAAATAAAACAATGAATTTTAAAAAAGTAATTTTTTTATTTTAATAAAACATGTTTAATAATATATAATACATATTATTAAAATAATTTTTCTTAATACACTATCAAAAATACATCGTAGTTTCTTTTAAACTTGGTCAGCAATTGGGGGTGTCAGCAATTGGTATGAATGAAAAATTCTAAAAAAAATAGCAGCTTTAAATAATAAAATCTCACAAGGATTTTCAAAAATATGCAAATTAAACAAACTGATCAGTTACTGAAGCAATTCTTTAAAAAATAATTTACTTAATATGAAAATAACTTTGATTTGTTACTTTTAACCAAATTGAAATTTTCTTGTAACGAGTCATCTTTCGAGTAGTTATCTCAGTAACAGGTTTAACACAATTGAAAATTATTTATTATTATTATCTATCTTTCATTAATAATTTATTATTATTATCTTTCATAATTAATTAAAAATAAAAATTTTTTAGACTAAATTTTACTGTAAGCAGAAACGCAATCTGTTAAATTTTGAATAATATAATGCAATAAAATCTATACATGCGTCAAATTTAAAATAACGAACTCACATGGAGCAAATTTAAAATGGTACCCATGCGCAATTTTTTTAAATAACTTTTTAATTAATTATACTTTATCAGGCGACCCTACTAACATTTCACCGTTATATTTAGACACTACAAACGATAATCTTTCTGTTGTTACCAAAAAAATTATATTCACGATTGCTTCCGGCTAACTTCAGTACAAAATTTTGATTGTTAATTACAAATAAACTAAAGGGTTACAAACGAAAATAAATATACTACAAACATCTACAAACGGCCTACAATCGATTGAAGTTATTAAATTTTGACTACAAAAAAACTTCGGGTCAGCGTCATGATGCCAATTTAATTGGCTATTTATACATATACATATAGTGTGTATATGAAATTAGCTGTTTATACATAATTATGTGTATACTGAATTGGCTATTTAAACCTACAGTATGTAGTTATGTACTACCTAAGGCTAAACTGTATACGCAGTTGGCTACTTATACATACTGATTGACTGCGCTATTATTACAATTAATATTTTTTTAATAACTACACCATTATAATAACCGAATACCTCCGACTGAGCTGAATTATTTTTTTACATAATATTTTTGGCTTAAGAAGTTATCCCCTAAATGGATTTTTGGCGACGAGGACCGGAAGTGTATTTTTCAATCCTTCGAATGTCAAGCCTAGGGATTACTAAAAAATGTTTTCCGTTACCATAGCAACAAAAATTAAAGATCGATTCTTATGGAACTTGGTGAGTAGCACAAAAAAGAAACAATGAAATTTTTCGATATTTTGCTTAGTTTTCGTGATATTACGTGTCAAATTTGAAAAACTTACTATATTGGATAGACAATTACGGTAGGTATATTACGGCTTGTATTGATAGAAGTAAGTGGAAAATAGACCGGACAACATCATTGAAACCTCATTTTCAGTCAAAGGGTAATTAAATAATTTTGAAGTCATTACACGCCGAGACATATTTGTAAATAATTACCCTTTGCCCAAGAATGAGGTTTCATTGGTGATGTCCCGTTCATTTTTCACTAATTTCTATGAATAAAAACCAAAATATACCATTCAAAAATTATATTTAAAAGTTATATTTCAAAAATTATATTTAGAGTTTATATCCGTAAAAATTGATACTACGTATATGTGTATGTGTGTAATATACAATTCATTATCTCATTATAGTAAGTTTTGGAAATACAACACATATTATCTCGAAAACTAAACAGGATATCGAAAAAATTTGTTCTTCCTTTTTTGTTCCATTGATCAAATTCCATAAGAATCTGCCTCTAATTTTTTTATTACCATAAAAAAGAAAACCTGTTTTTAGTCCTCAGATATGCAACTTCCGGTTCGCGTCGCCAAAAATCCGTTCTTAAGCTAAAAAGATTATACAAAATTCAATCGGTGATACGCGAGAATTTCGTTATTATTAGAATCGATAATTTGTTATTATAAGTTATTTCACTGTCACCAGTGGAAAAATCCATTTTAATACGCGCACCACGAAATTTTGACGATATTTTTGGTGCTCAATGTGCGCATTATACATCAGAAATTACGGTAATTCTGATTAAGTAGTCAACTGCGTATACATACTGCATGTTTAAACAAAATATTCCATATACATACTGTATGTATAAGTAGCCAATTTCGTATACATACTGTATGTATAAATAGCCAATTGCGTATACATACTGTATGTATAAATAGCCAATTGCGTATACATACTGTATGTATAAATAGCCAATTGCGTATACATGCTGTATGTATAAATAGCCACATTCAATAATTAAAGCAAAGGGATGTATAACGAAATATCAAAAATACAATGCTGTATAGTATCTAGATATAAGTATCTGAAATCAGTATCTAGATACAAATTTACGTATCTTGTATCTGTATCTAGATACATTTATTTTTAAGTATCTGTATCTAGTATCTACGTAGGGCGCGCCATAAGTCTTCGGCCTGAGTATTAAAAAATACAGAGAGAACAGTGAAAAGAATTTATTTTTCTATATAACCGCCCTCTATTTCAATACACTTATTACATATAAGGTGGGATAAGGATCTCTATGCCTTTATAATAATAAGCAAATTTTTTGTAGCGATTCTACAAGAGCGATGTTTTCGGAAGTGATCGAATCTGCCGGACGTCCAGAACGATCATCGTCGTTGAGGGACTCGTACCGCAAACGAAACCTTTGGCACGGCTTTACCGTATATACCATCCAATCTGTCCTTAATTTCTTCTGGAGTTTGTCCTTCTTTTGTCAGAAATTTTATGACTACACGATATTCAATTTTTGAAACGGTCGACATATTGAGTTTACACTTTTACAACAGAATAAATAAAACACATGTAAACTCGTCCATTGCGTTTATGATTACTAGAGACTTAATACTTTCTGTGAGTATAAATTACGTCACCTTTAAATAAGTTTAATCACGTTAGGCCGAGAACTTTTGGCGCTCCCCACGTAGATACATTTGATCTGTATCTTGTATCTCTTTTATAAACTTTAGATACAGATACATTTTATAACCTTATTTACCAACTTTTAATATAAAATTATGGTTATTTTAGTAGTATTCAACAATGAGAATTATGAATTTAATTAACAAATTTAAACAATTAAGTTTCAAAATCTTTACGTGGGCAGGCTGCAATTGCGCGCAGCAGTCAGGGTTCTCAAGCGGCTGTCCTAATCCCATCATGCAATTGCGCGCACGTCTTTAAAAAGGTATGCTGTGATTGCGCGCAACATACATATTTTAATTTTCTTTCATAATTAATATTTTTAATATTTTTTTGTAAATGCAAGCTATTCAATTGCACATAAGTTCCTACTTGAACATTTATTAATTCATTTAAAAATACAAAAATATTAGGATGTGGAGAATAAAATCTTTTATTAAAATGGCTATGAAAAGATTCACAGGCGTTGGTGGTCCGTTCTCGACTTTGGCTACATGAAGCCCACATCTCTGGAGGAAATCTCGCAGATTCAGAAATAGATGCTTTACATAACTTGTTCGTACACCTCACGTACATCTTTACGAAATGTAAAATTAATAATTACAATTAATTTGCTGTCACGTTCACTTAACATAAACTCCATTTTCGAAATACTATATATTTAATATTTGATTTCTGTATTTATACTGTCTTCAACCAATAAGAATTTACAAAATGTTATTAAGAAAACAGATATTGGAATCGTATCGTTCTAAGAATTTATTTATATACCCTAATGTTAGATAAGTTTTCTAAAAATTTTTGTACCTGCCTTAATTGCCTTAATCCTTCCGTTGCGCGCAATCACAACATGCGTTTTATGGGCAAATTTCAGTACCCCAGAAGGTATCTGACCGTTGCGCGCAATCACAATATACCGCTTTACGTAGGTATGAATTTGCCTACAAGGGGCCAAACTACTATATGATAGATAGCATTCTGGTTGTCGCCAGAATTTTACGTCATCAAACTTTGCAGTTAGCACCCCCACTTTCCATGGTTATATACATATTTAGAGTTTGTGTTTGTATGTGTAGTATAGTGGATGTTAGTATGTGTGATATTCGGTATATATGTGTAACGCAAATGACTCCAGATATCATTATGAAATAAAAACACAAATATCTGCTTCGAATGCCAATACTAGACTGATTTTTATTTTCTTATTTTAGTTGCTAGGAAAACCAAATCAATAGTTATAATTCTAATTTATATTTTACACGGCAAACTTGTGCCAGTACATATCTGTAGCTGAGAGGTAAAGGATAATAAGTCCATTTTTTTAAATTCGTTTTTGAACGGATTTGGCCTGTTTAATGGTCATTAAGTAGTTCAAATCTGTTTAAAAAACGAATTTTAATAAAGCATAATAAGTCCACTTTAATCAAAATTCGTTTTTTAACGCATTTGAGTTACTTAATGACTATTAAATAAGCCAAATTTGTTCAAAAACGAATTTTAAAAAAAATGGACTTGTTACCCTTTACCTCTCAGCTACAGATATGTAGCGCGAGGTGCAAGGTGGGAATGGATTCATACACTAGTGGTGGAGAATTATCGATAGTCCCGACTATCGATAGTTTCGGCTATCGATAGTCCCGACTATCGATAGTTATCGATAGTTTGTCGAGTTTTTTGACTTGGGCGGCATTTGGATAGGAAGATAGGAAGAAAAAAAGGTCGCCGGTTTTACACCGGGGCGTAATTATTCTTTTTCGCCCGGAAATTCCCTAAAAAAGTTATTTTTATAGTAAACGAAATGACTGAAAAAAAACTATCGAAAACTATCGATAGTAAAAAAAAAATCAGAATTATAGTCGAATAAAACTATTTGGTATATTTAACGGCATTAACGAAGGAATATACTATAGTTATTTTTAAAAGTATCTAAAAAAGTATCTGTATATCATCAGTATCTAGATACATTGTATCTAGACACAAATTTATTTTAAGTATCTGTATCTGTATCTAGATACATTTTATGCAGTATCTATACAGCACTGCAAAAATAGATAGTTATTAGCCTATGTTCCGAACTTGTAATTCTTTTGTTTACTGTTCTGTCTAAAGACTTTTGTGAGTGCTATAAAACATGTCTTAATTTAATTTTATTTTTTTAAACAGAGTTATATTTTCTGTGATTTTAATTAATATGATTTTGGTACTACCTACAGATTAGCCCAGATTTTGAAGAATTTATTTCCTTTATTTCTATTTTCTTTTGTACAAAAGATCTCGTAAAAAATTAAATAAAATTTTTAAAGAAACTTCTGTCTAAATAATTTTGTCAGATACTGTATATATTACAAAAGTTACATTTTAAAAAAAATTATAATTATTTATAACAATATTATATGTGTAATATGTATAAAATAATTTTATTTTATAATCTATGATCTTGATAAAATAAATATTTATGCCATAGCAATTAAAATAGCATGAAAATTTACTTCAAATGGAAAAAACAGAAATTTTATTTCAAAAACATACTTATAATTTCCTCAGAATTTTTAGATAAATGTAACAGTTTTCCATTATGAACCTTTTATACTAGTCCACAAACGATTTAGGCTATGGTCACAGTGCATCCGACCTTGTCAGAATTTTTAACACTGGCGTGCACGGCAGTTAACGGCCAAACAAACAACTATTTATGTTATTAAATGTAAATGGTCCAGTGTTGCCAACTTGAGGGATTTATCCCCGATTCACGGGTTTTTTTGAGGTTTCGTGGGATGGAGGGATAAATGATCTAATTTGTGGGATTTTTTTATATAATATGGCCTAGTCTAACTTAACCTTAACAAAGAATAAATATACCCACTTTTTTGTTACAATAAACCATTAACAATAATTTACAATGTTTTATTTTGAAAAATCCATTTTAAGATGCAAAGGCAGTACAAAGGGTGTGGGTAGTCTTTTGGGGTCTTGTACTACTTAAAAAGAAAAAACTGAAATTAAAGTGTTTTGGGAGAAATTTTTGCGGCAATTTCCCAAACTTTGTGCCAACGAAATTCCGTAAAGGTTTCTCTTTTTCTTGATTGATTTGCTAGTAAAACAAATAAAAAAAGTAGATAAAAATTTTCGGACACGTTTAATTTTCGTTAAAAAATATTAAAATTTAATATATTAAGCATTGCGTTGAGTACCGTAACCTGAGATAAGATTGGCCCAAGTCTTGGAAAAAGACAGCTTGATTTACTATTACTTAGCAAATACAGCTATCAACTTGGTTCTTGTGGTAAATGATTTTGATTGTCCATCTTTTGCGACTGCTCAGTGCTGCTTCAACTTCACCGTTACTTCTTGTGAATGTTGCTTTTGCTTACACATCCAGAACTACTTAAGATTTTTGACTGGTAAGTGTATAACAACAGCTTTCATTTAATATATATTCAAAATATTTTAAGTTTGTTTTTTCTGATACTTACCTTGTTTATTTGCAAAATGTGATTTTGTAAGCTGGGGTAACTTTGGCCCAAGTATTGGGGCAAGATTGGCCCATCCTGTATTTTTTTAAATTTCCATTAAAAGAGCAGTATATTATGCAATAAGTGCGGGAAATTGTCGATTGCCCACGAGAGCAAAGTTAAGCGCACGATCGTAGTAAGTGCGCTCATTCGCTCAAGTGAGCAATCGACAATCCTGCACGAGTTGCATATACTATTTTTTATTACGAATTTCACATACTTTTTTCCATTATTATTACTATTTTTTATTCCTTTTTAAAATAATATTATTGAGTGTTTGTCTTTTTTTTGAATTAAAAAAAAGTTTAAATTATTTTGTTGGTGGTTTCTATAGAAATAATTATGAAATATTTATTAAATGAAAAATCAGGAATTAAATGAAAAAAAAATTACAAAATTACCGCCATTAAAATTTGCCGCACCGGGCAAATGCCCGGGTTGCGCGCCCTTGGAGCGGGCCCTGTCACTAACATATTGTACACTATCTACTTACGTACAATCACAATTAAAAATGTCGAACATAGTCCCCAATAATATTTGGCATTAATTACTATGACATTTTGTATTTGGGACAATGTTACCCCAAATAAAGGCAAGTTTGTTCCAAATTTTCAGAACATCTTAAAATAGAAATTAAATAAGTTCTGAGCTCTAATAACTAGTCAGAAATTAAATAAGTTCTGAGCTCTAATAACTAGTCAATGTATACTTTGAAATATGCAGAGTTCAATAGCTAATAGTAAGAGGAAGTTACCTAAATATATATGAGAAATATAAGGCAGTTTACGTAAAAAAACGCAAAAAATGGGTCAATCTTACCCCAAGTTACGGTAAGTAAATGACTCATTTTCCTTTCTTTTTTTTAAATTTGGGCAAAGGGAAATGCTAGATGATTAAGATTGATTGGAAATGATTCAGACGAGTTAACTCGTCCTGCAATATGGCGACTCAAAATGCTGTGATATGTATATATTCACTGGTACAGGTGCCGCCATCTGTGACAGATTTTCCGAAATACGGTATAATTCTAAATAATGTTCAATTTTATCAACATAGTTTAGTATAATTTATATTTTGTAAATTCTCAGGGTTCACTTTTTTGATGTTGGGATCTTTGATTTTTTTTCTTTTTTTTTTTTGTAACCTTATCTATTGTACCTATCACTGGCAGTAAAAAATCCGACATTTTGAGACAAAAAATTTTTCAATATAGTTTGTTAAAACAGTTAATTTAATTATCATATTTATTTATTACTAAATAATATAATTTCTAAGAGGAATAGTAAAAAGTGCCGTCACAAAAAGCGCTTTCCTATAAATAAAAATTTTAATATTTTTTAATGAAAATGAAATATGTGCATAAACTTTTATCGTCATTTTTATTTGTTTTAATACTAAATCAATCAAAAAATAAATAAATAAATAAATAAATAAATAAATAAATAAATAAATAAATAAATAAAAAATTTGGCAGCTTTATTTATAGGTTGGCACATAATTTGGGAATTAGCCATTTTTGTATTTTGGAAGATATGGGATTTTTGTAGAAAAAATGGGATTTTTTAAGCAGCTCTGTGGGATTTTTAACCAGCTACAGTTGGCAACACTGAAATGGTCACAGTGAGACCGAATTACACTGGTGTGAACGGTCAAATTTCATCGACCACTGACCAAAATCAAATGAATTTGATTTTTTGGGCAGTATATGTCAGTGTTATGTTATATGATATGAATAAATATGTATAAATAATAAATTTAAAATCATATTCATCATTTTTATAATATAATTTATTGGATTTATCAAAAAATTTGCCACATTTTTCCGCTAAATATAAGAAAATAGTGTAAAATTTATTACAACAATATTTTTTTTGGGATATATAAATTTCACGAAGAATTTTTTCAACCTTCTCCCAAATTGCGTGGACTAGCTTTATAGAAGGATGGACATAATGAAACCAATATCTTCTATTTCATAGCTTTTCTTTATTAAAATTGCCAAAATATTTTCGATATGTTTAATATCATCTTCAGTGGCAGAAATTATCTAAATTTCAGATTGTCATTCTTGGATAACAACCAACCATACCAACAATCCATTAGAACAATTTAACTAGTTTTTTTGCATTTCACATGGAAATTTGTCAATCGAAAAAATTTTTTATAAAATAATTACTTTAATTTAAAACAATTAAAAAAGTCAAACATATTTAAAATGTAAAATCAAAAAAAATTTCAAGAGAATTTTTTTTAAATTATCACAGTTTGTACAATGTACTCCTCAAGTACATTGTTATTGGTATGGTAGCACGGTCGAGTTGATCACTGTGCTACCATACCAATAACAATGTACTTGAGGAGTACATTGTACAAACTGTGATAATTTAAAAAAAATTCTCTTGAAATTTTTTTTGATTTTACATTTTAAATATGTTTGACTTTTTTAATTGTTTTAAATTAAAGTAATTATTTTATAAAAAATTTTTTCGATTGACAAATTTCCATGTGAAATGCAAAAAAACTAGTTAAATTGTTCTAATGGATTGTTGGTATGGTTGGTTGTTATCCAAGAATGACAATCTGAAATTTAGATAATTTCTGCCACTGAAGATGATATTAAACATATCGAAAATATTTTGGCAATTTTAATAAAGAAAAGCTATGAAATAGAAGATATTGGTTTCATTATGTCCATCCTTCTATAAAGCTAGTCCACGCAATTTGGGAGAAGGTTGAAAAAATTCTTCGTAAAATTTATTATTATTACTTTTTTTCTTGCAAATTTCATTAACTTTTGTATTTTTTTATAGCAGAAAATTAATATTTTTAGTAAAAGATTTTCTAAAACGTGAATTTGTTTTTCTATTTTTATTTTATTAACGACATAATTTCTAAATTATACTGAAATCAAGAATCAATTTCACCATTACACTGCCGAACACGGACACAATGTGACCACACAATTCGTCCGTGTATACACTGCCGTATACGGACGTGTAAGTGTAAATATACTGCCGAAGTCGGATGCACTGTGACCATAGCCTTAGATACTCTATTTAAAAGTACTAGAAATACAAAATTTTTGAGCGACAGAAAGTAAAAACACATAATGTATAAGAGGAAAGTTTTTTCAAGATCAAACATCGATCAAATACTTATAAAGGAACTTATTTTAATGTTGGTAAAAATATTGTAATTTGTAACGTACTAATTATCATTTTTAAGTATAACCTAGACATTTACTCCATTTCTAATACCTATAAACTTTTAAAAAGTCTAAAAAAATAATAATCTAAGGATTAAGAAATATTAATACCGACCTCGAGCGAATACTAGCATTGTCACTGACAACTTAAAAGGTTCTATAGAACTTTCATACATAGCTGCTTGTTATATAAACACTTCTTTTGATATCAGATTCTAGTAAACAACAAAAAGTAGACGTTATTTATTGGATTATTTTGGAAATTTTTAAGAAAATTAATAAAAATTATTTAAATATTGCAAATATCCAAAACAATGAAATAAAATCATTATAAACACAATATATGTATTAAAATTATCATTATTTAATTAATTATCGTGGTAATATGTAAATTAAAATATTTTCCTTACAAACAACATGTAAACGAAGCGAAAAATGATGAAAAATACAAAATTTTACATTACGTTTCCATGAAAACCTCAAAACCATAGAATGTAATTTAAAAAAAAATCGGTATTAAAATCAGCTGACATACAATATGTCAATAAATAAAAATGTGACCTCACAAAAGCAAACATCAAAAATTTAATGTTTATATAAAATGTCATAACTTACTATTAAGTGACCATATATGAGAAGGCAGTGAATGGGCTGCAAAAACTCTTCCTAAGGCCAAATTCGCTGCGTTCGGACTAGGACCGGCTTCTTCTGTAGAACTGCTGTCAGTTTCGGGACTTGCACGCGCGGACACATCGTAAGCTCCCGTCGCCGACGACGGTATCGGAATTGCTTCATGACTTGCATGCAAATCCGGTACACTACTTAACGAACGAGCCCTTTGTCGATCACTAGAAATATGTACACCTGGAATAGCCCTTAAAAGACTAAAACCTGGGGCAGACGAAACAACTTCAGAACTACTTGAAGTAGAAAATGTTCGCGTTCGAGGACTTTGATTTCCATTTGCTGTACTAGCTTTGGCACCCATTACTGCCACACTAATTTCACGGTTTTATTACACAAATTTTTAATTGTTTTGCACTGAATTTTAATAAATTATCCAAAAAAACATCTCCTCACACTTATGACAAAATACTACCTATATTAACAGGCGCCATTTTGCATCTTATGTAGGCGCTGACATCTATCCTTCAAACTATTTCTTAATTATTCCTTGCGTTAAAATAAAAACAGAAATTCTCAACAAGTACCACTTATGCTTATTGTTATTCATAAATATGGAATAATTTATTATTATTAAATTTTTTTTATTTATGTCTTATTAGTCTAATTTTTCAACTGAAAAAATTAGAAAATAGGGAATATGCATATATTTTAGAAAATTGTGAAACATTTTTTAGAATATTCTATACATGTCAGAAATTATTATGACAGTTCTTTTTGTTTGATTAATTTTAGTTTTCATAACGAAATTAATGTAAATTATCATGTCCCTGCCACTTGTTTTTAAGGACGGGCCAATGAGTGTCACAGTTTGCTAGGTGGCGCTGATGGTAGGGGAGTATACTAAATAGAGTTGGGACATGTGAGCATTTTTCATCAAATGGATGTCAAAATTAATTTTCATATGATTGAGTACAAAAGTATTGTTACCAAGTTACATGTTAACGAAAAATTAAAATTTTTTAATTTAATTAATCTTTCTAGGATGAGTTGAAGTATTTTTTTAAACATTTAATTTATTTCCAATTTATTTTAGATGAATCTGATGACAAATAGCGAACTATCGAAACTCATGTCCCGATTCTAATTTTAACTCTCTGTACATCAACGCCATCTGGTATATTAGTTACAGCGGGTCAGAAAACAATCCATTTTTTTATAATGGACTATATGCAGAGTGGCAGGGACATGGTAAATTATCTACCTTAGATAAAAATTCCGCCAAAACGGTACATTTGAGCAATGAGCGATCCTATTGGTTGTGACGTTTAATGTGTAAGTCTCACCAAATATGCCAGATATATATTATACTGAATGAAATATGCACTAAAGGTATAACCATTGATAAAGTACACCAGAATTTTATTTCTGCAAGATAGCTAACTTCAATATATTTTTTTGATTCTCTATTATCTCTCTATGACACTGAGAACGGGGGTACAGGGTATAGATGTCACCGTTGTTGTAATCATCATGCGTAGTACACTTGAAAAGAACAAAGATGTCACTGTAATAACTTTAAATTATCTTTAGCCTTTGCCGATAATGTAGGTAACTACTAATAAGATAATCCACTAAAATTCTCCTAATTGCATTTTATTTTAATCAGTTTTTCAAGTTTAAAACTCATACAATAATTATAAACTCATATATTTGTTTAAAAACTGAAGTAAATTTATTTTTATTCAAAATTATACATTAATCAAATATTTCGTAAATGAATACCACTATCACTGATTTTAATTTCTGACAAGTGTGCTACCATTTCTCTGCAACAGATAAAATGTATTCTAATTTTCTAATTAATTTACTGTGATAATAAAATAAGTAATTATTTTCAAATAAAAATAAAGTAATAAATGTTAATTATGCATACCTCCAATAATAATTAAATAAAATTATTAAATTTAATATTGAACTCAAAAAAATAGACGAATTACTCATAAATAATTCGAAAAAAATGAAAATTTCTTGATAGAATTTTTTATAATTGTTACTCTTGTTACTATAGAAATGTTACAAATTATAAATTTCTAAAATAATAGAATAAGTTCTATGAACAGTAAATTCGACAAATATCAGCTAGTAGCACCGTCTACAATTACCAATTTTTTAAATATATTGTGCAGTGCTACTGCACTGCTCTCTGAATTCAGTACCTTAATAACCACCTGCTAAGAAAAATCCTATAATTTAAGTGAGTGCTCTTCTATATATATATAGTGTTATTCTCTATGGGTATAACATAGAGTACCATAAATAATAGGATACACTCTATAAACTTTGTAACTGATACGAAAACATATATCAAATAGAATAAAAATTAATTTTTGAATATTTAAAAATATTTTGTAACTTGTCACAATCAATACTTATTATTGTTAAAATAAATTGATTTAGATAACTAGGAAAATATTAAATATTGGTCATTATTTTCTAAAAAGGAGTTGCTATGAAAAAAAAATATTCATTGATTTGATATTTTTGAAAAAATTCGTAAGAGGAAACATTCTTAAAAATTAAATTGATAATTAATTATTTAATTCATTAACTATTTAATATATTTGCTAAATTTTATTCGTCAAAAAAATTAAAATATTGGCAGATATGGAAAGCAGTAGAGAATAAACGATTAGATTTTTGATATTATCAGAAGCAGTGCCATCTACAGAACGAATTATATAACAATGCTGCTGGCTTGGGTGGTAATAACTTTCTTATTTTAATATCTTCAAGTGACGTCAGCGCGCCAAATTGTGATGTTTAAATAATGATAATGTAAAATGAAAAATCATTTTTTTTTATTTTTCTGAAATAAAGGCGCAAATTGTACTCATAATATATTTTTGTGATTTTTTGACATCAACTTAAACTATTTTTGAAATAAATGAAAAACATGCATATTCCCTATTAGACTTACACAGCCTATACGATAAGAACGGCGAGAGTAGGGGCGCTATCCGTTGTCGGACCGTTTTCCGATTACGTAGAAAAAAAATGTCTGAGATATATATATATATATATATATATATATATATATATATATATATATATATATATATATATATATATATATATATAGTTCTCCTCTCACAGATATGTTGTTGTTTGTCTGTGTTGGTGAAAATTTATGTACCAAGCCAGAGTCAGGGCCGTAGGTAATATTGTCTGAGGGTCTCGTAGCCTTTAAAAATTTCAAAATTTCATTGAAGATATAAATGCACATATTCTGTATACGTAATATGCAAAATGCAAATGCAAAATGAGTAACGTAAAATTCTAGACTATTCTAATCGTCAACTAGCAGAGATATCAAAAAACAAACTTCACCGTTGAATTGCTCATTAAAAATGAGATCAAACAGTGTAGCTTAACAAAAATTCCAGAATGTTCTATTTGTCAACTAGCAAAGATATTGAAAAATCAATTGTACCATTTAGTTGTCTATTGAAAAAGAGGTCAAATTACACATTTTGACAAATGCTCTGGAATATTCTATTCGCCAACTAGCAAAGATATAATAAAAAACAGACGTCGCCATTGAATTGGCTATCAAAAAAAGACCAAATAACACATTTTGAGAAATGTTCTAGAATATTCTATTTGTCAACTAACAAAGATATTGGAAAATCTACTGCACCACTTAATTGTACAACCGAAACTAAGCTAATGTAAATCAAATGTCCGATTTTGACAAACAATTTTTGCTATTTGACGAATAGAATATTCTAGAACATTTATCAAAATGTGCTATTCCGTCTTTTATTCGATGACCAGTTAAATGATGCAATCGATTTTTCGATATCTTTGTTAGTTGACGAATAGAACATTCTAGAATTTTTGTCAAAATGCGCTGCTTAATCTAATTTTTAGTGCCCAATTCAATAGTGAAGTTTGTTTTTCGGTATATTTATTTGCTAGTTCATGAGTAGAATATTCTAGAATTTTTGTCAGATTTTGCTTGTTTTTTAACAGTTTCATTCGGGTCAAAATCTCGCCAAATAAACCTAGAGGGCTGAAATTTTGTGTACAGGTTAAGTTAATAGCTGGCGACAAGGGGCCAAACTACTATTATGATAGTTAGCATCCCGACTGTAATCAAAATTTTACGTCATCAGACTTGGCAGGGAGGTGGAAGGTTATATACGTATTTAGAGTTTATGTTGGTATGTGTAAGGTAGTGGATGTTTGTGTGTGTGTTAATACTCTGTATGTATGCAGCGGTGGTCCGAGGTGGGAATGCATACATATAGTCGAACAACCCTATGCATGTACCTGCTACTAATAATGTAACAATGAACAGCCACCACTGTGGCCACAACTTAACAATGCAAGTGTACGCTTGAAGAGTCGATGGACGACTAACCAGTCAGCAGTATAAATTGCTACTTATTGCAACTTTCGAATCACACTTTTTGGTACGTAGGCTTGATCTGTCTCATCTGTGGCCGGCCACTGCTTTTTAGAGGTTTAAACTTTTAACCCTTACCCCTACGATTTTTATACCAATATTTCTTTGATTTTTTTGCTTATTTTCTAACACACCTAGAGACTCTCTGAGTAAACCTAGAAGGCTGAAATTTTGTATCTGTATTCAGTTACTATCGAGGGTGTGCCCTTTAGGAATTCCACATTACCTTGCCCCCCACTTTTCCCATTTTTACATCGGAATTCAATAGCGTTGTTATATATGGTAGAGATGTGCTCGTGAGTCCATTTTTACTCACGATCACGCACAGTCACGAATTAGCTTTTGTACTCACGCCCGATCACGAACGAGAAAATTTATTTCTTTTCACACTCACGCACGATCACGAACAAAAAAATTTTATGCTTTCACACTCACGCACGCTTACGAATTAAACATAAAAATCTTTGAAACTAATCGTTGGAATTTTGAATAAAAATCACTATCGCTTTAACAGTCAGTTAAAATTATGTCCTTACGATAAAATCAGAATACGGTTAATACGGCTAACATTATTACTAAGATTAATACTGATGCAAATTATATACTATTTAATTTTTTCTGGAAAGTGAGAAAATTTTCAAAATTTTTCATCTAACGATTTATTATTTAATTTTTGTTCTTATTGTATCAATACCTATAAATAAAATAGAAGGGTCTGTCTGTGATTTTCGAATTTTTAGGTATTAATATGTTTTTCAGTTAGCAAATACGACATATATAGCAAATTTAACTTTAAAAAAATTTTTGTCTGTCTGTTTGTACGAACCGATTTAACTCAAAAACTACTGAAGCTATTGAGTTGAAATTTACAGAGAATATAGATATTAACCTCCCGATCAATCTTAACCACATTTTAATGTGATGTTCCAGATGGTTATGTACAGAATGATTCAAAAAGGATCTCCGTTAAAAGTTTATGGTCTTCTAAATAAAGTAGATTTTTGAAAATTTTGTTTTAGAAGTTTCCAAATATGGTTTTAATTAAAATATTTTTAACTTGCTGCCACTTCCGGTTATGCCGGAAGTTGTCACCAACTTTGCTATTTTAAGTGTTTTTTGACAACAAATTTGAATTCGCTGGGAATTGTTATTAATATTCTATCTGACAGTGGCATTTCAGCTTCCTTGACATGATACAGGATGGTCACATAAAGCATTTTTAAATATTTTTTGTTTATTGTAAAGAACTTTTTTTTAAATGAACCACCTATATTTTTTATTATAACTATGTAAAAAAATGTAAACTCTATCTATTAATATCAGATATTCTTACACCTAAAACTGATAGTTTGAAGTTACATCGAATTTATATAATAAAATGATAAGTTAGTTTTTTCATGGCCACGGTTGACACAAAAACCACTGGACAGATTTTAGTGAAACATTGTAAATTTATTCTTTAGATGCTTCATCATCTCAACATCTCCAGTCAGAATCTTCACGATATTCTTTATGGAGGTTGATATATTTACGACAAAAGTTGATATACCTATCAAAAATACTCATTTAATAATAAACGGAAACAAAAGAAAGAAAAACAATAGATTACCTAGGTTACGATAAAAATAATATTCAAAAATTTAAACATTAACTTCAGAACTTCTTTAATAAAATTTCACTTTAGAAAAGGATTGTAGTAAAGCCTAATAATTACGAAGGAACTGAACGTAATTTTGAAAAATCCACCAGGGTTTTCGGATCTTGAAAAGAATCCAAAATTCAATTAATTCCAAAACCATAAATATGGGAATCTATGAAAGGATTTCAAAGTCTGAAAATTAAATATATTAATATGGTTGTTAAATTTACCTATGGTTGTTAAATTTAAAATTAACCTTTTATAGAATTTTAAACTGTTTGGCGAGCGAAGCGAAGCACTTTAAAGAACTAATTTTGAATTAAATTTGTCTGGTTTGTTTCGGAATAACTAATTTAAAGTAGCTTATTACTCACAGTTAACATAATTTTACACGAATGAAACTGGCTGGCATAGTTGTCAGAAAGAAATTAATGAATACATGTTTCAACACTTTTTGAAAATTAATCCTGTAAAGAGTAAAATAGGGAATAAACGCAAAAAAATGGAAGGAGGTCAAAGTTTACATTTTTAACGCCTACTGTTCTGACGTCTCCAACAATGAGTGGGTTATTTTAGGAAGTATTCAAGCATAATGCAAGCAGACTTAAGGGGATTTAAATTTTCCAATAAGATAAGGGAGGATACTTATTTAGAGTAAAGTGTACAAATATTAGCTATTTTAAAAATATATAATATTTAAGTATTTTAAGTCAACATACTTTTTTTACTTCTATACCAAATTCGTTGACATCTCCTTGATAGGCTTATTTTAGATTTTTAGTCTATGTTATATCTATGTTTGAAGAAATGACAAATTAGTTTTTGAATATTTCCAGTTGTTCCTAGATCACTAGCCAAAGGTAGTTCTTAATAAATAAAGCTTATCAAAGCTTATGATAAGAAAATAGGGCCAAAAATTTTAGCGAACTACCCACTAGGAATTACCTTTACTAAATTACGAAATTCACGCCAGTAAAGCCGCGGGTAACAACTAGTTTGTATATAATCATGACATTTCGCACAACCAAACCAAATATGTAGTTTTTTAACAAAATTATGACAAAATATTTTTTAGTACCTATAAATACATAGATAATATTTTTGGGTAAAATGTAGAGGACTACAACACGCTGCAATTTCGATGTTTGCCGGAAAAAAAAAACAAATGTGGCTGAGAATTATTGTACTTAAAGAGTTAAAGCGCGGTCACATATTTTTATTAAAAATAATTGCGTTTTATTATTAAATATTACATTTTAAATGTTACTCACATTTACCCAATACGTCTGAACAGAACGACATTTATTAACGACAGAGAGAATATACACCAGTTGTGATATATATGCATGCAAGCCCTAAGCGTATGTTTAAAAAAATTGTGGATAGCAGTGATAGCAGTGTGTCTGAGTGTGTCAGATACTGCTTAAGGCATTTAGTCGGTCGGTTATGAGAACGACGTGGGCGTCATACAAATTACGGCGCGAAGCGTCGTTTTGACCCGGACGGTACGCGTCGTACGAATTACGGCGCGGAGCGCCGTTATGAGAACTACGCGTAGCGTCGTACAAATTACGGCGCGAAGCGCCGTTACTAGCATGACGCGTGGCATCCTACAAATTAGGGCCCCAGGCGCGGCACTGAGATGACCTTTTCTAGTAATTATAATTTTCCTTTATTTTTTATACAAAATTTATAAATAAAAAACAACATAGAATTATACCGTTTACACTGTATCAATAGATCGGTTTGATTTATGTAAATTTGGGGCGTCAGTGGGTGGCGTCGGTGGGTGGCGCGCGCCGCCCACCGACGCCACCCACTGACGCCCCAAATTTACATAAATCAAACCGATCTATTGATACAGTGTAAACGGTATAATTCTATGTTGTTTTTTATTTATAAATTTTGTATAAAAATTTTTCGGCTGTACTGAAAATAAATAATTTTTTTAAAAAGACCCTTTTTTTATTTTTTTTTTTTGAAAAAACGGCACTCAATTTTGTATACGAAATAAATTGCAGGTATAAATGTATATGTATTACTATATTGAACTACAAACACCCTTACCTTACACCCTTGCCGTTATTATTTATTAACACAAAATAAAATTTGTTACACATCATAAAATTATATGCATTTATCTTTGTTAGTAACCACGACCTAACAATGCTTGTTTGCTTTGGTAGAGCTGATGCACGACTAGTCACCTTAAGCTGTGATAGACCAACAAATGACTCCAAGCAATCTACACTTTTTTTATTCTTTTAATAATTTTAGTTTGCTTCTAGTGTTCTGTGAGTACCTATGTTCTGGATGTTCTCTATGGTCTATGGTATCAATGCTTAAATATCATGTTGGAATACCTACATGTCATAATTAAAATGCAATTTTTCTGTTTTCTTTTTTTTTTAAAATATATTTTTTGTTTTATTTATTTTACTAGTTATACGTAAGTGTATTTCGCAATGTTTTGTTATTTTTACCGTTTCCTATAAATAAATTATACACTAACTTGCTTTAAAATATGTGTTATATCGTATAGTTGTCATTATAAAAAATTGTGAAAAATATTAATAAATTTGAGTTTTCCAAAACAAAAATATGCTACCGCGCTTTAACTTTTCATAATTTAAAATTTCCACCACTATTCCTTTGTTTTTACCGGTTAAAAAAAGAAAAATCGCATGTTGTAGTCCTCTACAAAATTCCCATATTTTTATTTTTTTTTAAATAGTGATAATAATAAAACAACTTAAAATATTGAAAAAGATAATATTCCTTTAAGTAACCCATAATATGCTCCTTATATTATGTCTTCATGACCATATTGTTCAAAACTGTAAAACTGACCTTGTTATTTACAATTATACTCATTGACTGACAAGGAAAGGTATCCAACTGTATCTCTCAAAAATTTTTGAAACTTTAGTGGATTGTAAATCTTACTAAAAGTAATCACGAGCCATATTTCGTTCGTGCCCATAAGCGGTTTATGTAGGGAAATTCACCCCTGAAAATTTGAGTTATTTTCAATTTTCTTAAATATCTTGAAAATGGTAAGAGCTTTGGTAGGCAAACTATATATATTTGTAAATGGCACTTTAAGATCTTTATTATGATACCAAAATAAAAGTTACAAAATCACTGGGGTTTCATCCCCCACCCCAACCCCTAATTTTAAGAGGTATATTTTGGTAAAAGAGGAGGCTGTTATGTGTAAATAAAACAATGTCTAACTAATATATTTTACATCACAGCAGTTTATTTCTTTTTGCATAAATACACCCTTTGCTAATATTAACTTATAACTAATAG
Organism: Brachynemurus nebulosus; assembly: GCA_035578155.1. Taxonomy (NCBI): domain Eukaryota; kingdom Metazoa; phylum Arthropoda; class Insecta; order Neuroptera; family Myrmeleontidae; genus Brachynemurus; species Brachynemurus nebulosus. Next base: position 1,691,146 of record JAPWDM010000002.1, read on the forward strand.
ATATCCAGACGTTAAAATATTGAAAATTGTATAGATAAATAAAAATAAATAAATAAGTAAATAAATTAATAAGATTTGTATAGATAGGTATCAGTAAACCATGAGGGAGGGGTGCAGTGTATTTTTTTTCCAAACTATATACTTTAAAGTATATCGGAAGCTTGTAACAATTCATTACTAAAATTTTTTTACCATATTTTTGCTGATTATTAAATCAAAAAGTTAAAAATTTTCTCAAGTTAATATCAGCAAAGGGTGTATTTATGCAAAAAGAAATAAACTGGTGTGATGTAAAATATATTAATTAAAAATTATTTTATTTATACATAACAGCCTTCACTTTTACCAAAATATACTTGATAAAATTAGGGGTTGGGGGTGGGGGAAGAGACCCCAATGATTTTATAACTCTAATTTCGGTATCATAATAAAGATCTTAAAATGTCATTTACAAATATATATAGTTTCCCTATCAAAACTCTTACCATTTCCAAGATATTTAAGAAAATTGAAAAAAATTCAAATTTTCAGCGGTGAATTTCACCCCCTTAAACCGCTTATGGGCATGAACGAAATATGCCTTGTGATTACTTTTAGTAAGGTCTACAATCCACAAAAGTTTGAAAAATTTTTGAGAGATACAGTTGCATACGTTTCCTTGTGAGACCGTATATCCACACATCAATGACGTAGGTGGACTAGTCATTTTGTTAGATGATCTGAAGCCAAGCACTGGTGCTCCTACTGTCAGTTTTTTAGTAGTGTGTGTGTTGTTTGTATTGACAAAATATCTGCATCTCGTTTTATTTTACATGTGTGTTAATGTGTGTGAATATGTGTGTAGGCTTTATTTCTGTAGTATTCACCTAAACTGGATGCCATCTCCACCCCACCTCCGTGCCACACATCGTGAGGGATGCAGGCTAATTTTAAGAATTTGTTAAAAATTTAAGAAATTATTTAAAAACGGAAGAAATAATCAGAACAACATCATAAACACTGTTGGATATTTCTAATTTGTAAATCATTTTGTATACACTCCAAGTATCTCGGTAAAGAACTGGAATTTGTTAGTAAAGGTTATTGGATTTCTACCTACTTGTGCTTGTAAAAACCAATATATAAAAAAAAGATTTTTTTGTAGTTAAAATATCAAATTAGTTTAGTTAAGATTCCCTAAAACTGAAAATAATAAATTATTTAAAAATTTTTTATTCATGGTCTTCAACTTTTCGTGCCTCACGAATTATTCACAAGAACGGCGGGTCACGCGTGAATTCACGATTTTGGCTCATCTCTAATATATGGTTAAATGTAATTTATATTGATAACAATACAGTCGGTAGACTAAATTTAAAGAAACAAGTGAAGTACATAATTATATACTATCATTTATTTCAAATGCAATACATAAATTTAATATGTAAGTAATTTAAAAAATGTTATTGATGTAATTTTTTATTTTATTTATAAAATAGAAATTTTGAATTTTTTTGGAAATAAAAAATATCTTCATAAAGGCCTTCCAGTTTACTATTTAGGGTAAAAGACCCCATTGTCGATCGGGGTTATAAGTCCGATCAGTTTTGACATTTATATCTTAATGAAGTTATTTCTGAAAGAAACCTTTGATAAAAAAAATTATTATTAATAGAATGATTATTTTTCAATTTAAATTCACCTCACATTTAATGCCTCCTCACTTAATTTAAGAAATACATATATATATCGAAAAATTTTTGTTGAATTCGTGAATTTTTAGTATGATGGATGATCATTATTCAAAACACATGAGTTATAAATTGTAACATTTTTCACCGAATTTTTAAAGTTATTAGCATAATAAAAGTATACAAATAATTGTTATTAGTCCACTTAAGAGATTAGGATAGCTAAATTAAATTTTATATGCGTTAAATATTATTTGTATGACAGATTCTGCTTGGGATCTGAGTTTTACAGTTAGGTACCGCATTTTGAGAATTATATATTGCATACCTATTTTATAAACATTTTTAATTAATTTTTGGGTTTAAAACACTTAATAACTAACCGTTTTTATAATTTTACTTTAATATTTTATTTATTTCAGAACGTAAAATCAATTGAAAAATAATTAATATAGAATTAAAACTTCCAAATTGTTATTTATATAGGTATTTTCAAATAAAAACGTCAAACATAATATGTATGATATGTATGTATTACATCTGAAACGACACATACAGATACAATATAAACTAAATTTAACTGTTTAAAAATTCACAATGGTTAACGGCTAAGTCAGATTTTATACAATGTTTTTTTAAAAGATCAGCAGAGAGCGAAACGAAATTGTGATTTTAATGGTTTATTTTATCGAATATTTAAACCGTTCTTGGCTTTTGCTTTGACGTTCTATGTTTCACTAGATGTCACTCTATGATAATACTCTATGACATATAGCTTCACCTAGTAGTGGATAGAGTGTCAAAGTGGCTGGAAGAGAATGGTTCAAATATTCGATAGTAGAAGGTACTTCATGTACATTAATGCGCGATTTTTCATAGGGGTCAGTGTATTGATCTTTCAAAGGAGGTTAATATTTTCTGTCCGCTTTTCCATAGACGTCAACAAATTATAAAACAAAAACATTAATAAATCAAAATTTTTGGGTTATATTTTCTTAAAAACATATCCATTGCATTAAAAAAACTTGGTTTCATACTTATTAAGAAAAAAAAATGGGTGTTTTGTTTATTTTTTAATTTTTTTTAAGCTAATTTAATGATACAGCTAAAAATAGTGATCGGTCATCGGGTCTCTTACCCTAAGGTTCTTTTTTAATATTTAAAAAGGGTCATTTTTATACCAAAAAGAACATGATTTTTCTTGTTTGTTAACAGTTTCGTTCGGGTCAAAATCTCCCCAAATAAACCTAGAGGGTTGAAATTTTGTGTACAGGTTAAGTTAATAGCCAGCCACTGCTTTTTGGAGGTTTCAACTTTTTTTAACCCTTACCCCCACGATTTTTATGCCAATATTTCCATGATTTTTTTTCCCTTTTTCTAACACGCCTAGAGACTCTCTGAGTAAACGTAGAGGGCTGAAATTTTGTACATGTATTGAGTTAGTATCCAGTTAGTGCCTATTAAGTATTAGGGATCCCACATTACTTTTCCCCCCACTTCTCCCATTTTTACATCGGAATTCAATGGTATTTTAAATGTGATTAAAATACTTTATATTTATACTATAAGCCAAGTAGGCGAATAGTAAATTTAAAAATTTTAAAAAAATGAACGTACTTAATTTTATAACAAATGCAATACATACATATTATAATTTAAAAACGTTATTAAAGTTAATGTTTATTTATAAAGTATTAATTTGGGATTTTTTAGCGAATTTCTAGAACAGAAATTCAGCTATTACAGCAGCTCTTATGATAAGACCTAAGCCCGGGATTATGGCAGAAATTAGTTTTGAAGCCGAGAATCTAGAATCTAGAACCCGAAAATCTACTTCACTAAAATTTATAAATATATATATATATATATATATATATATATATATATATATATATATATATATATATATATATATATATATATATATACGGTATCATTCACGAAGGTGGCAACATATGGAAAACTTTTCTATACTAAGTTTGTCAGAAAATTTTATTCTTACTAAAAGTTGGTGCGTTTTCTTAAATTAAAAATGCACCCATTAAAATTTGAACAAACTCTATTGTATACAGGGTGGACTTAAGAATGTGAAATTGGCGTAAGAGTCAAGTACCCTAATTATTGAAACTTGGCAAAAATTTTAATTAATTGTTTTTAAACTATTCACACTAACTAATTATTTAATTTTTACATCGAATAGTACTAAAATATTGGTATATTTTATTTCAGTACTTATGACTTTTTTGATGGCAACAGATGGCAACACAGATGTGTATTTTGATTATACATAATATTAATAAACTTAAATTTCAAGTTAGTAGATAGTTGAACTTAAAAATTAAGAGTGTAGTCTTGCAGTACTACATAAATAGTAGTCGTCTAAGTACGTCTGTTTTCATAATGTACTGGATGATACGGAAAAAACGGAAGAATATAGGAAAATTTTTTATTAGTTGTAGTTGGCTACGATTCTGTATTTTACATTAATTTTTAATTCTAAACAACTTTTCCCAGTAAAATTTTTGTCAAGTTTCAATAATTAGGGTACTTTACTCTTACGCCAATTTCACATTCTTAAGTCCATCCTGTATACAATAGAGTTTGTTCAAATTTTAATGAGTGCATTTTTAATTTAAGAACATGCACCAACTTTTAGTAAGAATAAAATTTTCTGAGAAACTTAGTATAGAAAAGTTTTCCATATGTTGCCACCTTCGTAAATGACACTATATATATATATATATATATATATATATATATATATATATATATATATATATATATATATATATATATGTATTTATGTGTGTACGCGATAACTCTCGAACGAAACGTTTAATGCTTATGAAATTTTATATGCAAACTGCAATCTGGATTCCCTCGGCTAAGTCCGTTAGCCAGACACGTCGGATGCCCAGAAGTAGGCTTTTTGGGCACTTTTGACAAGTGTCCTAAGTGCTAGATATTAGAATTCGAAAGATTTTTTTTTTGATGAATCGAAAGTACTTTAAAAATGACATAATAAAAGCTCCTGTAAGCTATCTTTGTATGTTGGTTCATTCTCCAGAAAAATTAAAAATAATTTTCAAGATTTCGGATTAAAGACTTTTTGTCCTTGTTGAACATACCCAGTATTCTTTAGTTTAATTATATGCATACCGTAGAGGCACTGTTTATGTTGCCCGAAATATTTATAAAAAATCTTTAATCAGATTGATTATAAAATAGAAATAATGTCTAATATAATGTCTAGAGAATCATTATACTATAAAATTTGATCAATTAGACTTTAATCGAGTTAAGTAATTATTCTTTAATCGAATAAATCTTTTATAAGATAAAGGTGTCTTTATATATCTATACACAAACTAAACTATTGTCAAAGTCAAAATCGTCTTTTTGTTTTTGTTTTAAATCCAAATAATATGAGGTGTTCTAAAACAAAACTCGCCTAATTCATACAAAACGACTTATTTAACAAAAAAAAATTAAAAAGACAAGTTTTTTTACAACTTACTAGTCAGTTTTGCTATAATTTGAAGTAAAACCCCTTTTTGATTAACATGCTAAGAAATGTAAATTGTAGAATCCATTTCCATCGTTAACTCATTTTTGACCAAAAGTAAAATAAACCACTAATTTGGAACGCCTCATATTACCTTTTTTTTAGTTTGACATTACTTCAAATAATTTTTTTAATAAAAATTGTCAGTTTTTGCCAATAATGTATTCAAAATAAATATCATTCTAACAAAAAATTCTTGAATTATATAAACTGGATTTTATTTTAAAATAACAAATGTAAATTTGTCTATTTTTGGCACTATAGGTACGTATGAAATATCCTTTGAATGTCATTAACCCTAGAATCATACGTTGGTCTACGAGAAACGTTAATCATACATCGACGTCGTTTTGACGGATGGACTTTTTACGGAGAGTTTTAGAGTTTATTTGCAAAAAACATTTTTTTTACATAAGAATACTACAAAAGAGAACAAAATATTTAAAAAAATTGGATTTGGAAAAATTTCTTAATGTAAATATTTATTAATTTTTTTAATCTTTTTATCAAAGCATATTTTCATTATAAAAATTAAAAAATAGATAAATACATCAATTGTATCATAAAACATGTGTTTCAAATTTATGAACTATTATGAGTCAGTGGACATGTGTGACTTTACAGAATGTGAAATTTCTCAGTCATAAATATTCCTATAGATATGTAGTTATTTCCCCATTAGGCACATTTGTAAATTTTCTAAAATTTGTTAGTAATTTTTCGAATAAGATTTCAAAAAATAATAAAAATTAAAATATTTTCCACAAAATAAATTGTTAATCTTTTATTAAGTCACTTGAAACGCATTCTTTAGTTTTCGATTCAATATATTAAAACTTCAGTATTATGTCGTCTCTATAAGTCAAACAGCTGTAATCATCTTTCACATTATCATAATCATTGAATAAATTAATTATAATATGCATATCTTTAATAAATTTTAGAAAAATTAGGAAAGCTTTTATATGTGAAGTACAAAATCTTTTAAAAAAAACATCGCGTAATCATACATCGACGTCCTTTTGACGGACACTATTTCAATACAAACAAAACGACAATGACTAAACAAAATAAATACGTCTTATGTGTTATAACAACAAATAAATTAGATAACAGAAATTTACAGCAAGCAGGTACCGACAAGTTGTAGTATTGGAGCAGGTAGAGAAGTTCGTTCGTCGTTTTGACGTGTACGTATGATTCTAGGGTTAAATTCATAATTTAACTTTTTATTTTTAATCATACAAGAAGTGTTTAATGAACAAAACGATCCATAAAATTTTTTGGACTTGAACTGAAACTGATTTTGAAATTAACGTAGAATTTTATGAAGTGGATGAAAACACAATAAAAAATAAAATTTCTGAAACAGTAACTAGGTAGGTATAAACAGAAATTACAACTATGTATATTTTAACCAAAAAGAACATTTAATTTTTTTTAAATATTTTACAGTTTTATACAACTATAATATCATCATGTATTATTTTATATGGAATTTAATTATCATTAATGACTGTTAATTAATATTTTAACTCCTCACACGACAATTAAATGTTCATTTTTCCATTTATGTTCACAATAAACGAGAGATGTCTTCATTCAATAAATCATACAAGCAATCCGTTTATAATTTAACTAACATATTCTGGTCTCCATCTCCATGTAACATATCGTTAAAAAACCTAAAAAAATAAAAAATAAAAAACATTATTTTATTATATACACTATTTATTTACATAAACGTCAGTTGATTGATAACTTTTCGATAAACAGTTTCGATAGACAGTTGATAACCTTTCGATAAACAATACATATTTCGAATTTTAAATTTATAATTTAATACCAGCTCCATAAAATATTTAAAATAAAAATTATTTCTACACACTAAAATTTAAAAAAAAGTATAAAATATTATACATTTTGTTAACAAAAAAAGATTCCATTTAAAAAAGTAAATTTGAACTATTTTATCAACAGAGTAAAGAGAGGTATATACATCTACATCATACTAGATGGCATAATAGATGTTTGCTTTCACAGAATATTACAGAACGAACGGTAGTATCTCTATACTACTGAAACCAGTGTAACGACAAAGGATAGAAAATACCCCCCACTATGTTCTATATGTGCACGTGGAGTTGTGTGTGGTAGTGCGATAGATGGTTGTGTGTATGGGTGTCTTGCATACGCACATACATAACATGCATGTGGCACGCATAGTGTACGTGATGTACGTATACCGTGTCAACACAACGGCAACAATATGACAACAATTGAAACACATCCATTGGTAGCTACTAAATAAATAACAACATAGTTCTGTAAAATGCACATACTTGCCCATAAGTGATTGCAGAAAAGAGATAGTTGTATTCCTTCCAGTGTTCCATGTTTGCTTTATTAACTCGATTGTTAAAGCGGTAAACTCAAATGTTATTTAATAATTTATTTGAATGTTAATTTCCTGAAATAATAGTTGTTGTTATAAAATTAAAATCTTTTTAACTTTTGTTTTTATTATTAACTAATGTTTGAATAAAAAAATATAATGTTTTCTTTTTTTCTACATACCAAAACAATTCATTTATTTAATTATTATTTTTTGATAATTCACTTTCAAACATCACTTTAGAAAATTAATCTGTACATATAATAAAACTGTAACGAAACCGTTTCTGTACATGGAATATTTTTTGAAAATTGTATTGGTGCTGTAAATAGTTATCAATAGAGATATTCTGTTTGAAAATGAACTGACGGTTCGAAACAATATTGTCACAGTTTCAAAATAAAAGTGGTATTTTTGCGAAGTAAAATATTTGTTTATTATTTACAAATATGGAATACCATAAAGTAATGCTCAAATTTATTAATAAAATAGCGATTATTAAAATTTTTGTTTGTCTGTCTGTCTATCTGTTCACGCATCACGCAAAAACTACTGGACGGAATTTAATAAAATTTGGTGTGATGATAATTGATTACCTGGGTCAACATCTAAGATACTTTTTACTCCGGGAAAATGTCTCATTCCCACGGGAAAATGGAAGAACTATTTTGAGCATATGCACACATTATGCAATAACTATTGAACGGATTTTGATGAATTTTGGTGTGGTGATAACATATTATTTAGGACAACATCCAAGATATTTTTTACACCGGGAAAGTGTCTCATTTCCACGGGAAAAGAGAAAAACCATTTTGAGCATATGCACACATTACGCAAAAACTGTTGAACGGATTTTCATGAAACTTGGTGTAGTGATAACTTATTACCTGCGCCAATATATGATATTTTTTGATTCGGTAAAATGTCTCCTTCTCTCAGGAAAATATAATACCCCTGTCGCAGCATCTGCATAACATAGCGAATTTCCAATCATAAAAGTTACTTTTTCTCGAAAACCCGCTTACCTAGAATAATGGTTCAAAATGTATTTTCTGTGATTTTCTTGGTTCTTTACCACAATGTAAAAAAAATTGGAAAAACTTTTAAATTTTGGCAAATTGTTTGCAAAAAACTCATTTTTTTGAGGTTTTTGGAATCGGACGTGTCTGACTGGAGAACTCATACAGAATTTTTGGACTTCCAACGTTTTATTGTTTTATTATATTTGCATCCCAAACTAGTATCTATCCTATAAATATAACAAGTTTCATCCCAAAATGAATTTCTCGGAAATATAGGCACTTAAATTTTCGAAATTTCTAAATTAATTTAAAATAGAGTTAGTCTCCAGAAATTTTGTATTATGTTAAATTTAATTTAATAAATGACAAGTATATAAGTATAGTAATTATAAAGCATTCGCATAGAACAATAGTTTTAAGTATACATGCACATAAGCAAAATAATTTTTGTATTTTCCTGAAGGAAGGAAATATTTTCCCGTAATAAAAAGTATCCTAAATGTTGACGCAGGTAATAAGTTATCACTACACCAGATTTCATAAAAATCCGTTCAATAGTTTTCGTGTAATATGTGCACATGCTCAAAAAGTTTTTTTACTTTCCTGTGGGAATGAGCCACTTTCCCGAAATAAAAAGTATCTGAGATGCTGACTCAGGTAATAAGTTATCACCACACCAAATTGCATCAAAATCCGTTCAATAGTTTTTGCGTACTGTATGCACATGCTCAACATGGTTTTTCCATTTTCCCGTGGGAATGAGACATTTTCTCGAAGTAGAAAGTATCTTAGATGTTGATCCGGGTAATAAGTTGTCAGCACACCAAATTTCATTAAAATCCATCCAGTAGTTTTTGTGTGATGCGTGAACAGACGAACAGACAGACAGACAGACAGACAGACAAAAATTTTAAAAATCGCTGTTTTGATATCTACATCAGTAACTATTTACAGTATCTGTACAATTTTTAAAAAATATTCCCTATACAGAAACGGTCTCGTTACATTTGTATTATATGTATAGATTACCTATTAACGGCTCTTTATTTAAAATATTAATTTTTTTTTTTCAAAATAAATCGCCCCCTGTTCTAGGAAATATATATTTTTTAAATTTTTATAAAATTTCTTATGAAAGTGAGCTTCTATGACAATTTTATTTTCAAGAAAAATGTATTAAAACATGAACATTTAAATGTTGGCAATTTCTGTATTGTGGCGCTATCATTGTCCGCGTTGGTTAACTACTTTATTTAAAAGTTCGAATAAAATTCCAGTCATTTTAATTTTTAATTGTTCAGGAACTTCAGTATCATAAAAGCAAGCAAAATAATATTACAATTTATTTATGTAGATACATTTTTTAAATATTTTTAGGTTTGGTTGTAAATAAATCTACTGTTGATCTTTCAATATGATACTGAACTATTCATTATTTAAAATGAAAAATTGTGTACTTATTAGATGATGAAAATAAAAAATTAGTAGTTTGAAAAACCGGAAAAAATCGAAGTCTTGAAAAAGTCTGTCGGGACACCGGAGCTAGAACCGTGACAAATCCGGGAAAACCAAGACGTATGGACACTCTACACGGATTGTGAATGTTATAAACTTTAAGTTTTGATTTTTAAGCGTATTTTGAGTGAAATTGAAAATTAACAACGTGTGAAATTTGACATTTTAGTTAAAGTGCATATAAAATATAATACCTACATGTTTTTATAAAAATGCAAATATAAATAAATGTTTTCTGTTTTTTTATTTTAATTGTTATTAATTATTTGGCTTTTTTAATAATTTAGAATTTTTCTGTCAAATGAATAAATTCTGAAAATATGAATTTATGACATAATTTCAGTAAAAGTGAAAATGAAATTTTTCACCCACACTTTTGTAGTGCCAATGTACATCACTGGATCCCAATTTTCAAATGGATAGATAATTTCAGTAGCGTAGAAACTAATTATTAAAAAATTGCAAACCAAATGTGTTTATATGATAATACGTACTTATAAAAAAGATGTTTATATACGTGTTCTTCCGAAAATCGTAAATAACTAACTTTCGATGAAGTTGGATTGACAAACATTTACATTAGGGATGTTATGGATATTCGTAACCGTAACTAAAACTACCGATATCCGAAATAATTAAATATCCGAAACCGAAAGCGTATACGAAAATGAAAGTTTATAAGTCTATCAAGTACTTAACACATTAATATTTTTTGTATATATCAATATCTAAAAATATTTCAGTCCCTTTTTGACAATCTTGCCAGAACTTAAACACTTTTTTAAATATTTTTATTGTTAAAATCGAAACGTTATTTTGAAGACGGTTAAAATTACTATATTTTACATTAAAATGTCGATACAATCACCCGCTAGTTAATTATCGCTAGATTTGATGCTAGAAAATTGAGAAAAAACAGGTCGTATAGATTTTTTTTATTTAGATTTTATTTGTAATGATTGAATTACAAAATTCAAAAGGATGTTAAAAAATGTGTGTATTTGCTATGAGCTTTTGCCTGTAGTAAATCCAGCTGCTCAAAATCGGTTCCAATATATCAGTTGGTCAGGACGGCATTTGTACATAATTTTAATATTTTCTTTAAGAAATAGTATTTTTTTTTTAAATACTTGTTTGATTTTTTCAAGGCGAGTACTTGTTACGATGTGTGTTTACCAAATTCTACAAAATAATTTAAAAAAAAAAAAAAAAAAAAAAACATTGTAACCCTACTATTTTGAAATTTTCAAAAAAATATCATAAAAATTACCTCATATATGCTTTTTCTGAGCTAATTATTGAAAAATATTCTATTTTCCGAGATTTTTAAGGTAAAACGAGCAGATGTATGGTTTTTGTTAAACATATTTCAGTTCTTTAATACATTTTTGCCTTAAAATATTTAATATTTTCAAAAATGTATGATACAACTTGTCAAAATTTAAAATTGTTTTGTTGTCAAAAAAAAAAAAAAAAAAAACTGAATGTGCAAATTTATTTACCACTAAAATGATGGGTTTATACATATAATTATAACGTAGTATTGTCATTTGGATAGAAAATTACGTAAAAATATTATTGTTTGAATATGATTTAACGTATTTTTTATGCGATTGTAACAAACTCTTATTAATTTTAGGAAGGTGTAAACATCATCTAAATTCTGATCATATCACATAAAAAACTGCGCCGTCATTTTTTATCTAAAAAAAAAAATGGAATAGAGATACATTATAAAAACATTTAACTGACAAAGAAAAAGAATATAGCCGAATCGTTAAATTGGATTAAAAAAATCATGACATGCTACTTATAAAGCGGTTTTTTTCGAATTTAGCTCGCAAAAAATGAGACAGAAAAAAAAAGAATGCGAGTGCGAGTGAAATGGAGAACGACATATTTCCTAGTTTTTCTCGAAAAGTAAGTAATTTACAGCAACGGTATAAAAACATTTTTTAAGCATATTACCTATTTCTTCCGATTGGTGTAAAAAAAATTTTGAATAATTGCTTAATTCTGGCAAAAAACTCATTTTGTTGACAAAAAACGCCCGGAAAACCTACTTTTGGGCATCCGACGTGTCTGGCTAACGAACTTAGGCGAGCCAAATCAGATTCCAATACACACACCAAATTTCATGTGCACTAAACGTTTCGTTCGAGAGTTATCGTGGGAACACATAAATATATATATATATATATATATATATATATATATATATATATATATATATATATATATATATATATATATATAAATTTTAGTGAATATCATTTTCGTATTCTAGGGACCTCAAAACATATTTCTAATATGATCCCGGGCTTAGGTCGCACCATGACACCTGCTGTAAAAGCTGAATTTCCAGTTTTGGAAATTCGCTAAAAACCATTTTGACAATGTGCATGCATTACGCAAAACTATAATATTGTTGTATGCAAATGCTTTATAATTATTATACTTATATACTTCTCATTTATTTTATGCGCGAACGACGTCGCAGGTACAGTTAGTTTAAAATATTTGTACTTAAAATTCAAGTAGAATACATTTAGGGAAAAATTAGTTTGGATTAAAATGAGGACGGGACCCTAAAAAATTTAAGTAGCATACCGTGTTAAATATAATTTGAAAGAACCACCTCTAAGGATTTTAAAAATTATTCTTTTTATAAGTTTTGAGCCAGTTGTTTTAATAATGTAACTCAAAATTTTCAACAGTTAATCGTACTTTACCCCCCCCCCCCCACCCTCAATTCCGATATTCTAAACTTCTAATATAGCTAAAATTTTGATTTTAATAAGGTTAGTAAATATTGACCCATAGATTACAAAAAAAGTTGCAGGTTTTTCCGACAGCGTAATAGTTACTTAAAAAAAACATTTTAAATAGTAAGGGAAACACAGTAATAAAGAACATATTTACTGTTTTAGGATAATTTGGAACAATTAATGCAATTTTTAGTTATCGCTGCAAATTTGGTTTAGATTTACATATACATAAATTTTTCACTGTTAGAGAACTAAACTATTTTAGTTCAATATACGCTATGTTATATAAGAGTCCAAAGGTTCCAAAAACGCCAAAAATAAATCATTCAACTGATTTTGAAATTTTTTCGCTTTTACAGCTAAGCTGTTTTAGATGGATAACGGGTATGTTCTCTAAGGTCCTAGCGTCCCAAAGGCGTCAAAAGTAAACCATCCAACGGACTTTAAATCTTTGGAAATTCGCTATGTTATGCAGATGCTGCGACAGGGGTATATTATTTATAAAATAGAAATTTTGGATTTTTTTGGAAAGAAAAAAAACCTTCATAAAGGCCTTCCAGTTTACTATTTAAGGTTCTTTTTTAATATGTAAAAATAAAACACAAAGGCAATTGGCGGATAAGAATGGGTACGAATGCCCTCGTACGAATTGTGTTGGCTATTTTCCTGCTAACTGCTATCGGCACCAAACTGAAAGGGCATAGCCGGATAAGATAGGGAAAACGGCCCTTGACGCAAAATTGATTGTTTTATAGGAAATAATACTTCTTAGCCCCAGATACATTCCTGCCAAATTTCAACCCTCTGAGGCTAATAGTTTATGAATACACAACCAGAAAAAAGTTTTCAAAAAAAATTTTTTTTGACGAAATTACTGAGCCGATTTATTTGAGTTTAATATATATTGTGTACCCACCTTAGGTAAAGTAATAAAAAAAAATTTAACGTTATATCCCTTTGTTATACTAATTTTTTTAAATTTTTAATTTTAAGTAAATTTTTTTTTGCACTTACGCGTTAGCGACACCCACCATTTTTTGTTCAATAATATGTCTCTTAGTACTCTATAACATATATTTTTTTGGAAAAATTTTAGTTGGTAGAACATAGTAATATTTCAATACAAATGCATGCCATGTTCGCTACTACATATATTACTTATATATAAAAAGGACCATAAAGTAAAGCATCTGCCTTATTTCGAAAACACAGTAGAACTCTAAGGAGTGCAATAAAATGTTTTCTTCCCCCCTGAGTTGGAGTTCTTGGAGTTCCTGTGACGGTCTAAAAAATATATATATTTTGACTTGCTATAAAAAATAGGTTTTAACTTGTTAAAAAATAATTTTCAGTGTTAACTTTACTATGAATGTAAATATTTGAATGAATTCAATAAAATTATCTCAGCATACTTACTAATTAAAATTACATCTAACTCAACAAAAATTATAAGTTTTAGAAACTTTATTTCAATAAAGATAATAATAATAACAATAATACGTCTTAAATGTTATATTGTTTTAATAATAATAAACATTATCTTAATAAATTGGAACAAAAAATTTCAACAATGTATAGTAATAACAACAGTCCAACTAAAACCTGTTGTAGTTATAAAAATATGTAGGTAAATTACATGTAGGTACATATAACTAACTTGAAGAAACCAGTGTACATGTGTGCGCGATATGTAGCTCGCCCCTCTCACTTGATGTTTTTGTTGCACTTCTTAAGGGGGTGCAGAAAGTAGATTTTTTCTGTAATAAAATTACATACGTTCATAACTACGACGAGAAAGCTTAGACAAACGTCTAGCTTTATCGGCTGTTTGTCTTCTTTTATTAACACGATGACAGGTTATGGAGAATTATAACGAAATGACCAACTGGTATACTATTTTGACAGCTAATAAACTTTGTATGAAATTGTTGACGTCGTAAAACGTGGTGTATGAGCTAATAAAGTTTCGCTTGACGTCTCACAAAGGGAAAAACTCTAACAAAAGAGAAATCAATAACTATTTTATTAATAAAAAAGAAAAACGGCAGATAATGTTGGGCTTTTGTAAATTTAAACTAGTTTATCGTAGTTATGAACGTATGTAATTATATAATTTTAGAAATAGGGTAGATATTTTACTTTATAGTCCTTTTTATACATAAGTAATATATGTAGTACCGAACATGGCATGCATTTGTATTGAAATATTACTATGTTCTACCAACTAAAATTTTTCCAAAAAAATATATGTTATAGAGTACTAAGAGACAAATTATTGAACAAAAAATGGTGGGTGTCGCTAATGCGGAAGTGTCAAAAAAAAATTTACTTAAAATTAAAAATTTTAAAAAATTAGTATAATAAAGGGATGTAACGTTAATTTTTTTTATTACTTTGCCTACGGTGGGTACACAATATATATTAAACTCAAATAAATCGGCTCAGTAATTTCGACAAAAAAAATTTTTTTTGAAAATTTTTGTCTGGTTGTGTATTCATAAACTATTAGCCTCAGAGCGTTGAAATTTGGCAGGAATGTATCTGGGTCCCAGAAGTATTATTTCCTATAAAAACAATCAATTTTGCGTCAAGGGCCGTTTTCCCTATCTTACCCGGCTATGCCCTTTACTGAGATTCAGCCCTTAAAAACTTAAAACCTTTTTTTAAAACCCCGATCAGCCGGACACTCATCATCAGTTTTGGAACCACCAAAATGACAAATCGCTTGTAGACATACAATACCGAAGATGAAGGGAAAAATTCGACTTCCGTGATGGGGCCCCGCTGCTCATGGCGTTTTTTTACAAAGTTCATATAAAAATCAGAAATTTATTATTGAAAAAAATAAATAAATAAATAAATAAATAAATAAATAAATATAATTTTTATTTAACAAAAAATTTATTTTTAAAATTTGTTTGTACAAAATAATTTATTTAAAAAAAAAGTATTATCGTGGAAATGTGCGAACATGACGTACCACTGGTGTAGCTTCACGTAACCGTGGAATTCCCCGTCCTCGAATCGCTGTCCGCACCGTCGAGAAATGTGCAGCCGCTTCAGATGCAACTCGAAAATGTTGTGGAAGTGTCGTTACAACAGATGTTTCAGTTAATGCCCCAGGCCAAATAGACGTCCCTCGACCACTAAATTATCACATAACATTAAACAATAAAAGTAAAAATCCCTAAAATAAATACTTACACTTGTCGAAAATGAGATCCTCGTTCAGGAGAAACGAATGCTCGACCACGACCTCGAGATGCACCTCGAACACTCATAATCTCACGACTTAATTTATTGTAACCAGTGGGACCAGTCGGTTGAGCACCACAAGTTTCAAGTGCAACAAAATCGTCCACATGAAGTGAAGGAGGTCTGGACGTATTTGGTGGACGAGATCTAAATGGATCTCCACGTTGAGGAGGCGTTCGAAGAAATCCTCTTCCTCGCATTGGCGTAACTATTAAAATAAATTTTAAAATGTTTATTAAATTTCTTAACCAGTACATACTTATCAGAATTTTTCAACTAACCGAAAGGTCTTTTCAATTTATCGGCAGCGGTCATATATCGATGTTGATCCAAAGCACTTCTCTTAATTTTGAGTTGATCATTTGTGATTTGTTCGGAGCACGACGAAATTTGGCATATCCGTTCAGTTTCGCGACACAAATTTACTTCTGGAGGTAAAAGTTGACGACATAATTCTGTTAAGTCACAAGGAATTGGTTCTTGGTCCGTATCATTCTCATCGGACGGTGCAGACAACCAGTACGTTGTAGACATTCTCTCTTCACTAATATCATTTGTTATACTAAATATAGCTCGTCCATTAAATTGTACTAAAAGAGACTCCGGTGGTAACAGTAACGGTTCTGTAAGAGGCTCTGTTTTGTCTGTCGTAGATGTACTGAGAGATTTTAATAAACCGGCTAAATTATCAGCTAACGATTCAAGAGATTCATCTTCGGGAACAGCATCCTGGAGAAGTTTTTCTAACACTACAATAGGATGTTTCGGAGTATCGCCATTTTCTTGACTTTCACTTTTAATCACTGGCCATCCCAAACTTGCTGATATAGTCGCTGGAGACATTGTACTCGATCGTGGTGTAAACATAACATCAGGTTCAACCTCCATATAATCCGTCGACAAACATATCCTCAAGAATTCCAACATGGCGCTTAGAGTTGCCAAACAGTCAGCATTGTCTTTTGAAAAATTACGCGTAAATTTCGTAAAAACGTTCAGAAAAGGTTTATTTTTCTTTTCGATACAAAACTGTAAGTGATAGAATCCATAATCATGTTCTGTTAATAATACGAAAGTGCGCACAATCGGTAAAATTGTGGTGTAACTTGACTCGGGCGCCATAATGTGATCAATCATTGTATTAATAAATGTTTGCAGCATTTCTCTTGGTGGGAGTGCGTTAGCCAAGTAAATATCTGAAGTTTCTTGTTTACTTTCAATATTCTGATACAATGTGATTTCACTATCGCACAAACTTTGTATAATGCTCACGACACACTCTTGAGCTTGAATATGAGATGACGACTCGGATTGCACTTTTAAAACATCACAAAACAAATTGACCAATAACGGGAATTTTTCGTCTCCTTTAACAGAGGTCGTTTGATTTGTTCTTAGCAAATACATAACAGCACATTTAATGGTTCCATGCGTCAAGATACTTGCTAGGAAGTTTAAAATGCGAGCCGTGTGTCCATTACATGGCTCCATTTTTTCCGTCTTCGGATTTAACACGCTGAATACGTTTTCTAAAATGCCACGACAAATCATCAACGCGCTGTTTGCGGCTAAATCAGACAGTTGAATACAAACTCGGCGTATTAAATGTAACAACGGTTGATAACTTGAAGCCATTAATGTATTGATAAGATCTTGGATGTTAGTACTCTGTGAATGTAAATGAGCCGACCAGAGTTTTCGTAAATTTACAGCCCTTGTCACTTCAGCATCAGTCAATGGCATTTTTGTTAATATTGGAAATGGAAGGGGTAATAATTCAGAGAAAATGAGCAGTCCAGGGATGAAAGTAAATGGGGCAGATGTTATATATTTTAAGATTTCACCGAGCATTTGTGTCCATAACGATTTACTCAACGACTCGTTCTCGTTAACTTCTTCAGAGACTGGTTGAGTATACGCTAATAAAGTTTCAATAATTTCTTGACACACTTGACTAGCTTTTTGATATAAAATTGAATTTGTGGGAAAAGCGTGCATCAGTGTAAACGTCTGCAGCAAGATTGAAATTGTGGTCAAATCTTTGAAATAAATATTCCTCACCGCAATTACATTTGTAACCATTTTACGTATCAACAAGACACAAGGGTACACTACGTTTACTATAATTGCGCCTTGCATAGCAACCAACTGTGAGCTATGGACATTTGGTTGTTCATAAAACTCGCAAACTTTTTGTAAAATGGCTGATAGATTCACCACACCATCTAACGAATACAACTGTAAAATAACATATTTGTATTTCAACTCAGTGTACTCAATTTGATTTTCTGCGTCGTCTGACACTGGTGGGATTCCTAAATAAACTAATATGCGTAGGCAAGTAATCAATTCTTCTGGAACTTTCACCACATTTGGTATCGAATTTTTTATTATATCACATAAAGCAGTAATATCCTCGTACGAAATAATATTTTTAATCTCAAACGGTTTCACGTAAAGACGTATTTCTTGAAGTTTATTACATGTTGAGGGCTCAAATAAATCACAGTGGTTCGCAATTTTTAAAATTCGAGAACCATAAGTCTCTAAATATTGGACGTTATTTGCGAATATCAGAGTAACGCTAATCAAGTCGACAATATAACCCATACCGGGAGATTTTTTCAGTTTTGTGAGACTTAACTCGTCTTTTTCTTGCTTTGGATCAAAACTAATATCATCAAAGAACTGCAGTAAGCAGTATAAATTATTCGCAGTACTTAAAACATCGGCCACAGAAATTTTCCCGACATTAGAAAAAGTTAAACAATAAAATGAGTGTAACTGATCCAAAACTTCAGTTGCATCATAATCAAACGAATATTTTTTGGCCAAATGAAACAAAAGATCAATATGATACAACGCTTGTAATTTATACGAAATTTCTAATCCTACACGTTGAGCTCTCGAAAACTGAGCATCATCCTCGTTATTTGACGAGTGCAAAAGACATCTAATAATCATATTAACCGTCTCAATATTTTCACTCAAAAATCGCAAACCGTCCTGATGATTTAACATTTCCGATAAAATTTCTAAAATACTACTCGTGATAATCGCCATATTGTTGCAAGTACGATGTGTCAGCAGAACTAAACAATTTTCTAGAAAATTACATGTCTCAAATAATACATAACAAATATTTCTCTCGTTTAAATTTCGATTTATTTCAAACTGCGCTGAGACTGGAAGGAATCGTTTTGGCTGAGTCATCGAGAAAGAGCCGAATCGATACGTTTTTGAAATGTTATATAACAGAAATGATAAATCTTCCATTTCTTTTTCGGGAATCGCGTTACAGCAATATTCATTTTCTAGATATTTATTCGAAAGCCAACTTGAAATTGTATCCCGAATACTCTTCAGGATCTCGTAGGTGTTTAATTTACTTATAATAGAATTCAACGCAAATTTTACTCGAACCAATGGATTAGCTTTTAACATTTCGATAATAATTTGATAACCATTTAAAAGTCCATCGCCAAATTTTCTTTGAGTTGTAATAAAATACTCAATCCCATGTTTGGACCAAAGTGTAGAATCTAGAGCTTTTAGGATCATCAATTTAATCGATAGGGCCATATATTCTTTGTGATACAGTTCGATCAATTTAAACTGAACATCATGATCATCATTCGTTAGGAGTTCTGTCCCGTCCATTCGACACAAGGCTTCTACTAAACGGATACCACATTTGATATGGCGAATTTTATAACCTGGTTGAATCTGAGACAATGCGTAGTCGAAATTGAGTCCAATATGGACCCAGTCAAGTAGCGTCATTAGGACTGTTTTGCCTTCAATATAATTTTTATTTGCTTCAATGAAATCAGCGTCTTTGGAGTTTCGTTTGGTTAGATATAAATACAGATTAATGATGAACTGGATAAGCTCATTATTTTCTAGCAGATTCGGAATCTGATCGCTAAGTTGGACCCATTCTTCTTTTATTTCGGCTGAATTATTACTCTCGGCTTCAAAATGTTGGCGCATGTTAATATTTAATGCAAGCAAATTGCTGAGAGAACTGAACGTTTGAATCTTGTCTTTAAATAAAGTATTCAGTTTATTGATAATACTGGCCTCCATACGTGACACGACGTCTTCATCTTCTGGCTTTAAAATGAAAAAATCTTTGATTTCGGTCAATAATGACGGTTTCGAGTAATGCTGCACATCAGCATTAAACGGATTAAACAACTTTATCAAATCATCGTTATTTACATATTCGCTATAATCGTAATCCAGATCCTGGAATTGTTCCCCTTCGTCGCAAATATCCTCGTCGCTAAGTATAGGTTCAAATTCTTCCACGTCTAATAGGCCGGCACTTTCATCATTTTGGGTATTTGGAGAATGGGATGGTGTTTTTGAAACATCTTCTCCTGCAGCGCGGGTTTTATGATCATCGCTCAGTTTACTGGTCGGCGACATGTCGGATTCTTTCGATGACTCGCTATGTTTAAATTTAATTGGTTCTGTTTCGCCACCAACGATCTCTTCTTCGGATATTGATTCGACATCACCAGGAGATAAATCCTTCACGTCACCATGTGGAGTGTGTGGCCGTTTGGAGGAACTGAT
Organism: Brachynemurus nebulosus; assembly: GCA_035578155.1. Classification (NCBI taxonomy): domain Eukaryota; kingdom Metazoa; phylum Arthropoda; class Insecta; order Neuroptera; family Myrmeleontidae; genus Brachynemurus; species Brachynemurus nebulosus. Next base: position 1,711,923 of record JAPWDM010000002.1, read on the forward strand.
CGGTGGTGTTCGAGGTCGTTTGCGATCATCACGTTCGTATGAATGATCACGACTTCGCTTGTACGAATCTTGGTGTTTGCTGTAACGGTCCCAGTCTTTATCACGATATTCAATACTGTCGGAACGATCGCGTATTCTTGCTTCGTAGTCACTGCTATCACGACTATTCTCTCGATAATCTCGATCACGACTATGTGATCTAGAATATATACGATCACGCCTCGAATGAGTATCTGATCGATTTTCTGTCGATAATGTTCGTGATTTTCCAGAGTCCCATTCAGGTTCGGAATAATGGTGAGCTCTAGGATCTTTTGGGGGATCATTATTGTAATATTCGGAATATTCTTGAGAATAAACTTCAGGTTGAGGGTAACTCGGCGGTGGCCCATAAACTGCAGGTACCGATGGATTGTAATCCATTTGAGAGTTTGACATGTTTACATCTGACGGTATCCATGTCTGATCTTGAGCGGCCGATGTGGGAGTTACCATTTGTTGTTGGACATCAGCAGCCACTACACTAGCTTGTGGTGGAATTGTCGGTGGTGGCGCTGATGCAGGAATTGGTTCAGTAATACCCCGAGTTAAGGTTCCGTACACAGCTAAAGTAATTGTTGTGTACCATCCTAAAAAATAACCAAACTTTAAATGTCCAAAAATCTTATTTTATATGCTAATAAGGGTAAATTGTAGAGCACGTCAACATGCTGTAATTTCGATATTTGCCGGAAAAAATAAACAAATGCGGCTGAAAATTAATGTACTTAAAGAGTTAACGGGCGGTCACATATTTTTATTAAAAATAATTGCGTTTTATTATTATCACACTTTAAAAGAGGTCAAAGTATATAGGTAGGTTAGGACAATTAAAAAACGGATTTTGATAAACAAACTAATTTTCCTAGTATATTGAATGGCCCCGCGTAAGCGGGGCCGCTTTACTCACTTTTGTTACGCCTTGTTCTGATATTTTTACCGTTTTCTATAAATAAATTATACAATAATTTGTTTCAAAAAAGTGTTATATCATACAGTTGTCATTATAAAAAATTGTGAAAAATATTAATAAATTTGAGTTTTCCAAAACACAAATATGCCTCCGCGCTTTAACTTTTTATAATTTAAAATTTCCACCACTATTGCTTTGTTTTTATCGATTAAAAAAAAAATCGCATGTTGACGTGCTCTACAAATTTCCCGTTAATAATTATCCTTACCTCGTAAAACTAAGCCATCAGTTGGAATTTGTCGCTTGGTCGGGTCAGAAGACCCGCATTCTAAATGAATACAACCATTCTGATTATAGTCCAAACCGCCTAAACTTTCAAATGTACTAGCTCCCGGTTTGCCAAGATCATTCACAAAAAATTCTATTGTAAACTGACTAGGATTCGTCGCACCTAAGCGAACTCCACCAGGGAAATCTGCCTGAACTCTCGCTCCAAGTGGTATAACTCTAACTTCTGATATATATACCGGCTTCGTAAACTGCACTAAGTCTAGGTTCAATTCTTCACTATTTTCGTGTGAAAATGTGTCAAAAAATAGTAACTCAACTGGGTCAGACATTTTAAAAACAATTTATAGGTTTATTTTATATTTTTCTAAATTAAACACAGTTAACCTAACACACTAATAATAGGTATTTGTTTTTAATTAATTGCGATTATACATTTAAGACATTTTTAGTTTCATTTAATTAATTAAAATGATAAATAACTAATTATTACTATGATTTATTTATTTATGCTACGCGTTGTCTTTAAAAATTGTTATTATTTATTATTTTTTTTTTTGGTATTACATACATCACATACATAAGTCACATCAGTGACATTAAAGTAGATGGCGCGATATACACCATATACACCACAGAATATTATAGAACGAACGGTAGTATCTCTATAGGGACCGAGCCTGAACTATAGACGGCAGCACTGGCACCGATAGTGGCGCCTTTATGTGTCTAAAAATGAAAAATATCAATGGTGAATGAGAAACGAGGGAAATAGAAATTTGAATTTTTTTTGCTTGTCAATTAATAAAAATTAAAAGAATTTGAAGCCTCTTGTTGAGAAAAATGCAATATGTCGTCAAATTACACGTACATACTCTGATGGAAAATACGGAATTTTTGTTATATTTCATTAAAAAATGATGCTAAAAATCTAAAATTTTACATAAAAAATAGGTAAATCTCTTTAAACATATATACGGAACTTAAAAATAAATAATTCGAAAATATTGTATTATCCGGCGTTGTTGGAAAAAAGTTAATTCTTGGAGTAAATGAATTATTAACTGGAAATGTGGTAACATCTGATAATGTCGTATTAACTGAAGCGTAGTGGAAAATCCAAAAATAAAATGAAATATTAAACAGAAATATGAAATGGAAAAATTGAAATGAACCCAAGCTAATAACGAATTGTTAATTGAAAATTATTTGAGTTCCTTTTAGTAGTTAAAACAAATAAATCCAATAATCTTGAAAGTTGTTTATTATTGTTCTCTTAATGTGTGAAGAAATAATTATTTGAAAGTGAAATTTTAAATTTTAACTCTGTCGAATATCTTTTCTATAAAAAATTGGCAGAATGACACCTTTAAAACAACTATGTTAAAAGGAAAAAAATTCAAACCAATTCAGTTATCGTTAAATAATCGTCAAAATCTTTACTGAAACAATTTTATAAATTTCTTCAGTTTTATTTGTTACAAAAGTCACTAGCACGACCTCGATCACTATCTGATGACCATGTCAAACTTATGAATCCTTCTGGTGAGCACTTTGAGTACATTAATACCTACCTTCTTTTTTACTTTTAACGGGGTTTATGTGTGTATTTCAGTAGTCTGTAGAGTTTCCGATCTCTGGCCAAAAAATCGATCTTGTGGATCGATTCGAATCGTCAAACCAAAAATCGATGCAGGAGAAAATCGGCTTACAAAAGATCGATCTGACGAAAATCGATTCAATTTTTGTACTTACAGAAAATAAAAGATATATAAAAGTTTTAAGGAAGTTTCTTATTGGGTCATCACAAATCAGCTTCAAAAAATTTTTTAATTTCCTTTAAAGATGAACTGCTGACTTCAATATGAATAAAATGGTTCCCAGTTTGCGCTAAAAGTGTCACATGAATCAAAAATTTGACTCAATTTTCTATAAATGAATCATAAAAGTAGTCAAATTATTTGACAACATAAATAGTTAAAATATATTTTACAATCATTTTGAAAAAAATATCATATTTTTACTAAAAATTTTCTAATTTAAATTGGAAAAGATCGATCTCCGATCCCGTAAATTTTTCACGATCTTTGTATCGATTTGGTCTCCAAAGAATCGATTCGAAAAATCGAAGATCGGCTCTCGAAAAATCGATTTTCGATTAAATCGAATCGAGATCGGAAACCCTAGTAGTCTGTGATTCTGTGTGTGTCCAGAAAGTTTTGTTTAAATATTTTGTTTTATTTTGTTTTACAATGAATTTTTCTGAGAAGATATGTAACGTTGAAATAGTAGCTATAAATATTTTTTTTATATATATAAAAATACGGTGAATTTGGAATATGTAATATACTTAAAGGCCAAAGCTGAATAATACAATCTTGTTTTTAATTTCATGAGTATAATGAACAAACTTTTTTTTTTTTTGGAAATTTAACTTTATATTTACTGTAATAACATTTAAAAAACAATTCTGCACATTACATGTAACACCTAGGGGCATATTACGTATGGACTGACTGAGGTAGGTAGAATTGTAGGGGCTGCAAGTATTTCCTCAATAAAAAAAAAAAAACGAACAGTAAAGACTAATTGTAAATTTGAATGCCCTTTAAGGCTACAGTCAATTTCTCCTCAAAAAATTCTTTAGGATTTGTAAATACCTCCGTAATACTACGACCCAAACTCCAGTGAATTCTTCAATAGAAAGCAACTTGATGGAAAATAGACTATTCGGAGTTGCATCACAGAAAATAAAAGTTCTTAAGAAAGTAAGAGTATGGGTCTAAATAAATGCCTATGCCCTATTCTCAAGAAACGTTTTTTATAACTAATATTTTAGAGCAAACGTGTGAAGAAATACCGATGGTGGGAAGCGATATTTAATTTAAACATACTACTGGTAACACCCATTATACTATTATATTTTTCTTCATTTTTTATGGACTCTAGCTCATGAAAACCTGAATAAAGCTTCGTTTCGGAATTAATAATATACGGATCATAACTTGCATTTTTCATTTTATTTTTTGAGACAATTTTAATGTTAGCCTCACAGATTGTTTTTTTAACGTTAATATTAATTTGCATTTCTGTATATCTTATCCCATCTATGTTGTTTAAATTACACATAATTTGGATTGGTAGATTCTTCGAAACATTCTTCTGTATGACAGCTACTATTACACATGACTTTATTGTTACTGGGATATTATCCGCTATGTTAATTCTCTGATTTTGTTATGGTACAGTTGTTTGTGCCAATTCCAATATTTTCAAACATTTAGGGCCAGTATTATAAAAGACAACTAACTAAATTTGTGAACTAAATTAATTTTATTCACAGATGTCAGTATTATAAAACTGAAATAAATTAAGTAGACAACTAAATTTTAGTTGACAGAAAATCTACCGACTAAATTTTATTCGGAGATTAATTTGACAGTTCTGAAAGATTTTTACAAACATTATTTATGTTTTATTTATACATATTAAACAGGTTTTATATACATTGTAATACAAATTAGAGGTACAGAATTAATTTTTATATTATATATATGGAAATTAAACCATTATTTGTAACATATTATAGGTTAATCTACTACTAAAAAATTTAATCATGAGATACGTTTATAATACTGAACCAATATTTAGTTCACAACTATTTTTATTCGTAGAATAGTTATTCGTTGATTTAGTTGTGCTTTATAATACTGGGCCTTAGAGAAAAAAAGTATTCTTGGCATTTTTCTCTAAAATTGATAATAGAGAAATTAGGAAAAATAAAGGGCCCCGATGGCACGGAACTGATGCTTTCCATTTAAAATTATCAATGGTTAATTAATGTCCGTTACCGGTCAATTTTGACTAGCAACGGTGTCTGATTTATTTTTATAGGACATGAAATGAGACACAAGAGAAGTAAATGCTAGTAAGTTGATAATATCACATGGTTAAAAAATTAATTTGTATATTTTGAAAATAGGTAGCGCCTAGTTGATTTATATAATATTAAAAAAGATACAATTTATGTTTACGTAAAACATTTTGAAACTGTAATTTGACGATTGTGAAGATATTTTTCAATTTAAAAATGGAAAAATAAAATAGATATTATAAGCGCAAGCTCAAAAGACCTCCAGAAACTGAGGTGAGGGGAACACAAATTGTATTATTTCCATAGTTACCAACCAAATCAAGTAATTATGTTTTTATATGAGTGAGTGAGTAAACTTCTATTTATTAATATGATAGCCAAAGATAAATGCAGATGTAGGTAAGAAAGTTCTTTTTAGCTTGCGCCCGTAATACCAACATTTTACAGAAAAAGAAAAGATAATTTTAACTGAAATTGTACAAAAGTATATTTCAGTAGTAGAAAATAAACATTTATATTTGTGATACTATGGAAACTAGTATCACAAAATTTAAATATTTTTAATCGACTCATATGGCCGATTGCACCAACATTATTAATCGGCCCTTAAGACCTTAATCAATGATTAACTTTAACTGCAGTTAAAATCTCTGATTATCTGTTGCACCAAGGGTAATTTTTGTTAACTGATGATTAAATCGCCCGTTAAGTTAATGGATGGATATTGGGCAATTAAATATTTAATCACCGTTTAGTGCATATTTTGATACTAGTTTCCATAGTATCACAAATATTTATATTTATTTTCTACTACTGAAATATATACTCCATTTCAGATACAACTGATCATGAATTTTCGTTAAAAAATTAAATAATTCTTATATTCGAAACAAATCAATCTTCTATTCTTTTCTAAAAATAAACTGCAAATTTAAAACTTATATAAATGCAATAATAATAAAAGAGATGAAGCCAAGAAAACGGAAATTATTTAAATTCAAAGCGACGAAGCATGGTTAAATTTAACTGAAATGAACCACACTTTTGTACAATTTCAGTTAAAATTATCTTTTCTTTTTCTGTAAAATGTTGGTATCTATTTCATTTTTCCATTTTTAAATTGAAAAATATCTTCACAATCGTCAAATTACAGTTTCAAAATGTTTTACGTAAACATAAATTGTATATTTTCTAATATTATATAAATCAAGTAGGCGCTACCTATTTTCAAAATATACAAATTTAAATTTTTTAACCATGTGATATTATCAACTTACTAGCATTTACTTTTCTTGTGTCTCATTTCATGTCCTATAAAAACAAATCAGACACCGTTGCTAGTCAAAATTGACCGGTAACGGATATTAGGACAACCATTGATAATTTTAAATGGAAAGCATCAGTTCCGTGCCATCGGGGCCTTTTATTTTTCCTAATTTCTTTATTTTCAATTTTAGAGAAAAATGCCAAGAATACTTTTTTCTCTAAATGTTTGAAAATATTGGAATTAGGCGAAAAAAATTTATTTTTCTTTTTTTTCGGGGATGATTTCTCCGCAAACTATTAGAGATAGGGCAAGAGGGTGGTATACTTTTTTTGTAGAATCGAAAGATCTATAATTTTTATTTGAAAAAATTTTCCATATCTCGCACACTTCGCGAGATAATTGGAAAATAAACTTTTTAGGGGTTGTTTCTACCCTTGTCCGGGATCAGAGCACTTTTTTTCATAGGGAGAATTGTTCTTAGTGACTCTAAGGCTGGTCGCACATTGGATACGATTTTGTACGTACGTATTTGTACGACTCTTGTCGTACAAATTGAGCTCGCACACTGGTTACGTGTTTGTCCGACACTATCAGTTAATTATTGGCAGTTCTCTGATAACATTCATTCGACATGAATCTTATATCTTTTAGAAAATTGTCTTCTAACACGTAAACTACGCCATCGTCTTTATCATAGAACCAAGTGGGTAAACGAATTATATGCAAAAAAAATGAATTTGGTGAATTTCATCATGTAATGACAGGTTGATGTAATTAATCGGACGTAAACGTAAATAAATTCAAACAAAATTGAATTGTGTCGGATGTCGTAACTGTACGTATGTATACATACGACTGAATCGTATACAGCGTATACAGTGTGCGAACTCCCATAATACATCATCTGTCAGAAACGATCGTACGTACTCGTATGTATACGTACAACTGAATTTCGTACGTAATCGTATCCAGTGTGCGACCGACCTAAGAACATTCCCTCCAATTTTCATCCATATACCCCGATTTCTCGATTTCAGCCCTAATTTCACTGGATTATTAATCCTACTAACAGCATTAACTGATAATTTAATGAGCAAGAAGTGCATTTTAAATATTAAAAAAATTTAATTTGACATTTAATAACATTATAGACAAGATATCCAAAATATTTAAAAATAGTTATTTGTATCTATGTCATGCCCGGAATGCTTCTCTAAATCTGACACCAGGTGGCAATAATGTCGTCAAGCTCGGTCCCTATACTACTGAAACCAGTGTAACGACAAAGGATAAAAAATATACCACCACTATGTTATATATGTGCACGCGGAGTTGTGTGTGTTAGTGCGATAGATGGTTGTGTGTATGGGTGTCTTGAATACGCATATACATAATATGCATGTGGCACGCATCATGTACGTGATGTACATATACCACGTATACCTACCGTGTCAACACAACGGCAACAATATGAAAACAATTGAAACACACCCATTGGTAGCTACTAAGTGAATAACAACATAGTTCTGTAAAATGCACATAAATGCCCATAAGTGATTGCAGAAAAGAGATAGTTGTATTCCTTCCAGTGTTCTATGGTATACACCAAGGGACCAAACTAGAATATCTATCAAACTGTTCTACTTGTCGCCAGTGGGTGACGTAAAATCTCCCCACTATGTTGGCGTGAACACAAACAGTGTGTATGTACACACTGTTTGCAATGGTGTTGGTTTGATGTTTCGTAGTAGTGTGCGTATTCACACACACTACTGCAAAACACCTATTATGAGACAGACCAACCTGTCCAATTCAAGTAACAATGTCTAACAATGTATTACAACGCACTGTGTGTTCGGCGACGAACACCGACTGACTGCATGTCTTAAGCCGTGTCGGGCACACTCTGGGGTCACCACTAGTTACAATTTTCTACACTTATGCTGAGGACTTGATATACACCATATACAGTAGTCGTCCAAGATAGTCACACAAATGTTCCTCTAATGACTATCTTGGAAGTCATAGACGTCCGTCAGGTGGGGTAAATGTTTAGTTAACATAACAAACTGGAATTTTTTCAACAATATTATTATAAAAAATTATGTTTAAGTCAAAGTAGACAGAGAAAGGTACACTACATTTGAAACCAAAATAAGCTTTTTTTGCGCAATTTGCCATCTACGTCATAATTACGTCACATATTTGAATTTTTAGAAAAAGACAACATTACAAATATTTATTATTTAAATTAGTGTGAATAGTGAGGACATTGGTCCGGACAAACTCGTTCCCAATTTTTTATAGTGCGTTCTAGCACACACTACGTCAATTAATTAAAATTGACATAGTGTTTGAAAAATTACCAAACTGGATCGGCTGGGACTCGAACCCGGATCTCTTGGTTACCAGCCAAGCGCCTTACCAACTAGGCCACCGATCACTTGTTCGAGTGCCACTCCAATTCAGTAATCAATCAAACACAACCTCTCTCTAATGCGAGACGCAGTTTTATACTTTTAATTTCAAATGTTATCGAGTGCCTGTGAAACATTATTAGTGTATGGCGGATTTTTATCCGTATTTTAAACATACACCAATATTCATATGTTCACTCAACGTCCAGCTTTGGCTGATACTTGAACACTCGATGTACTTTGGCAAATGGCCAATTCATTATGTTAATTAAAATTGACATAGTGTTTGAAAAATTACCAAACTGGATCGGCTGGGACTCGAACCCGGATCTCTTGGTTACCAGCCAAGCGCCTTACCAACTAGGCCACCGATCACTTGTTCGAGTGCCACTCCAATTCAGTAATCAATCAAACACAACCTCTCTCTAATGCGAGACGCAGTTTTATACTTTTAATTTCAAATGTTATCGAGTGCCTGAAATTAAAAGAACACACTATGTCGTCAAAAGTATGGCGACATCTTGACTCGGGGAGGAGGGTTCCACACTTTTGACACGGCAGTGTACCACAACATTAAGTACAGTACCGCGTCAAAAGTGTGGGCGCCCTCCTGGGTCCAGGTGTCACCATACTTTTGACGACGTAGTGTGTACTAGAGCCCACTATAAAAAATGTGTAATCTCGTTTGTGCAGACCAGTGTCTTCACTTTAGACCAGGGCTTCTTAAACTTTTTTTCATTCGCGACCCCAAATAGAGATATATAAGTATTTTATAAGGGTTTATTGATTAGGTAACAATATATATATATATATATATATATATATATATATATATATATATATATATATATATATATATATATACCTACATATAAAAAATTTTTCGCTATGACCCCAAGACTTCGCTAAGCGACCCCAAATGGGGTCGCGACCCATAGTTTAAGTAGCCCTGCTCTAGACTAATACACGTACTAGGGTTGCCAGTTTTTAAAAATCCCCGACGAGGACAAAAAAAATTAATTTTTAGTAACATTTTATTTTGAAATATACACATATATTTTATAATACAGTAGATTAATTAGTATATTTCTGACTATTTTTTGTACAATTCAGAAAAATTTTTATTATTTTTAATTTTATTAAAAAATTGAATATAGTTAAATCAAGTTATTATTATTAACTGACATTAAAAGTTCTGTTTTTAAGTTGATTGGTGATAATTAAGTGCTCGTACATATTCCTTTATTTGTTACGACATTTAAACTCTGCACAATGTACAGAAACATTTTGTATCCGAAATTTTCCTAACCCAACTTTTTATCGTCAGCCATTTATTTTTAAATTTTGTAATACGTTTAATTTTTTTACGTAACCATTTTGAACAGATACAGAAACAGAACAAGAATACACAGATACTTTCTTGTTAATATTTCTATGAGAAAAGAAAGCTTATAAAAATATCAATATATTTATCTATTATTATTATTAATATTACAACAGCACCATTAGTGTAGCAATAATTATTGCTACATGTGATGAATCAATTCAACACGTTATTTATTTTATTTACTTTGGAAAACGGTAATAAAACTTTAATCTAATTAATAATTAATCGATTTGTAAAGATGTCAAAATACTGACATCTAACATTTATGTTTGAAGTAAATATCAGTCCAATATATCAAATCATAGAATTCAATAAAAATCATATATATATATATATATATATATATATATATATATATATATATATATATATATATATATTAATGACATCTAGTGTTATAGTTTCAAATTGATATCTAGGCACAATGTAAAAATTAATTACACGTTTGCAGAAATCTGAAATTTAATTGACTTTATAACAAGTGCGTACATTATTTAATTAAACATTTATTTTTCAAAAAAATAATTAACAAAACAAATTACATAACTAAATAAGTAACTTATACTAATTAAAAAGGCATACAAGAGAGTTAGGGAGAAGTTCTCTTCTCGCGTGGCCTTTGGGCCGTTCACATCAAAAATGAAAGGAAAAAAAATATATATATTTTAAAATTAGTTTAAGTATTATTTGTTTAAGTGTATTGTTGAAAAGGAGAAACTCCTCGTAGTTAAGATAAGTATTATTTTATTATAACATGTATTTGGAAATTTACTTAAACGTAGTCAAAAAAAATAATTTATATTTAAATGATTAGTAAATAATTAAAAGTAGTATGTAGGATAATTTAAATATCAAAAAATCGTATAATTTATTTAAGATAAAGATATTTAGGAAATTTATTTAAACAAAATAAAAGATAATTTATATTAGATATATAAAAGTAAAATAATTAAATGTAACATGTAAAATTAATTTATATTTAAATATTTAACGTCGTTTGTACATACTTTCGCATTCATCCAGATTTCCAAAAGATTTTCTGGGGATTTAGCAAAAAAAGTCTACGACTAAAATTTAGATAGCTTATAGTTGAAAAATATGAATATTATAGTTTTAAATTGATAAGTTTATAATTTAATTTTCCGACATGTAGGTCAATGCGGCGAACGTAAAGTTCAGCCAGTATAGTTTAAGGTTAATCTAAATTTAGTTTTTCCGACACGTAGGTCGATGCGGCGAACATAAGTTCAGCCAGTATAGGTTAGTTAATCTAAATTTAATTTTCCGACACGTAGGTCGATGCGGCGAACATCAGTTCTGCCAGTATAGGTTAAGTTAATTTAAATTTGTTTAATTCATTATTAAGTAAGTTTTCAAATATTTAAATATTCTATTTATAATTCAATGCTCTCTCAATTACATAATCATTTCCGGTTTAAAAAATCTAGAAAAGCACGTGTGACCTTTACGAATATTTCGATATCTGGTATAATCTTTTAAATTATATAATTTATTTGCGAAATATAACTTATAAAGTAATTTTCAGTATTATTTCAATTCAATTTCAATCGTAATTTTGTAAAAAAAAAAAAATAAATAAATAAATAAAAAAAAAATAATATAGACTAAGTTAAAATTTGACAAAGTTTGATATTTATGAAAACTCGTATACTTGTTATTCTAGTCATGATTCCAAAGCGTAAAATTGGTGCAATAACAAAATTTCAAATTAACGAAATTAATTGAAATCATGTATTCATTATTTGTTATCATATGTTCAAGGAATGTATTTCGAAACGATATTTAAAATCATTCCATAAATTCAAAACCTTAATTTTATATTTAATTTCAAATTGTATATTTTTACCAAAAGCCGTGGTAATACATTTCTAAAAATAGTGCATACAATATACCTAAATATTGTACGCCTCAGTTTGAAAAGTATCGCCACACCAAAAGGCTAAGATGCAAATTCTATTTTAAAATATATTATGTAAATTTATTTGAATTGGCTTATCATTCTTTCAAAATATGTATAAATTCTCAAAAAACTTGTAATAATTCGTTGTCGTAAATTTTAAAGATTCCAAATATTGTAATTCAAAAATTGTTTCGAGTCACCCTTTTATTGTAATAAATTGTAATTGATGAACTTTCGTATTTCTAATTTAAAACCACCCTTTGGTTGTCGAAAGGAAAATTTCAGGTTATTTGGGGATCTCATGGTTTTGGGAAAACGATCTGCGACCATAACCTTCCACTGCCACACACTCTCGTCTCCGTAACACCTGGAGAATGCTCTGCTGATCGAAACCCCAACCAACCCGAAAAGTAGCACCCAAATTCAAACCCGAAAACATAACCCCCACCATATCAATAAACAATCAAATATAATAATAATAATTTTTAATTTTTTAATTTATTTTTTGCTACATTAGTAACAGAATGATTAATAAATTAAAATAAACAAATATGTAATATGTATAGAATTGACGCCATCTTGACGCTAAGCTCGCTAAATTCACTGAGAAAATGACGATAACTGATTCACTAATTATCGATCTTAACGATGTGAACAGCACTGCCACTACAAAGCACGGTTTTTACCCCCGAAAAATTTTTAAGTTTACCCTAAACCTACAACTTTTTAAGATTTTCTAGTTCTTACCCTGGACTATGATTTTGTTAATCAGAAATACTAACATATATTGGTATACCCATATATTATGTATTATAATAATAATAATAATAATAATAATAATAATAATAATAATAATAATAAACGCCCTGTGGGTGGGGGCTTCACTTTGCAGAATTTGCCCACAGTAAGTCCTGCTTGTCGTAAAAGGCGACTAAAAGGACAACCCATTAGGATGGAGAAGTTAAAAAAAGAAAAGCCTCGGAAAAATGCCGCTGCCGGTGGAGCGACCGGGCGCATCAGGGTCACCACTGAATGTGACAGCTTAGATCGCGGTGACGACAGGCTGGGTTCTAGGCAGCCACCTGTCAGCTGTAACAACACCTTCAGCCAAAATGCTACTGCCCTACTTACGGAGCCCCCAACACCTTTGGCTCAGCCGACTTTAAGTGTTTCCTCGGAGCATCCTTTGGGGACCACTAAAGCTGGTAAGAAGCGTGTGCGTATGCAATGGACAGATGAACTGAATGAATTCATCGTACGCACATACTTCAAAGTTACTAGACTTGAAACGGACAAAACTGGTTACCGTACAAAATTACATCAAGAGTTCGCGCACAGCTACCCTCACCTAAGTCGCGTTACTGAACAGAGACTGGCAGACCAAAAACGTGTCATTTTTACCAATAACCTCATCCCTTCCTCCCTCATAAACACCATTAAAACACAAGTCGCACATCAATTTGCTCAAAATGAAGAAAGTCAGGACGACGGCCCACCAGAAATGGAGAGCCCCACACAAAACGACACTCAACAACTTGTCGAGAATGAGCCTGACCACCATGAGACAGCAGTAAATGACACCCTACTGCAAAAGATCGAACTGGAATTTAACACAGCGCTTACTGAATTTGAAGGGACGGACCCCACACATAGGTACTTGTTGCCTAAACAACACACCTCACGTAGATTGGCTGAGATCGTTGAGATATTAAACAATACAATACTGCCTAAACACTTGGAAACATGTGACAATTTTATCGAGTTACACACAGCTATCTATTGTGGAGCCGTTGCAGCTATACGTTGTAACGGGTCCGATGTAACACCACCTGTAGCGTACAACTCGAAGGAACACAAAACTCCTGCCTGGGAAACACGATTGAATAAACGCATCAGCAACATCCGATGCAACCTCGGCAGGATCACCCAATACCAACAGGGTACGAGGTCCAAACGGCTCAACAAATACATACACGACATATTACGCAAACACACAGTACACACACAATACGAGGAACCCAATAAAACACTCACAGAGATCAGAGATACGCTTCACCAAAAATTAACAGCACTAGCGAAGCGCTTACGAAGATATAAGACCAGTACTGAACGCAGACGACAAAACCAAGCGTTCAGCAGAAACGAGAGACGGTTTTATCAGTCTCTAACGAACACGGTAACTGACAGTAATGGTCTACCGGAGAAGAACGCACTCCATAGTTTTTGGGCGAATATATGGTCCAACACCATATATTCGCCCAAAATGATGGTAATTACCACCATTGGTAAACATGTACAACGATTGAATAAAAGCTCGAGCACTTATATTTTTGAAACTAGCTAGTAAATCAATTTTAACGTTATCTTAAATACTTTATACACGTCAGTGTGTAAAAATTTGAATGCTATTTAGATTTTCGCAAATGTGGGCGTAGTATATGTATGGAAGATACATGATAAAATAGTTAGCCGTCTGCTGACCTACAAATGTTCGGGTCATTTAATATATAAATGTTTTGATCAATACAGAGGATGTTTTGATCAATACCAGCTGGATCGATACAGAGTGCAGGAATAACGAACATCTTCCGGAGATGCCCTATACGGACATTACTACAGAGGACGTCTCCAGAGCTTTACAGAGATCGCATAACTGGAAGGCACCTGGCATCGACAACATACAAAACTACTGGCTCAAACACTTTACATCAACACACAAGTATCTCGCTGAACACTTTACACTATTTATAAGAACACCAAACCTGACACCGAAGTTCCTAACGCAGGGTATCACATACATGAAATCTAAAAACAGTGATACAAAAAATCCTGCGAATTATAGGCCTATCACCTGCTTACCTACAGTGTATAAGATTTTGACGTCCTGTCTGGCAGAAAAGATCAATGAGCATTGTCAGATTAACACCATACTGACAGAAGAACAAAAGGGATGTCGAAAGAGGTCACAAGGCTGCAAAGAGCAGCTTCTGATTGACTCCGTAGTACTGGAACAAGCGAAAGGGAGAAAACGTAACCTGTACACAGCGTTTATTGATTATAAAAAGGCATTTGATTCGGTCCCGCACTCCTGGTTACGGAGAGTATTGGAGTTGTACAAAATACACCCAAGTATCGTGAACTTCCTTGGAACGATCATGTCCGACTGGCGAACGACCTTACATTTAAGTATTGGTAATGAAAAAACAACAAGCGACCTTATTCAAGTAAGACGCGGCATATTCCAAGGTGACTCATTGAGTCCATTATGGTTTTGTCTCGCAATGAATCCACTTTCTCGCCTGTTAAATGAAACCAAATACGGTTACAATGTAGGTACGCAAACGAATTCGCGCCATACCATTTCACATCTAATGTACATGGATGATATTAAGATCTATGCAGCTACTAAACATCAATTACAGCAGCTGCTGGGACTTTCCAACGAGGTTTCGCGAGACCTCTGTATGGAGTTCGGAATCGATAAATGTCGAACACAATGTCGTTCTGGAGGAAAACGAGATGCGGTCGCATTCGAACTCGAACCAGAGTCTGTTATGCAGCCCATGGACGAGGGAGAGTCGTATCGGTATCTCGGATTCAATCAGGACGAACGTATAAATCACAGCGCTGTAAAACAACACCTGATGCAGCAATACCTAACGCGTGTACGGAGATTACTGAGCACCCACCTTGATGGAAAAAAAACCATCAAAGCAATTAACACCTACGCAGTTCCGGTGCTAACATACTCATTTGGGGTAATCAAATGGACGCCTACGGACTTGACAAACATCGAGATCAAGACCCGCGTCCTTATGACCAAATACAGAATTCATCATCCCAAAGCAGCGATAGAACGATTGACGCTGCCAAGAGCCGAAGGGGGTCGAGGTCTTATAGACATAAGGAACACGCATAATAAACAGGTTCATAACTTGCGAGAATACTTTTACACCAAAACACACACATCACACTTACACAATGCAATAATCCAAGCCGACAAGGCATACACACCATTAAACCTCTCACACACAGAAATGCCAGATAGTTTTTGCCGTTTGGTCACGAAGGAGGACAAAATTCAGCAATGGATTCGGAAGCCTTTACATGGGAGACATCCACATGATCTTAATCAGAGTAACGTCGACAAAGCAGCGTCGCACGCCTGGTTGAGTCAAGGAAGTCTTTTCCCGGAGACTGAAGGATTCATGCTAGCTATACAAGATCAAGTAATTCATACAAAGAATTACTCAAAATACATACTTCGTGACCCGTCAATAACATCTGACTCATGCCGGAGATGCCATTCCAAACCTGAAACGATCCAACACATCACAGCTGCCTGTACTCAGCTCGCTCAGTCCGAATACAAACACCGTCACGACCAGGTTGGCAAAATCATATACCAGAAACTAGCGGTTAAGCACCACCTTATAACCGATAAAACACCTTACTACAAGCTCACACCAAAAGTAGTAGCGGAGAATGACTCCTGTAGACTTTACTGGGATCGGTCGATTATTACAGATAAGACCATAAATCATAATCGACCAGATATCACCTTCGTAATGAAAAACACTAAGACAACCTATCTGATCGATATTGCGGTTCCAAATACACACAACTTACAAAAAACACACGCAGTTAAATTGGATAAATACACTGACCTCGCAGCCGAAATAAAACAACAATGGCGAATGGAACATGTCCACATCGTTCCAATAGTGCTCAGTGCCACCGGGGTCATTCCACACACACTACATAATAGTTTGAGCCTCTTGGGTCTCCCAAAATACACATATGTCACTATGCAAAAGGCAGTGATCATAAACACGTGTCGTATAGTACGGAAGTTCCTCAGTAATACGAATCCGACTGCGATACGTGAAAGCACAAGACCTGCTTCTACTCCATCTGAGCCATCTACAGTGAGCGAACAATACACTGACACTCATCCTACTGACACACAACACACATACATAAACACACAATACACTAACACTGAAACACAAACACTTAACACACATACAGATCCAGATTCGTCTGATGGAGAGGGAGGATCGACCAACTGCCGCACCATCACTGTTACCGCTCTGGTGCACAATCCTCCCCAACTCAATAACACACAAAGTCCGTCAACCTCTGTACCGTCTAAACGCGCAATTCCAGGAACACCCGATCTTAATGAGCATTTTGATGAACCAGAACACATTTACACCAAGAAACGTAAAATAGAACGACACATCCACACACATACACGAACACACACACAAACACAAACAGTCCTTTCCCTTCCCTCTGTCCCTAATCCTACCTATTCTCTGAGGACACGAAAACGAACTAGGCATTCACAGCCGTCTGTCATTGAGCCAACATCTACGCTCCCACAAAAGTCTCGTCGTACGAACCAGTGTACACCAAAATAGACGCATAACACCTCGTTTCAAGCAACAACAACAACATTATAAGGAGTGATGTGACAAACCCGTCCGTGAATGTACTACGGTACTTTTACGGATTGGTTTGGCACATTACCCTTCCACAGAGCCTAATACCTTGCATAATGCCGGTATAGGTGAATGTTACCCAGTACTGTCCTACTGAGTAGTGAGCGCCAGGTTGGCGTAAAAGTCTATAATAATAATAATAATAATTATTTATTTGTGTAAAGACCTTTTCAGGTATACAAAACGTCAAAGGATTACAATAAGTATTAAGTACATATAATATGACACGTATAATACATATTTTCAATTACAATAATTCAGCTATTTCATACGGAACTTTACTATTTAGATGCTTTTTTAGTTTAGCTTTGAACTTATTATATACGTTCTCAGTTCGTATATCTTCAGGTAAATTTTGGTAAATTTTATAGCCTGTGTAACAAGGAGTCTTTTCAAAAAATGTTGTTCTGTGTGCGAAACTGAATAAATTTTCATATCGCGTATCATACTGCATTTTTTCTTTCGCTACAAAATAATTATTTTCTTTCATATATGTTATTAGTTCATACACAAAGATACCATAAAAAGTTAAAATTTCATTTTCTATAAACAAATTTTTGCAAGATTCCCTCTTTGGAATCTTGAAAATGGTTCTTATTATCTTTTTCTGTATTATGAGTGCTCGGTTAGATTCCTTCTTCGGTAGATATATTATATACCAAACTGTGTTCCAAACAATGAAAAAGACCGTTTTATAATATATTTTTTTTTAAATATTTTGTTCAACAATGAAAATATTTGAATATTTTCCGCGAGAACTTTTGTTTCACGACGAGGACAACAAAATAAAGCATTAAAACGAGGACAATCCTCGCGAAACTAGGACGCCTGGCAACCCTAATACGTTCATACGTATCACACACGTCACACATTACACGGTAGCTACCTCACAAAGTACCACACGGCAGGTACACCAGAGTATGTAGTGAGTATGCAAGTATTACATGCGACGCCTATGTGCGTATAGGTTGTAGGAGTAATGTATGTTACGATGTATACATACCTTCACCCTTCTCTCAAGAACATGGAAAGTGAGAGAGGAATATACAAATATCTCAAAAGTAAGGAGAGTACACTTCAAAACAAGTGTAATGTTCTTAAAAGTAAAAGCAAGACACTTTGGCTAATAGCGATACGAATAGGCCCAATTATTGAAGAACTGGAAGAAAGTGGTTCTTGTCTTGGATATACAGATAACCCCGACGAACACGATACTCGAAGAACACGGGTACCCTTCCCCCGAATTACACGGTTTCAAACAACACGATGTTTAAGTAATTCTGAAAAAGAATAAAATACATATATATATTTGATATAGACAAGCTGCGTACTTTTAAAATTCGACTGTTGTGCCGTCTATCGGGAAAATAAGTCAATACTGGCGTTTGCTATTACATTAATGCATATGTAAATTTTTCAAAAAAATTTATTAAATGAATAAAAATGAAAATTATCATTTATTTTGGTTTTCAGTTCATTACAATCGATTTTTTCTACACTAAATCAATATCCAAATGTCGAATTTATAGCTCATTTTTAAATAATTTAATTAAATGGAACCTTTTTGACAGTTTCATTTGTACAAATATCAATCAACTAAATATTTCAATTTTAAAATATAAAGTAAATTTCTTTATTATTGACAAAAATTAAAGATTTGTATCATTATTTTATTCAAGTATGGTATGTATTTTAAAATTTTAAGGCAATTTTTTCTGTTTTTAGTAATTATAACAAATAGGATTGAAGTTCGCTGAATACATATGTATGGAATATCTATGAAAATAAAACTTACGAAAATTATGTTTTAATCAAACTAATAATAATCCCGCTTATTTTGTTACAACTTGAGGTAAATTAATAGCTACTGCAGAAAAAATTCTTATAAACAAAAATATCGAGCTGAAAAATTTCATCCTCATCCGTGCATTAAAATAATATAAACTGAAAAAGCTTATTTTTAATAAATTAAAAATTCTGAAGCTATTCATCTTGATTGCCATTAAAAATTTTTATCATTCTTTGGCCTTTTAAACCAATTTTGATTAAATTTTTACATTAGTATTTATGAATGTCAAACGCCAGTTTTGAAAAAAATACCACTAGAGCGCACTACTCGAGCTACGCAGCTTGCCTATAAAGTTACATCGGTCGTCAATGTAGGCGAATATATCAGTTCCATGTGGATTTGATTTACACGAATAAAAATCGTGTAAATTGAATCTGTCATTATAAAAGAAAAATGTTAGAAATAAAAAATACTAAAATTATTGAGAATTTTATAATAGAAATGATAACGAATCTGTAGAAATTTACATATTTAAATTTTGAAAATGTCGTTATTTTCGACATCGATAATTTTCGATAACGAAAAGTAGGTTTTAACAGTCCTAATATGTTCGGAATACCCACAACTTGCTCCGCTTAAGCCTTCAAAAATTTCGTTGTTTTTTCGCTACAACGCACCGTTTACGAGATATTTACGATCAAAAGTTTACGTTTACAAAAACTGTCGAAAACTAATTTTTTCATAAATATTCTATTGGTGACCAAATCAAAGGGACTAATAGAGCTTAAATAAAACAATTATAACCAATTTTTGATAAGTAGTTTGTTATAGATAATTTTCGATAAGGAAAAGTAGGTTTTAACAGTCGCAATATGTTTGGAATACCCACAACTTGCTTCGCTTAAACCTTCAAATATTTCGTTATTTTTGAGCTACAATGCACCGTTTACGAGATACTTGGGATCTAGGTTTTCAATAAATTTTTATGATAGACCGATTTCAGAGCTAACGAATGCTCAATTCCATTCTATTTTAATCGAAATAAATACACATTACATACAAATGTGTATGTAAGTATGTAATTCAAATTTCGTTGCGTTATTTCTTTGAAATTTTTTTATATTTTTTTATTTGTACACTTGTAATAGAAAATGCCTATCTTTGGTGGTCTCGAACAACACGGTTTCAAAGAACACGGAACCAATTAATCGTGTTCTTCAGGGGATTGCTGTACGCAACGTAAAATAAATTAATAAAAATGGCGGTACAATCGTTTTAAAATTTTGGCGTTTCCGACATACAGGCGTATTCCGATATACACTGTGAGTACTGCACCAGTAGTGTCATCCGTTCCGTAATGTGTTGCCAGTGCTCTGTCACCAAGGGACCATACTAGTAACCAAATTACACTGTTCCACTTGTCGCCAGTGGGTGACGTAAAATTTCCCCACTCTTTTGGTGTAGATACACACTGTTTGCAGTGATATTGGTTTAATGGTTGCGTCTGTGTGCGTATTCACAAACACTACTACAACACACGTATTACCAGAGAGAGAAATGTGTGCTGTTCAACTAACAATGTCTACAAATGTAATACAAAGCACTGTGCGTTCGGTGACAGACAGCGACTGACTACATGACTAAAGCTGTGACAGGCCTACAAAGAGCTCCAAGCAAGCTACACTTCGTTGATATTAGTTGGCTTCTAGTGTTCTATGTCTGTCACAGTGCTTAAAACATTCATGACTAGAGTCGAGATTCTTATGGGCAACAACAGGACCGTATTTGTTTTTGTAAGATATGAACTATACATGATATAACCATAACTCATTGTTAGTCATCATAGCGTCGAGAATAGTTGGGCAAAGTCAGAGACGGATTGATAAAAAATCAATAAAATGTTTGAAAAATTTTTACAAAAATATATATAATAAACAAAATTATAGGTTTTTAATGAAAAAACTTATTCACCTGATAAATAGTTGTAAAATAATTGAGAATATACTCGAAATTAATATAAATTGACCAAATAAAAATACAGTAATCCCCCGAAGAACACGATTAATTGGTCCCGTGTTCTTTGAAACCGTGTTGTTCGAGACTCCAAAAGATAGGCATTTTCTATTACAAGTGTGAAAATAAAAAAATATAAAAAATTTCAAAGAAATAACACAACGAAATTTGAATTACATACTTACATACACATTTGTATGCAATGCGTATTTATTTCGATTAAAATAGAATGGAATTGAACATTCATTAGCTCTAAAGTCGGTCTATCATAAAAATTTACTGAAAACCTAGATCCTAAGTATCTCGTAAACGATGCATTGTAGCTCAAAAATAACGAAATATTTGAAGGTTTAAGCGAAGCAAGTTGTGGATATTCCAAACATATTGCGACTGTTAAAACTTACTTTTCGTTATCGAAAATTATCGATAACGAATTACTTATCATAAATTCATTATAACTGTTTAATTTAAGCTCTATTAGTTCCTCTGATTTGGTCACCAATAGAATATTTCCGAAAAAATCAATTTTCGATACTTTTCGTAAACGTAAACTTTTGATCGTAAATATCTCGTAAACGGTGCGTCGTAGCGAAAAAATAACGAAATTTTTTAAGGCTTAAGCGAAGCAAGTTATAGGTATTCCGAACATATTGGGACTGTCGAAACCTACTTTTCGTTATCAAAAAATATCGATGTCGAAAATAACGACATTTTCAGAATTTAAATATGTAAATTTTTTTTTATAATGACAGATTAAATTTACACGATTTTTATTCATGTAAATCGAATCAACATTTGATATACATATTCGCGTACATTGAGGATTGATGAAACTTTATATCAAATATATATAGTCCGACTTACGAGGTCTTGCACTTTAACAATCATTAGGTAGAATTTTGTCCCTTTTTTGTCGGACTGGCGATATAGCCCAATATTTTTGTCGGACATTGTGATTACTGATCACAAAACACGTTCACCTACATGTGACATTCTTGTCCGACAAGTGATAATAAATGAACATAATATGGTAAAATTGACATCTTCAGAGCGTCGGACTGAGAATGTGCCGCAATGAATTTGTCGGACAACGCTGCCATTTGATTCTAAAGACAGTTATTTAACAATTGTGAAAAAATCAACTGGTTGGTAGTAAAGTTATTATACGCCGTTATTTTGACAAGTTGAGGACGGCGGACTCGGCGAACGGCGCACCATTTTTGTCGGACAAATATATTTTCGCGTATGTTTAAAAGTAAAACGTTGGTAATCAATTTTTATAACATCGTCAAATTAACGCCTTTCGCAGCTGCGTGCTAGTCAACGCCGCATTTATAAGAATTTTCGTAGATAAAAAACTTGGGAGACTCGTCAAAATGAAGCCGTACACGAAGTTACAGAGGAGTGGTAATCAATTATGAAAACACCTCCTGGCCCCCGGACTATATATATTTGATATAAAGTTTCATCAATCCTCAATGTACGCGAATATGTATATCAAATGTTGATTCGATTTACACGAATAAAAATCGTGTAAATTTAATCTGTCATTATAAAAAAAAATTGTAGTTGACTAATAATATGTACTTTTGAAAATCGTGTTGTTTGAAACCGTGTAATTCGGGGGAAGGGTACCCGTGTTCCTTGAGACCCGTGTTCTTCGAGTACCGTGTTCTTCGGTGGATGCTTGTATTTGCGAAAACACTAAATAAAACATAATATACCTACACTAATTGTTTAAATTATTTTTTTTAAAATAATTTGTTTTTACGTATAGATTTTTAAACCGATAACTACGAGAAATATGTATTTATAGTCAGCCTAGACGTGTTCTATGTTCTAGACATACAGACGTCTCTAATTAAAACAAAAATCACATACAAATTCTACGATGTCGTCAAAAATTATTTTTTGTAGGTGTTTGAATGAAATGGGCGACTAGATCATGTTTCATGTAAATCATGTAAGTCACTTTATGTAAGTGTAGTTGTGTATCTGTGTACGACAATTAAAAATTTAAAAATTGTAAGCAAGGTAGGTATTATTCAATTTTAAAAAGTTAAAGAGAGATAAAGCGTTTGTTTTTCTGCTCAGACTTAAGGTAGTTGGTCGATAAAACGGTTTTTTCAAAGGAATTTAACCAAACTTCACTAGATATGTATTTAATCCAGTACCAAAAATATGAGTCCTTACCGAAAAAAAATTGACCACCCCAATTTTGAGAAAAACGATTTCAAAGTTTTCTAATTTTAACACGGGCTCTTATGGGAAAACTCTATTTTTTTTGAATAAAATGAAAACGTGTCAAAGGAATTTGATAAAAATGTAATATGTTATTTAATACAAAATTACAAACTATATTTAATAAGAAATAAAAATTATTGACCACGCCGTTTTTGAAATATAACTTAAAAACATCATTTTACAACGTTTTTACAACTCTTTTTCAACAATTCTTTTAAATTGCTACAACATAAGCTCGCGGAAATTCAAAAAAATAAGTGGTATGCAAATATAATAACTGAAGAATATTAATACTTTATTTAATTTTTGATAAAAGAAAACTTTTTTGCTGAGATATACTTTTGTACCTGACTATCTCAGAGCAACTACGTTAAAGGAATGCCGATATGGGTTTGACATATATGTATATAGTATACATATATAGCCAAATGGATATGAAAAAAACGTCCCAACATCACGGTGCAGATTTGGAAGTATTTTGTTCGTTTTGCGCAAATGCGATTTTTTTGGTGGTAATATGAACCAATCTGAACAGTAAACACGGTAAACACTAATTGATGCATCTGCGCAAAACAACTGAAGTGCCTCTACCCGATGTCTATCCGTCCCACTTCAACGGAACCACTGCCTCTTATAGGGATTGGTCATATAGTTATAATACATATATGGGGTTTGACAGGTAATATTTTATTTTGTATATATACGCTTAGCTAGCTAAACAAACAAATATTGCAAAATTTTAATGTAATAAAATTTGGGGCCCTTTTTAGCGAATTTCGAAAACTCGAAATTCAGCTATTACAGTAGGTCTCATGACGCAATCTGAGTCCGGGACTATGGCAGAAATCTGTTTTGAGGTCCCTAGAATACGAAAATGATATTCACTAAAATTTATATATATATATATATATATATATATATATATATATATATATATATATATATATATATATATATATATATATATATATATATATATATATATATATTATGTGTTCCCACGATAACTCTCGAACGAAACGTCTAACGTTTATGAAATTTTGTGTGCGGACTGGATTCTGAATTGGCTTGGCTAAGTTCGTTAGCCAGACACGTCGGATGCCCAGAAGTAGGTTTTCTGGCCATTTTTTATCATTCCATCCTATCATAAGGCAGTTCGATTTTTACATCGTTGAAAAGGAAAAAAAAATTATGAAAAAAATATTCTTATAATTTTCTTTCTATTTTAAGTATTTTTCGAGAAAATGTAAATTTTCACTTTTATTTTTTCTTTGTTAGTCTAATAAGTAATTTATATTTATATCTCAGTTCTTTATGAAGTATAAAAATATTTCACTTTTTTATTAAAGAATTTTGTGAGAACAAGTGAAGATATTCACATATATGTGATATAACACACATACATGTATAGAGTTTTGTTTCTCATTTATTGCATTATGTACATATGTACATTGCATATGTTCCGTACATATGTATGTACGGAATAATATTTTGAATCGATCTTGAAAATTTTTTCACTAATAATTAATAATGTTAAAAAATTAAACCATTTCAAATGGATTTAAGGTATTTTATGTGAGGTCAAGGTTTTCGGGACCTAAAAAGGCCAGAAATTAATTAACCAATCGATTTTAAAAATTTTTTCACAGTTAGTAAGTTAAAGTATTTGAATTAGTTAATTAAATGATGTCCGCAAGAAGCTTACGGACTGCCATAAGTTATATGAGATCCTTAGAACCCTTTTCTTACTGTTAGAGTACTAGACTTGTATGAGTTTCGCCAGGATTTACTGATCCCATAATTGTAAAAAATAAACTAAACGACCAATTTTAAAAATTTCTTCACTGTTACAGAGCTAAACTATTTTAGATAGATTTAGAATATATTATGTAAGGTCCGCAAGGGTCCACAGGACCCAAAAGTGTCAAAAATAAACTAACTGACCGATTTTGAAAATTTTTTCACTGTTACAGAGCTAAACTATTTTAGATAAATATCGATTACGTTATGTAAGGTCCGCCTGGGTCCATAGGACCCAAAAGTGTCAAAAATAAACTGCCTGATCGATTTTGAAAATTTTTTCACTGTTACAGAGCTAAACTGTTTTAGATAAATATAGATTCCGTTATGTAAGGTCTGCCAGGGTCCATAGGATCCAGAAGTGTCAAAAATAAACTAACTGACCGATTTTGAAAATTTTTTCACTGTTACAGAGCTAAACTATTTTAGATAAATATAAATTACGTTATGTAAGGTCCACCAAGGTCCATAGAACCCAAAAGTGTCAAAAATAAACTAACTGACCGATTTTGAAAATTTTTTCACTGTTACAGAGCTAAACTATTTTAGATAAATATAGATTACGTTATGTAAGGTCTGCCAGGGTCCATGGGATCCAAAAGTGTCAAAAATAAACTAACCGACCGATTTTGAAAATTTTTTCACTGTTACAGAGCTAAACTATTTTAGATAAATATAGATTACGTTATGTAAGGTCTGCCAGGGTCCATGGGATCCAAAAGTGTCAAAAATAAACTAACCGACCGATTTTGAAAATTTTTTCACTGTTGGGGAACTAAGCTATTTTAGATAGACATACATTACGTTATTTAGGGTCCGCCAGGGTCCATGGGACCCAAAAGTGGTAAAAATAAACTAACCGACCGATTTTGAAAATTTTTCACTGTTACAGAGCTAAACTATTTTAGATAAATATAGACTACGTTATGTAAAGTCTGCCAGGGTCCATCGGATCCAAAAGTGTCAAAAATAAACTAACCGACCGATTTTGAAAATTTTTTCACTGTTGGGGAGCTAAGCCATTTTAGATACATATAGATTACGTTATGTAAGGTCTGAAGTGTCAGTAGGACCTAAAAGTGTCAAAAATAAAATAACTGACCGATTTTGAAACTTTTTTACTATTACTGAGGTAAAGTATTTTAGATAGGTACAGGTTGTGTTATCTGAGATCCACAACTGTCCTGCGGATGCAAATGCGGCGTAGAATGCTACACAACGGGTTTTGAATATATATATATATATATATATATATATATATATATATATATATATATATATATATATATATATATATATATATATATATATATATATATATATATATATATATATATATTACATAAAGTCCGCCTAGAATATACGGTCGAGCTGATTTTTTAATGAGGTCCACCGGGATCTTGCAGATCCGAAAACGCCAGTAATAAGCTATCGAACCGATGCTAAAAAATTTCTCACTGCTAGAGAACTAAATTATTTTAGATGGATACAACTATGCTGCACAAAATTCGTTCGGGTTCTTGGGTCCCCAAAAATACCAAAACTAATTACCCAACCGATTTTAAAAATTCTTTTACTCTTAGAAAGCTAAACTATTTTAATTAGGTACAGGTCTTAGATGAGATCCGCCAGTGCCCAAGATTTGGAAATTCGCTATGTTATGCAGATGCTGCGACAGGGGTATTTCTTTTTGATATAAATCTCACATATAAAATTTTTAAAAAAATTTTTCGCTTCTTTATGTTGAATTTAAAAAAAAATTGTAGGATTCTGTAGTTTTTGGTTTTGATTTGCAAAATTTTTGCAAAAATTTTTAATTTTCCAAACATTCGATGTCAATTTATTGATTTTTTATTAATTCGTCTCTGACTTTGCCCAACTTTTCTCGACTCTATTCATTACGTCTGCATGACGTCATTGATGGACGCCATTTTTTTACTGTAAGCACTGGTTTCATAGGGTAAAGCCAGTGAAGTGAGACGTATAATAGAAGTTTAGTTCTTATGGGCCAATGTGGACGAAAATTTTAGTCGATTTTGTTTCTGTTAGATGGCAGAACGATCGAGGTCCAGACATTTTTAAGTTGTCAGACGGAGGTTCAGTTTAACAGGAAGAGGTAGGGAGCGTATATTTCAATTTTTAATTTCCATTTTTCTTCCATAAACAAATTTCTTGTTTCAAAAGTACAATTATCAACAGTGCGTACTGCTTGCCTGCATAGCACTGCCATCTGTAGATGGGGTGCCAACATCGCGGTTTGGGGTGCTCTAAAAGTGTCCATAAATTTAACACAGGATTGAAGTTCTGTATCCGTCTCTCTTCACTGGTAAGGCACTCACAGTGTCACAGTAGTGGAGTAACCAGTATACTGTAGATTTGTTCCGTTATTCATGATTGACAGTACACTGAAATATGACAATTTAAAATGGAAGGCTCTTGCCAGTGTACTGGCGTGACGTCGTAATCTACTGTGCTTCCAGTACTGGCAGTATATATCGGAATACGGCTACTATATCAGGAACATTGAGAATAGGCAGAAATATTTACGATCTAAGTTTTCAATAAATTTTTATGATAGACCGATTTCAGAGCTAACGAATGCTCAATTCCATTCTATTTTAATCGAAATAAATAGGCATTATATACAAATGTGTATGTAAGTATGTAATTCAAAATTCGTTGCGTTATTTCTTTGAAATTTTTTTTATATTTTTTTATTTGCACACTTGTAATAGAAAATGCCTATCTTTGGTGGTCTCGAACAACACGGTTTCAAAGAACACGGAACCAATTAATCGTGTTCTTCGGGGGATTGCTGTATGCAACGTAAAATAAATTAATAAAAATGGCGGTACAATCGTTTTAAAATTTTTGCGTTTCCGACATACTATATCAGAAACATTGAGAATAAGCATGTGCTGACACACTGTGTATGGCGGAATCATCAGAAATAAAGTGGTCACACACAGTACGAATGTGTCCCTACCGGTCTTCCGTACAAACAGGGTTGCCAGATTGGGCGTATTACCGCAATTTGGACGAATTTTAAACACATTTTGCGCTTAAATTTGTATTGGGCGATTTTCCACAATTTGGGCTATTTTGAAACTAGTCCATATAATTATTAAAAATTTTTAATATTTTGCTTTATTTTTGAAAATTTCTTATTTTGTTCTTGGTTCACTCCAGTTCTCATAACTCTTACTATAGGTAACTTGTATATTGTAACTTTTACAATGCTTTAAACGATTATTTTAAAAAATCAAAATTGGATCTTCTTAACTGTTTCGAAATTGCCACTGATGGCGAATCAAACTTACGTGGCGTCAATAATTCTTTATTTACATTAATGAGAAACAAGAAAGAAAACTTAATTCTGTTTAAATGTATTTGTCATTCCAGCATTTATGAAAAAAAAACTCGTGAAGAAGAACAAGAGGAAGAAGAAATACTACTTGAAATGTCAAAATTGTAATTAAATCTGTACATGCATATTGACTCTATTTATATATAATGATTTGATATTATTAAATTTCAAAAATTTTATAAAATTATTATTTATTACATGTATCTATTACACGTTATTATTAACTATAATTTATTATAGTTAGATAATTTAACTTATAACATAATTTATTAAATAATAATTTTTTAATAATAACTAACTAAATGATATAAAAAATGAAAACCATATATTTTTTTTTAATTTTGGGCGATTTTTTTTATTAGTGTGCGCTTTTTCCGTCAGGATTCGCGCTTTTTCGGTGTGAATTTCTGGCAATCCTGCGTACAAACGGTCAATGGCGAACAGTTCAACAGTCGATCACAGACGTTTTAATTAATTTACTAGATTAATTCAAAATCTTTTAATTTAAAACGTGTATTTAAAATTTAGCAGACGATGAAACTTGAATTTAAATCAAAATCATAAACGAGGAAACGATAACCTGTAAAACTGTGGGTAAGATCAAAATCGAATTTAGAAGTAGCGGCTCGACATGTTTCGATTATTTAAATAATCATTTTCAAGAGCGAAAAAGACAAGCAAAAAATCAAAATGGACAAAAACTAAATATAAGTTTCGATGACACCATGGCATGGCCCAAAAAATAAATAAAATTATTGTAATATATGAATTTTAAGAATTGACGAAAAATAGAAATTGAAATCTAAAAGTTTTCATTAAAGAAACTCTTAAATTCAATTTGAAATTAAAAATACCCCTGTCGCAGCATCTGCATAACATAGCGAATTTCCAAATCTTGGGCACTGGCGGATCTCATCTAAGACCTGTACCTATTTAAAATAGTTTAGCTTTCTAAGAGTAAAATAATTTTTAAAATCGGCTGGGTAATTAGTTTTGGTATTTTTAGGGACCCAAGAACCCGAACGAATTTTGTGCAGTATAGTTGTATCCATCTAAAATAATTTAGTTCTCTAGCAGTGAGAAATTTTTTAGCATCGGTTCGATAGCTTATTACTGGCGTTTTCGGATCTGCAAGATCCCGGTGGACCTCATTAAAAAATCAGCTCGACCGTATATTCTAGGCGGACTTTATGTAATATATATATATATATATATATATATATATATATATATATATATATATATATATATATATATATATATATATATATATATATATATTTCAAAACCCGTTGTGTAGCATTCTACGCCGCATTTGCATCCGCAGGACAGTTGTGGATCTCAGATAACACAACCTGTACCTATCTAAAATAGTTTACCTCGGTAATAGTAAAAAAGTTTCAAAATCGGTCAGTTATTTTATTTTTGACACTTTTAGGTCCTACTGACACTGTCAGACCTTACATAACGTAATCTATATGTATCTAAAATAGCTTAGCTCCCCAACAGTGAAAAAATTTTCAAAATCGGTCGGTTAGTTTATTTTTGACACTTTTGGATCCGATGGACCCTGGCAGACTTTACATAACGTAATCTATATTTATCTAAAATAGTTTAGCTCTGTAACAGTGAAAAAATTTTCAAAATCGGTCGGTTAGTTTATTTTTACCACTTTTGGGTCCCATGGACCCTGGCGGACCCTAAATAACGTAATGTATGTCTATCTAAAATAGCTTAGTTCCCCAACAGTGAAAAAATTTTCAAAATCGGTCGGTTAGTTTATTTATGACACTTTTGGATTCCATGGACCCTGGCAGACCTTACATAACGTAATCTATATTTATCTAAAATAGCTTAGCTCTGTAACAGTGAAAAAATTTTCAAAATCGGTCAGTTAGTTTATTTTTGACACTTTTGGGTTCTATGGACCTTGGTGGACCTTACATAACGTAATTTATATTTATCCAAAATAGTTTAGCTCTGTAACAGTGAAAAAATTTTCAAAATCGGTCAGTTAGTTTATTTTTGACACTTCTGGATCCTATGGACCCTGGCAGACCGTACATAACGGAATCTATATTTATCTAAAACAGTTTAGCTCTGTAACAGTGAAAAAATTTTCAAAATCGGTCAGGCAGTTTATTTTTGACACTTTTGGGTCCTATGGACCCAGGCGGACCTTACATAACGTAATCGATATTTATCAGACCCTGACAGACCTTACATAACGTAATCTATATTTATCTAAAATAGCTTAGCTCTGTAACAGTGAAAAAATTTTCAAAATCGGTCAGTTAGTTTATTTTTGACACTTTTGGGTTCTATGGACCTTGGTGGACCTTACATAACGTAATTTATATTTATCCAAAATAGTTTAGCTCTGTAACAGTGAAAAAATTTTCAAAATCGGTCAGTTAGTTTATTTTTGACACTTCTGGATCCTATGGACCCTGGCAGACCGTACATAACGGAATCTATATTTATCTAAAACAGTTTAGCTCTGTAACAGTGAAAAAATTTTCAAAATCGGTCAGTTAGTTTATTTTTGACACTTCTGGGTCCTGTAGACCCTGGCGGACCTTACATAATGTATTCTAAATCTATCTAAAATACTTTAGCTCTGTAACAGTGAAGAAATTTTTAAAATTGGTCGTTTAGTTTATTTTTTACAATTATGGGATCAGTAAATCCTAGCGAAACTCATACAAGTCTAGTACTCTAACAGTAAGAAAAGGGTTCTAAGGATCTCATATAACTTATGGCAGTCCGTAAGCTTCTTGCGGACATCATTTAATTAATTAATTCAAATACTTTAACTTACTAACTGTGAAAAAATTTTTAAAATCGATTGGTTAATTAATTTCTGGCCTTTTTAGGTCCCGAAAACTTTGACCTCACATAAAATACCTTAAATCCATTTGAAATGGTTTAATTTTTTAACATTATTAATTATTAGTGAAAAAGTTTTCAAAATCGATTCAAAATATTTTTCCGTGCATACATATGTACAGTGTACATATTTTGTTTTGTTTCATATTTAATAATATTATATCATAACATAATCTTCAATTTCTTGTTTACTTAAAAATTCAATAAAAAAAAAAAAAAATTCTTCATTACATTAGCTTAGAAAATCTGTTTAATTTACATTTTTCAACATGAGATAGAACCATGCTAATTATAATGCAATAAATGAGAAACAAAACTCTATACATGTATGTGTGTTATAACACATGTATGTGAATAGTCTTCACTTGTTCTCACAAAATTCTTTAATAAAAAAGTGAAATATTTTTATACTTCATAAAGAACTGAGATATAAATATAAATTACTTATTAGACTAACAAAGAAAGAAAACTAATAATATAATGGTGAAAATTTACATTTTCTCGAAAAATACTTAAAATAGAAAGAAAATTATAAGAATATTTTCTTCATAATTTTTTTTTCCTTTTCAACGATGTAAAAATTGAACTGTCTTATGATAGGATCGAATGATAAAAAATGGCCAGAAAACCTACTTCTGGGCATCCGACGTGTCTGGCTAACGAACTTAGCCGAGCCAATTCAGAATCCAGTCCGCACACAAAATTTCATAAGCATTAGACGTTTCGTTCGAGAGTTATCGTGGCGACACATATATATATATATATATATATATATATATATATATATATATATATATATATATATATATATATATATATATATATATATATATATATATAAATTTTAGTGAATATCATTTTCGTATTCTAGGGACCTCAAAACACATTTCTGTTATGATCCCGGGCTTAGGTCCCGCATGACACCTACTGTAATAGCGTATTTCCAGTTTCACTTTTGGAAATTCGCTAAAAAGTTATTGCAATGAATATTTCAAAACTGTATAAAAAATACCAAAGTGAAGACAGAATTTGCGATTAAATAAAATTAACCCTACTATTTTCTAAAATTGCTTAGAAATGATTAATTGTATTCTCTCTATTAAACTTTAGAAGCCGTTGTTATAAAAAATTATGTTCGATACGTATGCGTAAAGTGAGGTATCCAGTAGACTGAAATTGAGACACTCGCTAAAGGGACTGACGCATACACAACGAGATCTTGTAATATATTTAAATTTTTCAATAGAAATGAGTTGGGTTGAAAAGGGGGTTTATTCAAAATAAACTGAAGTGTTTAACTTACAAAATTTGAGTTTATTCAGTAATGAAGTTTAAAACAATTTTACACTTTTTTCAACAAAACTGTTATGGTACGTTAATAATAATTGAAACATCTCACATAAAATTTCGGAAATTAGTATTGCTTTCTTTTAAATACAAATGGAACAAATCATAAAGTTATTCCAGAATAATTGAATATTTTATGAACATAAAAAAATAAATAATATGGAAATACAAACAATTATGAATAATTGAAAATTTACTTACATTAGTAGAATTCGGCAACTGCAGAACGTTTTTCTTTCGAAGGTTGAAGAACTGGCACTTTGATTTACACAAATTACAGAAAATTCACTGCTTATAACCATAAATTATATCATTTTTAACATATAACAATGCACCCCTTTTGAATAGTAATTTATTATTATTATGTAACAATACTTACGGACAGACCAAGACTTTTAACTTTGCTCTGGGGCGGATGGAACTAAACTCTTATTTTTGAATCAATAACATTAAACTTATTCTGTGCCTTTGGCACGTCTATGTGACATTTTTTTAACGCTTAAGACAATTAATTCAAGGCTATTTCGTTCATCGAATTAATCGCATGATATCACATCATTACCATACTTAAATGGGTACACGGTTAATATAAACTTAATTTAGGGTTTCAATCAGTGGGTAATCCAGACTAACATTTCCGTTGTTGATTTTATATTTCATTTCTTGTTTTTTTAAAGACATTTTGTTTCCAAGAAGCGGTTTCAGTTTTTGCGTCTTAAATTAATTACACATCTGCAAATGTACCGATTAAAGAAATCTAGGGTGTTCATTACAATCTCGTGCGCTTACTCCCATTCGCCGACGGTTCGTGGGTTCATACAGCGCACTCGATCTCGTTGTGTATGCGTCAGTCCCTTAGACTCGTGCCCCAATTTAAACCTACTAGAATACCTCTCTCTACGCATACGTATCGAAAATAACTATATTGAAATTATTATATTTATAATACTGGCTTGACATTAATTTTATTAATTTAAATTTTTTCAGGTTTCCAAAAGATTTAGAAACAAAGTGCATTAATGCAGTTAATGGACCAGCCAGCTGGATTCCATTTAAAAATTGCCGTATTTGTTCCAGATATTTTAAAGATGATTGTATTGCTTGATTGCACGGAGGTATGATTGATTGATATTGCCGGTCCCTGGGGAAGTTTACTGTGTAAGTGCGTGGACTATATAGTGTTAACGAGTTTTGAAAAATAATGGAATCTTCTGTCTATGTTATGTACTGTATTTTAGAATTTTTTTTTTTTTAAATAAAGATGTTACTTTTAAAACGTGTTTCTTTGTATTTACTTTATTATTAATAATTTTATTTTAGTTTCATTTGGTAAATTATTTTTTTCTTATTACTAGTTTTTTAAATATCACCACTGGTCAGTAGTACTTTCCAGATTTGCATAGAATGGCAGAATAAATTTATATTTAAGTGATAAATTACATTTCAAGAATAATAGTCCTCTCATGCAATTTAAATCATTTTCTTATATTTTTGAAATTTCCTTAATCCT
Organism: Brachynemurus nebulosus; assembly: GCA_035578155.1. NCBI lineage: Eukaryota > Metazoa > Arthropoda > Insecta > Neuroptera > Myrmeleontidae > Brachynemurus > Brachynemurus nebulosus. The sequence continues at coordinate 1,746,495 of JAPWDM010000002.1, forward strand.
ACCCTGATAGTTTTATGTAGTAAACATATTGTATGTATCACAATCGTCTGGTGGGAAGCCTCGCTGTGACGTAAAATTCTGGCGACAACCGTCATGCTAGCTATGATATAGCAGTTTGGACTCTTGATGTAGAGTGTGTCATCACAACTATGTATTTACCTATTGTAGGTACATATATACTTGCTATGTATCTACTGTGATAAGAATAACTCAACAATCTATATTACTCTTGCAGTGCTTGTGAACGACTGGTCACCTAAACTGTGACAGGGCACAGAATGACCCAATACGAACCACAAAATTTTCTATTAAGACTCGATCTAGAGTGATCTGTGGTACATACCATTGAGGACTAAATAGACTAGAGAGAATATGCCATGTACATGGAGGTGGAGTGGGTTGGCATCCAGCTGATGTAATAGTACGAGAGATACCTAGCGTTGTATTTCTATTAGTGATTTTAGGCCGAATGAATTCTACTTTAAATATTAAATTAGAACCTAATAATCATCAAAACGGGCGTCAGCCGTTGCACCCGCGGTGGACCTAAAAGAGGCAGCGAGTGTAATTTTGCGCTGCTTTTTGACATTTAGAACTGTCAAGTATTATCCACTGATTTTACATTACAAAAAAATTGTTATTGTAATTTTTAATTTCCATAATTATGTCTGATTAGAATTTATTTAACTTGCTATAATCGAAATTAATTTTAAAACAATTAAAAGAAATAATTTTTTTAGCTATATTTTGATCGGTTATTCTATTCTAATCAAACATAACTATAGAAATTAAAAATTATAACAATTTTTTTGTAATGTACAATCAGTGGACAATATTTGACAGTTCTAAATGTCAAAAAATTAGCGCAAAATTGAACCTGCTGCCTTTTTTAGATCCACCGCGGGTGCGACGGCTGACGCCCGTTTTGATGATTATTAGGTACTAATCTAATATTTAAAGTAGAATTCATTCGGCCTAAAATCACTAATGAAAATACAACGCTACCTCCCGTACTACAAATGCTACAAATATTACAGGGTAGTGAAAAGTGAAGTGAATAATACCTCTTCTGTATTAGTAATCAATTCCGTCGACAGAGTACCCATGATCAGAATAATGTATACCTACCAACTTACAAAAATATATTTCGTTCGGTTTCGTTCTCAGCTATTTCATTTCACTTCACTTTTCAAGAATCGCTACCCAGAAATGAAGCCTACACACGTATTCACACACATAGGGCCAATTTTAGCTTCTTGCCCCTATGCTGCATGAAGCCTGCTGCTCCCCTACACCCGTTCCCATCTAGGTAAGGAAAGAAGTCGAATACAGTATAGTAGTAGAGTTGCGCATACTTTGAACAATGGACTATTATAAGATGGACATCTTACTTATATGGGAGGAATTGACAAAATTGGTCACGAAAATGGCACATATAAGGCTTCCTTTTTTACCACTTGTGGCGTTAATAATTCCATAATACTAATGTAAATATAGCGAATATAGTAACATAAAACGGATAAAACAGAATGTAAATACAGTACTAGGGCCCGATTTACATTAACGCACCGCTCTCGGTACGATATCACTCCGCTCCCGGTTCGATATAATATTCTTACACAATAAACAATGGGTGTATTCACATCATCGCTCTGATATCGGTCCGATATCAGTCACGGTTCGCTCTCGTTCCAATGTCACTCCAATATCAATACCACTCAGGTAATATTTTATCGGAGCCATATCAGACTTGTTATGGCTTGTACCTACAGTGTAAACACTTTTTTGATTCCACTCCACTCCGCTTGCATTCAGTTGTTATGAAAATATATTTGTATCGAACTGAGACCGAACTGGGAGCGTACCCAGAGCAGCATTATAATGTCAATAGAGAACGAATAGGTACCAGCATGATATCAGCACTGTAATGTGAACACAACAAGATTATATCGAATCGAGAGCGGAGCGTTAATGTAAATCGGGCCTTATTCTGAAATGGAAACACGTCGGGACTGGGGAAGTGAGTGTTTCCATTTGAGAATCACCAATGTCGGTTGATAGTATTTAAGGAAATACATAGAAGTTACATATCTATGAAATAAACTCTTATAGTTTAAATTACTTATGCGGCGAATATCCAATGGTACTAACTCCGATTTTACATAGTGACGTCAGCGAATTATATAATATACAATGCAACTCAAAATAAAAATTGTTAAGTTTATTTTAAAAACGATCGAAAAACCCACTTTATAACTGAGTTGAACATTGAAAAAGATTCCAGATGATTCTATTCAAAAGCTAATAAAGATAATATAGAATCTCGCGTTTCCATTTGAGACTAAGTACTGTACCGCTTTCGTATCTAACAAGTAAAGGTCCCGAGGCCGGACCTATCGATTTTGATGAAACTTAAATATGTTGCAGAACACTAAAAACTAAGGAACACGTATTTTTTTTTATCTGCGGAAAAACGGTTTGAAGGGGTGAAATCGCCCTCCAAAAATTGGGGTAAAAATTTAATTTTTCAAATATCTCGAAAACAGTAAGAGATAGAGCAAAAGTTTAAATTGGCGATATTACTCTTTTTTAAAGAGCTATCTATTGATATACAATTTGATCAAATTACATCAACAGGGGTGTTTGGGGGTTAAAATTTGGGGGTTAATTTTGCAAAAAGGGGGTGAAAAATAAACAATATAAAAATTTTGTTTACAGATTTGAAATCTACGTCAAAAAATCTAATTGACCTGTTTTTGCTCAATATGCTAATATTAAGTCTAGGGGTAGTTAACTAGAGGGTGACTATGTCGAATAATCGTACTATTTGGGTATTTCAAGAAGTTCTTCTTCATGGAAAATAGCTTAAGACAATTAGAATAACGTAGAAATGGAATTCTCGAATTCAAAATTAAGTTTGAGCAGCATTGGAGAGGGGGTGAGTCACCCTCTTAAATTACATACTAGTTTATATACACTAATTTTTGCTATTAACACACTGATAGTGGGTAAAATAATACGTAATAAGTGGTTCTGAAGTTGGACTAAAATGAAATTCTCGAATTCAAAATTGAGTTTGACCAACATTGGAGAGGGGGTGAGTCACCCTCTTAAATTACATACTAGTTTACATACACTAATTAACACACTGACAGGGGGTAATAATGTCACAATAGATCGTTCTGAAGTTAGACTATCGTATGTAAGGTTTTATTAGGTTTCGTTATTTTAGGTTAGGTTATGTAATTTTCGGTATCGATAATTTTCGATAAGGAAAACTATAATATCCATTAAAAAACAAACCTAATAAAGCCCTTACATATGATAGTCCAACTTCAGAACCACCTATTGTGACATTATTTTACCCACTATCAGTGTGTTAATAGCAAAAATTAGTGTATATAAACTAGTATGTAATTTAAGAGGGTGACTCACCCCCTCTCCAATGTAGCTCAAACTCAATTTTGAATTCGAGAATTTCATTTCTACGTTATTCTAATTGTCTTAAGCTATTTTCCATGAAGAAGAACTTCTTTGAAATACCCAACTAGTACGATTATTCGACTTAGTCACCCTCTAGTTAACTACCCCTAGACTTAATATTAGGATATTGAGCAAAAACAGGTCAATTAGATTTTTTGACGTAGATTTCAAATCTGTAAACAAAATTTTTATATTGTTTATTTTTCACCCGCTTTTTGCAAAATTAACACCCAAATTTTAACCCCCAACCACCCCTGTTGATGTAATTTGAACAAATTGCATATCAATAGATAGCTCTTTAAAAAAGAGTAATACCGCCAATTTAAACTTTTGCTCTATCTCTTACTGTTTTCGAGATATTTGAAAAATTAAATTTTTACCCCAATTTTTGGAGGGCGATTTCACCCCTTCAAACCGTTTTTCCGCAGATAAAAAAAAATACGTGTCCCTTAGTTTTTCGTGTTCTACAACATATTTAAGTTTCATCAAAATCGATAGGTCCGGCCTCGGGACCTTTACTTGTAAGTCACACGAATGCTCTCTTTTATTTAGACACTTTTTTGAATACATTGAATTACGTCACCTTGTCTAGTCACCATACTTCGAACACAAATTTATATAAAGCAAATGTATTATTAAGCAGATCCCTGTGGAATACCTCGTAGTGGCATTCTTAATTGTGAAAAATAGTTACATTTTATTCGTTGGTCATTTAGTAACATTTAATAATAACTGCCAAAAGCTTTAGGAATTTAAAAAAAAAAAATCAAATTCTATATAAAATTTGTTTATTTCCATGTATTTAGTTACATAAAAAAATAACTAAAAGAGAATTCAAAATTAATATTATATATTTCTGATTGAATGGAAACAATTTTTCAAGGAATTAGATTAAAATTCTTGGGGTCCCCATCGAATCTAAAACAAAACATTACAAAATATATTTTTAAGTCATACATATCTGATGTTTTTGAGTATAAATATCTAAATTTTTAAAAATCTAACCTAAATAATTAGTAGCATAAGTTGTAATTTAGGTTAAATTTAAAAGAAAATTATTTTCAAATTATTTTTTGATGCTATCAAAAACACTTACATCACTTTTTGCTTTCAACTTTCTTTCAATCAAGGCCGCTAATGCCTCAGAACGTACAGATAACGAATCAATTTTTTCAATAAGTTGTTGATACGGAGACAACGGTTGAGTTCCCATTACAACATGACCCAGTTTTGAATCAATCTTTGCATCGAGTCGTGCGTTACGAATTAAATTGACAATCCAACATTCAGCCTCATCCGGATTCATGTTTAATTTTTCGGCTAACATTCCAATACTGATACACTGATGAATTCGACAGAATGTCTCGAAAATCATCAGACGTGCATTCTCAACAAACTCATCCAAACAGGCAATTAAAAAGAAATCGTTATACAATACTGTTTGACATTCATGTAACTTTTGACGAGCACCATCAAAATCAAAATTGACGTACAGATGTTCCAAGAATTCGGTTATTGGATCGCTAAAATGAAGTACTTGTATGTTAGATGTTATAATTAAAATAAAATTATTAAATTAAAACTGCGTTAGTATTTAAATTTTACATTTAGTATTTAAGATGTCATAAATATAGCGTCATCATACAACAATTTCACCGTACTACACGCAATACATATACGTGTGTGTACCGATAATGTTTGGTCAAAATAGTGTTGGTAGATATACGATAATTATCGTACGTGTACGATAATTCAATGGTGACACTTTATTATCGTACACGAAAATACGATAATTTTTACCCTTTTATTTTAACTATAGAGAAAATTTTTTTGTCTCAAAATGCCGGACATTTTACTACCAGTGACAAGTATAATAGATACATAAGGTTATAAAAAAATAAAGAAAATCAGATCATCTGATCCAATCATCAAAAAGTGAACCCTAGGAATTTTCAAAATAAAAATTTACTAAACTATGTTGGTAAAATTAAATATTACTTAGAACACTGAGACTTAAAATTATACTGTATTTCGAAAAATCTGTCATAGATGTCGGCCCCTGTACCAGTGAGTATACATATCAAAGCATTTTGAGCCTCCATATAGCAAGACGAGTTAACTCGCCTTAATTATTTAAAGAGTTAATGCATAGAATTCTAATTATGTAGTAATTATAAATTTTAAAATTAGTAGCAATGTATATTAAACAAGGCCTGAGGTTAGCCAAGTCTATAACCTCGGGGTCCGGTGAAACTTAAGTAAAGCTTCAACATTTACTATTTTTGATTTTGTTGTTTTTTTCTTTTTTTTTTTAATTTTTTTTCCGGAAAGAAAATTTATAAATTATAGGCGACCTGTACACGATTAGTAATACTGTCAGTATTTTGAAATACTGACATTATTACGGATCGTGTATTGACAATACTGAAGTATTCGTATAAAAATATAATTTATATTATAAAAAACGCCGTGAGCAGTGGAGCCCCATCACGGAAGTCGAATTTTTCCTTTCATCTTCGGTATTGAATGTCTACAAGCGAAATGTAATTGAAAGTCCACAAGCGATTTGCCATTTTGATGGTTTCAAAACTGATGATGAGTGTCCGGTTGATCGGGGCTTTAAAAAAAGGTTTTAAGTTTTTAAGGGCTGAATCTCAGTAGGGGAGAGCTGTTATTGTTCATCTAATATCGAGTATAAAATTATAAGAAAATTAGCAATATATAATTTGGACAGTTGGCTACTGATTTCACACAAAGAAATTTGAATTATTCCACTGTTTAAAATTTGAATATTTAAATTAAATTACAAAAAAGTGTCTCTGTACGAAATAGCCCCGGGGGTCGGAACTATTCCGTACGGTAGGAGGGGCTATACCGTACAGTAAAAAAATCATCTTGTTAAGGAATAAGTACCGTACAGTAAAAAAATCATCTTGTTAAAATAAGAGTAATGCAATAAATTATTGTAAAAAAAAAATCTTGTTAAGGAAGTAAATAAGAGTAATGCAATAAATTATTGTAGAAAACACATTTTATTATTTATTGTCGACTCAACTAAGGAACAACATAACGTAACTTGTATTATCGGTATATTTAGTTCAGCTTATAAAAGTATAAAAAGTGTTAGGTTAACTTTTATCAAAAAAAGTGATAAATTTTAGAGAACGAAAGTATTTTATTTAAAGTTTATACATTTAAACAAAAATCACAAGTAAAATTATTTGCAGACTCGGCAGACTTTATTGTATTTCCTGCATCAACTACAATTTATTAATGTTACCATATTAAACCATTTGGGGCTAAGTCGTAAACTTCTGTACGGTTTAGCCCCATCCTGTACCTTGTGGGAGTTTCATAACCTAACCTCAAATTCCGTCGCCTAACTAGTCTTCACTAGTGATCAAGAGAGAGCTTAAGAAAAGTAATTTCTCATGATCTTATCGCTATTAGCTCATAAGTAAAGGTTCTCCACCCAACTCTTATTTGGCAGTGCCCCAAAATTATAAGAGAAATAATAAAAACAAGTTTTTTCACCGTCATATTGGGATTTATACGCACAGCGGAACGAACTCAATCCTGTGATTTTTCGCGGTCAGGCGCTAGGTTGCGACAACGATTGGACTTGTCTAGCTTGAAATCTAGACACGAAAATTGAGTGTACGGTTTAGCCTCGCTGTACGGTATAGCCCCGGTCTCCCCTAAATTTCAATTTTATACCGATAGCAGTTAGCAGTAAAAAAGCCAACACAATTCGTACGAAAGCATTCCTACTCATGCTTATCCGCCAATTGCCTTTGTGTTTTATTTTTAAGTATTAAAAAAGGACCTTAAATAGTAGACTAGAAGGCCCTTATGAAGGTATTTTTTCTTTCAAAAAAAATCCAAAATTTCTATTTTATAAATAATAAAAATTCAAAATTCCTAATTTATAAATAAACAGTGACTTTAATAACATTTTCAAATTACTTAATATGCATGCATTTCATTTGTTAAAAAATTGTATTCACTTTTTTTTAAATTTTTTAAAATTACTATTCGCCTACTTGTATTTAGAATAAAAGTAATGCATTTAAAACACATTTAACAATAGCATTCAATTCCAATGTAAAAATGGAAGAAGTGGGGGGAAAAGTAATGTGGACTCCCTAAAAGGTACTAGCTGAATACTAACTGAATACACGTACAAAATTTCAGCCCTCTAGGTTTCCTTAGAGAGTCTCTAGACGTGTTAGAAAACAAGCAAAAAAATTAAGGAAATATTGGCGTAAAAATCGTGGGGGTAAGGGTTAAAAGTTGAAACCCCCAAAAAACAGTGTCTGGCTATTAGCTTAACCTGTACACAAAATTTCAGCCCTCTAGGTTTATTTGGGGAGATTTTGACCCGAACGAAACTGTTAAAAAACAAGAAAAATCATGTTTTATTAGGTATAAAAATGGTGGGGGTAGGGGTTAAACGTCGAGACCCCCAAAAGGCACCCCCTTGATACTAACTCAATCCGAATACAAAATTTCAGCCCTCTAGGTTTATTTGGGTGACCTGTGCGAGTGGTACAAACTTCGAAAACGTCGAAAATGCATGAAATTGTAGCTTAAAAATGAGGGGGTTGGGGGTAAAATATTAAAACCTCTAAAAAGCACAACCTAGGTACAAACTTTATCAACACACCAAATTTCAACCCTCTACGTTAATTCTGGGGGGCTGGGGGCCTGTTAGATCCAGCGAAAATCGTTTTTCCCCCCTCTACTCCCACCAAACCATCCTAGGAAGCTGAATTTTGGATATGTTGTAGATAATTGACCGAAACATTATTTAAAACCGGTTTGGAAAAGTTTTATTGCTTTTCCGCCCCCGCCCCCCCACCACCCCCTTAAAGGTCGGGTCAGAAAAAAAATTTGCCCAAAATTTGACCCCACTTTAATAGTGTGAGGTGCCTCGAAAATGAGCCCCATTTACCAAATTTCATCTCTTAACTTCCATAGGGGGGCCCTACACAAATTAAAAGGTGGCGGGAATATATATATATATATATATATATATATATATATATATATATATATATATATATATATATATATATCAGACATTTTTTTTCTACATATTCGTGTTCTACGGGTCCGAAAACGGATAGCGCCCCTGTTCTCGCCTCTCGCAGCTCTTATCGTATAGACTGTATAAGTCTAATTTTTCGGAGAAAATTCGACTAAAAATACTGACTCATTATTTGTCAGTAAATATTGACAGTATTACTAATCATGTACAGGCCGCCATACTGTGTACGATAATTTTTTTTTTAAATACAATAATTTCGTGCCTTTTGTGCGACCAACGCCATCTTTCAAACTGCCAACACTGGGTCGAAACGTTCAGTGTCGGATCGGCAGGGTCGAGATTACTGTTCAGTGTCGGATCGACAGGGTCGAGATTACTGTTCAGTGTCGGATCGGCAGGGTCGAGATTACTGTTCAGTGTCGGATCGGCAGGGTCTGGGCCGGGTGCGCGACGTTATTGCCACCTAGCGTTTGCAACTTTGTCGGCTCTTTCCATACTTATAGTTCAGTGGCTTTTTTAAATATTTCCATGTAGACAAATAATAATAATAATAATAATAATAATAATAATAATAGGAAATATCGACTGTGACTGGATATTATGTGCAATTTTAATTTATTATTTTTTTTATATTTTTCAATGTCAAGTGTCATTTCTGTTTTTATTAAATAAAAAAATAACAAGATGAAACTTGTCCGAATCCAGACTATGCAATGTATTTTCGTTTTTAGCGCTAAATAGTGAGTGTAATAATTAAGACTGACTTTCAAAGTATTACGTTCATAATATAACGTTCCAATCTCAAATGACACCGAAAAGCAATCAATTGGTTTCTGCACATGTGAGAAATGTAGAAGAGCAATGAACTAGTGGCCAGTTATTTGACATAAGCCCATATACCTAGACAACTTCTACAGTAAAAGCTCCCTAATCTTGCAAGCATGTCCAGGACCATTCTCTAGTCTTGACATTCCCACTATTTACTACCCCTATGCGTACTGAATGCGCAACATACGCAATTTAAATCTAAAAAAAGAGATAGGTAGAGAAGGATACCAAATATACGCTATACGCGTCATTAATTACGAATTTAATTGGTTAAGGAAGAATCATGGTAGGAGAAAATATTGTCAAGAGTAGAAAAATTAGTCAGTCAAGATTAGAGAGACAGCAAGTTTATGGAGCGCAAGTTTACGGGGCTCCTACTGTATTTGACAATTTAAAAAAAAAAAAATTGGAGTCGTAAAATTTCTAAAATATACCATTATTAGTGAAACGAAATAAATTGTGAGACACAAACACTTTATGAGACACAACACTTTATTTTTAAAGTACTTTCGATTGATGTATATAATTCCAGGGTCAAACCCACTGGAGGGGCGATTCAGCAGATTAGAAATGAAAAAAAATTTTTTTTACCATGTTGCAGCCCTTGAATTTTGATGAGACTTGATGCAGTAATTAAGTGCATTATGGCACAGTTACTGAATTTTTTTTGAAGTGGTCGCTCAATTGGAATCCTATAAAAATAACATTGGATCGGATATTATCCTTGTTATTATCCTTAATAACGAAGACTGATACAATAATAAATGTCTAATATTCTTGAGAGTGTTTGCCTTCATGTGGATTTGGAATTATTTTCCTAAGTTGAGTAGTTACCAAGAAAAAAAATTTTGTAATTTTTTAAATTTTTTTAGTTTTCTCCATAACTACTCAGTTTTGGCCGCCAAAATTGTAGATATCAATTACTTACAGCCTTACCATTCCGGTAATATAGTTATTAAAATAATTCGTCGCGGTGCAGATTTACTATGCTTATCTTGCTATATCCTTTGAGAACACAATTTTCGTGACCCATTTCGAAAATTTGTTACTGCCAAATTTACTGAGAGCAGTAGTTTCGTTTACGATCTTACAAAATTATATCTAATAGGATTTACGTCCTTCGTTAAAGATGTGTCTTATAAATTTTAAATAAAATAATATAACCCTTTTAAACAAACCATATGGAAAAATTTGTTTGTCTCAAAATGCAGGACTTTTTACTACCAGTGATAAGTACAATAGATAAGGTTACAAAAAAAGAAAAAGAAAAAAATCAAAGATCTTAACATCAAAAAAGTTAGGAATTTACAAAATATAAATAATACTAAACTATGTTGATAAAATTGAATATTATTTAGAATTATACCGTATTTCGGAAAATCTGTCACAGATGGCGGTACCTGTACAGTAAATATATACGTATCACAGCATTTTGAGCCGCCATATTGCAGGACGAGCTAACTCGTCTTAATCATTTAAAGAGTTAAATACGATAGAAAGTAGACCGAATTTGATTAGCTTAATTTTTTACCACCAGATAGCGTAGCTGTACTAAATATGACAAATATGACTAAATAGCAAGAGCCGTCCAAATTGCTCATTTCTGCCAGAACAACCACTGCGATACCCGGCCCCGAAGTAAGAACATACAAAATTTAACATGGGAAAAATTGTTGGAATCAGAGTATGCTTGTTTTTTATGGGTATCATTTTTACATAAGTATCCATAGTTTCTTTAATTGCAAAAAAGTAAATTTTAAAACAAAACAATAGGTGTCTAATTTTCTACTAAGCAGTATTATTAAATTTGCTAAAGTTGAAAAAATATTCCCAGACAATTTTGATAATTTCTTTGTCAACGTATGATTATCTTTTTCTAATTCCAGTCAAACAAATAAATAGTGCATAGTGTACTAATTGAACATTAGGTTACGAAATAATAATAAATAATAAGTTAATAACACTATTTTATATTTTTATGTAAATTATGTTTATTCAATAATAATTTGATTACAGAAGAATATTTCTTAAAGAAACCGAAAACAAATGACATTAATGATTATAACTTAACTGTAAACATATACCTAAAATAACTGAACGACTGGATTCATTGCAAAATATTTAATACTATTAAAAATATAATTTTGAAAAACAAAAATCAGTGAATGTCAATATGTACTACTTAGAATTTTCAAATCAGTTAAAATCAATAATGGAGTCGGATAAACAAAGTATAAGGAACTGTTTCCCCCCTCAAATTTTTTTTTTTGCAGCATGTTAATTATATCGAAGACTATACGGAATGAACATTTTCTACCACTTGCAACCGCCGCTACGAAAGTTATCGACCATTTTGTGAAAAATCGACCATTTTAGTCGTACTTTCTAGAGATGTGCTCGTGAGTACATTTTTACTCACGATCACGCACAGTCACGAATTAGCTTTTGTACTCACGCCCGATCACGAACGAGAAAATTTATTTCTTTTCACACTCACGCACGATCACGAACAAAAAAATTTTATGCTTTCACACTCACACACGATCACGAACAAAAAAATTTTATGCTTTCACACTCACGCACGCTTACGAATTAAACATAAAAATCTTTGAAACTAATCGTTGGAATTTTGAATAAAAATCACTATCGCTTTAACAATCAGTTAAAATTATGTCCTTGGGATAAAATCAGAATACGGTTAATAGGGCTAACATTATTACTGAGATTAATACTGATGCAAATTATATACTATTTAATTTTTTCTGGAAAGTGAGAAAATTTTCAAAATTTTTCATCTAATGATTTATTGTTTAATTTTTGTTCTTATTGTATTTGTATATAAACATGACATTTCGCACAACCAAACCAAATATCTAGTTTTTTAACAAAATTGTGACAAAATATTTTTTAGTACCTATAAATACATAGAAAATAATTTTTTTTTTAAAATAATGATAATAATAAAACAACTTAAAATATTGAAAAAGATTGGAAAAAGATAATATTCCTTTAAGTAATCCCTCTTTATATTATGTCTTCATGACCCTATAGTTCAAAACTGACCTTGTTATTTACAATTTATTATACTCATTGACTGAGACCGTATATCCACACATCGTGAGAGATGCAGGCTAATTTTAAGAATTTCTTAAAAATTTAAGAAATTATTTAAAAACGGAAGAATCAGAACATCATAAACACTGTTGGATATTTCTAATTTTTAAATCATTTTGTATACACTCCAAGTATCTCGGTAAAGAACTGGAATTTGTTAGTAAGGGTTATTGGATTTCTACCTACTTGTGCTTGTAAAAACCAATATATAAAAAAAAGATTTTTTTGTAGTTAAAATATCAAACTGATTTAGTTAATATTCCCTAAAATTGAAAATAATAAATTATTTAAAATTTTTTTATTCATGGTCTTTAACTTTTCGTGACTCACGAATTATTCACGACAAGATATTAAATGTCACGATCACGCCCACTCACGCACGATCGTAGAAAATTATTCACGATCACGATGGGTCACGCGTGACCCGGCGGGTCACGCTTGAATTCACGATTTTGGCACATCTCTAGCTACTTTCTTAATATAGATGAATATATCTCGGTATGTGTACGTCTAAAAAAAATGAAAAAAATTGAGGCTATTCACTATGATATAGTCTACCAGCGGTTACAGTATGAAATTTTTATCTGCACGCATAACCTTAAAAAAAATAATAACTGAAGATACTGCTAAATTTTGGTTTTTGTTCTTAACTTCGGATGTTTTAAGTGAAATTTGATGAAATTTTCAGAAAATATACTTTGTAACGTGGACAATAACTGGTTAAAATTTCAAGTAAAAGTATCTAACACAAACCCCGAAAATTAACGTCAAATTTGAAAATTGACTGGCCAATGATTTTTGTGCATTTTATCGTATGAGGTTCTTTTTTTTCTTAAATTGTAGGTTTTTTTATGTACTTTATGATGGTGAACAAGAAAAAATTTTAAACTTTAAAAAAGTGAAAAAAATCGATATTTTGTATTTTTTAGTCAATTTTTTTGAAAATTTTCAATTTTTTGATAAAACATTTTTTTTTATAATTAATAACTAATTTTTGACATATACTGATCCAATTTTTCGAAATTTTTGTTTTTATTCTGTACGTACATATAGTATTAAAAATTAAGCAATTTTTGGATAGTATTTGAAAAATAATTTAAGTCAAATAAACCACCATATTTTAAACACGATCTCAGTAGGACGTGCAACTCGAAAAATTTGTTTCAGTAGGACGTGCAACTCGAAAAATTTGTTTCAGTAGGACGTGCAACTCGAAAAATGTCTCCCTGTCTGTGTTATCTCTAGATTTGTAGCTTGAGTGGCCTCGAGGTATTATTTGTTATTGCCTTGCCTTAAATTAATATTCTTATTGAGTTAAGCTATATATTGTTATTCAGTTAAGCATATTTTAATATATATATATATATATATATATATATATATATATATATATATATATATATATATATATATATATATATATATATATATATATATATATGTATTAAATAGTTGTTTCAGTTTTTTTTTATATATTTCAAAGTAGCTATTTGAATTCCAGGCTTTATATTTTGGAACTGTAAAATTAAATCTTGCAGAGAAAATTAAACTTCTTCAGGACGTTCTATAACGAAATGAAATATAACTATAATTAACAATCTTCGAAGCATGTGTAGCTACTTTTTTTGTAATTTTTGTAAATCTTCTCTAAAATTTTTATAACAGTTGTTATGATAACTTAATTTCTCAACTAATTTTTCAGGTTCATTCCAATATTTTAATAACCATCTGCCCTTGCTCATCGTTGCGTAACTTAGCTAAGTTTTTTATATTATTTATTGTATCAATGTTATGAACATTATGAACAGTGGTGCGCTTCGATTGCCGCAATTTCTTTTGAGCTATAAGAAAATTTTGAGATGCACAATCTAATCGACAGAAGATGTATAAGTTATAATTATCTAAATATAACTTATTTTTTTAATTTGCGTCTTGAAGAAGTTCAATTTTCTCTGCAAAATTTAATTTTACAGTTCCAAAATAGAAACCCTGGAATTCAAATAGCTACTTTGAAATATATAAAAAAAACTGAAACAACTATTTAATACCTATATATTGTTATTCAGTTAAGCATATTTTAATATATATATATATATATATATATATATATATATATATATATATATATATATATATATATATATATATATATATATATATAAAAATATGCTTAACTGAATAACAATATATAGCTTAACTCAATAAGAATATTAATAACACAGACAGGGAGAAATTTTTCGAGTTGCACGTCCTACTGAGATCGTGTTTAAAATATGGCGGTTTATTTGACTTAAATTATTTTTCAAATACTGTTCAAAAATTGTTTAATTTTTAATACTAACTGTATGTACAGAATAAAAACAAAGATTTCGAAAAATTAGATCAGTATATGTCAAAAATTACTTATTAATAATAATAAAAAAAAATGTTTTATCAAAAAAATTAAAATTTTTAAAAAAATTGACTAAAAAATACAAAATATCGATTTTTTTCACTTTTTAAAGTTTAAAATTTTTTTCTTGTTCACCATCATAAAGTGCATAAAAAAACCTACAATTTAAGAAAAAAAAAGAACCTCATACGATAAAATGCACAAAAATCATTGGCCAGTCAATTTTCAATTTTGACGTTAATTTTCGGGGTTTGTGTTAGATACTTTTACTTGAAATTTTAACCAGTTATTGTCCACGTTACAAAGTATATTTTCTGAAAATTCCATCAAATTTCACTTAAAACATCCGAAGTTAAGACCAAAAAACCAAAATTTAGCAGTATCTCCAGTTATTATTTTTTTAAAAGGTTATGTGTGCAGATAAAAATTTCATACTGTAACCGCTGGTAGACTATATCATAGTGAATAGCCTCAATTTTTTTCATTTCTTTTAGACGTACACATACCGAGATATATTCATCTATATTAAGAAAGTACGACTAAAATGGTCGATTTTTCACAAAATGGCCGATAACTTTCGTAGCGGCGGTTGCAAGTGGTAGAAAATGTTCATTCCGTATAGTCTTCGATGTAATTAACATGCTGCAAAAAAAAAATTTGAGGGGGGAAACAGTTCCTTATTCACTAAAATTTGGTGGTTGTCCGACTCCATTACAAACGAAAATAGTTTATTCTAATTGAAAATAACATATTTCACTTTTCTTTACAGTATTGCATCATTTTTTTAACTTTGTGAAGATGAAATATTATTATGTCAAATATTTAAAAAAAACTAAATAAAAACCACTGATTCAGGACACTGGTGGTGTTGAAAAGTGTACGATAAGGACAAAAAAGAAGGAAACCTACAAAAGTGTCTGGGAATATTTTTTCAACTATAATAAATATTTCAACATTAGATTAAAATTTATTTATAGTTATCTCAATAAATTTACTGTATTGTCTTTTAATTACTTTTAAACATTATTTTGACACGATATTATACTACTACAAAAAATTAAGGGAGCAAAAAAAATTGCTAATTTTTTAGTGATTTTTGAAGGGCTGTATTTACGTGAAAAATGGTCGTATCGAAATGATAAAAAAAGCATTTTGAAGCTCCAAGATTCTAGTTTTGAGATCTTTCGTCCAACAATTTTTAGAAGTAACAGTTATTGAGCAATTCTAAAGAATAACACAAAAAATGTTTTTGCAAATTTTTTGCTCTTCTTTTTTCAGTCTACGGGCTTGAAAATTTTTTTTAAAGTAAAGCCATGATATTGACTTGATAGCCTGTTTATTCAGCTTCAGTTTCCTTTCTTAAATTTTTAATTTTTTTTTTTATTTTCAAATTTAATAGATAAAAGCTGTCAAAAAAGTTAAAAAACAAATTAATTTTTTCATTCAATTTTGTTCATTGAATTTTGCTCCTTTAATTTTTTTCTGAAATTTTGAACAAACAGTTTAGGAAAACCATTCGATAGATCGACTTGCAAGGTTAACGGGGGGGGGGGGGTACAGTGACGTATAAAAATTCGTACAAACTTTAGATTCCCCAACAATTTTCGCAAGAATGCGGACAATTTTTTACAACAAGGAAAAAAGTCCCTAAATATATATAAGAAAATTTTTATACACACATCGAATACAACTTCAAACATCATTAAATGATGCGGCATAAAATTCTGAACATATACATATCAAAACTAAAACAATTGACAATTATGACGAAAATTACATGTCTAAGTTTGACACACATTTTATTTCTTTGAAAAACTGGAGGATGGTAATCCTGTAAAATGAAATAGTAAAAGTTGAAAACCGTAGTTTTTGTTGGTATAGCTGTTTAGAGGATGTTTTTCTCTCTCTAAGGACGTCAAGAACAAATGTTTATTGTTGCAGGTTAGTGTAGAAATTATTTACTTTGTAGATTGGTGCAATATGTCCGGGTCTAGACGGTTTTACGGTATCTTTTCGTCTTGTTTATTTTTTTTTCTAATTCAATTCTGTAATTGCCGCAATCGCTTTCTTACATATTTATAGCTCATTATTTTGAGGTTTTTATTTGAACTACTAATTTATCTTATAAATTTCATTCTTTTTACCGATCAGAAAGTTTATGTTTTGTGGTTAAAACATTTTCTATTTTATAACAATTTCAGAGACATAACGGTTTCTAAATGGTTAATACTGCATGATGGGAATTCAAAATATATAGTAATTGAAAATAATGGGTTTTGAAACTAACATTAAAGTTTAAATCTATGTTTCTGTTCTTGAACGAATTTTGAATTAATTTGTATACAAATTCAGTTTAAAGTGGTAGCAATACGGTACTTGACTGTATTCAAAATTTGCTTTAAATGTTGAATAATTTTATGTATTATGATTAAATATATTCAATTTTAGCAGTGACAAATAAAAATATTCTTTAGTTATTTAAAAATTCAATTTTGAAAATTATAAATTTTTAACCTTCATTTAAATGGCTAAAAACGCGGTGATATTTGAAAATGTCGTCATTTTTATAGCAAACATTATTACCGTCGTTACGTTTTGTCAATGACAAATTGCATTTTCATTCTGACATTTTTACAATTCTAATTGACCAAGAGAAGTTGTTTTTCTTTGTAATTTATTTTGAACTTTTTGGTTTGCAATTAATTTTACACTCAAATCAGATTGATGGAAATACACCGTCACTTAATATGTAAAATATCCTTATCAACTTTTTTAAATATTATGTTAAAAATGCTTTTATTTTTTGCTACAATTTTAAAGTTACGTAAAACTGTTTTCTTAAAGTGCATTTAATACTTGTAAGGCTTCATGAAAATCTTACGGTAATGATGCTATTGGTTACATCCAATTGAAACCAGAGGGGATCATCTGTACTGTTAAGTGTAAAATATTGCTTGAAGATAAAATAAAAATCCAGAACATATTCTGTTACATTAGCTGTAAATGAAGAAGATAACAAAGTAGAAAGTTGTAAATACTACTAAAACTGAGCATGATGACTGCTGAATACTGTGTACAAATTTAAAACCGTGTTGACATGAATGAAAGCGACATCTGTTTGAGTTAAATCGTGACGTTATTGCATACGTCACTACGGCAAGTCGTTTTTCGCACCAATTTATTCATTTAAAATTAAACAGTGGCTTTTTCAAGATTTTTAAAAATTTAACAAAAATTAACTAATTTATACGTAAGAACAAAGCATTTAAAATCATTTTTCAATTGCAGTCAAGTACCCTATTAAAGCATGTAAGTACCCTATTAAAGCAAATTAGACGATTCATATTATACTTACCGGTAAGTATACGATTCTTGCTGAATTACTTTAACAATATCTTTAAGTGCTGATCTTCTTGAACGATTAATGATAACAGCTGTTGCCAAATATCTCAAAATATGCGGACACATTGTTTGAATTGCATTTAAGTAACTAAAATTAGATAAAAATTAAACTTCCCATACACTGATATTTTTGGATAACTGAATAACTTACTTAGGTCGATACAAGAACATTTCAATGATCAAATCCTTTCCTTTAACATGATTGAAAAACACAAATAAACTCCAATGAATTAACCAAGTGCGTTGTTGCAAAAGTTGCAAACTTGATGTGAAAATATTGGTTGTGTCAATAAATTCACGCAATTTATTTAAATCTTCTAACGCCGAATCCCAACTTTGCACCAAAATTTCCGATGCTAGTTTTCCCCATAACACATTCAAATAATTCTACAATCATTTAAAACCAGAATAATAAATTCCAGGAGTTTCAAAGTGGAAGAGGGAGTTACCTTATCGGTCGGTGGCATAACCAACATCCAGAAATAAAGATGGGACGCAGAAACTGAGTAGTTTCCGGTATCGTAACGATATTTCGCAAGTTTGTACATACTATCCATTCTTTCAATTTTGAACTATAAACAAAAAAAGATAATTTAGACTTTATCATCTGAAAGTTACTAAATTACTTGAAAACTTACATCGAAATTTGAGAGGTAGTTAATTAAAGTTTTGGAATCTCTCATTGTTTCTGTTTTCTTCATAACTTCATCGTTAGAAATTATATTTAAAATTTTCTCAACTTCATTTTGCAATTCTTGCAGTTGGGCTACGACCTGGCTACGCTTAATTTTCATTTCCTACGAAAAAAATATTTAAGCATCTATTTCAATTCTATTCAACTTTAATTTAATTATTGTCAAATTTCTAGTGGAAATGTAAAATGACAAAAATTTTTAGTCCAAGAGCCAGTGGTCGGCTACCTGTATGTATTTGACCAGACCTAGATTTTTGTGCAGTGAGTCCCCTATACCTACCATACATGAAATGGGGACTCGCTAAGCCCAATTCGGTGATAACAGCTGGAGCTGAGGTAGGCCAGGTATCAAAAATAGACGAAATTCAAATGTATTTGACCACGTCTGCCATTTGAAAATTTAAAAATACATTGTTATTATTATCGGAAAATGACAATGACAGACCATTATCGTGCGATTAACATCGTGGCAGACGATTTTTAATGTGCCAAAAAATATGCAATTTTGAAATTAATTGATCACGTCTGCCGTTGATATATTTTGTTTATTATAAGTAGTCTTGGAAGTTTATATTTTTCACGTCAGACGATTTTAATGTGAGCAGACATCAGTAGTCAATAAAATCTTAGCTACTGCCCGAGCAGAATTATGTAGAGGCTGCATGCTGTCTCACATTTATGTTTTTAAATATTTATATTATTATAGAAATTAACATATTTAGGTCGGAATTACCACGTGTGGTAATTCTAATACATAATTACGTGTGGTAACGCCTTCTAAAAGCAGACTTAATATTAGCGATTTCCCTGGTAAGTCGATTATAATAAATTCTGTATTGGAATGTGTTTGGATCAAATTTTCAAAACTTTATTGTTACAGGAGCTAACGCAGTGGATGTTGAAAATCAGTCACACGATGTGGAACTCCGAAGACGATGAATGATAATTATAATACCGCTCGATTGAGAATGTTGAACGCTCCGCCTAACGGCGTCGCGCGTTATTCTTGTGAGAGCGGTATTGTTATTTTGTGCTCGAATTACTATAAATATAATTTTTTCTATAATCTAGTAAAATGTATTTGTTTTACTTAAAAAATACTTGAAAAAATAATAATGGATCTTAATATTTATTTTAATGTTACCTATAATTTTTGCAGCTTCGATTTGAAGTATAATTTGTTATCATTATTATACCCTACTATTTATTTTTACTTCGTAATTGAGCTATTTTTTTTATCATCCATCTTACAGGAGTTGGGTAAAACTGCCGGTGTTAGCCATCTTAGTACTTTTTTCACCATTTCCAGTTTTAATCATTGTGTAAAAAATTTTAATGTTAAAATAATATTTTCATATAATTTTTTAACTTTGACATTTACAGGAACAAAATTTATGATATCATTACGTTAATAATTTATTTATACAGTAATTTCGACATTAAATGGCCAAAAAAGGTTTAGTGACCACACGTGGTAATTGTATCCTAAATATGTTAATTTCTATAATAATATCAATATTTATAAACATAAATGTGAGACAGCATGCAGCCTGTACATAAATCTGCTCGGGCAGTAGCTAAGTCTGCCGTGAAAAATATAAACTTCCAAGACTACTTATAATAAACAAAATATATCAACGGCAGACGTGATCAATTAATTTCAAAATTGCATATTTTTTGGCACATTAAAAATCGTCTGCCACGATGTTAATCGCACGATAATGGTCTGCCATTGTCATTTTCCGATAATAATAACAATGTATTTTTAAATTTTCAAATGGCAGACGTGGTCAAATACATTTGAATTTCGTCTATTTTTGATACCTGGCCTACCTCAGCTCCAGCTGTTATCACCGAGTTGGGCTTAGCGAGCCCCCATTTCATGTATGGTAGGTATAGGGGACTCACTGCACAAAAATCTAGGTCTGGTCAAATACATACAGGTAGCCGACCACTGGCTCTTGGACTATATGTATTTTAATAATTTTCTGATATTTTTTATTAACTCAATGCGAAAAATTGAATTTTGCATGGTGAGTACTTTACATTTATTATTAAGTAATCTTTTAGATTGTTTTTTGCACATCTGGTCTCGTTTTCCTGTTTGACCTGTCTTGTTTTAAATTACAAATAAACATAAATTCTATAAACTCAATAATTTTCCATAAAAACTAAATTCATTGTTTCTGATAACGAAAATGTAGCATTTCAATTAAATTAGTCAAAACGAAAAAGAAAATTTAATTTAACTATTTATCTACTTAATTTAACTTAACTATCTACATCCACGTATTCTGAATTGAACCATAAGAATTTACCTCGGGAACAGGTTCATTTGGATAAAGTTGATTCCAAATATCAATAGCATAATCGACCATACTAGTTTTGCTCAAAATTTCCAATTTGGCTTGTAGTAGTTCAGTTTCATCGTAAATCTAAAAAGAACATGCTCCATATGCATTTAATTTAAACAATTTTAAATAATTTTGTTCTACCTCTTTAGCTGATAAAAATTCCAATAATGGAAATACTAAATGCCGATCTAAATATTGGACAATTTTTGATGTTAAATCGTATTTAGCCATTTTGAAATTTTTAAAAAAGTAAGTTTTAACCTAAAATTAATCACATTGAGCAACCTGCCCCGGTTGCTAGTTTGCTACTTGCTTATTATGGAGTGTGAATATAAGGAGGACTATCTTGTACGGAAAACGATAGAAAAATAGTTCAAAAAGTGTCTCGTTTTAAGTACTAAGTAACAGTTCAAAAACTCGCCAGAATAGCGCTAGAGTAGCAAAAGAGTATAGTGATTTTTTTGTGTTGAATTTTATAAAAATTTTTAAAATAATAAAACTATTATATGTAACAATTATAATAAAAAAACAATAATTACATAACAACGCGGATGTTTTTCTTTTCTTGTTTACTTCTTCAAATTTACCCTTTTGCTACAGTGGCGCCGCCACTATTTACGCCTTTCTATGGACACTTTTTGATACAGAGATGGTCCTCCTGATATCTACCCTCCATATTGCTTATAAAAAATATCTTCTGGTTTATAGAGAACATAGATGACATAGATATCAGAACATGTATGTGATGTACGTGATGTTGAAATTTGAATTTATTGATGATTTATGGTGCTACAATGGGTGCGTTTGGCAGAAAAAAGTTCTTGTTAGGACTAAAGCACAAACTATACTATACCATTTTCAGCCAGAACGCGCTTATATTAGGCGCTAATTTGTTCCGCCATGTTTGTTTATATTTATTTTTAAAGAAGTTATTCTGTGAATAGTTGTTCTGTGCAATTTTTTTATTTAATATTATTAACAATTACAAACAATGAATCAACAAATAATGAAGACCTATGTATACAAAATCGTAGATTTAATATATTAGAGGTTATGTTTCTCAGTGAAAACTATTTTTGTGTCCTAGCTAGTGGTGAGACGAATATATTAGTATTCGTTAAGATATCACTAATATTTACAGATATTAGATATTACTAATATCAGATATTGGGTGCGTTTGGCAGAAAAAAGTTCTTGTTAGGACTAAAGCACAAACTATACTATACCATTTTCAGCCAGAACGCGCTTATATTAGGCGCTAATTTGTTCCGCCATGTTTGTTTATATTTATTTTTAAAGAAGTTATTCTGTGAATAGTTGTTCTGTGCAATTTTTTTATTTAATATTATTAACAATACAAACAATGAATCAACAAATAATGAAGACCTATGTATACAAAAATCGTAGATTTAATATATTAGAGGTTATGTTTCTCAGTGAAAACTATTTTTGTGTCCTAGCGGAAAGTAGCATACACAACACGACCGCCATTTTACTTATAAAAGTTTGTAAGTTCTATTTTCTGCCAAACGCACCCATTCAGATATAATACTACGATATTATCCCCGAATGGGAATGTGAACGAAAAAAAGTATTAGTATGAATATATCAACAATATTATATTAGTATGAATATAGCAACATATTAGTAAAGTAACGAAAACGATATGTACAGGCATATAATGTATTGTATTCTGTGAACGATATAAAAACCTTTACATACACACCGACACACCTATGCATACAAATATAACCCGTATCAACCCCAGTTCTTAGCAAAGGGAGATAACTATATTAAACTAAGGTAATGTACGAATGAGATAAATATATGTAAAAATATATGTGTGAGGATTTTTGAATTGTTCTTGATTTTTGCCTTTTAATTTTGTTAAGTAATTAATAAATGAATTAAAGTTACAGGGGAAAAATTAATTTTGTATCCATTATAATACTTCATAAAAAAAATCTTAATAGAAGAGCTACTGGTTTTATTAAAAAAATATCTAGACATTATTACACAAAATGTTAAATCCTTTTTCCATTTAGGCAAAGAAATTCAAAATTTAATTCTAAGAGTTGTTACTATAGTTAGGCAGATTAATGCAAAATATTGGTTAGATGTGGACACACCGGACAAAAGCACCAATTTTGGTTTACATATTGGTTAAGTTCTAATCTTTAAGTTTTGAGTAGGATCCACTCAATTTCATCACCTACAAAGCGGCCATCTTGAGTAATGTCCTCCAAAAACAAGTAATGTTATTAACAAGTAACTATATTTGCTAAATGTGCCCGCGACGTCGTTCGCTTTCTCAAAAATTGCTGTTTTGGTACATCTATATCGGTCACTATCAACACCAGTGTTTCTCAACCGCTGGTCCGCGAAAGTATTTCGTCAGGCCGCAGAAAGTTGTGTGAAATTATTCATTACAGTTTTTGTTTTAAAATCAGCTAATCAAAAAACATATTTTAATATTATCTGCTACTTCATTACTTCAATACATACATTTTGTTCTTCGTCATTTTTAAAATTTAATTATTAATTGTTTTATAAAGCCGGATCTATCGATTCTGATGAAATTTGAACATGTTATAAAACAAACCTAATTTCAGTACTACGTTATTCTGATTGTATTAAACTAGAAGTTCTTGAATTGCTCGAATAGAACGATTATGTCGATACAGTTATCCTCTAATTAACTAACCCTAGACTTAATATTAGGAAATTAGGCAAAAACAGATCAATTATATATTTTTACGTAGGTTTGAAATCTGTAAACAAAATTTTAATATATTTTATTTTTTACTCTCTTTTTGAAAAATTAACTTCCAAATTTTAATTCTAAACCACCTGTGTTGATGTAATTTCAACAAATTTCATATCAATAACTAGGTCTTTAAATATAGCAATATGGCTAATTCAAACTTTTTACCTATCTCATACCATTTTCGAGATATTTGAAAAGAATTAAATTTTTACCCCAATGTTTGAAGTCATACCAGTTTTGTGTACTGAGCTTAATTTGACTTCTGAGTTATTATGTTTATAAAAAGGCCTTATGTTGTATTTAATTTAATTTAAATAATTCAAAGTGCTTTGTAAAATAAAGTAAATAAATCAAAATATCAAAGTACAAAATAAACCTATCTTTTTTCCATAACTTTAATGGAAAACGTAAAAGTAAAGTTGAATGAAAATTCCTAATGGTTCCGGAGATATATGCATAATTATACTTTGTAAACAAAGTAAGAAAAAGGGGGCGTTTCTTTTGCACGCGCGGAATTTCCGCGAAATAACTTTTTTTATTGTGGTAATACTGATAACTCAAAAAGTAATTAACTTATGAAACTAAATCTTGGTTTACTGTATTTACTGATGTATTGCCCAGTATGCAAACTAAAATCGTGGGCTTAATATGCACTTGTTCACAATTTATCGCCTCCCGTAGATGAATTTTTATGCCCTAAAATGTGATTTTTTTCTAAAGGCGCGCCATAGTTACAATTTTTAAAATTTTGACTTTATTCTAATTTGCACAGTGTAGAACACAATTTGTAATAAAATGCTGTTTAAAATTTTTGTTTCAAATGTCTTGGGCCGAACTTATTGGTGTTACAGTTTCACTCTCTTTTTTGCGACCTTCAATTTAACGCCCTTTATTATAAACATGAGGGAAAAGCAAAAAAAAAATGAATAATATAAGGCAAGAAATGTACCTACCTCTAGTTATAAAATCACTGAGAAAAAAATGATTGGAAATTACGATTTTTTTGGTCAAAAGATAGAGTACGCAAACATGGGTTGCATTTTTAATTAGATCACCTATTGCATCGAAAGCCTGTAGCGAAATTGTAACTTGTAAAATAGCAAAAATGGTTGTAGTGGAAGCTGCTTATGTAAAAAGAAAGACTGGAAGTGCACAGAACATTGTAGCTGCATGTGTCAAGAAGGTATTTTTACAGTATCCATGACTAATGGTTACCGATTGTGAATTTTTAAATTTACATATTTGTAAAAAATAAAAAAAAAATTTGGTGGGAAAAAAGCTCTTATAAACCCTCTTTGCATCATTCAATCTTTTTGGTTTGCGGGCTGGACTTAATGACATTTCATGTTTATACCAAGTTTCGTAAAAATTGCACATTTCCCTATGGGCAAATTCCATAAAAATATTTTAAACGGATTTTCTCTATATATTTCAAAATGGTCGTCATGTGGCTGGTAGGGTTAAGTGGATCCTACCCAAAATTTGAAGCTTAGGGTATGAGTAGTTAGTAAAAAAAAATTGGTACTTTTGTCCAGCATGTCCACATATTTTTACTAATCTTCCTGACTACTAGAGATCTTTGATTAAACCTCAAGGCTACAAAAATTTATTTATAAAATTACCTAATGTAAGGCATTTTATACTCATAAAATTTTACGTAAATCCATCAAACTTACACCACCTGTTCAATCTCGATAAAATTTTTTAACCAAAAAATTTGTATTTTTTGAATTTAAAAAAAATTATTTGTTGAAAATACGTTATAAGCATTACTATGTACATATAGGTATTTATGATATTAAGTACATATTATATTCATATAACGAATACAACGAATACGTAAGTATCTACAACACAATACATATTATGTATTAGTGGTATTAGTTAAGGAATATATATGATATATATCATATATATCATACATATCTACGATATCTACCATATTTAAAATATTAGGTATTAGTATTCGCCACGGGAACTGATTCTAGTGTCATCTGGTGGTTAAAAATAAAATCTCTCTATGACAAGTCAATTTTAAAAAGAAATAGGAAAGTACAAACGTAACCAACTATTTTTTTAACATAATTGATAATAAACAATTTGAAATAAATATCAATGATATTATTAAGTATTTGGGTAATTCCAAAAGACCTTTAGTTGAAGGAGAACAGGTTTATAAAGCAAACCAAATTATTGCATGTGGTTTGAAAGAAACAAGAAGCTCGGAATGCATACAAATAGCTGCTCTTTGTCAATCATCGTCTCAGGTGTAACAAGTGTATCAAATTGAAATGAAGCTAGAACTTATCAGTAATGAGATAAATATATGTGCAAAATGTTCTTGTATTGCGGGTGCAGGTGGAAAATGCAAGCACATTTTTGCAGCATTAGTTTTTCTTTATCGGTTGGTTCTCTTGTTTTCTGTTTATATGTACTTATACATAAACTAATTTTTCGTTTCTTTTTTTTCTGCTAAATAATGATAAAATTTTTCTCCATAATGATACAAATTTCTTAATTGTTAATATGAAATTGTTTCTAAACTGAACTTTCTATCCTTTCTTTTAAAATTTATTCCTAGCAATGATATGACTGAGTTAGAAAATGGGGGAAATATAAACAAAATAAATGTGATGAATATGCTGCTGGTATCTCTCTTACTGAAATGTGTTATTTTCAGGACAATAATGATGAAAGTTGTAAAGATTTAGATGACGATGAACGTAAACTTTACTCCAAAATGTTAATCCAAGGTACTTCCTTTATTATAATTAATACAAATATAGAATAAAATATTGTATACATAGAAAGGTAAATATTCTTTTCGAGTATATTTAAATTTATAAAAATAATTACTAGTAGGAAACAAATCAGATTTTAAAAAGTGTCGATGACAGATTCGTATTCTTGATAGCATACTGCATTTTTAATGCTTTTAACCATTTTTTATTTAATTTTTCATCACTGGGAAATTTATGAAGTCTTTTTTTACATTGTGGTACATTACATAATTTAAGTAAATTATTTTTATTTATTTCACTCATCATTACAAATCACAATAAACAATTGTCACACGCCATGTATAAATACGACTTGTCATAGATAGCTTTTATTTTTAACCACCAGACGACACTAGAATCAGTTCCCGTGGCGAATAGAATACAGATATTAGTAATATTTGGTATCGCTTAAGATATTATAATATCGTCAAACGAATATATTCATATTAGGTAATATTCATAAATATTCGTATTAACCCATCACTAGTCCTAGCGGAAAGTAGCATACACAGCACGACCGCCATTTTACTTATAAAAGTTTGTAAGTTCTATTTTCTGCCAAACGCACCCAATGTTTTTACATTAACATTTGTGTTATCAGATTATCACTTATCACAATACTTGGATTTCTTTACTTTAACTCCTAATATAGGAAATTTTAATTTTATTTTAGCGAATTTCCAAAACTGGAAATTCAGCTGTTAGAGCAGGTGTTATGGTGCGACCTCCGGCGGTGACTATAACAGAAAGGTGTTTTGAGGTCCCTAGAATACGAAAATGATATTCACTAAAATTTATATATATATATATATATATATATATATATATATATATATATATATATGAACACGATAACTCTCGAACGGAGCATTTAATTTTTATGAAATTTGGTGAAAAGTTTCGAAATTCAAAACTCTTGGACGAGTTCGTTAGCCAGACACGTCGGATGCCCAGAAGTAGGTTTTTCGGGCATTTTTTGTCAAAAAAATGAATTTTTCAAATTTTTTTTACACTAATTGAAAGGACGAGGCAAATTACGTAAAAAATGTTTTTAAACCATTCCTCTAGGTTAATTACTTTTCGAGAAAAACTAGGAAATATGTCGTTCTTCATTTCACTTGCACTCACACTCTTTTATTTTCTGTCTCATGTTTTGCCAAGATATATTCGAAAAAAACGGCTTTATAAGTGACGTGTCATGATTTTTTTTTTAATCCAATTTAACGATTCGGCTATATTTTATTTCTGTCAGTTTTAAAGTTTTTATAATCTATTTGTTCCATTTTTTTCTAGAAAAATACTTTAGAATATTTGTCTTATGTAATATGGTTAGAATTTAGAATACGTTTATACCTTTCTAAAATTATTAAGAGTTTGCTACAAATGAATAAAAATTACGTTAAACCATACTAAAATAATAAAATTTTTACGTAAATTTCTGCCAGATTGATAATACAGTTATGATTCGAACGTATACTACTAAATCAACGTTGACACCTTCCTACCGCACTGGCAGGCCGCCGTTCCGACGAAGGAT
This sequence comes from Brachynemurus nebulosus, assembly GCA_035578155.1. Taxonomy (NCBI): domain Eukaryota; kingdom Metazoa; phylum Arthropoda; class Insecta; order Neuroptera; family Myrmeleontidae; genus Brachynemurus; species Brachynemurus nebulosus. Next base: position 1,774,896 of record JAPWDM010000002.1, read on the forward strand.
ATCGAATTGTGGTGGGTGCTGGCTCCGAGCTGGGATGGAAAAGTTTATTTGCGTCGACAGTCTTTCTTCTTTTTTTTTTTTTTATTTTATTTTTATTGGGGCTTAGTTTCTTGGTATGCGTCGGTTTCTCTCTTTAATTGTAGAGGTGGTTTCTCAAAATGCTGATTGATCCTCTGACGGCGAGTTGTGCTATAGCTTTGATGGTGGTTTCAGGGATCTTGAATTGGATGCAAAAGTCTTTGAAGAAATTTGTAATTGTGCCACGAGCTCCCACAAGTAGGCCTATTATGTCAATTGAATCCACGGTGTATTTTTCCTTGTAGTATTCAATTGTCGGTATGTATATGTCCTTTTTTTCTTTGTCGACTTCCTGAGCCTGGTTCTCTCCCGTTTCAAATCTGATCGTGGGATCTATTATGAACGCTTTTTTAGTTTTCCTGTCGATGGCTATGATGTCTATTCTGCGGCTTGATCCGTTTTGAGCAACTCTAGGAACCTCTTCATACACTTCCCAGTTGTTCTGGCGCATGGCATCTGCTAGAGTAGACCGGATTCTGTTGTGTCGGTTATTTCGGGGGAGGCTTCCAAATGAACAATCGCCCAGAACGTGGCTCAGAGTCTCTCTTTTGTTGGTTTGGGTCTCGATGGTCTCGGGGAGAGAGCATCGGCGACAGAGAGCCCCGTCGGTCGACCGTCCAGGAATGCCCCTTACGGGTGCCGAATTTGTGCACATTTTTAGTAAGTCGGTGTATTCGCTGTTCGTTAGTCCCTCTTCTGGGGTTAGCCATTTGTTGTGGGGTTTATATTGGTTGAATGAGCTTACTCCTGCTCCTCTCAGTTTCATTCCCGCCCAGTTTCTGAATTCTTTGTCCCTTAGTTCTTCTCTCACCTTTTTCACATCTATTTTTCCTTCCCCTGGTCTGGTAATTTCTAGAGCCGCCATACACGCATCTACCTCCTCGTTTAGGTTTCTTACCCTTTTCACGAGTTCATCGTCCAGATTCATGAGGGTGTTGCATAGGTTGATCTTTTGGATTTGGATTTCCCATGCCGCTTTGAAGATTTGCAGTCCTCGGCTGGTTTTTGCGGCATATAGCATTGAATTAGGAGTGTCATTTGGCAGGTCAAGGGCTTGTTTCACAGCCGATCGGATGATTATGTCAAGATCTTTAATGAACGACACATTCCACTTGTCTATGGGGGTCATTTGAATGCCGTATGTCATCATGGGCCAGATGTAAGTGTTCAGAATATTAATTTTTTGATTTGCTTTGATGTACGGTGAATTGACAACTTTATTTATTTTTTCAGTAAGATCTTTCATCATGACTTCCTTATCCAGTATGACTCCATCGCGGAGGTTGACTCCCAAGTAGCGAACTTCACTTTCATTTGAAACAGGTTGAATGATTGTTTCCCCAATTTTGATTTGCCCATCATGGATTTTGCCTGTCTTTATATGGATCGCTTGCGTTTTTGTGGGATTCAGGTTCATCCCTAGCTCCGTTAGACGGTTTTCAATTAATTCGTACATAGCAGTTGCCCCATTTACGGTATGGCTAGTCAGACCGATGTCATCCGCAAATGCTAATGCTGATACTTTGTGGTTTTCGATTAAACCACATAGCATTCTTATCTTAAATAATTTTGAATATTCATTTTTTTTTTGTTAAAAAAAAAAAAATTAATTTGGCATATTCTGTCATTTCGTAGTGGAAATATTACAAAATTTTAACGCGAATCATTTAAAAAGATTTAAATTACAACAATTGTATTCGAAAGGTAATTTAAGGGTAAATTATTTTATTTTTTTTCACTAATTTATTATTTTCTTTTAGAATTTTATTCTTTACGGCAGAAAATCTTCGTCGTCTAATTTTCTTCGAGCTAAAAGTATAGCCGCGTATATCAAATGATTATTTAATATTTACAATTTATCAGGACATCGTACTATTTTCAAATGTATGGAAAATATATTGAAAAACTGAAATCTATTTAATGAAAGGCATATATCTACGCATTATACCTCAAAAATGCCTGAAAATAGAATATATTTCAATAATTAACCCAGAAAAATCATATATAAGAGGTAACTTTTATGATATTTTTTTTTTAAATTTCAAAATAAAATGCCTTTTGGCAGTAGTGTTACAAATGATTTTTTTTATTGCTTTGTAGAATCTGGTAAATAGAAATCGTAATAAGTACTCGCCTTGAAAAAATCAAACAAGTATTTAAAAAAAAATACTTTTTCTTAAAGAAAATATTAAAATTATGTACAGACGCCGTCCTGATAAACTGATATATTTGTCCACCTTGAGTGCTGTAGTCGATTTTTGTATCCCCTCCAGGCAAAAGCTCACAGCGAATGCATATTTTTAAAATATTCTTTTGATTTTTGTAACTCAATCATAAGAAATAAAATTTCCGTAAAAAATGTAATTGACCTGTTTTTTCTCAATTTTCTAGCATTAAGTCTAACGGTGGTTAACTAGGGGGATTGTGTCGACATTTTAATGTAAAATATAGTAATTGTAACAGTTTTCAAAAGAAAGTTTCAATTTTAACAAAAAAAAATTTAAAAAAGTGTTTTAGTTCTGCCAAGATTGCCAAAAAGGTACTGAAATGTTTTTTTTGCAATTCCGGGACTAAAAGACATGATTTAGTCCCTCATAACAGGGAGTAAAGTGCCACAAGTAAAGTGTCCCAAGGGACTAAAACATTATTTTGCTGCCACTTTTAAACCAATCAGCAAACTTAATTTATAGAATGGCAGCAGTCAGTAAGTTTAATTTATAGACCACAGCACTTATGAATTTCTAAATTAATTTAAACTTATTATGTAGACAAAGCATAACAGAACAGATATATGTATGTATGTCTTGAGGAAATTTTATTTAGAATTAATGTTTACATTTATATTTATATTACTGCAACTCGATATTTTAAATAAATCATTATTTAAGCTGGAAGATTCATTTCCATTAAGGGTTAATTCAGAAGTCGATTTCACATCCTTTTGTCCGAAAATTTTGTCTGCTATATTTTTTTTATTGTTAATTGAATTTTCAACATAGCCTTTTGCCACTGCCGAAGATTTCCACCCCCCATGTCGTTTGACAATGTCGATGTTTGCACCCAAATAATAAATATGCAGATGTACGCCTGAAACAATGCCCATTGTATGAGGATGGATTCTCCAGTTTTAAAAACGTGGCTACATTTTGAGGCAATTTGGCAAATGCACTTTCACTGCACGAAATTATCCACTTGATTGAAATTATCCAGTTTTTTTTTCTTTTTTCTTTTTTAAATTGAAATCAAAAAGTAATAATTTGAAGTTTTACATGCAAAATTTCTAATGCAAATGGCTAAAATTCTAAAGTAAATAAATTTTGTTGACAAACGTTGCTACGCAATTTAAATATTTTATAGTCCATGCGTATAATAATAATATGGTTAATTTCTTTAATGGTCCGGGGGCCAGGGGGTGTTTTCATCATTGATTACCACTCGTCTGTAACTTCGTGTGCGGCTTCATTTTGACGAGTCTTCCAAGTTTTTTATTTACGAAAATTCTTATAAGTGCGGCGTTTACTAAATACGCAGTTGCGAAAGACGTTAATTCAACGATATTATAAACAGTTATTACCAACGTTTTACTTTTAAGTTTACGTAAAAGATAATGAAGTAACCTAAGCGAAAATATATTTGTCCGACAAAAATGGTGCGCCGTTCGCCGTGTCCGCCGTCCTCAACTTAGCCAAATTACAGACGGCGGACACGGCGAACGGCGCACCATTTTTGTCGGACAAATATATTTTCGCTTAGGTTACTTCATTATCTTTTACGTAAACTTAAAAGTAAAACGTTGGTAATAACTGTTTATAACATCGTTGAATTAATGTCTTTCGCAACTGCGTATTTAGTAAACGCCGCACTTATAAGAATTTTCGTAGATAAAAAACTTGGAAGACTCGTCAAAATGAAGCCGCACACGAAGTTACAGACGAGTGGTAATCAATGATGAAAACACCCCCTGGCCCCCGGACTATAAAGTATACCTGATTCATATAATATCATAATCTATATATATATATATATATATATATATATATATATATATATATATATATATATATATATATATATATATATATATATATATATATATATATATAAATGCGAAATACCACTGACTTATATAATATATCACAAATTCTCCAAAACTACAATACCTACAAATTTGAAATTTGGCATGTAGGTCCCTATTGGGTCGTAGGCGCTCGCTAAGAAAGGGTTTTGCAAAATTTTTTGTCTAACCGTCGAAATTTACGAAAAATCGTAAAATATCAATTTTTTATTCCTGTATACAGCAGTCTGTGGCCAATTTATCAAAAAATCATAAAAATTTTAGAAAGCTGCTAAACCGGAAAGAAGTTGGCGCCGAAAGTTGGAAAATCTTTCTGTTTTTTATATGGCTAAATTGCTCCCAAATTGCTCCTTTGGAATCAGTAATTGCTCCACCTGGAACTTAATTACTTAATTAGATATTTACAAAAAAAAACTTTTTTGTTTGACTGTTTCTATTATCAAAATCTTGTCAAATAATGCATTTTTATACAATTACATTATATCAAAAAATTGCTCCCAATTTGCTCCATCTAATTTAAAAGTTAGTTATTAATTTCTCTGAATAATAATTAAAATATATTAAAATAAAAAATATTATGAAGTAGGTTATGTATTATTAAAACTTATAGGCAATCCATTATACTTTTAAGTCGTTTGCATATATTTAAGGATAATTGAATTTTGACAAGTGCTTAACATTATAAAAAAACAAAATATTTTAATAATTATTCAAATAAATTAAGATTTAGCTTTTAAATTAAATAGAGCAGAGCAAATTGGGAGCAATTTATTGACGTAAAGAAATTATATAAAAAAGTATTATTTTGGGAGATTTTGATAACTTAAATAACGGAAAAAAAATTTTTTTCTTTATAAATAACTAATTAAATAATTAAGTTTCAGGTGGAGCAATTACTGATTCCAAAGGAGCAATTTGGGAGCAATTTAACCATATAAAAAACAAAAAGATTTTTAAACTTTCGGCGCTAACTTCTTTCCGGTAGTTGCTAAGCATTTGGAGAAAAAAAAATTGGAATTTCTGTAAGTATTAAGTATTTCTATAGATACCATATAATATTATTTTTACCTATGACTACTATGAAATTACAGAAGAAAGCTGAACATTATTGTATTCATTTTGTTTCAGTTCCTTTTCATCTCCATCACTTTTAATTAAATGTAATTAAGTAAACTATGAATTCTTTTTGGTGAAAGAAAAGCCTCTTTACAATTTTTGTGGGTATCACAAAGAACCTCATCATTTTTCTAAATCCTTAACATTATTTTCTTTTTACTCTAGTAATGCCACTACTCTTACAAGTAACTACTCATTTTTCCTCACAAAGTATGAGTGCACTCCGGACATCCAAAGTACAGAGTAGAAAATTTCTACCCAGCCGGGATTCGAACCTAGAATCCCGTGAAATAAAATTCAAATTGTATGAATATTTAGATCAAAATAAACAAAATCCAATTCCGTTTGAAACAAAGTCGACAGTATCCACTAGTTCAAATCATAATAAGCTATCTCCAACATTTAGAGCTGAATAACTCTGAAAGTTTAAAAATTACGTGGATTTTGACACCGGGAATCTTTTTTTATGGCTCCGATTTACAAATATACTAATTATTCGCGATAATACTAATTATTATTATTATCATTAAAATTTTTTTTTTTTTTTTTATACTGTCAAATACCCCATTTTATAAGATACCTCGTTTCCCCCACCTTATCCCCGAAGTTTACAAATCAAAAAATTTCAAAAAATTTAGACAAATAATAGAAGATTTCATATAATATATATTACAGGAAAAATAAAATGGACTTCCAAATGTCTATAACTTTTGGAAGAAAGTGAAAAAATTTTGGTTGGAGTTCCAAAAACCGCATACGTACGATTGAGCTGAAATTTTGTTTACATAATCTTTTTGGCGTAGTTGGTCTTTTGATTCGTAACTAAAGAAGTAACTCCCTATACAGATTTTTGGTGACGCGGACCGAAAGTTGTATATCTGCGGGTCCAAAGTAGCGAAATTAGTATAGGAGATACAGACAACCCGAAAAAAAATGATTTAGATTTAGGTAGATCTAAACAGATCTTAGTAGATATAAAAAATGGAATTTTTTAGATTTACGTTGAACTCTGTAAATTTAAGTAGATCTCAGTAGATCTACGTTGATACACGTTGATCTACGAAAAATTTTTTGACAACTGATCTAAGTAGATCTCTGTTGATCAACTTAAATTTAACAAGATCTATGTATATATAGTCCTGTAGCTCTATACGGATGTATAAAGATCTTATTTTATCTACGTAGATCTACACAAATAAAATAAGATCTAGCTTATGTGATCTCAGTAGATTTACGTAGATAAAATAAGATCAACAGAGATAAGATAGGCTGCCGCCATAACTGGTGACGTCATCGCAAGATATCTTTACAAAAAAAGTACTTATTTGACACGTTTGACACTAGTTACAAATTAAAGTATCGCGTCTTTCGTGAAATTGAACTGTAGTTTTTCTTTAAAACTTTCTAATTTTTTCTTATAATTAAATTTTCATTATGAAAATTCAGCTGTTTTTTTTTTTTTTTTAACTGACAATTTTTTATTAAAAAAAATATATATATTATGGATTTAACCCGCCAACATGTGAATAAGTTATACGTTGTAATTTGTATCAACTTACCGTACAACCATATATTATGTTGCTTACAGTTGCTTATGTTCACAGATTACTTATGTTGTATAGGCTGGGTGCGTGATGGCAACGACATCCATAATATACATTTTTCCGGGCTCATTAAATAATGGTAATTGTGGAAATAAATAAATTTAAAACATTTTTAAACAAACCGTAAAATCTGAGTACAAACGTTTGCTATTTACAATTAATTCTTTTTATAAATAAATTTGAACAATTTGATTTGTTCATTTTGAACAATAAAATACTGGATGAAGTATAACAGTTATATTAAAAAAGTAATTAAACAATTTTCGACGTTAATATGGATATAATTATCAAGACAGTATTTCCTTCCAACCTCGGACTATGCAGAGGAAAAAGTTGCTGTTGCCGGTGAAGTACGTCAGGGAAATTCGAGAATTAAGAAATGCTGGCATAAGTCATTTAGTTTAATGCAGAGTCATAAGACAAACATCAATAACTTTAACTCCTTATGAAACATTATTTCATGTGACTATGTGAGTTAAAATACATCAAATATTTTTAATTCTGTATGTATGGATTGACGTGTAGACGTTAATACTGTTGACAGATAAATAAGGAATGACATATTAGTTGCAACTGCGTTTATAATCAAAGTGAATAAATGTAAATATTTTTATTTAATATTTTTTATTATACTATAAACACATATGAGCCCGTATTAATGCTTGTTTTCTCCACTACTCACGCTGCAATCGATTTAATTGTCCCCACCATATACTTTGCACGTTGCCTATAGTTTCTACCAGAGTTGTAGCACATAATAATTTTGAGTAGGAGTTTATAAATTTTATTATTTTGTTGAAAATTTGTATATCTCTTCTAAAATACACATACATACACATACAAAATAAAGTGTAGATGGCAATAAAACTATTTTTAAAAAAATATTCATAATGTTTTTACGTTTTATGACACAAGTAATAAAGTCTGTAGCCCCCCCCCCCCCAGTTCATTATATTGTATACTACGACTCTGTTAGCAATCATTTTGTTCGTTGTCTTTATTTTACATGCAACGCAAGCAATTATGTACATAGAATATACGCGTGCGTACTGGCATACTTTGCACCGCGAAAACAATACATATGTGTATGTATACCTATTTTCAGATACAATTGATCATGAGTTTTCGTTAAAAAATTAAATAATTCTTATATTCGAAACAAATCAATCTTCTATTCTTTTCTAAAAATAAACTGCAAATTTAAAATTTACATAAATGCAATAATAATAAAAGAGATAAAGCCAAGAAAACGGAATTTATTTAAATTCAAAGTGACGAAGCATGGTTAAATTTAACTGAAATGAACTTCTAGTATGTACGCCGATGTCAGTCAATTTCGTTTACAAAAAGTAAATTTTACGTTAATTTATAAAAATTTTCAAAACAAATGCTGGGAATATATGTTTATTTACTATTGTTTTGATTTGAAATTGTTTGTTTTTTTTATGAAATGAAATGATCTTTAAAACAAAAAATCAACGTTGATATTTAACCAAAAATACATCGTTGAAAAAAAATGTTTCAGGTAAAAATGATTATGTTTATCCAATTATTTTTTTTTATTCATTATATTTTTATTCAGTTTTTGTTTTTAATGATTAATAAAATGAAATTTAATTTTCTACGTAAATATATGTAATTTTGTTTTTTTGTCTTACCTAACCTAAATGTCCTAAATAAATAATAATCATGTTTAATAAATGAATAAATTGATATTTATTTGATTCATTACTACCTATTTCAGACGCTGGTATTCGTTCGTGGTACTAGTGGTAACTTTATTCCAAAAAAGGACTTATTATTCACCTTGCGAAAAGTGTAGCATTATACGAAAAATTATGAAACAAGTCAGTTGAACAGATTTTGAATTGCACTTTGATCCAAATTCAAACTCCTTGTATCCAGAACAAAAAGCGGATGGCTTAAAATTGTTGTTGCAGCCCTAGTTGGAGTCAAAGTGATAATTGGTAAGATGCAATTTTTGTGGATAAAAATGACTTAAAAACTGTAAATAATAATACCATGTTATCATATTATTTACAGAAGCAAAAAACTGGAGGATACAAAGAAAACTGGAGACATCAATATCAAATTTATGTGTAATTTACAAAGAATTAAAAAAATAAATAAATAATAATAATAATAAACATCGGAGCACAAAAAATAAAATCTACATAGACAATGAAGTGTTAATTATTCTCCCTGTAAATTATATATCTGAAATTCCGCTCTTCATTCAAACAAGATCTGCAAATTTGACATCTACTCATAACGTAATACGTTGTTCACACCTAAGTAAGTAGATTAGTAGTTAGTAGAACAATTTATTAACTTAGTAAAACAACTTAGTAGTAAGTGGAACAGGAAAAAAATATAACAATAGGTATTCGTTGGTATAAAGTAGTAAAAATAATATATTGCCTCCAATAAACGAAACTCTTACATTAAATTTCAACAAGAAAAGAAAAAACATACACTGTTAAAAAAAGTAAGTGGTTGATTTTTAAACAATTAATTTAACATGAATATTTTTATTTTTTTTATTTATTCATTTATTTATTTCTGTAAAAACTTACGTTAAATTATTTTATTTTCACAGTTTTAATTTTACAACGAAAAATTTGTAAAATTTCCGAATATTTTTTGCTATGTGTATACTATAATATGTAACTATCAAAAACGTATTTGGAAACGTATTTTAACAGTGTAGATATATTTAAACAAAATTCATACACTGACTGAACTTTTATCACCTTTTTAGTATTCCGTACCAAAACTGACAAAATGGAACACTTATGTAATAATTTTACTCTCTATCCGCCTATCAGAGGCGATTTGCTGTGAAACTATTCGACATAACAATTTGCAATTTAGCATAGAGGTAGAGAGTGGTGGCCCAATTATAGATGTGCAGCTAAATAGCCTTTTTAGGGGTTATTTTTAAAAGATAACTTGAAGAGATATAGAGCTAATACACTTTGTGTGGAATTATTGACGTCCTACAGCGTAGTATCAGAGGTAGTCATGGTCGTTGGCGCACGTGTTATACCACCAATGACCGTAATCCGTAGGGAGATTAGACAAGGAGTTCAAACTCAATGTATTCAAAAAAGTGTCTAAATCAAAGATGGCACTCGTGTTCACCGTGTACGAAAAGCGGTAATTTAAAAGAGAGATAATAATTTCAAATTATAAAACAAGTTATTTATTTGGTGTATAACTTAATTTTTACAGATTTTTTCTTCGAGCTAAAAAAAATTATATTTTAAATAAAAATATTTCCGCGGCCTTTTGTGGTTTTGAAAGAATCAAACTAAAGGTTTCAGAACACCGAACGACAGGTTCACGTGAAATACGTAACCTCTCAGAATAGTAGAGTTTACAAATGACAACTAATGACAGCATATTCGACACTGTATTTTATACGAATTTCAACAAGGAAAAAATGCTGCTAAAGCTTGGGAATCAATTTGTAGTGTCCTGGGTGACGGAATTGTGTTTTATGAAACGTGTAATTATTGGTTCAAAAGTGGTAACTTCGACCTTGTATATATGGTGGGACATGGTGTTCTGTATTACGGACTGCTGTAAAGTGGTCTGACGGTGACGGCGGAACGCTACAGCCGACAATTGAATAAACTGAGCGAAGAACTTGATCAGAAAAGCCCGTTTACTAGGCAAGGATGCAGGAAAATCATACTGCTGCATGACAACGTTCGACCTCACGTGCTTCTGTGACTTAGAAGAGCATCTTAAACTTGGGATGGGAGGTTTTCCCGCATGCGGCATATTCACCTGAGTTGGCCCCATCCGACTACCATTTGTTTCAATCAATGCAGCACGCCTTAGTGGATGTACAGTTGAAAACACTGGACGATGTGCGTAAATTCATCGATTATTTTATCACATCGAAACCTGCAAGTTTCTTTCGCCACGGCATTCGTATGTTATCTCAGATGGCGCAAGGTTATAGAAAAAAATGAACAATATTTTCAAGATTAAGTTTGTTGTTGTTTAATATTTTATATTAAATAAATTTGTTGAAAAATCAAGTTATACACCTAATAGGTTGTTTAAATATAAATAAGGGAAATAAATTAAGTACATAATAATAATTTGCCTTATTATAAATGTATCATTAAATATTAATTAAATTGACAAAAAAATTTTGACAGTGAAAATCGTTATTTTCAATCACCTAAATCGTAAGTTGGCTGTTACATAGCGTATATGGCGTATATCTTATATTCTGTCTGTTAGTTACTATAGTTACAAGAAAATAACAGATAAAAAAGTTTACTTACCTTCCTAGGCAGGCAAGTAAAGTAGTTACCGTTTTCTCAATTAATACCATGAATACTATCTAAATTGGAATCAGGGTTGTAAAAAATTGTATTAAAACAAATAACTGAAAATATTTAATTTGTACATGTACATTTTTATTAACTTTTGAATATTGTACAGTTTAAAAGAAATTTTTAATAAAAATTTAAATATAATAAGAGATTAAAAAAAAATTTAATCTATTATCTGGTAATTATTTTATTTTTATTATCCATTGATAACAATATTTAATATAAATTAATAATAATCTAATATATACAAACTTATGATTATGACTATATTCCTATTCTAGAATAAAAAATTTTATCATGAAATGTGCAACCCTAATCTTTCGAACCTATTATAAGTGCATGAAAATAACGTATTTTTCCCTCGTTGCTTGAAAGCGTTTACTATTTTGTAATGTTGCTGTTCTTTTCCTGAATTGATGAGGCAGTACTTCTTCTACGAACTTAGACGTCTGGATTTGGCTACTATTGAAAATCAACTAAAGATAAATTTATATTTTACATGCTTATGTATGAGATTTGATTAAATTTGAATGTCACAGACTATGAAGAATGATATTAAGTACCATCTACCGCTTTCAGTTGAAACATTATAAATTTGGAGTTTACCACTTTTGAAAATAAGCTCCTGATTTATGTAACTAACTTTGAAAATTTTTTTAAGCTTTTCATTTTTTCTCGATTTAATTGACTTTTTTTATTAAATGTTCGACCCAGAAAATACAGTCGCATTGTTATGTAAAAATCTATAATATCTTTAGTTATTTCTAGTAGGTGAATCGGACAACCAACAAACGATAATTGTGGTAAAATATTTCCAATTCTACCCAAAATTTTATAAATAAGTCCCTGAGCCAAACCCACTCTTCCAACGTCTAAGAAAACTGCCTCTAATTGGACTGTCAGTTTAAATAAACTGTTTCTCGGCCGCGACAGACCGCCATATTTTTCAACTAAGTCAATATAGCGATTACGACTCATCGAATCATCTTTAGATGATTCGAGAGTTCCTATGCAAAGTAAGCATTTGCATTTTAATTTTAGTTTTCTTACAATGTATCCACCCATGTACGCTTACACTTCCCTGCTCGTCGATACAACATCATAGTCATGATCTTCGAGGGCGTCGTCAGTTCTATAAGTTTTAGGGGTTGATTCAGTAATTGATGATTCAGATCGATTTAGAGAAACCTCTGATATGTCAGATGAATCATCGACGTCTTTTTCATTGGCATCATTTGATGAATTATTTAGCCAAATATCAATTGGTACTGCACTTTCTAACATTCGGTCAATACTTTCCAACCACTCCATTCGCGGTTGACGTGACATTTCAAATGAATCTTTCGTTTTCATTAAAGTTTGCAGTAATTCAACTCCAGTCACGTTCGAGCCTTTTGGAGGTATAATCATTGCATTGCAACAATATAATCGAAAGACTTGACCAAACTGCTGAGGGGTTGGATGATCATTGGAACCACAAGAATACCTCATAATTGAAAATAGTCTCTGTAAAATACATAATAATACTGATAAAAATATAAACAATGAATACTTAAAAAATTTGGCTATTACCCCGAGATAATCTTGAGTCAAGCGAGATGTTAAAAGGTATTCATATCCATAATTATTGTGAAGTTCAGATAAAATTTCTAATGTTGCTTGTAAAGTAACTTTAAAGCCAGATATCGTACTAGAAGATATTGGAAAAGGATTTTTGGATTTGGATCTAGGGGTCGCTTTTTTGAAATCGTATTTTTACGAGGAAATTGTTGTGGACTTGTTTCAATAGATACAGAATTGTTTGGAGTAGGTTGTTTTTGAATTGTTTCCCTTAAAACTGTATTTTTTTTGGTAGTGTGTTTTGGAGTAGAATCATTAGGATTTTTTTTATAAGTGTACATTTTTTCCCAATCTTCTAAGAACTTCAATAGAGTTTGAATTGCCTGTATTATAGGTAGGACGAAGAAAACAATTGAAAAATAATTATACTATGAAAAAAAATATTTAATTAAATTGGTGAAAAATTTTAAGGATAAATTAATGTAATACCAGAAAGTGCCATGAATAATATAAGATTATTTTTAAACTTTTAGTCCCACGTTTTCGGCATCCGAAAATAATCAAAACAACAGCAGAGACGGATCGTGATCATTGATTAGTTACGCATTATGTGTGCGATGTTACCACACCGATGTGTACTCACACAACAGACACTACTCTTTGTTTCTAAATTTTAAAATAAACAAATACATAAAAAACAATAATTCTAATAAAAGTTTTTTTTTATTTTTATTAGTTTGTTATCTTAACTTTCTGTAACTGATTTGAATGTCAAATATATGTGTCGTGTCACACCCGAACGATTGAAAGAAAAAATAAAAGTATCTCCTAATGACGAACACAAATTAATGTTTTCGTAGAAGTTTATGTTAATCAAAATTACTTCAAGTGAGAATGTACTCGATAAAAGATATTTTCAATGGATCGCCACTTAGTTTTTTAAGAGGAAAAACTAATTAATTCTTTAATTTGGAATAAAAAGATTAAGCAATTCTTCTTTATAAATTAATTTTAACAATTAAAACAATTACAAAATTAGCGTGTTCATTACTGACTTTACGAATTATAATAATGATATACAATTTGTTCGAGTTTTTATAATGACTTTTTTGGGGTGAATTTGACGTCATCTCCTTTGTCCTTCGCTTGATTGAGATGGTTGGCGCCGTATTGGAATTTGATGTTTTACTTGATAATTGTTTTCTGTTGTTTCTTGATGAGCGGATTTTCGAGACGTTCTTCTTATGATTGAACATTGAAATGTTGATGGATATTAAATCAGACGTCGTTAAGGATATTGGAATTTTGGAATGTAAATGGCTAATTTGTGAGGCACCACATATGTACGTACGTATGTTTACACATACATGTTGAATCATTTTATGTATTTGTTTATATAAAGTTTCATTAAAAATACTACCGGTTTCCGGGGAAGTTTACTGTGGAAGTGCTCGGGCTTCATAGTGTTAATATAAAATTACTCACGATATCTAATAAATCTACAAAGCATTTAGAAATTAGTAAGGCGATTAGTATTGTAATAAAAGCTGTTAATATTGTTTGTAATTTGTCGTCTTCAGCCAGCATTCATTATAGATAATTTTTGAGTTGTTACGCTTATCCAATTTGTAATCTTCAACTCTCCATCCAATAACAGCAGGTTTGAAAATCCACTGAAAATAAAAATAATTTATTGAATTGATTGCATCAATTAGTCTCCGTGGCATCAATCCTTGATATCAATGATTTTGTTGGTTACGTTGTGATTAGGTATTGATAAAATCAGTGTATGATTTAAGTAGTGAAATCCATGGTCTGAAAATAAATCTGAAATAAATCTGAAAATTATAGAAATTTTATCTTAACTAATTTTTTATTACGGCCTCTCAATTGTCAAAAACGTCAAAAACTGTGTGTTACGCTCACTTGATACGCTTGATACTTCATGTTTATTTACATTCTGTCGATCTTATTATAATTCGCTATATTCACATCAATACACGCGCATTATGAACGCCGCGAGTGGTAAAAAAAGAAAGCCCTTATATTTAACATTTTCCGGACCAATAGTGTCAATTCCTCTCATATAAGTTTGATGTCCTTCTTTAGTGTCCCTGGTAATCCGGTTAAAAATTAGAGAACTTTAGTCGCGACATCTATATTCTAAAAGTTAATTAGATAATTTTGATTCTGCCATACATAAATGGTTCATTTCCGGCCTGAGATATAACCTGATAAAAACCATGTCCTTGCCACTTGTTTTCAAAGACGAATTTTTATTGTCATATTTTATTGCAATAGCCCGTATACTAAATATAAATGGGACATGTCACCCATTTTTTATCAAATAAATGTCAAAATTAATTATCATATATTTGAGTACGTAATTATTGTTACTAAGTTATGTGTTAATGAACAATTAAAATTTTTTAATTTAATCATTCTTTCTATGTTGAATTAAATGACTTTTTTCAATATTTTATTTTATTCCAATTTATTTTAGATGAACTTATGATGAAAAATGGCGAACTTTGAAAACTCGTGACCCGATTTTATTTTAGACAGTATACGGACGCTACACTACAAATATATATATATATATATATATATATATATATATATATATATATATATATATATATATATATATATATATATATATATATATATCTTTTTTTATAAAATATATGTTTATGGAGAATGACAGAGACATGATAAAAACCAATAAAAATGGTAACTCTAAAACTCTCATCTTGTATATTTCTAAAACATTTTTTGTAATAAATATTTCATCCAGTACATATCATTGTTTATTTTTGGTACTTGTAATCAGACCGAGATAAAGATAAGATCGTTTTGAAATCGAAAATTATGGGTTATTGTAGAAATAAAATGTAATCGTCAAGAAAAATATTTTATTTATACTTTCATTTATATATTACTACATTAAATCCATAAAAACAAGTGATTGTACGGAATACTGTTTGTGTAAGTACAACTTGCACTTGACTTGTTTATTTTTTACCTAAGAATATACATATACACCACAAATCCAATTTTACGTAGTAGTTGATGCAAATTTAAGGGGAAGTATGTAAAATCGGAAGATCAGGGGCGTCGGTAAACTTTTGTTTCGGGGGTTGGTAAACATTATTTATCTGAACTTATTGAAAACAATATAATCTTAAGAGACAATTTAAACCTAAAATTCGGTTGGGTAGATAAAGGAAATCGAATGTTATACAAATGAATATGAGTGACGACTTTTAGAAAACTGTCGAAAAATCAACTTCACTATCGCATTCATCAATGTAAAAGACTCCAAATAGTGGAAGCTGACAAAAATTTTAGAATATTCTACTCGTGAATTAGCAAAGATACCAAAAAATAAACTTTACTATTGAATTGGGCACTAAAAATTAGATTAAGCAGCGCATTTTGACAAAAATTCTAGAATGTTCTATTCGTCAACTAACAAAGATATCGAAAAATCGATTGCACCATTTAACTGTTCATCGAATAAAAGACGGAATAACACATTTTCATAAATGTTCTAGAATATTCTATTTGTCAAATAAAAAAAATTGTTTGTCAAAATCGGACATTTGGTTTACATTAATTTAATTTCGGTTGGACAATTAAGTGGTGCAGTAGATTTTCCAATATCTTTGTTAGTTGACAAATAGAATATTCTAGAATATTTCTCAAAATGTGTTATTTGGTCTCTTTTTTGGTAGCCAATACAATGGCGACGTCTGTTTTTGAATATCTTTGCTAGTTGACGAATATTCCAGAACATTTATCAAAACGTGTGATTTGACCTCTTTTTCAATGGACAATTAAATGGTACAATTGATTTTTCAATATCTTTGCTAGTTAACAAATAGAACATTCTAGAATTTTTGTCAAACTGCGCCGTTTAATCTCATTTTTAATGACCAATTCAACGGTGAAGTCTGTTTTTTGATATCTATGCTAGTTGACGATTAGAATATTCTAGAATTTTACGTTACTCATTTTGCATTTGCATTTTGTATACAGAATATGTGCATATATATCTGCAGTGAAATTTAAAAATTTTTAAAGGCTACGAGGCCCTCAGACAATATTACCTACGGCCCTGACTCTGGCTTGATACATAAATTTTCACCAACACATACAAACAACAACATATCTGTGTGAGGAGAACCCCACTTAATCGCTGACGTCACTACGTAAAATCGGAGTACGTACCATTGGATGGCCACTGTAATTATGTATGCACTATAGCATATTTAATACAAATACACAAACGTTTATGGCAGGCAATTATTTTTACTACTTTACACCAACGAATACCTATTGTTATATTTTTTTCCTGTTCCACTTACTACTAAGTTGTTTTACTAAGTTACTAAGTTGTTCTATTAACTACTAATCTACTAATCTACTTACTTAGGTGTGAACAACGCTTCTGTTCAACGTCTGTTTACGTACTTCGAAACATATTAGTTGCAAAAAATACATGTAGGTGTTAAATTTGCGGAACTTGTTTGAATGGAGAAATTTAAAATATACATATTATTATTTTATGGAAACTTACAAATATAGATCACTGTAGATTTACTTAGATCTACTTAAATCTTCCTAGATCTAAAGTGATCTTTATAGTTTGATCTAATTTGATATCCGTAGATATATTCCAAAATTTAGATCTAAGTAGGTCTAATCCATTTTTTCTCGGGAATTATCGGATACCTTCAGTTGAACTAAAGTTTCATTTATATTCTCTTTTCGACCTAAGAAATTATTTTCTAATTTTTGAGAACACGGGCCGGAAGTGTGTCTTTTAACCCGTTAAGATACCGGCGACACTAAAAGGTTTTCGTTACCATAACAAAAATATTATAGAATATTTTAGAATTTTATAAGTAGGTACCTTGTAATACATTTAAATTTTCTAGTAATTTGGGATGGGGCCCGTCTTGAAAGCTCGGCAGTGTATATGCTTTAATTTTGCAACCGCAGTGTTAGTTCTCGGTACGTCTCAATAAAGCGGCTAAAACCGTGAAACTTCAAAAAGAATAGCTATCTCAACGACTAGGCGTTGGCGACGATAGCGCATACGAATGCAGCTGCAGTCTGGATGCAGTGTGCAGTTAGAGTTTGGCTTTTGATACGAAATTAAGTTTTAGTTACTAAATTCTCTCTAAATTCTAATCAAATGTGTTAGTGAAAGTGTCCATAATTTCGGAACAGATTCGGTGAGTACATCAATTATTTGTTATATTATTGTTGTATTTTTGTATTTGTGATATTTTATATTTTTTATTAATTTTATGTTTTAAACAACTTCTTGAAATGGTAACTGATTTTATATCATTTTTATATCATCTTTATAAAGAAAATAAGGTATAATATTAAATAATCTCAAACCATTTTTATTGTTAGTTAACGGTCATCTTACATTCTTACAATTAGTGATACAATTATTAATAAAATTCACGTAAAAGGAAAAATATTGTTTTATTTCTGCTCCGCCACCTTTCTACCGCCACCCGTCCTCGCTACCAACCCAAAATTTCATTACATGTGGTGGCGTAGCGCTGGGATACGAATTTTCCCTCACGCTTCCGAATTTTTGTAAAATTTGTAATTGGGAGAAATATAGTAATTATTAACAAGCTAGATAATATTAGTAATGTACGAATTAGAAAATCTCATGATGAATTCACCAAATGAGGAACCAGTTGCGAGTCCGTCCACGTCAAATAATGTAATCACTCAAAATTTAGCTACAAATATGGTGTCCAACCAGCCATTACCGTCGACTTCACAATCGACATTTCGACAAAATTCAAGCCAAGTATTAGTGGCGTTGCCTGAATTTTCAGGTAAAGCAAATGAGAATATTTCGGAATTCATAGCAAAAATTAACCGTAGAGCCATTTTAGATGGTTGGAGTGAATTAGAAACAACTACAGTCGTAAAGTATCAACTAACCGGGGACGCCTATCGGTTCATAGAATCTGAACCTGTTTTAAATGACGACAATGTATCGTTCAAACAGCTAAAAGATGCATTAATAAAAAAGTATAGTCCTACATTAATACCAGGTCAGGCTTTAGAAAGTTTTAATAAATGTTTTCAAAGAAACAAAGAAACTGTAGATGAATACGCTACACGTTTAAAGATTTTAGGAAACAAAGTTCTGCAAGAAGAACTTAAAATAGAGATAGGTACACCTGGTCGTGAAAATTTTGTAAAAGAAAAATACAATCGAGATTTAGTAGCACAATTTAAAAGAGGTGATCAGAAAGATATAGGTCAGATGATTTTACTAGAGATAAGTAAAAACCCCCGAATTACTTTTAACGAAGTGTTGGAACTAGCCCAACAAGCTGAAACAAATTTAAAAATCTTAAACCCACCTAGATTCGCAGAAGTTCATAATGTTAACAAACAAATTGTCTGTTATAATTGTAATAAACCCGGTCATATGGCAAGAGATTGTTATACTCGAAGACAACCGCGATAAAAAATAGTTAATAATGAAAATAATTCAAATTATGTAGATAGTAAAGACCCACGAAATTCATTTGCTAACAAAAACCCAACCGGTAATCATAGTGCAACTAAATCATATAGTCCAAATTACCATTCTAGCTACGACAATAATAGGCGATCTAACAATAAAAGTTTTAACAATAGGGAAACAATTAGAACAGCTAATCGTATTAGCGACCAGCGAGACGCGCATCGCGTACATAACGCATACCGTCCCTCTCCACAATATAGTAATTTTTTAGATAAGGGAACGGCTCGCGCTGCCCCACCGCCACAAACAATAAACAGCATCGCGTTCAACGACGATCCAGAGAACAATTCCCAACAACATCATCCAACAAACGAAGAACAACAAATAAATATTTAAAAAGTAGTGTTTTCAAAAACTGTTTAAAATTCGTTAATCAAATTCATAGTTTTAATAATTTTAGAAATTTCAAAAATTCAAATACCTCCTGTACTATTAAATTATTAGTAAATGGCTCAATATTATCCTTTCTGGTAGATACAGGAGCTGCCGTCACTATCATTAAAGAAAATTGTTTAAAAAATGAAAACATTAACTACTCTAGAACTGAACATGTATTACGAAGTATCTCGGGTGATATTTTATCGCACTTAGGTAGTGCAAGCGTCGGCTTTCAAATAGGCGAATATTGTTACGATTTTGACGTTGTTGTTGCAACCAGTTCATCATTGTTCGTACATACTGATAGAATTTTAGGTAGGGATTTTCTCGAATATTTTAATACTAATATCGATTTCGGCGACAATTACATTACGATAGATAATGTTAAATATAATTTGTTAGAAGATATAGGAACTGATTACTCCCCAAAAGAAACACATTTAGTAATTCAAAATAAAAATGGACAAGTTAAAGATGAAGTAAATGCGTTAAAAAACATGTTAGAAGAAAAATTATCAAGTTTACTTAATGACGTGACCAAAGTAAAACAGGAAGAAGGTCCAATTAAAAAGGAAATTTGTGAAACTAAGAGTTATGTGCAAGAAACTTCGAATGGTTTCTCTAATGATATTATATTACTAAGAAAGGACATTAAAAATATTAACGATAAGACCTCTAATGTTAGTAGGAATAGATTAACTACCGAAAGTGACATGAAAACAAAAACTACAGAAGCTGAAGAAAATAATAAACAAATTCTTAAGAAAAATTATGTAGATATTAAAGGAAAAATAAAAGAAAATCATAATTTAAATCGTACTGCTAGGGATAACACTGACGGGAAAATTACGCACAAAGTGGTCGATGACCGTAATAATATCGAAGCGGGGCTAACTGGCCATTATCCTCTGCTTTCTTCCAAAAGGATTATCGTACCGCCTAAGTGCCAAAACGTTGAAACTGTGACTTTGGACGTCGCGAACCCAAACGAAACGGTTTTAATCGAACCCAACTCAAACACCTCACAATTAGACGTATTGTTAGCACGATTAGTTTGCAAACTAGATAAGGAAATACCTATATGTTTAATGAATTTAAGCGATAAACAAGTAGAAATACCAGTAGGTACTATTTTAGGTGACGTCACTACTGTTAATAATGAAATAATTGATACAATAAATAATGAATATAACGATAATAAAGGAATATTAATGTAACTGCAGTTGAAGGAAATGATGTAAGAAATAGGGTAAATATTAAAGAATTAGTAAAAGTAGATCATATCGAAAAAGAACATAGAGACAAATTATTAGAATTATTAGATGAATATAGCGACATTTTTAGTGCCGGATCAATGATGATAAGCAATACCCATAAAGTTCAGCACAGAATAATTACTGAACCTGTACCACCGATACATAAACGCCCCTATAGGATACCTTTTAGTCAACGACTCGAATTAAATAAACAAATCGATGAAATGCTCAAACAGGGGATCATACAAGAATCCCAGTCCCCCTGGTCGTTCCCTGTAGTACTTGTACCAAAAAAGGCTGCAGAAGGGGAAACCAAACTTCGACTTTGTATTGACTACCGAGATTTAAATAAAATAACAAAAAGAGACTACTTTCGTTTACCAAATTTAACAGAAACAATTGACTCGTTAGGAAATGCAACTTACTTTACTACTTTGGACCTTGCATGGGGATATTTTCAGGTTCCAGTACACCCGGACGATCGAGAGAAAACTGCCTTCTCTACTTACGACGGTCATTACGAATTTTTGAGACTTCCATTTGGATTAATGAATAGTCCTAGTACTTTTCAAAGGATGATGAATGACGTCCTAAGGAATTTAACACCAAATCAGGCATTAGTTTATCTTGATGACATGATCGTGTTTAGCTTTACCGTAGAAGAACATTTAAAACGACTAAGACTAGTATTTGACCGACTACGAAAAGCACACCTTACATTAAAACCCTCAAAATGCACTTTCATGGCTCAACAAGTTGAATACTTAGGTTACACCATAACCAAAGACGGAATATTGCCTTCTAAAAATAAGACCGCTGTCATTGAAAATTACCCAACACCGAGTAACGTCAGAGAAATAAAATTATTTTTGGGATTAGTTGGTTTCTACCGTTGATTTATTCAAAATTTTGCAGACATAGCGTCACCCCTGACTGCCTTGACAAAGAAAAATAAACCGTTCATCTGGACCGACGAGACACAACGAGCTTTTAAAACTTTAAGGGACAAATTAATTAGTCCACTCGTACTGATACATCCCGATTTTGAGAGAACGTTTATTTTATCTACAGACGCATCAGGAATGGCCGTCAGCGCTATCTTGAGCCAAGTTGTAGACAATCACGAGCGACCTATCGCGTACGCCTCAAAACAACTTAATGACTGCGAAAAGAAATATAGTCACTGAATTGGAGTTATTAGCAATAATTTTCGGCATTAAACAGTTTAAATGTTATCTATACGGACGAAACTTCACTGTCGTAACGGACCATTTAGCGTTAAAGTGGCTTTTCTCTTTACGAGACCCGACATCTCGACTAGCTCGATGGGCGATTTTACTCTCTGAATACAATTTTGACGTAAAATACAAACCTGGTAAACTTCACAGAAACGCTGACTGTTTATCTAGGATTACGAGTGACTTAACAATCAATAACGTGACATACTTACCTGTTTGGGACCGAAACTTAATAAAAAAAAGAACAAAATAACGACACTGAATTACAAAAGATCATTAAAAATGTAACAGACCCTAAATATAATTCGAAATATTATTTAGATCATGACGGATTACTATATAAAACGCGACAAAATTACGAACGATACGATCAGTTAGTCGTACCACAATCCTTAAAAAATAAATTTACCCACGACTATCATGATCTACCTTTTTCTGCACATCAAGGACAGACAAAGACCTTAAACTTAATGAAAGAAAAACTCTATTGGAAAAATATGAGTTATGACATTGACCAATACATAAAAACGTGTCTCAGTTGTCAACAAAGAAAAACACCCGCGAAACACTTACCTGCTCCTCTACAAAATCTTCCAGTATGTACCCACCCATTCGAACTCACCTCAATAGATATTGTTGGTCCTTTAGTTAAAACAGATAATAATAATCAGTATATAATGACCTTTCAAGATTATTTTAGTAAATATGTAGAAGCTGCCCCCCTACCTAATCAAAAGGCGGAAACTGTTGCCAAAGCTTTTGTGACGAATATAATATGCCGCCATGGTGTCCCTGACCGGTTACTTTCTGACCAAGGCAAAAATTTTACATCGGACTTAATGAAAAATATATGTAAACTTTTAAATATTGAAAAAATACAAACAACTGCATACAACCCCAAGTGTAACGGTTCTATTGAGCGATTCCACAGGGTGTTGAAAGACATGATTTCTTATTATGTAGCTAACAATCAACGAAACTGGGACGAACTCTTACCCTATATCCTGTTTGCTTACCGCACATCACCTCATACATCCACTGGAGAAACTCCTTATTTTCTAATACATGGACGTAACCCATACTTATCCTTTGATGATGTTATTCGATCGCACAATCAAAGGTATGATTATGATCAAAATTACGCTGCTGAAATGGTAGCTAGACTACAGGACGCTTATTTACGTGCTCAGTACAATTTAAAGAAATCCGCGGGAAATTCAATATAACAAAAATGCACGAACAGTAGATTATAAATTAGGGGATAAAGTATTATTGTTTGATGGTAGTAACAAAATTGGGAAAAGTAAAAAATTAACAAGAAATTGGTTAGGTCCATTCCGAATAGTAGGTATCTTAGGACCAGTTACTTTTAAAATTCGTCATTTAAAAGAACATAAAGAACAGATAGTTAATGTAAATAGACTTAAACATTATCACGAAAGATTAAGTGAATTAGATGAAGAAAGTGAAGAACAGGACGAAACAAGTTTAGAGAATGAGAAACGTAACATAGATAGTCAAGAAACTGATGTACCTACAAGAAAATTAGCATATGTACCTGTCCATGTCCGTACGTTAGAAAATGAGTCATATGGAGAAGTTCCCCCTATTATAGTACATCAGGAAGAAAGTAATGTTGAAAATGAAATATTAGGTAGTATAGAGGTTAACAGAACGCATGATAATGAGCAGGAAAATAATTTTCAAAATTTAGAAAGAGATGTAAATAGTGAAAACGATGTACAAGAACAAAATAGTAATGTAACGGAAAGTGTTAAAACAGAACTAGCGGATCGTAATAGGGCAAACCATTACAACTTACGCAGTAGGGGAAGGGTTGAAGATTTACCGTGGGTCCTGAAAAAAGCAATTTAAAAAAAAATGTAATTAAATATATAAATAACAACTAAAACAAAAAAAAATATATAAAATAAAAAAAAACGTTTGGACTAACTAGTAGCTATCAGTCGATAAGATAAATTGTTAAAATTTCAAAAAAAAAAAAAAAAAAAAAAATTAATTGTACTTACCTTAAGGTTGATAGAATAGTCTACTAATTAAAATTATTTCTTTTGTTGAGGAAAACTGAACACTCGCACACACGATGACTGCAATATGGTATTGTACGCTCATACTTACCTGGAGAATAGGAGATGCATTGGTCGCGTACGACTATCAGAATCATCAAATGAAATTCGCCACTTTTAGTTTGACTGATGTGGGAACATGCAAAACCGTCACAGATCAGCTTCGAGTCACCGAAGAACGCATTCAGCTACTGCAATTACAAGATTACGCTCTTCTACCAATATACCAATGTAAGATCCACATCACAAGGGTTATCCATTACTGTAGTATGCACTCACATTTTGCTGCTGTGCCAAATGGTTTTGCTAATTATCTACATCCAATAAGCCGTCATCAATGTTTTGAAATGCATAAAAGAAAAACGCCGTGAGCAGCGGAGCCTCATCATGGAAGTCGAATTTTTCCTTTCATCTTCGGTATTGAGTGTCTACAAGCGAAATATAATTGAAAGTCCACAAGCGATTTGTAATTTTGGTGGTTTCAAAACTAATGATGAGTGTCCGGTTGATCGGGGCTTTAAAAAAAGGTTTTAAGTTTTTAAGGGCTGAATCTCAGTAAATTTCAATTTTGTGCCGATAGCAGTTAACAGGGAAAAAGCCAACACAATTCGTACGAGGGCATTTCTATCCATGCTTATCCGCCAACTGCCTTTGTGTTTTATTTTTAAATATTAAAAAAGGAACTTAAATAGTAAACTGGAAGGCTTTTATGAAGATATTTTTTCTTTCCAAAAAAATCCAAAATTTCTATTTTATAAATAATAAAAATCCAAAATTCCTAATTTATAAATAAACAGTGACTTTAATAACATTTTCAAATTACTTAATATGTATGTATTTCATTTGTTAAAAAATTGTATTCACTTTTTTTTTAATTTTTTAAAATTACTATTCGCCTACTTGTATTTAGAATAAAAGTAATGCATTTAAAACACATTTAACAATAGCATTCAATTCCGATGTAAAAATGGAAGAAGTGGGGGGAAAAGTAATGTGGACTCCCTAAAAGGTACTAGCTGGATACTAACTGAATACACGTACAAAATTTCAGCCCTCTAGGTTTCCTTAGAGAGGCTCTAGACGTGTTAGAAAACAAGCAAAAAAATTAAGGAAATATTGGCGTAAAAATCGTGGGGGTAAGGGTTAAAAGTTGAAACCCCCAAAAAACAGTGTCTGGCTATTAGCTTAACCTGTACACAAAATTTCAGCCCTCTAGGTTTATTTGGGGAGATTTTGACCCGAACGAAACTGATAAAAAACAAGAAAAATCATGTTCTTTTGGGTATAAAAATGGTGGCGGTAGGGTTTGAAAGTCGAGACTCCCAAAAGGCACCCCCTTGATACTAACTCAATCCGAATACAAAATTTCAGCCCTCTAGGTTTATTTGGGTGACCTGTGCGAGTGGTACAAACTTCGAAAACGTCGAAAATGCATGAAATTGTAGCTTAAAAATGAGGGGGGGTGGGGGTAAAATATTAAAACCTCCAAAAAGCACAACCTAGGTAGGAACTTTATCAACACACCAAATTTCAACCCTCTACGTTAATTCTGGGGGGCTGGGGGCCTGTTAGATCCAGCGAAAATCGTTTTTCCCCCCTGTACTCCCACCAAATCATCCTAGGAAGCTGAATTTTGGATATGTTGTAGATAATTGACCGAAACATTATTTCCAACCGGTTTGGAAAAGTTTTATTGCTTTTCGGCCCCCCACCACCCCCTTAAAAGTTGGGTCGGATCAAAAATTTTCCCAAAATTTGACCCCACTTTGATAGTATGAGGTGCCTCGAAAATGAGCCCCATTTACCAAATTGCATCTCTTAACTTCCATAGGGGGGCCCTACACAAATTAAAAGGTGGCGGGAATATATATATATATATATATATATATATATATATATATATATATATATATATATATATATATATATATATATATATGTATATATATATGACACATTTTTTTCTACATATTCGTGTTCTACGGGTCCGAAAACGGATAGCGCCCCTACTCTCGCCTCTCACCGTTCTTGTCGTATAGACTGTATAAGTCTAATTTTTTCAAGGAAATTCGACTAAAAAGTGTTGAGAAATTTCTACAACAAGAACATGGACCATCTAGTCGTGAATGGTACTACCTACGCATCAGTGACCATGGCTGGACAACTTAGTAGTGATAGCAGTTGTACTGGATCAGAATACGAAGATCACAAAGATCGTTGGTCAAATGTCATCGTGCAAACATCCGTCGAAATTTCATTATTTGAGCAATACGCGCCAGCAAATACTCAACAAAACACCATTAGTTTACCTGGTGGAATCAGCTGTCAGTATAAGGAACTATCCTGCATCGATTCAATTTTTGGTCATTCTTTCTGGGAATACGTAGACAACAGTCAATGCACTTCAACTAAATCCACAGTTCTATACGAAGGGAAAGCTAAAAAACTAACGCCATTCAATCATTCGGCAGAAAACAATGAACCTTCCATTTACTCCGTTGATCAAGGAGACGTCGTGTTTGCCATGCCTATATCTCGTTTAACTACAGTATGTGGTCAGTCAGCCTATGAAACTGATCACCCCAAATTCTTCATTGTCAAACCATCGGAAACTGGAGGTTTTTACTTTAGTAAAAAACAAATTCATACGTTAACCATGGATCCAACTGTATATACAAACACCAAGTTCGTCTTCATCGAAAGGTATATTCGCGGACAAATAACAAAGCTATACGCTGACATAGTTGCGCAACGTTGTACACTCGAGCAACAAGTCCTATGTAATTTGCAAACACTCGCTGTTACATCTCCATCGGAATTCGCCTTCACGAAAATGAAATCACCTGGATACACCGCAATTAACTATGTCGAAGTAGTACACATATCTGAGTGTAAACCCGTAGAAGTAACCATTCGTCGCACAGCAATATGTTACCACGAATTACCAATAAGTTACGACAATCGCTCCTTATTTATGGCGCCTCGTACCCATATCATTCAACGATACGCAACAGAGATCGATTGCAGTCCATTTTTATATCCTCTATATAAAATTCAAAACCAATGGTATAAGTTTCGAGATGGACTACAACATGTCGTTCCACCACAAATCCTGGAACCTACCAATAAAAACGAATGGACGTATAAAAGCCCCCACAATCTTTTCAAAGGAGGACTTTACACACAAGAAGATATGGATAAGCTGAGAATGCACCTAGTTTTACCAATGGAACGACAAGCCGTCAGCAGTATCATGTCCAGAAGAATGATTGGTCGCAATACCGATCTGCAAGGCACCAGTTTGCAGCAATTGTTAGACGAAACCACCTTCAAAAATTGGTTCAAATCCGTTACTGGAAAAAATAATGGAAACTAATAAAGTTCGTTATTGACACTACCGTCCATGGATTCCTACTGTACAACATACTAGGATTTGGTCTTCATCTAATATCAGCCCTTTTCAATAGCATAACTATGTTGCTAATACATCGACACCAAACAAAGTCAAGCACTCCGTCCGAATCTAGTAACGAACAATTAGAAGTGCAAGAAGTAACCCCAACGGCATCCAAAAGTGTTGATCGTGAGTTAGAAATGCAAGAAGCAACTTGAACGGCACTCAAAAATGTTGATTGTGAGCAGCAAGATCCAATACCCAATCCAATATACCCGGTAATGAAACCAGTCGTACCTAAATGGCTAACAAGGAAAGGTATCCAACTGTATCTCTCAAGAATTTTTGAAACTTTGGTGGATTGTCGATCTTACTAAAAGTAATCACGAGCCATATTTCGTTCGTGCCCATAAGCGGTTTAAGGGGGTAAAATTCACCCCTGAAAATTTGAGTTTTTTTCAATTTTCTTAAATATCTTGGAAATGGTAAGAGCTTTGGTAGGGAAGCTATATATATTTGTAAATGACACTTTAAGATCTTTGTTGTGATACCAAAATTAAAGTTATAAAATCATTGGGGTTTCATCCCCCACTCTCAACCCCTAATTTTATCAGGTATATTTTGGTAAAAGAGGAGCCTGTTATGTGTAAATAAGAGAATTTTTAATTAATATATTTTACATCACACCAGTTTATTTAATTTTGCATAAATACACCCTTTGCTAATATTAACTTGGGAAAAATTTTAACTGTTTGATTTAATAATTTAGGTCAGTCATATTTAACACTAGAAATCGCTAAAATCACAAACTAACGGCTAGTTCTGATTTTTTTATATGCTGTTAGGACCACTATCAGTACTTTATATCCAAGTTTGCAGCTTCGAAAGACCTGTGCTAACTTTGCAGCACTCGAAAAACCGCGAAATTTTCGCACTGTTTTTGGTATTCTCAAAATAAGTCCTAAATTACACCTTTAATAAAAAAAAAAAACAATCTATACGTTTTTAAAGTAGACTAAAATTGCTATGATTTGAGACCAGAACCAGCTCTGTACGTTCAATACTTACCGAGACACAGCTCTCTAAAAATTGACAATTTTTTCCAAAAATGTGAAATTTCAAGGTTTGGTAAATTTTTGACCCTGATATCGGAGAAAATACTCATTTTAGGGGTAAAATCATAAAAGTAGGTTGTAGCAAATGTCATTAGCTTTAATTTAAGCAAATAATGACGTCTGTAAGCCATAATTATAGTTTAGTCACAAATTTTAAAAATCCAAAAAATTGGAAAATGCATTTGTTTTGTACATAATTTAGTTCCATTTCCACTAACAAACAAACTGTTAGCCATCATTAGTGGCATCGTTGGGGTCCCTGAGATTAATTACCACATGGCTAGAGAAATGGGAATTGAAGGTGCCAAACAAATCACGGGCAACTTATTTGAAGAGGTTTCTTTTAAGCGAAAAGACAAAGTGCAAACTTTGGCATCGATGAGCACTTCCATCAAAGTAAGAGACAAACGTGTGAATATAGAGCCACTGGCAATATTCCAGCGTTTGTGTATTATCAAGCAGTCGGACAACGAGTTTAAGGAACATTTTAATTACGAGTTGGCTCCATACCCCACGTCATTGTTCACAGAAGAGGGTATGCGCAAGGGAATGAAATCAACGTTCTACTCAGTTTTCACTCCGCTCCCTCATAGTATCTCAGTAGGATCCAGCACGTTTGTTGGGGTAGATGGGGGTTATTTACTGCACAAGATGATATAGCATCGTAACTACTCCGTGAAGGATATCGTCGCAGAGTACGTCAGGTACACCATCAATCAGAAGAACACAAAAACTGCCGAACACGTAAGGCGCTGTGGTTCTCTGCAGTGTAACGAAGTCATCTTTGAAGAGTCAACCATAATCAAAATGGCCCAGGAGAAGTTATTGACCAACGACAGCAACAAACAACGACTGATTGCTCTGATATGCTCCGCGTTCCAAAGCCAGGGAATTGAGACAAAGCAGGCAGTCGAGGATGCTGACTGCGACCTTGACAAGAGCACCTCTTTTCAATCAGTGCTAATCATTGGACAGGATATGGACCTCCTTGTCCTTCTCAATGGTTTGGAATCGGCTGTGAAGAATGTTCATTTCCAGTGATGACTCTGGCCCCTTACAATGTTCCTCAACCTCATTCAATCGTGGAGATTTGGATGTCCCTCCAGGATTCGAGTTGTTTCTCCACGCCTTCATTGGGCGCGACACCACCTCTGTCGTTTTCTGGCATGGGAAAAACAAACTGTGGAGCACAATTCAGAAAAACGTTGAACTCATCGCCAGAGCTGAAGTGTTTCTCCAACCTGGTTCAGCCTACCAAGCCATCGCAGATGCCGGAGCGAAGTGCCTAGTAGCTCTGTATGGAGGAAACTATACTGAAGATATCCTCCACAGCCTGCGCTACAAAAAATTTGTACAAACAGCCGCCTTTGCTAAGGTTGACCTCGCCCGTTTGCCTCCAACGGAAGATGTTGCGACATTGCACGCTTACCGAATTCATCACCAAGTTTAGAAGTGGTTTGGGGTGGAAAAAGATGCCACTCAATGGGGATGGAAAAAGACCGAACAGGGGCTCATTCCAACAACAATGATGAGCGAAGTGGCGCCCTCCTCCCTTTCGAAATTTTTATCATGCGGGTGCAAGAAAGGCTGTAGCGGAGGCGGCTGTTCCTGCGTAAAAGCAGGTCTCAACTGCTCGGCACTCTGCAAATTTTGCTCCGGTGTCTCTTGCCATAACGTCGTTAAGCTTCAAATTGCCGAAGAAAGAGAAAACGACGTCGACAACTATGTGCCAATTTTTCAGGCTGAATCAGACAATTTTTGTGAACCACTCACGAAGCGTTCAAAATGATCAACTCTTACCAAAAATAATGTAATGTCCATGTAATGCCTTGTAAATATGCTTAACAAATATTTACAAACTATACCCTAAAACCATTTGAGAACTAAACAGACCAAATTTGCGAAAAATGTATTTTTCCGATTTTTTTGATTTTTAAGATTTCTGAATAAACTATATGGCCTACAGACGTCGTTCTTTGCTTAAATTGAAGCTAATGACATTTACTACAACTTCCTTTTATGATTTTACCCGTAAAACGAGTATGTTGTCCGATATCAGGGTCGAAAATTTACCAAATTTTGAAATTTAACTTTTTTGGAAAAAATTGTCAATTTTTGGAGAACTGTGTCTCGGTAAGTATTTAACCTACGGAGCTGGTTCTGGTCTCAAATTATAGTAATTTTAGTTTTCTTTAAAAACGTATAGATTGTATTTTTTTTTTATTAAAGGCGTAGTTTAAGACTTATATTGAGAAAACCAAAAACAGTGCGAAAATTTTGCGGTTTTTCGATTGCTGCAAAGTTAGCACAGGTCTTTCGAAGCTACAAACTTGGACATACGCTACTGGTAGAGGTCTTAACAACATATTAAAAAATCAGAACTAGCCGTCAGTTTGCGATTTTAATTTTCGGTGACCTAATTAGCAAAAATATGGTCAAAAAATCTCGTATTTTAGTAATGAATTGTTACAAACTTACGGTATACTTTAAAGTACATAGTTTAGACAGAAAAATACACTGCAAGCCCGCCCTCCCCCATGCTTTACTAATATCAATACAAATCTTATTTATTTATTTACTTATTTATTTATTTTTATTTATCGATACAATTTTCAATATTTTAAGGTTTGTAATCTACACAATAATGATATTGTTCATAAAAATGTTCAAAACAAAAATATTGTCCACACCGAGCACATCTTATAAAAGCGGGGTTACCACGTACACTACAATTTGGTGCTGCTCATTCTTCTTTGAAAAAGCAATATGTTACAGGATTTTCAAATCTTCCTGGTCGTTGTCAATATATTCACTTTTATACCATCCATACTTGAACAAATTTTGAAACGAGCCTATGAAAACTGATTGTGAGCTAGACAATATTGTTACAGCAATGTAAATCAATAGCATACTCATTTAGAATTACATTATCCGAAAATACCGTGATGAGTTGTTTCCAGAGTCGAAATCCATAGATATCCAGAGGTTAAAATATTGAAAATTGTGCAGGTAAATAAAAATAAATAAATAAGATTGGTATAGATATCAGTAAAGCATGGGGGGGGGGCAGTGAATTTTTTCTTTCTAAACTATATACTTTAAAGTATATCGTAAGTTTGTAACAATTCATTACTAAAATACGAGATTTTTTGACCATATTTTTGCTCATTATTGAATCAAAAAGTTAATATTTTCCCCAAGTTAATATTAGCAAAGGGTGTATTTATACAAAAAGAAATAAACTGGTGTGATGTAAAACTATATTAATTAAAAATTCTTACCTGATGCGTCAGATACAAGAATTGGGGCTGTTTTGCAACAGAAAATTGGTGGTCATTGGAAACCTTTGGGTTTTGCCTCACGGAAGTTAACTAGTGCTGAAATGAAATACAGTACATTTTCCAGAGAATTATTGGCCATAGTTTTTGGCATTAAGAAGTTTAAACGTTTTGTTGAGAGTAGAGAATTTTTTGTTCAAACCGACCACAAGCCTTTAGCATCAGCTTTGAATTCGACTAATAACAATCTATTGAATCGCGATATAAGAAATTTAAATTATGTGTCACAATTCACAAATGATATAAGATACATCAAGGGTATTGAAAATGTACCAGCAGATTTTTGTTCACGGATCAATAATATAAAACTGGATGGAATTTTCAGTCATCTTGATTACGCTGAAATTTCTAACCATCAAAAAATTGATCCAGAACTGAAACAAATTCTGGAAAATAGAAAATTTAATATGGAGCTTGTTGCTGTGCCAAATTGTGGTTTACAATTGTGGCGTTTAGTTAAAAATAAAAAATATTTTATTTACCTACCACAAGTAGACAGAGAAAATGTAATTAAAGAAAGTTGTGCATGATTTTGGACACCTTTCAATAAGAAATACCAGAAAAATGGTACAAAATGAATTTTTCTGGCCTGGTATGTCCAAAATGATCAATAATATTGTTAAATCATGCGATAAATGTCAGAAGAACAAAATTACTAGACACAACGTGCCAAAGTTGAAACCCATAATTGAACCAGATGATAGATTTTCATCAATCCATCTGGACGTAATTGGACCTCTGCCAATTTGCAATTATTATAAATTTATTCTATCAATCGTTGATAGATTTTCAAGGTGGGTTGAAGCTATTCCTTTAAAGGATAATTATGCTTCAACTATAATTAAAAGTATTGACGATGCATGGATTAGTCGTTATGGTGTACCGACGTCCATCACAACTGACAGAGGTAGTCAATTTTTAAGTTCCGAATGGAAACAATTTGTTAATAAATTTTTAATCAAACATATTTTAACTACTAGTTACCATCCACAAAGTGATGGAATGGTAGAAAGATTTAATAAAACTTTGAAACAATCAATAAAGTGTTGTTTCAAAGATAATAATTGGCTGGAAGTTCTTCCTTGGGTGTTATTACACTTGAGAACTTCAGTACGAGAAAATATAAAAACTTCTCCTTCACAAATTTTATATGGTAATCCATTAAGGTTACCATACCAATTAATATCATATTGTAACTCAAATGATAATAAATTGAGCCGATTTTGCGAATGCTTTATCAAATAGCATTCAAAATACAAAATATTTCTTTACGAAATTTTATAAAAATAAAAGTTTCGTAGATGCGAATCTATCGTCTGCCAAATTTGTATATATTAGGGACGATAGAGTTAAATCTTCATTGGCTTTTAATTATTTGGGACCCTTTGAAGTAATTGAAAGGGGAGATAAATATTTTAAGCTTAAAATAAATAACAGATTGGATAATGTATCGATCGATCGATTAAAAACGGCATATATCATTTAATTTTGTGTAATGTGTAAATACACAAGCTTGTAAATATTTTCCTGTACATATTTTGTTGGGATTATTTTCTGCCGTTTCTTTGTTTTGTTACAGGTTCGGATATCTACATTCTGGAAGAATTTCTGGAAAAAGAGAAAACATCCGAATCATGGAGCATATAGATATGCATATCTATACCTTAATTTTATATATATATATATATATATATATATATATATATATATATATATATATATATATAGATATATATATATATATGTATATTTAATTTTCTATATATGTACATATATTTTTTCATATTTAATTCAATATTTGCATGAATTGTAATTATTTAGCATTGTATTTTGGGGAGTTTTTATGTATTCAGGATACAGTTAAAGTTGTTTCCTGGAAACTTTTCTCAAAAGGAATTTTTTTTTCTTTTTTGATTGTTGCTCGGAAAATATATTTTTTTTGCGATGGGGGCGTATTTACCGGCACAAGATTGCCAACTAAAATAATAAAATAAAAGTCAGTCTAATTTTGGCATTTGAAGCAGATATTTGTATTTTCATTTCGAAGAGATAATTGGAGTCATTTGCGTTACAGTTCTAAATAGTGCCAGCAGGTATCGTACCTATGGACAGGCCCGACGAGAGGGCGGGGTAGCCAAGATTGCAGCCCCGGGGCCCGAGCTTGAGGTGGGGGCCCGTAGCTGTCGGTAGAAGACCCGGGAAAGAATCTTTTGCGCACATTTATTTTTTTTGGAATTTATAATTTTTTTAAATATGTGGATTATTCCCGGGGCTCGGCATTTCTCTCCATGGCCCTGCCTATGGATGTCATCTCGCAATTTTTAATATTTTTCTTAGAAAATACGTTGTCACAAACGTTTTAATTGATAAATTAAGAATTCACAAACGATTTCTGATCGATTGAGTATAAAAAAGTCTGTATTACTGTAGTTTTGAATATTACGTTGGCTAACGGATATCTTTTAATTAACCAATTAATTACTCAAAAACTAATTAGTCACAAAACTTGTGAATGGTATCACAAACATTCACAAATGATTCACAAACGATCGGAATTGGTTTTAAGTAAGAAAATTAAAATTTTAAAATTCATGTTGGCTAACGGATACAGGCTGCGTTCACCGTTGGCCAGTATATTTCGCATATTTCGGAACGAATCAACAGTATGGTGTCAATTCATGACGTCATTAACACTAACCAGTATGCTGAATTCTATTTCGGAACAAGCGCAATATGTACCTAATACATACAGAGAAGAATTTTCAGTCACAGAATACAGAAACAGCGTACACATAAAAATCTGTAGACAAAAAGAGGCCAATTGAGCCATTCTCACTGCTTAGCTATATATATTTTTTTAGTTTAGAAATGACGTTACTATCGTCTCTTCAATTTATGATGCTAGCTGTCCTTTAAAAAAATTAAACGATACTGATCCTTAAGATAGTACACAAATTAAGTTTTTTTTTTTTGGTTTTCTCACTTATTTCAGTTGACAAATTATATAAGATTTCACTTACGGATTTGTGTATACTGAAGTTAGAAAGAGATATCATACCATTAAATTAGGTATTATTAAATAATTTTTTATTTGGTCCACCCGTTTCAATTCATATTTTTATGATACCTTACTGTGTGGTACCGTACTACCAAGGTATCATAAAAATATGAATTAAAATGGGTGGACCAAATAAAAAATTGTTAGTAAAAATTATTTAATAATACCTAATTTAATGGTATGTTATCTACTTCTAACTTTCATTCAGTATACACAAATCCGTAAGTGAAATCTTGTATAATTTGTCAACTGAAATAAGTGAGAAAACCAAAAAATGAAAATAAACTTAATTTACAGATGTGCCGTGACTATTTGGACCCGATTTCGTCGGGTGAGTGATGAAAGAGAGGAGGTAAAGCAACCATACATAACATAGAAAATAATGTCTTACAGAATTGCTTGTACACTTACACATAAAGTTAATGTATTTTCCAATTACGTTTATAAATATAACTTTAATTACAAAAGGAAAAGGTTAAAAACCAATTTTATTTAACTTATGAGTGTAGTATGTCTTGCGAAAAGTATTTTTCTAACCGAAATTAAGCCTTTTTAATTAATTTGCTTTATAATCTTATACAGCTATACAGAGCGTGTATGGCTTTTACTATAGTTATAAAATTATGAACAGTTTGAATAGTGAATACAAGAATGAATAACCCCCAACAGTGTACACCATTGTATCTGTGATTACCAATCGGTGGACCAGCTGTAGATATTATCAATAACATATGTATTATCAATAATAAGCTTGAATACTGATTTTGAAGTTTTATCAAATAATATTATTATTTTTATGAAATGTTCTTGTCTTTCTCATTTTCGTTTTTAGAGTATTTGAACAAAGATTATATTTAACATATTTATCATAAGTTTTTTCAGCTTTTGTTAAATATCTTCAAAAACAGGATAATAAATTGTTTTATTACCCAACCACTTTATACAATTTATTTCTGGGCTTTTTTGAAAAATTTTATTACATAGTTTATTGATAACATGATGATAACTGTGTTGGCAAGTGTGTTTCCAACGTATGAAGATTATGAAGAAGAAACAGAAATTTTTTGACTTTTCTAACCTGAAGATATTTTTGTGGTTTTTGTTTATTTTGTAAATATGATTTTGTTGTGCTAATATTTATTTTAATTCGTTTTCAAACCAAACTTTTTTTAATATTTAATGGATATTAACGTTACTTTATGAAATTGAGTTTATAAAATAATACTTAATATTTTACTATACTGTGTTTTATTAAAGTAAGAATATAAGGAACAGTAAATTAACAAATAAGAGTAATCTATTTTTTTTTTTTCAAATTTCTATTCACAACTGTTTGGTGGTCACTGGAATCTAACTGTGGCAACTATATAAATATAAAAAAAGACAAACTGCAAAAAAAGGATAGATCAAAGTATAGAGATAAGGTATCGGGTCCTTTTAGTCACGGCAGATCTGTATGTACTATTTTAAGGATCAGTATTGTTTAATTTTTTTAAAGAACAACTAGCATCATAAATTGAAAAGAGACGATAGTGACGTCATTTCTAAAATAAAAAATATACTATAATCATTTTTTTCGGTGGCGATCAGCCTATGTACGTTAATTGTTATGTATTGTTAAAATCATTGTTAATTACACTGTATGGATTTCTGTCCGCTAGTAAGTGTTATGTACCCAGACTACAGAGGTACCGCAACTATCTCTATCATGAAATCTACAGTGTGCACTTCTGTACACGTTAGACTCTCTCAGTAGCAGTCGATGAGTGTAGGCAGGGGCGGATTTACTATTTTGCCGCCCCCAGGCAGTGCAGAAAATGCCGCCTCTGCACCCTCAATTATCTCACTCATTCCTTCTTCTCCCTTCCCCTCTTCTATTTTACATCCTCATTTCCCCAATTTGATTGTCTGCCCCGTTTCCATTAACGGTCATTTCATGTAAAAATAAATAAACATTAATAATATAAATAATCAGAAACTGGGGCAAACTTAAATAAATTCACAAAAAATATTGGTATAAACATAATTTTTTTAATGACAAACAGAAAATACTTACACATGCAACTTAACTAATTTTATCTCAAAAATTACAGCACAGAAATAATAATAATAAAGCAAAAAATACTGAATAATATTTGTTCGATATTTCGATATAAAATAATAAAATTGAAAATATGATGGAAGAAATCTAACTATAACAAAAGTATTTACAGTTTTCTTCTAGATTTTGTTTGGGCAAAGGTATCAATAACATCAGACAAAACCATTGACTTTAACATGTCACCTTCAATTGATAGAGCAGCCAGCGAGTTTAAACGATCCTCTCCCATGTTTGAGCGAAGATATGTTTTTAATCTTCTAAGGCATGAAAAGGCTCTTTCCGATGAACAGTTGGAGACAGGCGTGTTCACAAACATTCTCAGAGCAATATCTAAGTTTGGATACATCATCTGAAGATCATCTTTACGAATGAGGTGGCAAAGACTCAGAGGTGTCAACCGCTTATTCTCTTTTGTTGGCTGTAGTTCAACTGGCATTGGGATTGGAGAGCAGTTTGTTTTGTCCTTTTGTACTTTCCTTTTTTTCTTCTCCATTTTACCAAAATCTTCTGATGCAACTTCTTCCAGAAAGCATTTAAAATGAATAATTTCATCCAAAAAGGCTTTTTCTAAATCATCTGGATATTCTTTAAGAAACTCCTCACCTACCTTCCTTAGGTCTTCGTTGCTCAAATCTGTAATTTGAGTTAGCACTTGGAATTTTCGATTTACCTCTGCGTATGCATTTCTTCTTTTCTCAAGTTGTGTTTTTAGGTTATCGATGATAACAATGAAAACATTTATCCTCAGATTTTCGCGCGGAGTGAATACTGCATCTTCGTTTTCACAGAGTTCGTCATGTTGCCTTTTTCTTTTAGTCATACGTTTATTCTCGTCATTATAGACTTTCAATTGGGATAGTTCTTTGGCTTTTTCTTCAAAGTAATTAAAATCATCTCGTGTTGACTCCATTAGCTTAATTAACGAATCATACAACTGGACCACTGATTTAAGGTCGGTGTCCATGCATTGCAGTTTCTTATTTGTATCATTTAACCTTTGAAGTATAAAACCCCAAAATTTAGCCATAAAAGCAGTTTCTAGCGAATCCATTTTTGCAGCTAAACCTCTTGCTTCAGCGCGAGTAACTGCTTTCTGTGCTGGATCTTCGAAAATATTCCGCAAAGTTCGATAAATTTCTTGCCAGTTATTTCTCAGAGCTTTGCAGGCGTCATCTCGTGCAGACCATCTAGTAGAACTGAGATTTTTTAGAGTAGTAGGATGGCCATGACTCTCAAGAACTGATCTTAGGAATAAACCCCACCTACTAGTAGATGAACTAAAAAAGTTATACAGTTCTTGCAAGAACAGAAAAAAGAAAGCACCTGTATTACAACATTCAGCTGCATTAGTTCCGACAAGGTTCAAAGAATGAGCAGAACATGGAATAAAAACAGCATGGCCATTCAGGTTTTTGATTCGAGCTTGGAGACCTGAATACACTCCAGACATATTGCTGGCGTTGTCATAGGATTGTCCCCGACAATTACTAATGTCCAAGCTATAACACTTAAAGACTTTAATAATAGCATTGAACATGTCTTCAGCTTTGTAGCCAGTATTGGGAAGGAATGTCAAAAACCGTTCTGTGGGGTAACCATCTTCTTTAACGTATCTTATCACGATAGCCAGTTGGTCTACATGTGAGATATCCAATGTAGAGTCAATTATCAATGAGAAATACTTCGCCTGCTTTATTTCACAAACAATTTTATTTGTGAGATTAGTAGCTAAAACAGACAGAAATTCTTCTGCAATAGTTGGAGAAAGATACGATGTGTTACCGCTACCTGGGTGGCCATACTTAGCTATGTCACACGCTAAAAAGGAGTCAAACTCAGCTATAACTTCAAGCAACATCATATAATTCCCATTTCTGCTGCTTCCAAACTTCTCGTCGTGCCCACGCAATGACATACCACGTGATGCTAACGCTTTAACAACAACGACAACACGTTAAAGAACACTCTTCCAATAATTAACCTCAGTTTGATATTGTTCTACAAGCTGATTATCAATACGATCTTTAAACTGACTTCGTTCTTTAAAGGTTTTAAGGCAATTTCGGTGATTAATCGAGTTTTCGTGCTCTGAAAGTGATGCACTTCCATTTTTCCAGTCATTAAATCCTCCTTCGGAAAACTTGCTTTTAGTAGCGTTTTTGTCTGAAAACATTACGCAGACACCACAAAAAACGCATCCAGTACTCTCAGAAAACACTAACCAATTACGAGGCAATAATTCACCATTAGTAAGCTTGCGCTGAAACATATTTACTGTAAGGTATCTGACTGTACCGTCGTTATACTGTCTCATCGATTTTTTAAAATCTGCTTTGATATTTTGACAGAAACCAAATTTTGCCACGTAATCACGAGTTCTCTCATTCACTGTCCAATTAATAGGATCGTGATCTATAAATTCTAATTCTCCTACCTTATTAGAAGTTGAAGATGAAGTAGCAGTAGTTATTTTGACATCGGCGTTGACTGGATCTACAGCTGTGTCCTCCTTGGATAAAAAAGTCTCTTTATTAACAGTATGAATAATTTCTTGGTCCTCGCTATTATTACTGTCACTAGTGTCGCTGCTACTCTCCGCACCACTATCACTAGGAAATTCCTTAACACTGTTATTGGTTTCTTTTTCATTTAGCAAGCTTTGATTCTTGTTCTGTTCGTTAGCTTGCCTTTTTAACTGGCATTGGGAATTAAAAAAAAACTATCGATTTTTAAGGTTTTACTTAAAACAAAGTTCTCTTTAGCTTCCTTTTCTTTTCTTAATTTCTTGTATTGTATTCCACTTAAACGTTTTCTCCCATCTGCCATTTTCTTGATGTACAGTAGAAAATATGACACTTGATAAATACAAAACGCGTTAATAAATGTACCATGCACGTTAATAAATGGTATATCATTATATGTAGGTCTAAACATAAACAATCCGATTTCCAAGAAATTGTTGCAAAAACTTTGAATGTTACAGTTACATTTTTTCTGGCAATTTTGGATTTTTAATTAATAATTATAACAGGGGATAGCAAGAGTAATAACTAATAAGTTAATAACCAGAATACCGATAATACATTTAAATACATAAAGTAGTAAATAAATATCCTAGCACAAAATGTCAATAAAACAGAAATTTTTAAGATAACTCACGCGTTTCGTAGAAGTACAGTAGACTTTTGGGTGAAAACGATAATTCTATTATAGTTAAAAATTTAGTGGAAATAATTTTTATATTTGCCTGCGCTTAATAGAACTAGTTTTTGTATTATAAATTTGTCTGAATCTAAAAATATCATTTCTTAACACAAATTTTGCCGCCTCCCCAAAATTTGCCGCCCCAGGCAAGTGCCTGGGTCTGCCTGTGCGTAAATCCGCCTCTGAGTGTAGGTCAATCACAAGTCAATTGATTTGATTGTTGTTGGTATTGTAGAACCCCCACACGGAGCCACATACATGCGTTGTGGTATCATACATATATATGCGACAGCACAGCCACCACCACCAACTATCACTAACACAAAGACAGAATACCGCACAAATACAAAGTAAACCCAGTGTACGTATATAACATATTTTCTATCTTTTACTGGTTACACTCGTTCTTATGTCATTGTTTTTTTAATCAACTCCTGAAATTTAAACAGAATAAAATATTAAGTGTGTCGTCTTTAAGTGTAAAAACTCTATTGAATAAAATAATTTTCAAAATAAAGGGATGTCTTTCTTAAAATAAATAAATTTATTTTTAATTGTTGGTTGTTAGTTAGAAAGGTCGGCCATGATAGCATATACTATATACATGCAAGCTGCTTAGTCATTATAGATCACCTCACTCACACACATAACACAGATCACACAAATACACACTAAACCCAGTGCACATACATAACATATAGGTGGGGGATTTTCTATCTTTCTTTGGTTACTGGTTTCAGTACTATAGAGATAGCAGTTTGATTCAAAAAATTAATCCACGTTAAATATTTTTTCATGGTTTTCACAGTATAAATACTTAACGTCTGGAGTACAGCCACATTCAACTACTATGGAATAAAAAAATCAGTCACTATCACAAACCAATGAACACTATTATATTATACTACTAGACAAAACGTAAAGCCAGTTTGTTGGCATTTTTCTTGTGGCAGGTAACGGGGTGAGACAAGTGATATTTAAGGAATATAATGTATTGTTCATTTTTCAGCAAATGGGACTATAATTATTACAGGCCATAATTTGTATACGTACGTATTTTGAATATAAAACGAAAACCACTCTTTTTTTTCAAAATACAGTTTCTTCTCAGAAAAGTAAAATTTTATTATCAATATTTTGACGATAATTATTTGAAAACGTGACTACGGATACCACCGGTTATTATAGGGGGTTTATATTTACAATGGGTCAATTTGTATCGGGGTAAGCCAAAGTCGCTTGCTCTTATTTTTAATCACATTACACTTGTTTTGAAGCGCATTTGGCTTGCTTTTGAGATATTTGTATATTCCTGTCTCACTTTCCATGTTCTAGAGAGAAGGGTCAAGTATTAACGTTCGGTGTTTAATATGGTATTGGAATCTGAACACAATGTTTATGTTTAATACTATGTTTAATAAAGTATTGGAATCTGAACATATTCCGGATGCTTGGGCAACCATGGATATGATCATGATATTTAAAAAGGGGGATCATCTTAACCCTTCGAACTACCGAGGGATTGCTTTAGCTAACACAGTATTGAAGATTTTCATCACAATATTACTCCATCGCTTTACGGAATGGGTCAATTTGGCAAATGTTATTCCGAAATGTCAAGCTGGTTTTAGGGCGGGTAGAGGCTGCATGGACAATATATTTACGTTGATGTCGATAATTCACCTACAATTGAGGCTTCCCAAGAGAAAAGTCTATGCTCTCTTTGTCGATTTTAAACGAGCCTTTGACTCTATCAATCACAATAAATTGTGGATTAAATTATTTAGTATCGGAGTGAGCACCAAAATAATTCGCTTATTAAGAAATCTATATTCAAACTGCTCCTTCCGAACAAAAGCCAATGGACGTTACTCCAATGCTATACATATTACGGAAGGTGTCCTTCAGGGAGAATCTTTGAGTCCGCTCCTCTTTAATTTATTCATAAGTGACATGGAAAGTTTTTTTCGATCAAATAATTCGCAGGGCCTAAATGTTGATGGGCTACAAGATATTCTAATGTTGCTATTTGCTGATGATTTAATCATTTTAGCCGATTCTCCGGGCGACCTGGATAAAAAACTACGATTGCTCGAAAAATACTGCTTGAGCAACGACTTAGTTGTTAACAGCGATAAGACGAAGGTCATGGTGTTTCGAAGAGGTGATAAGCCGATTAATCAGAAATTCTATTATTTTAACAAACAGCTTGAAATAGTATCGAAGTACGTGTATCTCGGTATACCGTTTACCACATCATCACTTTTTGTTGAAGCTGCATTTACCTATGTAACTAAGGCAAAATCGGCAATTGGTTCGGTTTTAACATTATTATCGAATTTCAAAACCAGATCCTGGAACTCACGTATCTTGCTATTTGATTCCATTGTTACAGGTAATCTTTTTTACTGTATTCCGGTGTGGGGTTACGATATTTCGACTTAATTGAGCGTGTGCAGTGTATGTATTTTAAAAGACTATTAAATTTACCTAACAACACACCGAATTATATTGTCAGAGTTGAAACAGGCACATGTAGGTTAGCTGTTCGAGTGGTTGAATTAACCTTGAACTGGCTATACAAAATATTGAACATGGATGATGACCGGTATCCAAAAAATTGCTATAATCGGCTATTAGCACTCAATCTAAATCCTGGAAACTCCAAAAAGTATAACTGGGTTACCCAACTGCAGGATATTCTAAGTCTTATTAATTTCAGTGACAATGCAATTTTCCGTGATGCCCAAGCTTTAAAATCTCATCGTGATACGATTATTTCATCTTTGACAAACTATTACAGGTCTGTTGACTTACAAGCTGTTCAACGATCTATCTTTTGTAGTGTCTATCGTACTTTGTCGTTTACAAGCTTAGCTCAACCATATCTGAATTTAGAACTTCCTATTTGCTTCCTCAGATTATTTGCCCAGCTCAGAACTAGTGGTGGTAACCGTTTAATTTAAGAGTAGCCGCATCGCATTATTTAGTCAACATTCAGACGGATCAAATCTGTACAAGCTGCAATATGCAATCCCTAGAAACTCTAGATCACATTATTTTCGAGTGCCCAATTTATAATTATATCCGAGGTCAGTTTCTAAATGAGTTCATTTTGACTTCGAATAAAAGCTTATCGAGTCTACTATCTACCCAGTCAAAGCACCATCTCATTCGTTTTTATCGCTTCGTCGATTCTGCTATAAGAATACGAGCAATTGCTAGAGACGAGGAGTAAAATTCAGCATAAAGTAACAGAAGTAATAAAAAAAACCACTTAATTTAATTTTAATTTTGTTATTTTTAAAATAGTTTATAATTTTGTTATTTCTAAAATAGTTTAATTTTGTTAATTCGAAAAAACAAAACCAAATGGCTTGATAATTATTTTCTGGCATCTTGGATGATACTTTTGGCAATTCTAAATTGGAATGAAAATACCCCTGTCGCAGCATCTGCATAACATAGCGAATTTCCAAATCTTGGGCACTGGCGGATCTCATCTAAGACCTGTACCTATTTAAAATAGTTTAGCTTTCTAAGAGTAAAAGAATTTTTAAAATCGGCTGGGTAATTAGTTTTGGTATTTTTAGGGACCCAAGAACCCGAACGAATTTTGTGCAGCATAGTTGTATCCATCTAAAATAATTTAGTTCTCTAGCAGTGAGAAATTTTTTAGCATCGGTTCGATAGCTTATTACTGGCGTTTTCGGATC
The DNA here is from genome assembly GCA_035578155.1 of Brachynemurus nebulosus. Classification (NCBI taxonomy): domain Eukaryota; kingdom Metazoa; phylum Arthropoda; class Insecta; order Neuroptera; family Myrmeleontidae; genus Brachynemurus; species Brachynemurus nebulosus. Next base: position 1,819,146 of record JAPWDM010000002.1, read on the forward strand.
TGCAAGATCCCGATGGACCTCATTAAAAAATCAGCTCGACCGTATATTCTAGGCGGACTTTATGTATATATATATATATATATATATATATATATATATATATATATATATATATATATATATATATATATATATATATATTCAAAACCCGTTGTGTAGCATTCTACGCCGCATTTGCATCCGCAGGACAGTTGTGGATCTCAGATAACACAACCTGTACCTATCTAAAATAGTTTACCTCGGTAATAGTAAAAAAGTTTCAAAATCGGTCAGTTATTTTATTTTTGACACTTTTAGGTCCTACTGACACTGTCAGACCTTACATAACGTAATCTATATGTATCTAAAATAGCTTAGCTCCCCAACAGTGAAAAAATTTTCAAAATCGGTCGGTTAGTTTATTTTTGACACTTTTGGATCCGATGGACCCTGGCAGACTTTACATAACGTAATCTATATGTATCTAAAATAGCTTAGCTCCCCAACAGTGAAAAAATTTTCAAAATCGGTCGGTTAGTTTATTTTTGACACTTTTGGATCCGATGGACCCTGGCAGACTTTACATAACGTAATCTATATTTATCTAAAATAGTTTAGCTCTGTAACAGTGAAAAAATTTTCAAAATCGGTCGGTTAGTTTATTTTTACCACTTTTGGGTCCCATGGACCCTGGCGGACCCTAAATAACGTAATATATGTCTATCTAAAATAGCTTAGTTCCCCAACAGTGAAAAAATTTTCAAAATCGGTCGGTTAGTTTATTTTTGACACTTTTGGATCCCATGGACCCTGGCAGACCTTACATAACGTAATCTATATTTATCTAAAATAGTTTAGCTCTGTAACAGTAAAAAAATTTTCAAAATCGGTCAGTTAGTTTATTTTTGACACTTTTGGGTTCTATGGACCTTGGTGGACCTTACATAACGTAATTTATATTTATCTAAAATAGTTTAGCTCTGTAACAGTGAAAAAATTTTCAAAATCGGTCAGTTAATTTAATTTTGACACTTCTGGATCCTATGGACCCTGGCAGACCTTACATAACGGAATCTATATTTATCTAAAACAGTTTAGCTCTGTAACAGTGAAAAAATTTTCAAAATCGATCAGGCAGTTTATTTTTGACACTTTTGGGTCCTATGGACCCAGGCGGACCTTACATAACGTAATCGATATTTATCTAAAATAGTTTAGCTCTGTAACAGTGAAAAAATTTTCAAAATCGGTCAGTTAGTTTATTTTTGACACTTTTGGGTCCTGTGGACCCTGGCGGACCTTACATAATGTATTCTAAATCTATCTAAAATAGTTTAGCTCTGTAACAGTGAAGAAATTTTTAAAATTGGTCGTTTAATTTATTTTTTACAATTATGGGATCAGTAAATCCTGGCGAAACTCATACTAGTCTAGTACTCTAACAGTAAGAAAAGGGTTCTAAGGATCTCATATAACTTATGGCAGTCCGTAAGCTTCTTGCGGACATCATTTAATTAATTAATTCAAATACTTTAACTTACTAACTGTGAAAAAATTTTTAAAATCGATTGGTTAATTAATTTCTGGCCTTTTTAGGTCCCGAAAACCTTGACCTCACATAAAATACCTTAAATCCATTTGAAATGGTTTAATTTTTTAACATTATTAATTATTAGTGAAAAAATTTTCAAAATCGATTCAAAATATTTTTCCGTGCATACATATGTACATTGTACATATTTTGTTTTGTTTCATATTTAATAATATATCATAACATAATCTTCAATTTCTTGTTTACTTAAAAATTCAATAAAAAAAAAAAAAAAAAATTCTTTATTACATTAGCTTAGAAAATCTGTTTAATTTACATTTTTCAACATGAGATAGAACCATGCTAATTATAATGCAATGAATGAGAAACAAAACTCTATACATGTATGTGTGTTATAACACATGTATGTGAATAGACTTCACTTGTTCTCACAAAATTCTTTAATAAAAAAGTGAAATATTTTTATACTTCATAAAGAACTGAGATATAAATATAAATTACTTATTAGACTAACAAAGGAATAAAACTAATAATATAATGGTGAAAATTTACATTTTCTCGAAAAATATTTAAAATAGAAAGAAAATTATAAGAATATTTTCTTCATAATTTTTTTTTTCCTTTTCAACGATGTAAAAATCGAACTGTCTTATGATAGGATCGAATGATAAAAAATGGCCAGAAAACCTACTTGTGGGCATCCGACGTGTCTGGCTAACGAACTTAGCCGAGCCAATTCAGAATCCAGTCCGCACACAAAAGTTCATAAGCATTAGACGTTTCGTTCGAGAGTTATCGTGGCGACACATATATATATATATATATATATATATATATATATATATATATATATATATATATATATATATATATATATATATATATATATATATATATATATAAATTTTGGTGAATATCATTTTCGTATTCTAGGGACCTCAAAACACATTTCTGTTATGATCTCGGGCTTAGGTCCCGTCATGACACCTACTGTAATAGCGTATTTCCAGTTTCACTTTTGGAATTTCGCTAAAAAACAGTCAATAAAAAAGTTCATGGGTATCTAATGACTTGTACTGTCTATTTTACGATGAAAAGAATATTGTTGTTTAAGTATATTTGAAAAATAGTTTGTCACGTAAATAAAAAGAAATTTGCTTTCTCTCACACATAAAAAGAGACAGTCATTCAGATACTTCCATACACAATTATAAAGTTAAAAATTTTAATTTTGAGTTGCCAAAGTATAAATCTATTAATTTATTGAAATTTCGTATATTTTTGATTTATAATCTCTAACACGTCTGTACTAACTAAATTGTATTATAAACGAATCCTTTGTTATAAACTGTATTATTTTGAACAAATAAAACTAACTAACTAACTAACTAACTAACTAACGTTCGGTATACATCTTATACTGTATACGCTGTATACTGTCAATTTTACTAAATATTCGATAGTGGTAAATGAAAATTTTATTCACTTTCCTAAATTTCTCGTGATTTAGAAGTTTTTAAAAATACTAGTAAATTACTATTTAATAAGCCATTTTGAAAGTTGAGTGAAATTTTTACAATATCTGGTAAATTTGCTTGTGTTTTTGTTTTATTTATTTGAATCTTGGTATTGGTCTGTCGGGTTGGATCGAGACAATCGATTTTATTATTGGGTATTAAAGCAAATAAAAATAAATAATGAAAATAAAACATGATTTCCTTATTTTCCATACCATAATAACCATAATTAACTGAATGTATTAGAATTTTAAAGAAATTAATTAATTTTTTCTTTTAACGCTTTTAAACAAACCGGTAAAATTTTTTTGTCTCAAAATGCCGGACTTTTTACTACCAAGTGATAAGTACAATAGATAAGACTATAAAAAAAGAAAAAGAAAAAAATCAAACATCCCGACATTGGCTAAGCGCGCACTACGTTTTTCCGCCGCTGTTTTTTTTCAGCAAAAAAATGTGAAGCATTATATTCCATATAAGCGAACGCACTACGTTTTTTTTTCAGCGGCGGAAAAAAAAAAACCGCAAAAAGTTACATTTTTTTTTGCTGAAAAAAAAACGCGACATTTTTGTAACTCGTGTAATTATATGACAACACGCGCACTTGCGTAATTCAGCGAGCGGTTTTCTTGATTAGTGTGGTTATGTGTCATATTATGATGCACTGATACACAACAGAAATGTATGTAAAATAAAATTTTAGTCAAAATATCGCCAGATTTGGAATTTTATGGTAAATTTGACCAAAATCTTTCAAAAAAAAATTATATTTGATGTAGAAAAAAAGCTTCAGTATGGGATAAAATTTTAAGGTAAGAACATTGTAACGTTTTTGGAAAGAAATTTGCTCAAAAATAGTAATAAATTGGATTGCATTACAAGTAAAAAAGATAATTTAGGTTTCATTAAATAAATCTTTTTACAGATATAAAATTATTTAAAAAGAAGATTGGGTAAATCCTTTGTTTAAAATATGTAAATGGTGGGAGAAAATGAAAAACTATTCACAAGTTTGGCATTTTGATAATTAATTTTGAATTATTTTCATTTAATCACAATAATATTGTATTTTTAAAATAAAAAAGTATCAATATCTTTACTGTTTTGTATTTTTATTTATTTAGTCAATAAAACATACAGAAAATTACGTACAAAAATAGTACAAGCTTAACGAACGTCCTGCATATGATAAAATAGTTAATTTAATAAATTGAACCGCATTATGAAAGAATATTTTCACACATATAATTATTTAAAAAGAGTGGGTATCATCTAAAATATGTAAATGATGGAAGAATATATAGAAATCTCTTCATAAGTTTGACATATTTTGGTAATTAATATTGAATCATTTTTATTTCTTAATAATACTTTAAAAATAAAAAATTGTTAATATTAAAACATTCAGAATTTTACATAACTATTTTAAAATTATTTTTAATTTTATAACGTTATATTGCTAACGTAAAACACCAGTGCAACAAGCTTAACGAACGTCCATTTCGAAATAATTCTATGTCCCGCCAATTCCGCTACTGGAAAAAAAAAACGTAGTGCGCGCTGTTGACGCGTTTTCAGCTTTTGTGGAAAAACGCCGAGCGGAAAAAAAAACGTAGTGCGCGCTTAGCCTAAAAAGTGAACCCTAGGAATTTACAAAAAATAAATTATACTAAACTATGTTGATAAAATTGAACATTATTTAGAATTATACCGTATTGTCACAGATGGCGGCATCTGTACCAGTGAATATATACATATGACAGCATTTTGAGCCGCTATATTGCAAGACGAGTTAACTCGTCTTAATCATTTAAAGAGTTAATAAAAACAAATCACCGGCCACAAAATAATGACTTAAATTTTTAATTTTTTTTAAATAATTTGTCCGGTTTTTTCTCCGGTTATTGATTAAAAAAAAAAAAAAAAAAAAAAAAACACCGGTAATAACCGAGTCCAAAAAATAACTGAAATAAACCGGTTAACCGAAACAAAAAAACCGGTTTTCGCTTATAACCGGTCAGTTTTTTCCATCCCTAGTAGTTTGGCCCCTTGTTGTTAAATATTTAATTTATTTACTTTACCCAACTTTGGACAGAAAATGCCGGAACCAGTCAGCGTTCAGCACACATGTCACGACTCTATTTATTATAGGGACTCTAATAATGTTATGTGTTCAGAGCCCTCTAGTTTGCAACGGTGTAACTTTGTTAACTGACGTTTAGGCTAACAAAATTTTCTGGCGAACGCCTGTCGTCTATGTTTCTTAAATGGAATATGCTCAATATGTAACATGTTTCTGACGTAAATGTCATACATCTCATACGTTGTTTTGAAAATACAACATTTTCTAAATTTTGCTAAATTGCTTTTAATATTCAAAATAAAATGTGCCATAAAAAAAAACTACCATCTGTTTAGTGTGAAAAAACGATTTTTGTATAATTATTGACAATTAGCTTCATTTACTTATGTTTAGAAAACACACACTTTTATTCAGTTAACCATACATAAACTTTTTATAAATGTAATTATCATTGTAAAAATTTTAATAAAAAAAGAAAAAATGGGTACCAATTTAGGATCTGTTATGACTTTGGCAAATGGAATAATTGGCGTTAGTATTCTAGCTATGCCTTTTTGTTTCAAACAGGTAAGAAAATATAAATGATAAAGGTAAATATTGACGACAGTAATTAAATGAACAATTCTGCTTTAGTGCGGAATTATATTATCAATTTTAATGTTACTTATCAGTAACATAATTTCAAGATTAACTTGCCACTTTCTTTTGAAATCGGCTATCATGACCCGAAGACGAACATTTGAGTTTTTAGGTAATTCAATTTTAAAGCGTTATTTAGTAAGAAATTGATAATTGAATTTTTTTTTAGCTTTTCATGCTTTTGGTCCAAGTGGAAAGTTTTTTGTTGAGATTGGAATTATTGGTTTTCTATTAGGAACATGTATCGCATATTTTGTTGTGATTGGAGATTTGGGACCAGCATTTATTGCAAATATTTTAAATTTGGGTCCGCCTACTGAAACTTTACGATCCACTGTAATTATCAGTTTGGCATTATTTTGTGTGTTACCACTAGGTCTACTGAGAAACGTTGATAGTCTTAGTAGCGTTTGTACTGCAACGATTGGTTTTTATGTTTGTTTAATTGTCAAGGTATTTCTTTTTTTAGAAGTTGTAATATTATACATTATTGATAATATTTTAATTTATTAGATAATAATAGAGGCACTTCCTCATTTGCTGTTTGGGGATTGGGTTACTAAAGTTATTTTTTGGCGTCCGATAGGTATATTGCAATGTCTTCCAATTTTTTCCATGGCACTGTGTTGCCAAACGTAAGTAATGTTTGCCACAAAGGCTTACATTTTACATGAGCTACCGTACAGTGCATATTTTTTATCGGTCGATAGTTGGATTGTTTTCGGCAACGCTGTCTTATTCAATTGCCATTATGCCTAGGGTCTACGAAATTTTAAATAGGAATGTTCCCTAACATAAAAAAATAAAAAGATATATTTTTAAAATTTATTTTTATTTTAGTTTTTACGTATGTAGTAAAAGAGTCATATACAGGGGTGTATTTCCCATAAGGGGGACTAGGCCTGCCTAGAGCGGAAAATTTTGGGGAGAAAATATAATTTCTAGTATTCACTTTTGCTTATCAGTTGGAATAAATTAAGTTTTTTTGCTTAAAAAAAGCCATGTAACCCCTTAACACTGTTTTTTTTGCTCGCTACTGTACGTAATATTTTAACAATAACAATTTCTAAGCGATCAGTGTCATGTTAGCGCGTAAGTATCGAATACGTGTCTGATCAACGGTTTCCTTTCAAGTGTCGTATAGACCTGTCGTCCGCCAAGAATGTAAGTTTTTTCATTAAAAAAAAATAATTTAAGAATTATTTATAATTTTTTTCAAGAGGGGCGGCAGAGGTAGGATTTTTTATTGGGGGAGGGGGGGGGGGGTAGTGCATAAAGTTTGGAAACCGCTGCAGTACATTATACCATCCCTATTGTAAGTTTTAGAAATCTGATACGTATTATCCCAGTCGGAATATTTATCCTTCGGATATCGGAAAAATTGATCCTTCCTTTTTTGTTCTACTTATAAAATGGGAAATTTGACTAATTTTGGGAATTTATTTTAAAACGCATATATTTATGTATTATGCATGCTTATATGTTTTTAATTTTTAAAAATAATGCCGAAAATCTTTCGAAAAAATTATTTTAATATTTGTTCTTAAAATTCGCCCGAAAACGTTTATTAGCTATCAGTTACGTCACATTCTCTAGATAGTAACAGGTGTCCTGTAACTAAGAAAAAAAAACTGTTTATTTTTCTTATAACTAGGAAAATAAATTGCTGATTTTTTAAAAATTAATTTAATTTAGAAATCTTCCGTAGTTATGTTTGCTAACCGGAATTTAAAGTAGCGACCCTAGTGGCGATAATGTTGAAATATAAGAGAATGTAACGTCACAGCTCGTTTCTGTTTACGTGGATTTTAGCTAAAAAATTACTTTTTTAATTAATTATCATAATTTTTTTTTAAATAAAATAATGATAGTTAAGATGATTTTCCTTAAAACTTGTTTTGATTGCTTTTCTTTGATAATACCTCATTCTGTTGGGATCTGTCGAATTACGGTAGGACATCCTGGGGGCCAAGTCTTGTATTCAAATATCACATAAGACTTTCCATGTCATTTCAACACACTTTTTTTCCTCACCATTTCAGATTTTCTTAAAATTTTGTGTACTCATACTAGGTACTAAGACTAAGAAAAGTGCCAATTTTTAGACTTTTTATCTGAAACCGCTTACGAGATATGGCTATGTAAAGTTTCCAAAAACTTGCCAAAGAAACGTGAACGTTCATTTTTAAATCGCTCTAGAAGCGATTTTTAAATCTGAAATGATGAGGAAAAAAAGTGTCTTGATTTGGCATGGAATTGGTGTTAACACATGTGGAGAAATGACGTCGTGTGAGAAATTAACACATTTTATTCCAATTGCAAGTCTTGAATATTTTATCACAAAATTTAATGGTTATTAATTTCACAGTGATATAATATCAACAAAAATATAACCACATCATATAGGTATTATGGACGCAAGTTAAAAAGAACTTTTTTATCTACATCTGCATTTATCTTTGTCTATCATATTAATAAATAGAAATTTACTCACTCACTCATATAAAAACATAATTACTTGGTTTAGTTGATAACTATGGAAATAATACAATTTGTGTTCCCCTCAGTTTCTGGAGGTCTTTTGAGCTTGCGGCCATAAAAGTGCTACATATTTTGTTTTCACATGTAATATCAATTAATTTTTTAAGTAAAGTCCAAATATTATCAGCAGATTTTTTGAAAACTCACGTACTTTCGTAAATTTTAAGTTATTATATCTCAAACGTATTCAATTTATTAAAAGTTTACTCAATTTTAACCAAATATTTTTTAAAAATTTGGACGTTTTGAACATTTATTTAACAATTATTGTTAGTCTATAGTTAGTGGTGGATGTAGGTCTAGATTTTTGACCCTTTTATTTTATTAATTCCTTATGCTTGACCATATCTTACTTTTAAACGAACTTCAGTCCTAAAACAACCAGTAAATCTAGATAAATTTCAAAAATTTATTTTCTATATATATAAAACGCAATATTTATAAGGAAATTTTCTTTAGAAGTTTCTTCCGACTTTGAGCTTTGAATAAAATCTTTACAATTTTCTTGAAAAAATCTAGAAAATATGTAAGAGTATTTTCTTTTACCTGCGTAAAACGCTTCTTAAAGATAAAATTAGCCTCTAAGGTTGGGAGTTCCAGAGAACAGTTGCGAAATTTCGTACACTGAACAAATACTCACATTTTTAAAATATCCTTTTGAATTTTGTAACTCAATCATTACAAATAAAATCTAAATAAAAAATCGATATGACCTGTTTTTTCTCAATTTTCTAGCATCAAGTCTAGGGGTAACTAACTAGGAGGTGATTCTGTCGACATTTTAATGTAAACTATAGTATGTAATTTTAACCGTCTGTCGATTTTAACAATAAAAAAAATTTAAAAAAGTGTTTTAGTTCTGGCAGGATTGTCAAAAAGAAACTGAAATGTTTTTCGATGTTGATATATACAAAAAATTTTAATGTGTTAAGTACTTGCTAAACTTATAGGTTTTATGGGTGATTTTAGCGAGTTTCCAGAATGGAATTTAGCTATTACAGCCACTGTCATGACGCGACTTGAGCCCGAGACTATGGCAGAAATTTATTTTGAGATCCCTAGAAACCGAAAATAATATTCACTAAAATTTATATATTATATTTGTATTTAGTCCCACGCCGTTGGACAAGTTCGTTAGCCAGCCATGTCGGATGCTTGGAGCATGGTTTTTTTGGTCATTTTTCGTGAAAAAAGTAGTTTTTTGCCAAAATTGTCTCAAGTTAAAAAAATTTTTGCGACATTTATTTACACCATTAGAAAGAGGAGTAAAAATCACTTAGAAGGGTGAAAAATCACAGAAAAACGGATTTTTATAAGCGGAAATTCGCTATGTTATGCAAGTGCTGCGACAGGCGTATTGTTGATATCACATGCAGTGGTATGTGAAATTGAAAATGTGACAAAAATAACAACAGTGAAATTGTGATATATTTATCACATATTCAAGACTTGGCCTCCTGGTATTGAAAAATAATACTGTTTTTAAAGTGTATTTCCTGAAATGTCATTTCTGATTTAAATATATACAAGGTGGTCCAGAATTATGTACCGTAATTGCTAGAGCTGGTAGTACGTTCGAAAATAATGGTACGTGTTCATGTACACTTTTTTTCAAAACTCAATAATAAGGGAGATACAACTCTGTAAAGGGGTGAAACGAAAACCATTATTTCTTAAATATTTTCCAAACGCTTTTGAATAACGGATTGATATTTTAGGGGTACTTATTTTGCGTTAGAAGGATTCAATTTATGTCAACACTTATTCCACCACTCATGACTAAGGGGTGGTTTTGGGTGGTAGGTGTGAGTTATCACGTCTTTACTTTTTTAACTTGCAATTATTTAAACAAAATCCTTGATAATATGATTCCTCAGACAATTTCACGCAAAAAAGGTATACTTGTTACATTTCGATAAATATTACCGTTTTCGAGTAATTTAAAGTAGAAGTATCTATTTTCAAATTATCCCCTAATCATAATTGATGGAATAATTGATACCATAAATTTAATTATCTTAATGTTCATACGCACCCCTAGATTATGAATCGAGTAATCAAAAGCGCCCAAAATTGTTTTTAAAAGAAAAAGTTAGTTTCGTTCCACCCCTCTACATTTTACCCCTCTGCTTAATCTCCCTTATTATTGAGTTTTGGAAAAAAGTGTAGATGAAAAGGTACCATTATTTTTGAACATACTATCAGCTCCAGCAATTACGGTACATAATTCTGGACCACCCTGTATATAAATATTCTGATTTAAATATATATATTAGTATTGGAAAACGGAGAATTCTGATATGCTATCTGGTGGCCCGAAAATAAACTACTGCGGAAAGGCTATTTGTACATTTCATATAAATCAAGTGAACTTTAATCAGCTGTAATTTTTTTTATGACCTGTCATTAAAAATATTTTACCCTAATTTAATTAAATTTAATACATGAAAATTGTTCAAATTATGGAATTTTCATCACGAAAAAGTAAAAGTATACTGTTGTGTGTTTGAATGCAACAGTAGAAGGTCCCAAGAATGATATACAAATGTTGCTACAATCGTAATATAACAAAGAAGAATTGGTTGGTCGTTGATTAGCATGGATAAACATTCAGAAAGTGAGTAAAAAAGTTATGCCTTCAATGAGAGTTTGTCCAGTTCATTTTAAACCATAAGTACATAAGTATAATTACAAAACTTATTTTTTACTACCTAATCATATTTTAATCTATCTACTATAGGTAGTAATATACATCAAGAAAATATCTGTCCCATCTCTCAAGCTTCAATATTATACAATCAATACAAAGTTTGATTCATTAAGAGAAACTCGAGCCCTATTAAGAGAGAAAACATTTAAGAAAGATTTCTTCATAAAAATGTTCAAATAATAAATAATCGACTATTTCTCACGGTAATCTAGAAGCAATTAACAATCTAGAAGGAAAAACAAAAAAAGAAAGAGGAGATGAAGAAGGCAATGTATGTATTTGATGTCATGAAAGAAAAAATTGATGAAATCGAATTTACAATTGAATCGAATGTTACCAGTGTCATAAAGGAACTGACTGACTTCAAAGTACATGTTTCTAGCGATTTTGTGTTCCCAAAATTTTCTACGTTTATTATATCTGATAGCAAATTAAGTATTGCAACTAGCATTTCAAACATTAACGACTACTGAAAAATTAACGAAAAAAAAAATTAGCAAATTTTTGGAATGTTGTTCCTATTTTTTTTATAATAATTTATTGTTGCCAAGCAAAAATGGACAATTCAAAATTGCCACTATTTCTTTAGCTGCCATCTGGTGACAAATCGAAAAACTACTGCGAATAGGCTAAATATTAAACCACGCCTCCATTCGATTTTCCAATAAGGGATACAGATAGATATATTACCGGATGCCTACGACTGAAGTGAAACTTCATTTATATACTCTTTTTGGCCTAAGAAATTACTTTTTGAGCTGATTTTTCGAAACACGGAGCCTAAGAAAAATGGATGACGAAAAAGTGCATTAATATTAGTTATATATATATATATATATATATATATATATATATATATATATATATAACTAATATTAATGCACTTTTTCGTCATCCATTTTTCTTAGGCTCCGTGCCGTACCTGACGAAAAAGTGCATTAATATTAGTTATATATATATATATATATATATATATATATATATAACTAATATTAATGCACTTTTTCGTCATCCATTTTTCTTAGGCTCCGTGTTTCGAAAAATCAGCTCAAAAAGTAATTTCTTAGGCCAAAAAGAGTATATAAATGAAGTTTCACTTCAGTCGTAGGCATCCGATAATACATCTATCTGTATCCCTTATACTAATTTTTCCTAATTTGGATCCTTAGATATAAAACTTCCCGCCCATGTCGTCAAAAATTCGTTTAGAGGGTAACTTCCTAAGCCAAAAAGATAATGTAAACAAAATTTCAGCTCAATCGAAGGTATACGATTAAATCAGTATTTGAATGAAGGTTTTAAATTAGAAAATCTGAAAATAAATTGTTGTCGTGAGTGGAAGCTGAGAAAGTAAAATGAAAGAATTGAATAAGTTTTAACAATGTTTATTAATCGGAACTTCTAAATTTACAAATATAAGCAAAGTGCGCAAAACATCACCGCTCATAAACTGCTTCAATATACAGCCTACAATTGACCACGATGTCTGTAGAGATTAAGAAATCAAAAGAATATTAAATTTCAAAATATTATAAGTTATATTTATAAATTTATAAATAACAAATTTCAATAACAAAGAATTACTAATTAATGAATCTATGAACAAACAATGTCATTAAACGATCAATCGATAAATACAAAGGTTTTCAAAACATCTAAAGTTGTTTATTATTATTACAGTTAAATTAAAAAAAATTACCTTTATGAAAAAGGGGCGTTACCTGTTTATATACAATACTATTTACACATGTTATACGTAAAAAATTATTCACACACGTAGAGATAACCTCGGGAGAAAATAATCTTAACCCTAAATAATCCTAACACTACTAAATAAAAAGAAAGATTAAATTTTAATAATCGCAAATGTATGTAAAATAATTACAAAACATACAATTGTTTAAATAAAAATGAAATTAAATTTCATTGGATAAACTCACGTTTAATCATAGATAAAGTACACCAAAATTTTATTTCTGAAAGATAGCCAACTTTAATACATTTTTTTGACCCTCTATTACCTCTCTGTGGCACTGAGAACGGGAGCAGCGGGTATAGATATCATCGCTGTCGTAATCATTATGCGTAGTACACTTGAGTAGAACAGAGATGTCACTATAATAACTTTAAATCATCTTTAGCTTTATCCGATAATGGAGGTTACTACTAGGGTTGCCAACTGTCCCGATTTAATCGGGATGTCCCGATTTTAGGCCTATATGTCCCGCGTCCCGACAACAGTAGTGGCGGGACGCTAATTTCCCGATTTTTAACATCTACAATTTTTTTAAATTTTTAGTCTCGCCAGTCTCGCTATTGTTGTTTCCGAATTATCGCGCTTGCATATCATAACGGCCACGGAAGTAAGTATATTTGCTGTACCTACTGATAAAGTGTGCTCTGTCTACTGATTTATAACTCATACAGCTTACAGTGTTGTCAGATTAACTCATTAAAATCCCTCCAAAAAATGGGAGAAACACAGACCAGTGAACATATTATATTTTATGTTATAGAGACATATAATATAAATGTATAATTGAAGCAATCAGTTACGACTAAGTTCCGACCTCAATAGTATTCTGTTATATAGTAATTGATTCGTATCCGTAGTTACACTTTCAAATAATTATTGTCAAAATATAATATTGATAATAAAATTTTACTTTTTGGAGTAGAAACTGCAAAATTTTGAAAGAAGAAAAGTGGTATTCGCTTTATTTTCAAAATACGTACGTATACAAATTATGTCCTGCAATAATTATAGTCGCACTTGCTCAAAAATTGACATTATATTATTTCATTAAATTTCACCCGCCTCACCCTTGTTACCTGCTTCAAGAAAAATACCTAGAAACTGGCTTTACGCTTTGTCTAGTAGTATAATCAGTGTAATATAATAGTGTTCAGTGGTCTGTGAGGCGAAATTATTTGAGGTACATGAAATACGTCAATGCCAAAGACGGTCAACTTTATGAAAAATGCTTTTCTCCAAAAATAAAACAGTTGATAAGCAAAAAAAAAAATTTAAATCTAAAAATTAAAAAACTTACAATAATATTTCTTTATTTAATTTAATAAAATAAAATAAATATTATTGTAATATTATCTTCAAGAAATTGTTTTGTTTAAAGGTTCGTAAAATCATGGTTTAAATATGTAGCTGTTAGTAATAAATAATAAAAATAAAAGGAATATCTTTCCTACTGGCTGATTAACAACGTTTGTTTTTTTTAACAATCCCGATTATTACTCGTTTTACTATTATTACTCCCGAATTACTCATAAATAATTCGAAAAAAATGAAAATTCCCTTAAGAATTTTTTGTAGCTGTTACTATAGAAATGTTACTAATTATAAATTTCTAAAATAATAGAATAAGTTCTATGAATAATAAATTCGACAGTTACCAGCTAGTAGCACCGTCTACAATTACCATTTTTTTTTAAATATTTTGTGCAGTGCTACTGCACTGCCCTCTGAACTCAGCGCCAAAATAACCACCCGCCAAGAAAAAATCCTATAAGTGAGTGCTCTCTCTCTCTTTCTCTCTCTCTCTCTCTATATATATATATATATATATATATATATATATATATATATATATATATATATATATAGTGTTATTCTCTATGCGTTTAATTAAATATCACCAAATATTATAGGTGTCAAAATATGGAAACATTAAACCATAAACACTAACTACACTAAATTTTCTTCCTTAGTCACCCGAACGCTTTGTTACGACATAATTAATATTTTAGAAAGAGTAACTTTTAAATCAAGGCAAGTAGCCGTGAAGCTTCATGAGCCAAACGGCGATGACGAAGTGTGACGTGTTACCGCCTACACTACCGTCGTAGATACATTATATTATTTTATTACAAGGTACTTGAAGGGTGCCTTCAAAACTGATTAATAGCTGTATGCTTGACTGACAGATTACTAAGTGAACTGATTTGTCTTGTCAGCTGACTTAAATATGTTTATATCTTTTGTTGGGAGTGGCCATGCGCACTACGTCATAGAATTTTCTAGAAATGTAAATAATAGTATATTACGTGGTTGAGGTTGTAAGTTGCATATTACACACGAGCGAAAAAGTTACGCAAGAGCCACGCAGCCGCGAGTGCGTAATTGCGCGAGTGTGTAATATGCCTTACAACCGAGTTACGTACTATACTTTATCTACGACTAACATGAAATTCACAATAAACGATAAAAATTTGGTACAAATCTACAAATACTAATACATTAAAATTATGTAGTATTTGAAATTTATTAAAAACAAACGTAAGCATTCAGTTGCTAGGTAAAATTTTTGTACAGATTCTAATATAATATGTATCATGTATATCACTGTATAGTATATAATAATTATAAAAATTAATAAAAGTGTAGTAGGCTTTGTTATTTTTATTATACATGCGTGTAAAGAGCCATTTTTTGTACAGCTGGATATGTGGCTGTATGTAAAACGTTGCTTACTTAGATAGTCTTTTGTACAATAAACAAGCAATTTCATGGTAACTAGTCGTAGATAAAATTATTTACTTTATGAATTACATAATGCACATGTACCGTTAATTGATTATTAAATATTCTTAAACTGTATATGTGGAATCATAAAATAGAACAGGGTTGGAATGCGTTCGTATTTTAAATGTTATAAATTAATTTTAAGATAATTGTACTGAAAATTTTTAGGCAATATATTGACTACATTTAAAATACGTTGCACGGTTTTTGGAACTCCGGCCAAAATTTTCCCATTTTCTCCAAAAACTATAGACATTTGGAAGTTCGTTTTATTTTTCCTGTGATATATATGGAATTTTCTATTTGTCTGAATTTTTCCAAGTTTTTCGGTTCAGAAATTTCGGAGATAAGGTAGAGGGAACGGTATTTTTTCTGGCCATAACTCAGAAACTAACGCAATTTAAAATTTAAAAAAAAAAGTGGTTTTGAAATATGTAAACAAAGCCCTTTCAAATGATATACGTTTCAGGCATTTTAGATTGATTATTTAAGTTAAAGTCAAATTTATTTATAAAGCAAATGACTCATTTAAAAAAATAAAGTTTTGTCGCATATAAAAGATATTATAATTTCTACTATTAGCGAATTTCCAAAAGTGAAACTGGAAATACGCTATTACAGTAGGTGTCATGACGGGACCTAAGCCCGGGATCATAACAGAAATGTGTTTTGAGGTCCCTAGAATACGAAAATGATATTCACTAAAATTTATATATATATATATATATATATATATATATATATATATATATATATATATGTGTCGCCACGATAACTCTCGAACGAAACGTCTAATGCTTATGAAATTTTGTGTGCGGACTGGATTCTGAATTGGCTCGGCTAAGTTCGTTAGCCAGACACGTCGGATGCCCAGAAGTAGGTTTTCTGGCCATTTTTTATCATTCGATCCTATCATAAGACAGTTCGATTTTTACATCGTTGAAAAGGAAAAAAAAAATTATGAAGAAAATATTCTTATAATTTTCTTTCTATTTTAAGTATTTTTCGAGAAAATGTAAATTTTCACCATTATATTATTAGTTTTCTTCCTTTGTTAGTCTAATAAGTAATTTATATTTATATCTCAGTTCTTTATGAAGTATAAAAATATTTCACTTTTTTATTAAAGAATTTTGTGAGAACAAGTGAAGTCTATTCACATACATGTGTTATAACACACATACATGTATAGAGTTTTGTTTCTCATTTATTGCATTATAATTAGCATGGTTCTATCTCATGTTGAAAAATGTAAATTAAACAGATTTTCTAAGCTAATGTAATGAAGAATTTTTTTTTTTTTTTTATTGAATTTTTAAGTAAACAAGAAATTGAAGATTATGTTATGATATATTATTAAATATGAAACAAAACAAAATATGTACAATGTACATATGTATGCACGGAAAAATATTTTGAATCGATTTTGAAAATTTTTTCACTAATAATTAATAATGTTAAAAAATTAAACCATTTCAAATGGATTTAAGGTATTTTATGTGAGGTCAAGGTTTTCGGGACCTAAAAAGGCCAGAAATTAATTAACCAATCGATTTTAAAAATTTTTTCACAGTTAGTAAATTAAGGTATTTGAATTAATTAATTAAATGATGTCCGCAAGAAGCTTACGGACTGCCATAAGTTATATGAGATCCTTAGAACCCTTTTCTTACTGTTAGAGTACTAGACTAGTATGAGTTTCGCCAGGATTTACTGATCCCATAATTGTAAAAAATAAACTAAACGACCAATTTTAAAAATTTCTTCACTGTTACAGAGCTAAACTATTTTAGATAGATTTAGAATACATTATGTAAGGTCCGCCAGGGTCCACAGGACCCAAAAGTGTCAAAAATAAACTAACTGACCGATTTTGAAAATTTTTTCACTGTTACAGAGCTAAACTATTTTAGATAAATATCGATTACGTTATGTAAGGTCCGCCTGGGTCCATAGGACCCAAAAGTGTCAAAAATAAACTGCCTGATCGATTTTTAAATTTTTTCACTGTTACAGAGCTAAACTGTTTTAGATAAATATAGATTCCGTTATGTAAAGTCTGTCAGGGTCCATAGGATCCAGAAGTGTCAAAAATAAACTAACTGACCGATTTTGAAAATTTTTTCACTGTTACAGAGCTAAACTATTTTAGATAAATATAAATTACGTTATGTAAGGTCCACCAAGGTCCGTAGAACCCAAAAGTGTCAAAAATAAACTAACTGACCGATTTTGAAAATTTTTTTACTGTTACAGAGCTTAACTATTTTAGATAAATATAGATTACGTTATGTAAGGTCTGCCAGGGTCCATGGGATCCAAAAGTGTCAAAAATAAACTAACCGACCGATTTTGAAAATTTTTTTACTGTTGGGGAACTAAGCTATTTTAGATAGACATACATTACGTTATTTAGGGTCCGCCAGGGTCCATTGGACCCAAAAGTCGTAAAAATAAACTAACCGACCGATTTTGAAAATTTTTTCACTGTTACAGAGCTAAACTATTTTAGATAAATATAGATTACGTTATGTAAAGTCTGCCAGGGTCCATCGGATCCAAAAGTGTCAAAAATAAACTAACCGACCGATTTTGAAAATTTTTTCACTGTTGGGGAGCTAAGCTATTTTAGATACATATAGATTACGTTATGTAAGGTCTGACAGTGTCAGTAGGACCTAAAAGTGTCAAAAATAAAATAACTGACCGATTTTGAAACTTTTTTACTATTACCGAGGTAAACTATTTTAGATAGGTACAGGTTGTGTTATCTGAGAACCACAACTGTCCTGCGGATGCAAATGCGGCGTAGAATGCTACACAACGGGTTTTGAATATATATATACATATATATATATATATATATATATATATATATATATATATATATATATATATATATATATATATATATATATAAATATATATAAATATATAAAAATATATATATAAATATATATTTATATATATATAAATATATATTTATATATATATAAATATATATAAATATATATAAATATATATATATATATATATATATATATATATATATATATATATATATATATATATATATATATATATATTACATAAAATCCGCCTAGAATATACGGTCGAGCTGATTTTATAATGAGGTCCACCGGGATCTTGCAGATCCGAAAACGCCAGTAATAAGCTATCGAACCGATGCTAAAAAATTTCTCACTGCTAGAGAACTAAATTATTTTAGATGGATACAACTATGCTGCACAAAATTCGTTCGGGTTCTTGGGTCCCTAAAAATACCAAAACTAATTACCCAGCCGATTTTAAAAATTCTTTTACTCTTAGAAAGCTAAACTATTTTAAATAGGTACAGGTCTTAGATGAGATCCGCCAGTGCCCAAGATTTGGAAATTCGCTATGTTATGCAGATGCTGCGACAGGGGTATCCTTTTTCAATATATTAGATAGTAGATTTTGTGAGAGATAGCTATATTACGAGTTTGTGTAAAAGGTAAGTTTATGAGAATGAATCATTTGCAGTTGTTGCTGATTTCTCTTATAACTGATTATTTGCGCATCTGATTATTTTACAAATCAACAAGTGTACACATACTCTCATATGAATTGACAATCCGACTAAGCTACTAACCGATAAAAAATTTGTGATATGCGGCAGCTCTATGATTAATTTTAAAAACTTAAATTTTTATTTTACAGACAACTGTTCGAAATATTCGACGTTCAATCAAATGTGCCGTTAGATTCAATGAATGCTGTTATTCGGGGGGCTGTCAATATTTGTACGGCTGTTTATATTTTTGTAGGATTATTTGGATATATTGCTTTTTGTGCTAAACAGTTCTCTGGAAATATTCTGATGAGTTTTACGCCATCGTTGGCCACAGATGTAATTAAAGTGGGATTTGTGTTATCGTTGGCTTTTAGTTTTCCCTTAGTCATTTTTCCATGTAGAGCAAGTTTACATTCGTTGCTATTTAAAAAAGTAAGTTTATGAAAAATATTTGTAGCACAGTGATACATAAATGAAAATTTTGTATATAATATCAATACTTTTGTTTATAGGCACAAATGCCTCATGAATATGTGTCAACTTACATTCCAGAATATCGTTTTAAATGGATTACGTTTATTATTGTTGGAATTAGTTTCGTAACGGGATTGTTGATCCCGTCAATTGAACTAGTCTTGGGCTTAGTTGGGTCAACAATTGGAATTATGATTTGTGTGATATTTCCATCAACTTGTTTCATTTGTATTACAACGAAAAATACCACTGAAAGAATTTTATCACAGGTAGTCACAATATGAGGTCGTGTGATATGAAATGTTTCTTTCTTACTGGCCTCGACTGTTTCTGGTAAACTATAAGCGATGTATTCAAGATCCTTATGTCATTCACTTACTTAACGGAGTATTCTGGTTTAAACGGCCAAATTTTAGGTGTTTTTCCAGGCGTAATAGTTAAAAAACCTTAAACATTTTTACTATCGGTTTTTTATTAACATTTGAAAAGTAGAAAAAAGTAAAAAAAGTCAAAATTGAAAAAAGTACAGGCTGGCAAAGTAGGGACTCAAAAAAAGCTGCCCTTTGGTTGACATGATTCCGACCCCTCGGTGATCTGAAACGCAAAATTTTAGTGAATTCTTAAAGTCAGGATTAGGGATGACGGTTTTTTTTAAAAATAACCGGTTTTCGGTTATTTCGGTTTATTTTATGCTCGGTTTAACCTGACGGTTAAAATCGCTTAAAATAACCGGTTTTCTTGTTTTTCTAGGAAAAACAACACTTATATAAGCAAAAATTTTTATTTTATAATTATAACGTAAAAGCCCCTATACCGGAACACTATTTTTAGGTGTGTAATTAAACTGGCTTATAAAAATTGATAAATAAATTAAACATCCATTTTCTTTTCTTAATAAGCATGAAAGTTTTTTTAATCCAATGAGTATGTTTTTAAAAAAATACAACCCAAAAATTTTTATTTATTAATGTTTTTCTTTTACATACAAACTGTAAGTACACATATCGGAAGGGAAGAAAAAAATTAACACTAGAAGTTCAGAACCGATATGCAAACACACGTGTAATATGACACATAGAGTGACATCTAGACGTCAAAGTAGGAAACAGAATGGTTTAAATATCAGACGTAAATAAAAGATCAAAATCGCCATCTAGTGATCTTGTAAAAAACTCAGTTACTAAAACTAATATGTCAAAATGGCCACCATTTTTCATTCATAGTAAAATTTTGCAATTTCAAATCAATATTTTTTTATTTATCAATTGATTATACGCTCCTAAATAAAAAGAATATTAAAAATTCTACGATTTTAAAGCAGTAAGTAAATATTTTAAACCGAAAAGGAAATTAAAAATATTTATAATGTAAATATTTAGTTGTTTTACGTACATTACATACGTTAGACTCGTCCACACTGCGTGCGATACTGGACCGAGCGTTACCGTGCCGAGCGAGATCGAGCGAGTCTGAATCTAGCTAGTGTTCATACTGCTTGCTGTTTTGTGCTGTTTTCAATTTGCTGAAGTTGAAAAATCACTGCAGTTGTCAGTTTATTTTCCATAATTATTATTTATACATTATTATACACATCGGAATTTTATCATATTGAATAATTTTTTTTTTGTATACAAAAGTTTTTGTAAGGCAAATTATTTAAAATGAACAATTTTATTTTATATACTTATTTTTTGGAAAGTAATATAAGATTACGTTTAAGACAAAGAAGACTCTTTAGAAATCTTTCGCACTGGATCCATGAAATAAATAAAAATAGGTACGAACATGGTGAATTTTATCATTTTCTACCTCAGCTACGACAAGATCCATAAAAATTTTTGAGGGTACTTTACAATGACTTCTAGTACCTTCGATTATATTTTAATTTAATTATTAAACCATCTAAATTTATTTTTTTTGAAATATACTGCCATAATCTGGCAGCAAAATCTCGGTTGTGGTAATTCCTATGTTTTTGATCTCACAATGCTTGGCGTAAATAAATTTCATTTATTAATAATTCGATGTCCATTTTTATCTTATTATTATTATATGTGTCAACTTTAAAACTGATTTTATTTTTGGTACTGTTTTACAATCAAGTTTAAAGCCCCGTTAGTGTAAAAGTCGACTTTAAACTAAAGTAAGAATTATCTCGACTTTTACTGCTTAAAGTTGGCTTTAACATATTTGTTATTGCTGATTATTATCATTGAATTTTGTTTAGGTGTAAGCATAATTTTCTATAAAATATTCGTACCTTAAATAAATAAAATAAAAAAATTTTATTTGTTTGCTTATTTTTAATAATATTTTTGATTATTTTTACGTCTTGGATTAATATAAAACATTCCTTTTGGGTGAACTGGCTGAACGATTTCTGGGTTACCCGCGATTTCTTTTATGATTCATTGGGGTAGGCAGGATTTGAACGGCGTCCTTTATAGCTATCATAAAATTCATCCCTTTTCACAGCAAGGGACAATTTTGAAATTTGAAAAAATGAAAAAAAGGTCATTTATGACAGTTTTGTGTTTATTCTTTATATGTATACTTCTGCATTACCTTTATACATATACTAGGTGTTCCAAGTTATTCATTCAGTAAAAATTAAAATATTTATTATTTTTTAATATTACCATTATTTAATATTACCATTTTATTCAGAAAAGTAAGTAATTTCTGTAGAATATACTATAAGCCACTAACCACATAAATATGGTACACGTGTAAATATAATTCCGTGCATCAAATTAACGTAATTAGCGGCTCATAGAGCCTTGTCCATTCTTGAAAATATTTACAAAAAAATTATTATTATAACGAAGAAGATGATAAGAAGATAGAAGGTAAGGATGAAAAGTAGATGGATATAAGGAAATGTACCAGAAATCAAACGGGATAGAAGTAATTTACGGCGCGAACAAAATCGTAAGATAGCTCCTCATTGGTGTTATGAAGGCTTCTCCACATATATTCAGTGAGGTAATTTTCAATTTTTGTGATCGACATTCTTCCAATTTTTCGCCTCATGTCCATTTTAATTCTGGACCAGTTTGATTCTATATTTTGTTTTTGGACATTTGGATTGTCAGGATTCACGAAATTTTGTCGGTGGTTGACAGTCTGATGACGAAATCCCGAAGCTTCTAAAAGAGCAGTATTATAACCCCTCCAGCAGTCAGTTATTATAGTGGTTCCTTGTTCAACAAATTCCAACATAATGTTTGTAAGCGTAGTAGCGTCACGTTTCTATACCACCCTTAAAAAACATTTTTTGGTTTCTCGTTCAATTTCGCCAACCATTCATTTTTCTTATAGTTTTGTCATCCAGTCCAATTTCTAATTTTATATTATTTAGATATTTCAGTACCCAATAAACCAATACCAACATTACTTTTTCAATTGGGATCCTCGTATTGTTGAAAAGAGTTCCATTGCGAATTGAGCTCTTTTTTCTACAATTCTTGTTGGTGCATCTATGCATGTAATATCCTTTACCTAATATAAAATGATAAAAATAAACATTACTTAAAAATGTAAATCAATCCTGAAAGAGTTTTTTAGAATTTCCGAAAATTTTTCGGATATTATCAACAAAATTAATTTTAATATACTTACTTTACAGATTAAAGGTAAATATTTTAATTTTTACTGAAAGAATAACTTGGAACACCTGGTAGGAGCCGTTAATTACGTTAATTTGATGCACGGTATTATATTTACACGTGTACCATATTTATGTGGTTAGTGACTTATAGCATATTCTACAGAAATTACTTACTTTTCTGAATAAAGTGGTAATCTATACATATAATAAAATTGTAACGAGACCATTTCTGTATATGCAATATTTTTTGAAAATTGTACTGGTACTGTAAATAGTTATCGATGTAGATATCAAAACAGTGATTTTTAGAATTTTTGTCTGTCTGTCTGTCTGTTCATGCATCACGCAAAAACTATTGGACGGATTTTAATGAAATTTGGTATGATGATAACTTATTACCTGGGTCAACATCTAAAATACTTTTTATGCCGGGAAAATTTCTCATTTCCACGGGAAAATGGAAAAACTATTTTGAGTATGTGCACACAGGCAAAAACTATTGGACGGATTTTAATAAAATTTGGTGTGGTGATAACTTATTTGGTGTAGTGATAAATTGTTACTGTGGCAACATTTAAGATACTTTTACTCCGGGAAAATGCCTCCTTCCCACAGGAAAATAGAAAAACCATTTTGTGCATGTGCACGTATTACGCAAAAACTATTGGACGGATTTTGATGAAATTTGGTGTGGTGATAACCTATTACTTGGGTTAACATTTAAGATACTTTTTACTCCGGGAAAGTTCCTCATTCCCACGGGAAAACAGAAAAACCATTTTGAGCATGTGCATGCATTACACAAAAATTATTATTCTTTGCAAGTTCTGTATAATTATTACACTTACATACTTCTCTTTGAGTTTATAACAATGCTTTGCGCGGACGACATCGCGGGTACGGCTAGTATTAAATAATGGTAATATTAAAAAATAATAAATATTTTAATTTTTACTGAATGAGTAACTTGGAACACCTGGTATATGTATAAAGGCAATGCAGAAGTATACATATAAAGAATAAACACAAAACTGTCATAAATGACCTTTTTTTCATTTTTTCAAATTTCAAAATTGTCCCTTGCTGTGAAAGGGATGAATTTTATGATAGCTATAAAGGACGCCGTTCAAATCCTGCGTACCCGCGAAATGAGTGAAATGCGTATTTCTTGAAATTCAATCATGTTGATATTTTCGTTTCTATAGTTATTTTTTTTAAATGTAAGATTCGCTACGATCATTCATAGTTCGTTTTATCCATGCAACACTAAAAAGTCCTTTAACAGAAGTAAGCAGACCTGATCATTGTAAAACAGTGCTAAAAGTAAAGTCGACTTTAAATTAAAAGTAGCTTTAGTTAAAGAACCTTGAAAATTATGAATGTAAAACCGGCCGTTAGAATTTTAAAGAAATTAATTAATTAATTTTTTTTTTTTAATAAAAACAAATCACCGTCCACTGAGTAATGACTTAAATTTTTTAATTTTTTAAAATAATTTGTCCGGTTTTTTCTCCGGTTATTGATTTAAAAAAAAAAAAAAGAAACACCGGTAATAACCGAGTCAAAAAATAACCGAAATAAACCGGTTAACCGAAACAGAAAAACCGTTTTTCGGTTATAATCGGTCGTTTTTTTCCATCCTTACTAAGGATATCATTTTCGTTTTTTTGGAAAAATGGCATCCATGTAAAAAAAGAGTTTCTTTTTCCCACAGAATACAGAACGAACGGTAGTATCTCTATACTACTGAAACCAGTGTAACGCCAAAGGATAGAAAATATCCCATATATGTACACGCGGAGTTGTGTGTGTTAGTCCGATGGATGTTGTGTGTATGGGTGTCTTGTATACATATATACATCATATGTATGATGTACGTATACCACGTACACCGTGTTATTACGGAAGGCAACAATATGACAATAATTGAAACACACCCATTGGTAGCTAGTAAGTGAATGACAACATAGTTCTGTAAAATGCACATACTTGCCCATAAGTGATTGCAGAAAAGAGATAGTTGTATTCCTTCCAGTGTTCCATGCTTTTTCCCATTGTTGGGGCCGCTTGGGACATCTATCGAAGTTATTAATTTGATAAATAATCATTAATTTCTTTTGAATTTGGTTTTATTTCGATAGATAGTCCAAGTAATATTAAAAAGTTAAAAGATTAGTTTGTTTATATAAATTTAGAATTTGTTTGTCTTGACTTGTTTTCATTTTTTTTTTTTTTTTTTTTTTTTTTTTTGAATTAGCAGAAAATGTACTTTCATATAAGTACGTTTGTTACGATTGGATCGATTTGTTTTGTTTCGTTTGATACATATAAAGATAATTATATGTGTGAACTAAAATTTGATACTCGTGGTTTTCAATTGATTTATTTCGTGATAAATGAGTTAAGTGCATTTTAAGCGGGACATTTTTATTTATAAGTAGAGTACCAGAATATTCCTATAACATCCCGCGTTTTTTTTCTCCATTCCTTTACCCTACTGGTACCGTGATGCACCGAACAATACAACTTTATTGGTGAGTAATATTTTTAACTTTCATTTATCAATTTTGTTATTTATTTTTTTGTTGGAATACAGTCCAATTTGATTTGGTTTTTTTGAAAATAATTGGTTAATTCGTAGAACCAGCGTTTGCAGCGCATACACCCATCGTTTTTTCAATTTTGGGTATTTTTAAAAACATTAAAAAAAATTTTTCAAAAATCCTCTCGTCAAACTAAATCTGAATATATTGAGAAGTTCTGTACAAAATTTCAAAGCAATCGGTTCAATAGAACTTGAGATAGTATGTCAACCGTTTCGAAAAACGTAGTTTCGAGAAAAACGAGTATAACATTTGAAATCTCGATTCGGGCATTTTGAGTCATTTAATAATGTGTTATACTTACATTTTTTTAATCAGCGATCCCTGCCTTGTACAATGTTCCTTCCTCTAAATTTTGAAAATATGCAAAAAAATCGACTTGTTTGAATTTCTAGACCAGAATACCCCCTAAAGTTTCAGTTAATGCCACACAGATACGCTTTTTTATTTTTTAACAGTTTTTATTCCTGATAATTAAAAATATACATACATATATATTGAATACTAGCTGTACCCGCGACGTCGTTCGCGCGACCCATTGTTATAAACTCAATGAGAAGTATATAAGTGTAATAATTATACAGAACTTGCATAGAACAATAATTTTTGCGTAATGCAAGCACAAGCTCAAAATGGTTTTTCTATTTTCCCGTGGGAATCAGACATTTTCTCTGAGTAAAGAGTATGTTGGATGTTGAACCAGGCAATAAGTTATCACCACACCAAATTTTATCAAAATCCGTCCAATAGTTTTTGCGTGATGCGTGAACAGACAGACAGACAAAAATTTTAAAAATCGCTGTTTTGATATCTAAATCGATAACTATTTACAGTACCAATACAATTTTCAATAAATGTTGCATGTACAGAAATGGTCTCGTTATAGTTTTATTATATGTATAGATGTATCTTGTATTACGTGGAATTTGTAAAGGTAGGGAGCAAACCACATGTGTTATGAAAGAAAAAAAAAAGACATTTCATATCACCTGACTTCATGTAAACAATAAGTTGTTTAAGTTGCAGAAAGAGTGAAAGATGAACTCTTTTTTAGATAATGCTAGTACTTGGGATTCTTATAATGGTCCTAGGAACGTATGCCAATCTGTATGCAATTGAAGAAGCTTCAATTGCGGTCACATCAATGCCTAAAGTTGAACCGATTTTACCGCATTTGAACAATATTGATTTAAGTGAACTCATAAAAACTGATTTACTCAAAAATCCAATAGATCCAGCAAAAGATATCGGTAAAAATCATAGTTTATCACTGTAAATAAAAGATTTATTTATTTTCTTTTTCGGTTTTTAGACAGGAACATTCCAGAATCAATTTTAGGCGATATTAAAAATAAATTGGAACGGAATAAGATTTCTTACGGCAAAAACAAAACTTTCGATATCGAAAAGATAAAAGAATCAAATTTTATTGAAAATAATCTTATAAAAAATGAAATCAAGGAGAATATTATTCAGCCCAAACTATTTGAGCCAGAATCTAATGAGCAGTTGCATCCACAACCTGTCAAAATAATTGTTGATCAACAGCAACAACCGCCACAGCCAGTAGAACCTGTCGATAGGCAGCAACAACCACCACAGCCAGTAGAACCTGTCGAACCTAAAATTGATAGGCAACAGCAACCTCCTCAACCAATAGAACCTATTGACAAGCAACCACAATCACCTCAACTAGTTGATCCAGTTGATAAAAAACCAGACCCTCTCGAATCAATAGATGCTGTCAAACCAGATCAAAAACCTCTTCAACCATTACAGTTAAATGATGGACAACAACAACCTCCACAACCAGTGGAACCTAATGAGGAACCACAGAAATTTCTTCAACCAATGGAGTTAAGTAACGAGCAACAAAAATCGCCACAAGTTGTTGCATTTAAACAGAATAATTTGGATACTAAATTACAACAATCGGAAGAGAAACCTCAAAAACTGCAGTCAATAGAAAATAATAAAGAGCTCGAACGAAATATTATCCCATCACCTCAAACTAATGAAGAAATAAAAAAACAAAATTTGATCGAGCTTGGAAAAAATGATAATCAAGAACGCAAAAAAGAAGAGGTTGATCAAGACGCCATAAAAAAGGAAGAAAAAGAAACCGCTGAAGAAGCAAAAATCAATTCACAATCCACCTATAATCCAGCTCAAGAATTAATCGAAAAATTAAAAGCGCAAGGCAAAGAACAAGAAGAAGTTTTACGAAAAGCAAAACAAATGTTAGAAGACTTAAACAAACAAAAAGAAGAACTTGCCAGAAAACAACAAATCGATGAATTAGAAAAAAAACAAGCCGCGTTAGAAATTCAAAAAATTGCTAACATCGCAATTGAAAAATTAGCGAAAAATACTAATGATGGATTAATCGGCAAATCTGAAGGTCAAATAAAACCAGAAAATATCATAGAAAATAAAAATAACGATCAAAAATCAAATATGTTATCAACTGAAAACCTAAAACTTGACAATAAAAAAGTACTAATCGGTGATTCAATGTTACCAATCCCGCTCGCTAAAAGTAACGGAATAAACGTATTAGATAAATCGAAAAAAGCTAAAAATACCAATCTTGATAATGAAATATTAAAACTAAACTTGGGAGAAATGAAACAAGAAGACAAAAACGCGAATATTGTTGAGACACTATTAAAAGATCAAATTAATGACGTAAAAGAAGTTAAATCTGTTGACTTACCAATTAATAATCTAGAAAGCAAAGCAGAAACAAAGGGTTTAAGTAAAAATCAAGCAACTGACCAAAAAGAAATACCTGAGAATATTCCCAAACGAGATATTTTATCAGACGATCAAAACCCTAAAAAGAGAATAAAGAGCATTAATAACATATCTGGGAATCAGATAATCGAAAATATTGAACGAACTAAACGAGATACTAAAATCAATATTGATCATTGTGATTTATGTGAAGAACGTCAAAATATCACTCCAGATATATTAAAACAGGCAAAATAATGTTTCGGAAACAAACGAAAATAATTTGATCTCAGAAGGCATTTCAAGTGAAATTAATACGTTCCTTAAATGCATTTATAATTATTCTAACAATAAGTGACAAATTACAAATTTGAAGGGCATAAAAAGGGGGAAAAACTGCATTTTAAGATTTAAATATAACAGTGTTTCGTCTTAGGAGACCTAGCGAGCCAGAATATAGAAATTTTACTTTTTCGTACAGAGTCGCCAGACTGTGTAGTCTCTGTGCGAGAGAATAAAGAAAATAAACTACATCAACTACATATTTTCTGTTTCTCTCGAGTTCGTTGTTGTCCATTAAAATGAATCATTGCTATATTAATAATAATTTAATGCAATAATAATTAGAAATTACATGTACGGATAATTTCATTAATATGATAATATGAGTACATATATAAAATTAATAAAACAGAGAAACATATCATATACAACACTAATTAATAGCGAATATGCATGTATTTTTTTTTTTTTCATTGCCTAAATCGTTACAGAAATTCATATTAAGTTCTAAAAACTCAGTAGAAAAAATATTGATAATTATCACTTAAAAATTTTTTTCCCTGTAATACACTACAATTTAAAGGTTTCGCATCATATGGCGTAATATAGCTTAACGGGTTCTTAAAATTGATACCAGAAACGTTAGTGTTCCCAATCGTACTTAAAAAGTGAAATGATCGGCAAAAACCGATCAAAATAAATATGTGTCAATTTTCGGCAATATTCAGAATAATTTTTTTTAAAAATAAAATTATAAATAAGGTTTTTTATTGTCACTTTTAAGTTGTTACATATCTACTAATATGCTCCATGATGCTGGCACACCATCTAACAAGTTGAACATTGAAAAAATTTTGTCTAATAGGTCACAAATTGGTCATAATTGGTCACTTAGTCCCACTAATTGGTCAGCAATAGAAAATTTTTAAATAAATTTTAAAAAATTTGTAAAAATTTCAAGGTCACTCAAAAATTTTGGCACACCATCTAAAGAAAAAAACAAAAATAAGAGCAATCGATAGGATTTTAAACCCTGATAATTGGTCAGTTAAAATAAAAAATTGATCAGGTCCCCAGAATTTTAAAAAAAAACAAAAAGGCTTTTTATTACTGTGACGCATGTGCGAAATCTACTGGTAAATTTAGCTGTCAGTAAATCTAGTCGATTCGTTGAATTTTTCAATAGGGTAAAGCAACCAGTATTCGATCAGCCTATATTAGCATTATTTTTATATATTAAGGCATTCATTAAGAAAAAAATTTGATTTTAAATCAAAATTGAAATTAAAGTATCATTTTTTTCTATGTAAATTATGTATTTATTTCTTTTTACTAAAATTTTCAATAAAATTGAAAATAATCAACAAACATTGATTATATTTATTGTTTTTAATTGAACTTTATTTTCTGTTTTTTAGTAATTAATTTAATTTTTCATTTAATTATCAATTCTTTTATTATACACATTCTTAAGTACTATAAGATCTTTAATTAAGTAACATTGGAATTTTTGTCCACACAAATTTGCCCTACTGTATTTCTTGGAAAATAAACGTTATTTCCTTACTACCCATTGTTAGGGCCCCGCGATCTTAGCACCCCAAGTGTAAGATTTCGAATGACCAATTATATCATTCAAAAGGTCAGAAATTGATCATAAAAGGTCAACTGGTTTGATTAATTGGTCAGCAATAGAAAATTTTTTACTAAGGTTTTTACATTCAAAAAATTTTAGCACCTCATATGTGAAATTTCGAATAACCAATTAGATCATTTAAAAAGTCAGAAATTGGTCAGAAAAAGTCAACTGGTTTGATTAATTGGACAGCGATAGAACATTTTATATTAAGGGCTAAAATTTTTCAAGGTCATTTAAAAATTTAACACTTCATATGTGAAAATTCGAATGACAATGTTTGTTGATTATTTTCAATTTTATTGAAATTTTTAATGAAAAGAATCAAATATATAAGGGGGTTTTCATTATTTGCACAGTTGCCTGCATTGACGCATACCGTATGTTCATTTTTTTATATACAAAATGCCTTCTGTTCACTATTTTTACATTTTTACATACGTAAGCAAATATGCACATGATCTGCAGGCTTGAACGATTGAGTTAGTTTTCGAGTATTTTCGTCTGTGTAGTGCGTTCCGTGTTGTACTCTTATTTCCAAAAAAAATTTGACACTTTTTAAGTTATTTATACTTTAAGCTTTAAATAAACTAATTTAATTAATATTTTAATGGTGATTAAAAGATAAATTAACATTAAATTTATCAGTAAAATTTGTTACTATAGTTTAATTTGCCATAGTTTGTTTTACAATGCTAAAAAACTGTAAAATGAGCTACAAGACTTATCCACATTCTTATGAAACTAATTATACATGTATCCTGTAAACCGACCCATAGATAAGATATAGGGTAAGTTCAAAAATGTAAACTTTACCGCATCGATCCAGCATCATGACATTTCTGATGCGTCTAATACTGCATGATGCGATGCTGATGCTCTCTTGAAATTTGATGCACATTAGATGTTTTTGAACGGGATATTGGCATCATTTAACCTCTGATTTGACTATAGATAATATAGCATAATTAGACTATAGATAATATAGCAATACAGTCCTTGTATATATTATCTTGGAATTTCAGCTTGAATTTACTTGAAATTGAAAATTGAAAAAATTGAAATTATTTGAATAAAAAATATTTCATATTTTGAATGCAAGATGTATTCAGATAGTTTAAACAATTTTAATGAGAGGTAAATAAATTCATCTTTTTTAACATTTAGTTTTTCGGAATTATTCCTATAACCGTTGTGGTCATAGGACCATTGGCATCATCTTTTATTCACATTACTATGGAGGGTAGATATCAGGAGGACCATCTCTGTATCAAAAAGTGTCCATAGAAAGATGTAAATAATGGCGGCGCTATTCTAGCAAAATGGTAAATTTTGAGAAGTAAACAAGAAAAGAAAAACATCCGCGTTATGTAATTATTGTTTTTTTTTATATTTGTTACATATAATTGTTTTATTACTTTAAAAATTTTTATAAAACTCAACACAAAAAATCACTCACAGACATTAAAAATTCACGTAATATTATGACTCACTTTCAACATGTTTCACAGCGAGTTTTTTGTAGGTTATTAAACAACACACTTCACTCCGTCGACAACTACAAGGTTCATTTCATACTCTTTTGCTACTCTAGCGCTATTCTGGCGAGTTTTTGAATTGTTACTTAGTACTTAAAACGGGACACTTTTTGAACTATTTTTCTATTATTTTCCGGCCAAGATAGTCCTCCTGATATCTACCCTCCATACACATTACCATAGCTACGACAGCTACCTATATCACCTATATTTTAAATGTAAGTAGCTGTGATCACAGTATAAATAATAGTAATATACTACGTATATTACATACAGTATTCTCACTCTGATTTGTTCTGGAAGTATGTGTTGGAAGTTGTACATATATAGTAGGCTTTTGCTGATTAGAAACGAGGGGTGTACATATAAATTTATAAAATGATTTATTCTTTTCGATTTTGTTCAGAGCTGTAGCAGTTCAAATATTGTTTTTAAATTTTAATTTTTGATATTAATAGATTTTATTGATATGTGTTTTTATTAACAATTGTTTTTCTATTAACACTATGAGGCCCGAGCACTTTCATAGTAAACTTCCCCGGAAGCCGGCAATATTTAAAAAAAAAACTTTATACATATCAATAAATACATAAAATAAAATAATTCAAACACTGAATAGATTCAACACGTTCAACATGTATGTGTAAAACTGTAAACATACGTACATACACATACTACATATACACTGACATTCATATCAATTTTATTTAAAAATATAAATTATATTTTTTATGTATTTTTTGTTTATCTTAAAATTTTTTATACATTAGAAAGCATAGAAACGAAACGAGTAGTGTGTGTTGGTATGTATTTGTGTGAATAGGAACACATCCGTGTGATGAATGACGGTAAACATCGTAAACATCGCACACATAATGCGTAACCAACTAATCAATTAATCATTGATCGCGGTCGGCCTCTGGGGATGTTTTGTTTGGTTTCGGATGCCGAAGCCGTGGGACTGAAAGTGTTAATTGGTAATTATAGTTTTAGTAGTTTCTTTCTTTTATAATTCTAATAATATTTAACTTTTTACGTTAACCCTAGAATCATACGTAGTCAGAAATGGAAAAATAATTTCAATTTGTAATTTATGATAAGCAAAACTGACAAAATTCATCATTCTACCATTATTTTTTTAGTAAACTTGATAACATCATCAAATAAAAAAAAAATCCTTCTGGTTAATTAGAGGAAAAATTATGGATGTGATTTGAATTTGAATAATTTGGTACAAATTTTTAATTTTTGCAATCAAAATGACGAAACTCTTTAAAAATATGATTGATACAGCAAGCCTCTTCTTCTACGGTTGCTTCGTGCCTAATTTTGGTAAAAATGAAAACACATCTTCAAAAATCTATAATTCGCTTCCGATTTCATTATATTATTTTATTGCTTGTCTGGTTCAGCTATTCATAGCTTTCTATCACATGACAGACAACAACCAAAGAAGATATTTTAATTACCAAAAAATTGTATTTGAAGTTCTTATAGTATCCTATATACTACACACACCGGCATAATGAGCGGAACACAAAAAAAAAATAAAAACCTATTTATTAAACAAAGTTGGCTGTTGTTTTTCATTTTCACTTAAATTAATATTGAAGTAATGGATCAATTGACTTTCCATAGAATTGTTCTTATTTATTATTGATGCAAATCTTTTTAAGAGGTCTGTCATTTTTTAACTCAAATGCCGCTTCTTCTCAATGTGGTGGAGCTTCAGACTGCCATGCCGTAATTAAAGAAGGGCAAAGATTGCCTCAGGAGACTGTAGATAACATCATTCTGAGTATAGCAAGACGAATAGAAGCTTTGACAAGAGCACGGGAGGTAGCACGCGGTATTAAAACGTTGTGTTTCATTTTCTATTTGTTAAATAATCTTTAACTAAAATGATTCTTAGACGACATAAGATTCCAAAAATTTGGTATTTCATATGGTTAATTGCTTTTGCTAACGAAAATAAAGGTACAGTGGCCATCCAATGGTACCTACTCCGATTTTACGTAGTGACGTCAGCGATTTAGTGGGGTTCTCCTCTCACAGATATGTTGTTGTTTGTCTGTGTTGGTGAAAATTTATGCACCAAGATAGAGTCAGGGCCGTAGGTAATACTGCCTGAGGGTCTCATAGCCTTAAAAAATTTTAAAATTTCACTGCAGATATATACACATATATTCTGTATAAGTGTATACGTAATATGCAAAATAAAAATGCAAAATAAGTAACGTAAAATTCTAGAATATAATAAACGTCAACTAGCAGAGATATCAAAAAACAGATTTCACCGTTGATATTGGTTATTAAAACTGAGACTAAATAGTGTAGTTTGACAAAATTCTAGAATGTTCTATTTGTCAACTAGCAAAGATATTGAAAAATCAATTGTACCATTTAATTGTCCATTGAAAAAGAGGTCAAATTACACATTTTGACAAATGTTCTGGAATATTCTATTCGTCAGCTAGCAAAGATATTCAAAAAAAAACGTCGCCATTGAATTGGCTACCAAAAAAGGGACCAAATAACATATTTTGAGAAATGTTCTAGAATATTCTATTTGTCAACTAACAAAGATATTGGAAAATCTATTGCACCACTTAATTGTCCAACCGAAATTAAACTAATGTAAACCAAATGTCCGATTTTGACAAACAATTTTTGTTATTTGACGAATAGAATATTCTAGAACATTTATCAAAATGTGCTATTCCATCTTTTATTCGATGACCAATTAAATGGTGCAATCGATTTTCCGACATCTTTATTAGTTGACGAGTAGAATATTCCAGAATTTTTGTCAAAATGTGCTGATTAATCTAATTTTTAGTGCCCAATTCAATAGTGAAGTTTGTTTTTTGGTATTTTTGCTAGTTCACGAGTAGAATATTCTAGAATTTTTGTCAGCTTTCGCAATTTGGCGTCTTTTACGCTGATGAATGTGATAGTGAAGTTGATTTTTCGACAGTTTTCTAAAAGTCGTCACTCATTAAATGGTTTGTTTAATTTTTAAAGATATTTTGTATGTTCCACTAATTATGCCGGTGTGTGTATACATATACAGTGTATACGTATACAGTGTATACAGTGTTTTAAAAATTTTATTCAAGGTCAAAGGTCAAGGTAATTGGTTTTTCGTAAATATTTCTTAAATGGCAAAATTAGTGGTAAAACAGTTTAGATATATTTTGTAGATTATGCAACAAAAAAGGTTTCAGTACTTTTTCTTACGATCTATCCTTCAAGATATATGGCGATTTCAAAATTTTGAAAAGTAATATTTTGCGTAATATGTATACGCTCTTTTCCACACAACCGTCGGAGTAAGGTACCTTTAACTCTTTTTTTGATTCAATTGATTTTTTGAGAAATTATTTTACTATATCCTGCTACACTATCCTATTGGCAGATGTACTTATGGTGTTAAATCTGACAGAAAAATTTCATCCGCAAAATAAGTCAAATTCTCTAAACAAACTTGACCATTTTTACAGAAAAAACAAAAATTTGACACTCAAGTTACCGAAATTTCAGCTACAGGTTTTATTCGTATCATTAAAAAAAGAACTTGACGACGTCATCACAAATAAAAAATTTTTGAAGTTCCCGAAATTATCATTTTAATGCTAGAAACATGAAATCTGTAGTCTGCGTTGCTCAAAATTATCTCTTCATTCCCCTAGTGACATATTTAAGAGTGGTAGTTACGATATTATGGTGTTACTGATTTATTTTTTATCGAAAAAATTCTTTCAGCAAAAAATTTCGCGATACAAGCTTATGATATATGAAGTAAGATAAAATAAAATAACTTTTCAAATCATTAAAACAAATTGTGTATCATATCTACAAGAGAAACCACATAAAATGCATCAAATCTATCTTGATGGTGGCGTAGGAAAGAGTGTATATTATATAGAATATTACTTTTCCAGTTTTTGAAATTGCGATATTATCTCATGGAGGATAGATGGTACGAAAAAAAATATTGAAACCTTTTTTGTAGAGAATTGTATAATCTACAAAATTTATTTAAACTATTTTTACCACAAATTTTACCATTTGCGAGATATCTACGAAAAACCAATTTCTTTGACCTTTGACCTTAAATAAATTTTTTAGCACATGTAGGACCGATGGGGACTTTCCATATTTTGTTTATAATGTAGTTAAGGTCTGTGCCAATTTTCAGCTCCATGTAAATTTTTCCGAAATTTGAATCTTTTTTTTGTTTATTTTACTGGCCTAATATATAGATAAAAAAAGACATATATACGTACACCTTAACATCTTGACCATCTTTACTAACAATGTTGAAACTACAGAAGATGTTGAAACAGTTTTGATCCATCAACACTTTTGGGTCGCACACAAAGATCGCACAGAAACCCTCGGTGAGGCCCAAAGATGCATGATTAGAATAGTTTGAGATGTATTAACGAGGATAACGTTTGTTGTTAAGTGATTTTTTTTTTTTTTAAATAAAATTCTTTAAAGTCGTTTGTTATTTTTAGTAGATTAAAATTATAATTCTATTAGCAATACACATTCTTATATATACAGTGATCTTGGTAATGGGCGAAAAATAATTATCAGTATGACAACATAACATCAACATAATTTAACATTTGACATAATTGTCAACATGTCATACAGTGTATAAAACCAAATTGTATTATAATATTTTTTTAAATATATATTTTTTTTTAAATTCTTAAGTTTATTTATTTACAATTTATTTATTAAAATAAAATCGATCACACTGGATTATTTTTGGATAACCCTACACATAAGCTTGAGTTTCAGAGGTACATAGCATAGATTTTTTATGTGTTGGAAGTATTCAAGGGCAAATGGTAAGGAAAAGAAATGGGTATACAATTTAAATATATTTGGACAGAGAGCGAAAATGAGTGATTCAACTGGGTATACGTAGTATACACTATTATTTAAACTGTGGCTGTGATATACATTATGCGCATGACACGCATCACCAAATTTCTTGATGCATTGTTTTGACGCATCAAATGCAAAAATGAATTTTTGATTTTCCGTTGTGAGGCGTCTGATTCGTTTTTGAACTCTTGACTCTGCCTCATGCAAGCAGTGATGCATTTTTGAAGTTAGCCATAACTACAATATATTACCATTGTCTATGACTGTGCTACGCATGTTGTTCATTGTACTAGTCTGCATCTTTCTGTTGACTTCAGTTGCGTTGGTTGCATGCTATACATAGTCAACACCTCCTTAGTTAGACTGCGCGTGCAGGCAACTGTACCAACAGTTAAAACGAGGATAATTTATATAGAAAAAAAAATGATACTTTAATTTCAATTTTGATTTAAAATCAAATTTTCTTCTTAATAATTGCCTTAATATATAAAAACAATGCTAATGTAGGCTAGTCAAATACTGGTGGCTTTACCCTATTGAAAAATTCAACGTATCGACTAGATTTACTGACAGTTAAATTTACCAGTAGAGATTTCGCGCATGCGTCACAGTATGTAAAAAAAGCTTTTTTAATTTTTTTAAAATTCTGTGGACCTGACCAATTTTTTATTTTAACTGACCAATTATCAGGGTTTAAAATCTTAACGATTGCTCTTATTATTTTTGTTTTTTTCTTTAGATGGTGTACCAAAATTTTTGAGTGAACTTGAAATTTTTACAAATTTTTTAAAATTTATTTAAAAATTTTCTATTACTGATCAATTAGTGGGACTAGGTGACCAATTATGACCAATTTGTGACCTATTAGACAAAATTTTTTCAATTTTCATCTTTTTAGAGGGTGTGCCAGCATTATGGAGCCCTACTAATAGAGTAAAAAGGAAAAAAATACTTTAAAATTTTTTGGAATAAATGCATATTCTCTGTTATGTACTTAAATGGGTGAGAATGTCCGTATACGAAAATATTTTTAAAATATTTATTTATAAAATGTGATATTTTTAATTTTTAATGTTATCAAAAAACAATAGTGTTATCGGTATTTATTTCGATAATTGTCATATTAACATCGCAAGTACAGGTAAATCAAGTAAACGACCAATCAAATCACTATAGATTCGAACAAATTTGTAATGAGCGAAGTGCTGTAACGTATTTTAGAATATTTAAGTTATTTTTAACGCCTTTAATGATACACGTGCAAAAAAAAATTTCTATTTAATTTGTGTACTTTTCATGGCTTATTAAGATAATTTTTTAATTTTTGGTTAGAAACCACTAGTGACTTATTTTTGCTGATAGTTTCTACATATATTAGCTATACACAATGGCGGAGTAACTCCTTCGGAGGCCCGGGGTGAGTGCTGCCACAATGACATTTTGCCATTGATTAAAAAACCGTCATAGAGGACATAAAAACTTTATGCATTAATGTACGTTCGAAATATATTCCTGAACTCGTTTTAATTATTAAAATAATTCACCTCAAGATCTCTAATTCTAAATTTGTTCACCACCTTAACACTATAAAGCCCAAGCACTTTCATAGTAAACTTTCCCAGGGGGCCGCAGTAACATTTTTAAAGAAACTTTATATAAACAAATACATACAATTTTCGGATCAAACAGCATCGTGTTTTGTATGTATATGCGGATAGGTATATTGCACTTGATGTAAATAAAAGATGAATACATAGTTATTATTATTTTGATAAAACAAATATACACATTCATACAACACACACATACATATTATGTGTATAAAAATATTATTGTAAATAAAAGATGAAGAGATATTTTGATGATAAAACATACATATATGTATATTATATGTACAACAAAAATAAAAGTGTCCGGTACGTAGTAATAAACTATTATTTATTAGAATAATAATATATAAAATATTTTTTATAAATATTTTTAAATGTTTTTTTAATTCTAAATATTGATCGCGATCGGTCTCTGCGGTTGTTGTGATTATTTTCGGATCTAGAAAACGTGGCGCTGGAAGTGTTAATGTGACAATTATCAAAGTGTGACTGTATTATTTATATCACGTAATAGTATTCAGTTTTTATTTTTTTAAATCTTATTTATTGAAACATTTTAAATGTTATATACTGTTTATAGTAAAACGACAGCTATGAACAACTTTTGTCATTTATTTAACTTACCTTTCTATAATCTATAATTTCCAGAGTGAATTCGATTTTCAATGAGCGAAAATAAAAGGGTTTGAAATGGGAAAAGTTTAAATAAATGTACGTTTACTAAATAAATAATCAACAGATATATTTTTAATCATCTAATATATAGGTTAACAATATTTCCATTTTTTTTTTTATAAATCTAATGGTTGATCTAAAAAAAGATAGCACCTATATCTTTTATAAGTAAGTACAAGACAAAGCATCATCTACATATAATTTTAATTCCATAGATTCATTTAAAATTCCTTATAAATTTTTTTTTGTTCAATGTAAAATTTACTAAACTATAAAATAAAAAATTAAATGCACACTTTCAGTCAAACATACAATTTTAAATCAGGAATTCAATGATTTTGTTAAAATGGTTTTATTTTTAGTAAAAACTAAAACCAATAAATTATACATATTAATTAATACCTGCGAATAATAACATTCACTTAATTTTATACATACCAACCCCGAACAAAGCTCGAGTAGTAGTATAACGCAGTATACAAAATACATATACTTAATTAGTTTATTTTCAGTTAAACTTTATTCATGCTTAGAACGGGCCAACAGAATAATATTTAAGTGGAAAGGAAGTTATTATCCACAAGTATGTTTTTAAGAATACTGTTAAAAATAAAATAAAGGAATTTTAAATATTTAAAGTAGGTGTGTATAAAATTTAATAATATAAAAATTTCTTTTATACAAAGATCAAGTTTTTTTTATAAAAAAGTTTTTTTTTTTTTTTTTTTTTTTTTTAATAGAAGAATCGAAAGAATCGACATAATTATTTTAATTATAATAAAAAAATGGTGACAATAAGACCAAAACTTTAAATTTTAAGAATAATAGTTAATAACATTGGTCCGAGGTGGTTTAGTGATTAGCAGCTCTGCTCTTGTCTGGTAGGTCATGAGTTCGATACCGACTAAAGAAGATGCGTCATCACCAACATTATCATACCTTATATTTAATTATCATATAACATCAAACTCAGCAGCATTTAAAAAAAAAAAAAAAAATAGGTAATAACACCAATAATATAATCGCCAAATTCGTCTGTGTTGAGTGAGTAGTACGTTTTTTCAATTTTCCTCCTTCAACACTTGTAGATTATAAAATGTAAAAATCATTAAAATCTAAAACTATAAGTTTTTGGGTGTTTTACTTTGTGAAAGAATTATCTTGATTCGGCTAGATATGCGAATATATTCCGTTTTTAAAAATGAATATCTCACAAAATTTAAGAAGTTTCGTTTAATAGTTGCCGTTTTTCGTTCTTCCTCTTTCAACTAGGGAAAAAAAATGGGATTTCGTTTGACAATTTTTCATGAAAAATTTTGAAATTTGCCTGTAAAAATTTATAAGGTTAATTAATTTGATTTGCTTTCAATGTTTGATAGTACTAAAGTAGTACTATCCATAGTTTAAAACGTCCAAATCGATTTATAGGCTACTTCAAAAATGGCGACCGAACTTTTAATTATAAAATTCATTTACTTCTAAACTTTCGGATTTACGTGAGCGAATTTAGGTATACCTACTACTGACTTATTTAATGTATTATTTATTAATGCTATTTTCATCTTTCCTGTTGCAATTGATTTGGAGAAAAAAGAGAAACATGGTTTTAGGTGCTTTACACATGGGCCACTTTGCCCACATGTACTCTACAGAAACAAACAATATCGTAAAACTTATAGCCCAGCACAACTACACAACACTTGTAGATTATAAAAATATAAGAATCATCAAAAGTTAAGATTATGACATTATGAGTTTTTGGATGTTTCACTTTGTGAGGGAATTACCATCATGGGTAGTTTATCGAATATTTATTATTTTTAAAATTTAAATATTTGGTCTTATTATTTGGAATTACACAGAGAAAGCATAATTTGTGACAGAATGAATTTTGTGACAAAATGTTCGATAAAACACTGGATTAAGAGCAAAGCAATGCAGTTCATTTAAGTGATTTGAAGCTTAACTTTCTTTAAAGGGTTATTCAGGATTGCAGAAAAAAGAATCGTAATTTTTTTTCCGATATTTTTGTTCCTTTGTATCCCTAAAAACTCAGTTAAAATTTAAAAACGGAAGTAATGAGCAATTGTCGAAAATATAAAACTTCAAACGTGTTCTACTCAAAACTACGTTTTTAAAAAAACGGTGCACAGGCTGCAGCTCGTGCCTTTTTATTAATTTTAATACATAATGGCGCGCTGGAAGCGTTACAATTTTCTTGGGTCACTAAATCTAAAAAAAATTCACCCCCTTTTTTCAACCCCTTTTTAGATAAAAAACGGCGATTTTTCGATTTTTTTTTTCTGAACCGATTTAACTTTAGGTTTAGTGACCCAGAAGATTTGTTTTCTTCAAGACTCCGTTTAATTTTCT
This sequence comes from Brachynemurus nebulosus, assembly GCA_035578155.1. Lineage (NCBI taxonomy): Eukaryota > Metazoa > Arthropoda > Insecta > Neuroptera > Myrmeleontidae > Brachynemurus > Brachynemurus nebulosus. The sequence goes on from JAPWDM010000002.1 coordinate 1,860,705, forward strand.
AATTTCTGCCAACCGCAGAAGCTATCTACCGTGCACCATAAAGATGTTTCTAACCCTACGTTTAGACATACAATTTTAATCGAACATAAATCGAATCGAACGAAAATCGTATAACAATTGGATGTGTAAACCAGTGATCGAATTGTGATGGTATTGCCTTCGATTTTGAAACGATTTTTATAAAAATAGATTGTAATCTTATTTTAGTTCGATTTTTTGAAAATCAAAATGGCGCCAACTGAAAATATTAAGAAAGATCACGGCGATATTATTATTATTTTAAAGATTAGTGTGGGTGCAATTTATTTTTTCACTGACATCCAATTTGTTCAATTTTTATAAGATTAAAAACTAAAGAAAAATGCAATTTTATGGTTAACATTTTATAATATTTCATATATTATGTATATTTTATAATTCTTATAGGTTATGTGAGGAGTACTAAATAAGTTGATATTCTTATGAAGCACCATTTTCTTTTTTTAAAATCGAAAAAAAAATCGTATGTCGATTTTTATTTAGATTTCCATCCGATCAAAATCGTATATCTAAACGCTCCCTAATTCCTGACAATATGTAAAACGTTTCAGATCGACTGCATGTAAGACTTCTTCTGAAAAAATTACCGAAAATGTGTTCCTTTTAGCTGGTAACCCTGAATAAACCTCTTAAAAATAAGTCTTGGGTAACAAATTATTTCAAATAAAAGTTAAAAATGTACAAAATTTAATATTTTAATATTTTAATTTTTTAAGTATTTTAAATGCAAGATTATCAAATGTTTATAAGTTGTAATAGTTATTTGAAAATCGAATTTTAATACTATAAAATATTTTAAATATAAGAAAAATTAATATAGTTTTTGCAAGTTATTGTAAAAATTTACGGTAATTATTATTTTTCATTTGAACATTTCCGCTTTGAATACAAAGCTTTCTTGGTTTTTTAAAGTTAAGATTATTAAATTGTAAATCTGAATAAAAAGTGTAAGGATTTTAGTATTGGTATTCTTTGATTCATTAATACAAAATAAAATATACCTCCGTTCTCTTACTTTCTCGTCCATGTGCACGGGAAAGTATGGTAATTAGACTAATTTAGGCATATGTGGTTTTCAGTGGATCTTAACACTTTAAGACTTAAAAAACCCACAAAACCAAAAAAATTGGAAGGAATTTTTTTTTTAATATTAAGGGATGTATGTTGGTACGGTTGGTACATGTGTATGCACTAGAGATGTAACAAATATTCGTATTCGCATTTGCAAAAAGTGTGAATATTATAGAATTTCATTAAAAAATTAAACAGAAATTACACTTTTTGTCGTTTTACTACCTTCGTACGCATACTCACAGGTTATTATATCAGTTATATATATTAATATTCGCACTTGTATTCGGAAATACCAAAAATTTTATATTTGTTATATCCCTAGTAGGTACGTAAATATTTTTAATATTTTGAAAATTTTAGTTTAATTTTTTCCAGACTGTTATGAAAAATAGATGAAACTTAGGTGGAAGGCGGTGCAAAAAGTTTCACTATTTTAAGGACAAATTTTTTTCCCTGGGAGAATCTTAAATTTTTTTGTGATTTGGATCCTTCCTTACCAGTGCAAATTTGTTTTTGAATTTCTGCAACAAAGTAGGACTAGTAATAAATAACATACCTTTAATGTTTAATTGGCCAACTATTGTTTAAAATGGTGTTACGGTATGTACGGATGACTTGAATTATGAATGTTCCTATCTGAAAGGAACTGGGAACAAAATTTCAACATAATTTTTAGATTTTTTTTTTAATGCAATAAAATTTAATTTTTTGTAATCTTTGAACGGAATGGTCTTTTTCAATGTTTGTCTTTTTTTTGATATTATTCACAAATTATAATACATGTATCAATCCCTTAATAATAACTGATCCCAATCCTCCCCAACATACAGGTTTCAAATAAAAACAGAATACGAAATTTCTACAACTGTGTTGTTAGTTTTTATAACACAATACCGGTCATAACCTATAATGACAAAACGCTCAACTGGTACACTATTTTGACAGCTAATACACTTTATATGGAGTTGTTGACGTCGTACGACATGGTGTGGGAGCTAGTAAGATTTATTACTTGACGTCTTATGACGTTAATGACCGTCAAGGTGTTAATAATATTCTGATAACGTTTAAAAATTGAAATATTTTCTTTTATGTAAGATTATGTACTTGTTGTAACTCTCAAATAACGTTACCGTAAATATCGTACGAAAACTTGTAAAAACGCTCTAATGACTGCAAGTTTTTGGGTTAAATTCAACTGCTTTTTGATTTTTAAAAGATCTATTAACTGAAAAATCGTACATAATAAATTATACATAAAATAACTAGAAAATTATACAACTTGAGTTTAATCGATTATTACTTAGCTTGGAAATATGGTAGCAGCGCTGGAAATTTTGAACTTTTTCTAAGCATACTTATTTTGACATACACAAATTCGTGGTCGTGCACATGGAAGCACTACAGTATTGCTTCGTTATTAAATACACAGCGGGCCAATGTACGAGAGAGGAAAAAAATACATAGAGCAAGGGACCAAACTAAAATATAATAGGTAGTATTCCAACTGTAGCCGTCAGGTGACGTAAATCATCCCCACTTTGCATTACTATGTTGTGTAGGTACACAGAATATTACAGAACGAACGCTAGTATCTCTATAATACTGAAACCAGTGTAACGACGCGACGTAACGACAAAGGATAGAAAATATCCCACCAATATGTTATATATATGCACGCGGAGTTGTGTGTGTTAGTGAGATGGATGATTGTGTGTATGTGTGTCTTGCATACGCATATACATAACATGCATGTGGCACGCATCATGCACGTATACCACGTATACCGTGTCAACACGACGGCAACAATATAACAACAATTGAAAGACACCCAATGGTAGCTACTAAGTGAATGACAACATAGTTCTGCAAAATGCACATAAATGCCCATAAGTGATTGCAGAAAAGAGATAGTTGTATTCCTTCCAGTGTTCTATGTGTAGGTACATACTGTTTGCAGTGGTGTTGGTTTGATGTTTGCTTCTGTGTGCGTATTCACACACACAATTCCAAACACGTAGTATGAGATAGAGCAACGTGCAGCTCAAGTAACAAAGGTCTTACAATACATAACAATCGTAGTGGATTCGGTGACTAACACTGACTGACTACATGCCTTAAGCTGTGACTGACCAACAAATGACATCAAGCGAGCTACACTTTTTTGATATTAGTTGGCTTCTAGTGTTCTATGACATAGAGTCTATTTTGTTTATTCTGTACAGAGTCGTAAACAGTATTAGGAAATCAAATGGAGGCGTGGTTTAATATTTAGCCTTCTGCCAGTAGTTTCTTTATTCGTCACCAGATACATACAAAACCATAGAACACTAGAAGCAAACTAATATCAAAAAAGTGTAGCTCGCTTGGAGCCATTTGTAGGTCTGTCACAGCTTAGGTGATTCAGTCGGCCACAGCAATTGTAGTGGTTTGGACATTGATTGTTGCAACAATGTAATACATAAATGCGTAGCGCTTAGAGTACATACATATTACACCAGACATTATGTCTGCGATGTGTACGTACCACTGTGGTACCACGTACATCAGCTCCGTCCAGCTACCGAGCTCACACACACAAACATCAACTACACCACATATATAGACACAAACTCTAAATATGTATATGTTACTGTGAATGTCCGAAATGCAGTGTATCTTAAGATACACCGATGTATGTTAACAAACAACCACCACGCTAGTTAGTGACTTGGTGTATGTTCATTATGAGTAAAATTATGGCTCTTAATGATATAAAAAACCTGTTATTGTTTTACACAAAATTGTCACAGTAAATAAAATTATTAATAGCCATTTCTGAGTCCACTCTGAACACGGTATTTGAAATTCGAAGCAGAAAGAACTTGAGTTTTTTGAGATAGTTTAATAAAATTTTAAAAACAGCATTCGACAAAGATTCACTTATACTCGTTTGTACTACTTTTCTTTTTGTTTGTACCTCAACCATTTTGAAAATAGAGCTTTCTAATTTTCGACTTAACGGTAATACGATAATCTGGCGATTTTTAAAAGCAGTGGCAGATTTACCCTAAGTGTCGCTCTAGGCTCCGTAAAAAGTGCCACCCTTAAAAAACTAAAAAAAAGTTCTTAATACTTTTTAACACTTTTTTTTTTTTAAAAAGTAAGTGACGAAGAAAAAAACTTTAAATTCTAAATTTTGCCGCCTTTTTGTCCAAATTTGCCGCCCCTAAAATCTGCCGCCCTAGGCTCCAGCCTTCTCAACCTGTTGGTAAATCCACCACTGTCTAAAAGTTTAAAAATTATTTGTATAAACGGGTGCGAACTATAGTCTTTCCAATGCTGTTTTCAAATCTTGAGTGTCTCTAGAAACTACGGAATTTATTCTACCTAGAATATCTGATACTATGTATCTCCTAACGGATTGAAAATTGAAAGAACGGTACAAGCGAAATTAAAAGATCTAAAACGGGTACAAATCATACTCTTCAATATCTACAAAAACAGTAAATTTTGTTCTACCTAGAATTTCGAGCATCATGTATCTCTCAACTTTTTAATATACAAACGAGAAGAAAAGAACTACAAACGGGTACAAACAAATCTTTATCGAATTCTGTTTACAAATTTTGAGTGCCCCTAAAAAACACCAAGTTCATTCTACCTAGAATTTCGAGTATCGTGTATCTTCCAACTCTTTGAGGTAAAATTGAAACAAAAGGATTCATAAACGGGTACAAACGAATCTTTATCGAATGCCGTTTACAAATTTTGATTGTTTCTAAAAGCAACCAAATTCATTCTACCTAGAAATTCGAATACCGTGTTTTTCCAAACCCTTTGAGACACAAACAAAAATAAGAGAGGTACAAACGGATCACTATCGAATGCTGTTTTCAAAATTGGAATATTTGAAAAGATAATCAAGTTGGTTCTACCTAGAATTTCGGGAACCGTGAATCTCCGATTCTTTTGAGGTATAATAGAGATACAAACAGGTAGAAGCGAATCTCTTCTACCAAAGGATACTTATAAAATTAAAATAATCAAATTTTGGGCGCCGGCCATTTTTAAAATTTCTTCTGTCTGTTTACTCTTCGAAGCACAAACAAAATAAAGTGTGGTACAAAAATGGGTAAAACGAAGTACAAACGAGCTGTATTATTTATTTTTTAATTTTCAATACTTACTGGTTTTCAATATTTAGGAATTCCACAGACGAAATCTTGCAACAATGAATTGTTTTTAAACAAACATAATCTATTCGTTACAACATAACTTCTTTTTAAACAAACAATGACGTATTTTAACATTCACCTAATTTTTAAATCGTTATAACTAAGATTCACAGAATCGTCTTGGTGTATGTTAACATCAACCGGTGTATGTCCGATTTAAAAAGATTTATTAAAAAAATTCGGACATACACTATCGAAATTGGTGATTGTCGACATACACCGGTGTATCTTAACATTCACCAATTTCGGACATTCACAGTAACATATATAACCATAGAAAGTGGGGAAGCTCCTCTCATTTTTGTGACGTACATTTTTGACGACAAACGGGATACTAACTATTATACAGTAGTTTGCCCTTGTACAAAACCCTCATTGCGCAATTCACAGGGACCGTTGGAGGAGAAATTGTTAAATTTGAAAGTCAAAGGTCATGGGCGTCAATGTTTCTGATTTATATATTTGCATGATTTACTGTTACAAACTATTACTTACATAGATGACAAAACTTCAATACATAAATTTTTATCATTGTTTTTTTAACACAAGATAACAGCAGGTAAAAAAATATAAAAGACGCACAAGAGTAAATGTAAACAACACACCAACACATTGAAACATATTCGCTTTGAAACACGGAGGGGTGCCATTATACACAGGGCCGGATCTAGGGGGGCAGCGGGGGCACGTGCCCCCCCGGATGATTTTAGGGGCGCCAAAAACGTAATCTGAGGGGCGCGAAAATGGTAAAATTTTTTTGGGCGGAGCAAAATTTAAAAAATTTTTGAAGTGAGCAAAAAAAAAAGGTCGACAGTCATAATTTATGATAGGGTCAGTGGTCCTGGAGCAAGTGATGAGAAAAAAAAAAAAAAAAAACGTGAATAGCAACAATTTATGATAGGGTTAATTGAATTTGTAAGTAAGTGATGACCAAAAAAAAAAAAAAGGTCAATGGTGCCGATTTATGGTAGGGTCCAGGTGACTTTTTTTTGTCATCATTCAGGTAAAAATTTTTTTGCTGCGAGGGACGCCAACAGGAAAATTTGCCCCCCCCCCTCCTTATAACTCTAGGTCCGGCCCTGATTATACACATGGCATAATTGTTAAATGGGGGCGTGCTTAATGAGGGTTTTGTATGTAGCATAAATTGACACAAAAAAATGGTAGCAATTTGGAATTGTCTGTTTTTATTTAATAATAGCCGGTCCAGACTACACAAACTTTTGTTTGCACAAACTGTTTGCGCAAACATAAGTTTGTGCAAATTGTACGTGTGGACGTGAAGTTTGCACAAACATATTGTACAAACCACACAAACTTTTGTTTGAACAAATTGTTTACACAAACATAAGTTTGGGCAAACGATACGTGTGAACGTAGTGTTTAAAGTTTGTACCAGTGTTTGTGGATTTTTATATCTCGCATCAAAAAGTTGGTATGGACGCATGAGTTTACAACTACCGTAAATATGACTGAATAGGCACGAATTCAGACTTTACACCGTATTTTTTTTATATTTCTTTTATGAGTACGTATTCTTTAATATTATATTAATTAATATATTAAAGAACATTCATTTACTATATTAAAAATTTACGCGAGAATGGTCACTTTATTACAGTAATCAAAAATTTTTGAAAATGTCCCTGGTTTTTAAAAAAATTACAAAAATAATGTAATTTCTTCTCTATGGTAAATTGCGGTCAAAAGAGACGATAACAGGGTGAATGGGGACAATCCGTAGGGCCGACCAAATTTAAAACAGAAATATAACGTAATTTCTATTTTTTTTTTTTTGTAATTGTACATCCAAAAAAGAAATAATACTTCATGATTTTGTGTAGAAATTGACAATAAATCTAAAATAAAATTTATAAAGTATAGAAAAGTCATGCTGAATGTTTTTATAAAAATATCGATTGACTTGAAAACCTTGAAAGTGCTGTATTCTATGTTCCAATACATCTTTCATCCGACCCTAATCACCTCACATTCGTCTCTTTATACCTAATATAGCGTTCCTATTAACGCAGATACTATCCCTATTCACTCCTTTTCGGCCTCTATTAACCTCCAACTTAATCTCAATGTTACATCCTCACTATTTCCTCTTAAAAAAATAAAAACAATTAAAAGTTTGTAGTCTTCGTTTTCCAGATATTATGTTTCAAAATAACTAAAATTTCGATTAAACAAGAATTAACACTGTTTGAAGACTGTTTAAAAACAAAAAGTAACAGTGTTTGAAGACGTTAATTTAAATTGATTTTCTAATATTTTTTATTCAACTTCAACCTTAGTTATTGTTTTTATCCGAAAAAATAATTATTCTACTATATTTTAAGAAAGATATCTATTCCGATTTATGTTTAGTGTTTTTAAACCAAGCTCATGAGTAACATTTTTCATTGAGTCCCTATTCACCCGCCTTTCTCGATTCATTCCAGTCTAGAGTAATAGTCTCTGAAAAATATTGATACTGAATACGTATGTACCAATGTACCATACAATAAATATTTATTACCAATAAATTACAAAATATTTGTTACCACCGACACTTTGTAGGTTGTAAAAGGTGTTAACCAATATGCCGATTTGCTTCAAAAAAAAAAAAAAAAAAAAAAATATGTACTTCATCTAGTGTATGGTACTGTAATGTATACGTATTTTTGTCCACCACTGTATTAGTTTTCTAAAAAACATCAATTGTCGATTGAATTTATTGAACGATAGACAATCAGACGATAAGTTGCAATATGTACCACTTCTTAGAATTGGAAGGAACGCGCAGTTCCTTCCAATTGTGGGATAGATGGTTAGGCGGTCATCTCAATAACTCGATGAGTGACGCTTCCTGAAACTTTAGAGGCCCTAATAGTGGAAGTCGTCACGTAGACACACAATCGAACGGTATAAAAGCAGAAACTGAGTTTCAATCGGGTTCAATCTTCAATCTTGATTCAGTCGTCAATCTTGATTCATTCGTTCATAGTCAATTTGACTCACAATAAATTCAGTCATGTAATTATTTTTAAAGTGTAAAAATGTATTTTAATTATTTTAGTGTTGTGATTGGTGAACCTCCAGGAGAGAGGTAATATGTATTCCTTTATTTAACAATATCTTTGTGTGTGTAGTCTGATTCTGTAATTAGTAAGAATTTGAGTCAATTTTATGAAAGAATGTTGTATTGTACACTGATCAGTCTACTCACACACATTTTAATTTAAATTAAGATTTTATATTACATTTACTATTGAAGCTTAAATTTCATTATTTTAATTTAATAACAAATTATTAAACTTTCTGCTTAAAAATAAATTCATGTTTTGCAATGTTTTACAATATTGTTCCCATTTCTAGTAGTTCGCGCAAATACTTGTTTTAACGCTCGGTATATATACATATATATATATATATATATATATATATATATATATATATATATATATATATATATATATATGAAAAATTTTTTTAGCGATAGCCTACATATAAATTATTAAGAACGAACTAAAAGAAAGAAAATTGTTCTACATGTTACAGTCATTTAAATGACCATCTTCAGGAAAAATCAATAATTAAGTTGTGAAACAACTGAGAAAAATAATATCAAAAGGACATAACCTCCAAATAAGAAATGGATGTCAAAAATGACGGCGGGTCACGCGTGAATCCACGATTTTGGCACATCTCTACTTTCTACGCAACCCCTCTTAGAAATATTACAGTACATATATTCTTTATATCAATGGTAACATATATGTTTGTACAAAAGTTTGTGCAAAAATTCAGTAAAACTAAAGTTTGTGTAATGTGGACGTGATATTTGTACAAACTTTCGTTTGTGCAAAAGTTCGTACAAACAAAAGTTTGTGTAGTGTGGACCGGCTATAAAATCAAACATTTATAAGAATACTTGTCAAATTATTTATTTTTATCAATTTTTAGCATTGAAGCCGTAGTTTAATCAAAAAATAGTATTTGAATTTTATATTTTATTTTAAATTCTGCATCGATTAAAAAAAAACCAGCCATTAGAACGCTCGTGATCACTTTTTCAATTTCTAAGCATATTTTTAAGAGTAAATTGCTAGCCTAATATTTACTAACGATAAACAGAACATTTTACTTTGTAAAAATATTACTTCTATGTGGTATTTTTTCTACAATTTATCGACATCAGTATGATGCCGAAAATCGTTAGAAAAAATTAATTTAATATTTGTTCTCAAAATTTGCGCGAAAACGTTCATTAGCTTCAATTACGTCACATTCTCTAGATAGCAACAGGTGTCATGTAACTAAGAAAAAAAACTGTTTATTTTTCTTATAACTAGGAAAAAAAATTGTTGATTTTTAAAAAAATTAATTAAATTCAAATTAATTTCCATAGTTATGTTTGCTAACTGGAATTTACGTAGCGACCCTAGTGGTGACAGTGTTGAAATATAAGAGAAAGCAACGTCACAGACCATTTCTGCTGACGTAATTTATAGCTGAAAAATATTAATTTTTTTAAAATTAAATAATGATAGCTAGGATGAATTAACATAATAAATTGCTGTCTTTTATTATCAATTTTTATTAAAATTTGTTTTTATTGTTTTTTTTTTTTGATACTGTCAAATACCCCATTTTTTACGTATCTTTTATTGTTTTTGAAATATTATAAAAAAAGGCAATTTTTTAAAAAATTTTTCTTTAAAATTTTTTAAAAAATTTCTGAAAAATTTTTCTTTAAATCGTGTTTTATTCAAAAGTTATGCATTCCAAACCGGTCAAACCACCATGACCCCATTGATATCATCACATGAAAGTAAAATTCAGACGGGATACGATTAATTTTAATTTTGGTGGAAATAGTGCTTCCTTAACTCATCAATTTTTAAAAAAAAATTTTAGATGTCCCTGGTTTTTATACGACAAATCACTGAGTTTGCGTTCAAAAGACTTTTAACAGTGCTCATTTTAAAGGTCTTTTTAGGCACTATAAACAACTTTTCTATGGTCATATTCGTCAAATGTATCCGTTGCCCGCTAAATAGCTTTGAGTTCAGACAAAAAAAAAACGGCTTCTACCTTCAATATCTCGTTTAACATTGCACTTAAAATACTTTTCAAAAAAGAAATTGGTTTTTAGTCGAATTTTTCAACTGAAAATACTAGACTTATACAGCCTATACAATAAGAACGGCGAGAGGCGAGAGTAGGGGCGCTATCCGTTTTCGGACCCGTAGAACACGATTCTGTAGAAAAAAAGTCTGATATATATATATATATATATATATATATATATATATATATATATATATATATATATATATATATATATATATATATATATAATATTAATAGATTTGAGCGTTTCTTTATGGTATTCCATATTTGTAAATAATAAACAAATATTTTACTTCGCAAAAATACCACTTTTATTTTAAAACTGTGACAATATTGTTTCGAACCGTCAGTTCATTTTCAAACAGAATAAATATTACATTCGTTACATGCCTTATATACTAATTTTATCTACCTATCTACCTATACTTATTAAGGGGGCGTGGTCTGTGATGTGGAAGTGGAAAGGGTGGGAGTGATAGGAGAATCCAAAAATGAAGAAATACAAGATTACATTACATGTGGCAAGAGGCAAACAAACACGTGGCAAAAGATTGAACTTGGAAATGACAAAAAGACAATATTACAGTGAATAGAGTTTTAAACAGAAATTAAAATTTAAATAAGTTATAATATTGAAAATAAAGTTGAACTGTAAATATCGGTGTAATCATTTAAAAGGTGATCGAAGCTATGTTTATTTATTTCTATTGCTTCTAGGATTGTTAACTTCTGTCCTTTGCTTGCCTCGTGTAACACAGTAATTTCCCGTTCTGGTGTGTGTTCGGTGTCTATTAATTGCCTCGCAAAAGCAGAGTCGGATTTCTTATTTCTATTAGACCTAAAATGTTCTGCTCTCCGGGTTTCAAAGTTTCTGCCAGTTTGACCGATGTAAAAACCATTGCAATCTTGGCAGTTTAATTTGTAGATACCCGATTTTTTAAGTTTATCAATTTTTGTTTTATGGTTATATATTAAATTTCCTAGATTAAAGCCTGATTTAAATGCTATATTTATGTTTGATTTTGCTAGAGCTTTTTTAATTTTATCTAATATTTTACCAAAATATGTTATAGTTTTAAAGTAAGTTAGTTTTAACCAGAACCAAAAACTAACTTTAAAACTATAACATATTTTGGTAAAATATCAGATAAAATTAAAAAAGTTCTAGCAAAATCAAACATAAATATAGCATTTAAATCAGGCTTTAATCTAGGAAATTTAATAAATTTAATATATAACATTACACGAGGCAAGCAAAGGACAGAAGTTAACAATCCTAGAAGCAATAGAAATAAATAAACATAGCTTCGATCACCTTTTAAATGATTACACCGATATTTACAGTTCAATTTTATTTTCAATATTATAACTTATTTAAATTTTAATTTCAATTTAAAACTCTATTCACTGTAATATTGTCTTTTTGTCATTTCCAAGTTCAATCTTTTGCCACGTGTTTGTTTGCCTCTTGTCACATGTAATGTAATCTTGTTTTTCTTGATTTCTGGATTCTCCTATCACTCCCACCCTTTCCACTTCCACATCACAGACCACTTCTCCTTAATAAGTATAGGTAGATAGGTAGATAAAATTAGTATATAAGGCATGTAACGAATGTAATATTTATTCTGTTTGAAAATGAACTGACGGTTCGAAACAATATGTCACAGTTTCAAAATAAAAGTGGTATTTTTGCGAAGTAAAATATTTGTTTATTATATATATATATATATATATATATATATATATATATATATATATATATATATATATATATATATATATATATGTATATATGTATTCCCGCCACCTTTTAATATATGTAGGGCTCCCTATGGAAGTTAAGAACTGAAATTTGGAAAGTGGGGCTCATTTTCGAGGCACCTCATCCTATCAAAGTGGGGTCAAATTTTGGATCTGACCCAACCTTTAGGGGGGTGGTGGGGGCAACAAAACAATAAAACTTTTCCAAAACGGTTGGAAATAATGTTTCGGTCAATTATCTACAACATATCCAAAATTCAGCTTCCGAGGGTGATTTGGAGGGAGTAGAGGGGCAAAAAACGATTTTGGCTGGATCTAACACGCCCCCCAGCTCCCAGAATTAACGTAGAGGGTTGAAACTTGGTGTGTTGATAGAATTCATACCTAGGCTGTGCTTTTTGGAGCTTTTAATATTTTACCCCCACCCCCTCATTTTTAAGCTACAATTTAATGCTTTTTCGACGTTTTCGAAGTTTGTACCACTCGCACAGATCACCCAAATAAACCTAGAGGGCTGAAATTTTGTATTCGGATTGAGTTAGTATCAAGGGGGTGCCTTTTGGGGATCTCGACTTTTAACCTTTACCCCCCACCATTTTTATACCAAAAAGAACATAATTTTTCTTGTTTTTTGACAGTTTCGTTCGGGTCAAAATCTCCCCAAATTAACCTAAAGGGCTGAAATTTTGTGTACAGGTTAAGTTAATAGCCAGCCACTGCTTTTTGGAGGTTTCAACTTTTAACCCTTACCCCCACGATTTTTACGCCAATATTTCCTTGATTTTTTTCCTCTTTTTCTAACACGTCTAGAGACTCTCTAAGGAAACCTAGAGGGTTGAAATTTTGTACATGTATTAAGTTAGTATCCAGCTAGTGCCTTTTAACGATTCCACATTACTTTTCCCCCCATTCTCCCATTTTTACATCGGAATTCAATGGTATTGTTAAATATGTTTAAAATGCTTTATATTTGTACTATAAGACAAGTAGGCGAATAGTAGATTTTAAAATTTTAAAAAAATGAACTTACTTTTATAACAAATGCAATACATACATATTAAGTAATTTAAAAATGTTATTAAAGTTAATATTTATTTATAAAGTAGAAATTTTGGATTTCTATTATTTATAAAATAGAAATTTTCGATTTTTTTGGAAAGAAAAAATATCTTCATGAAGGCCTTCCAGTTTACTATTTAAGGTCCTTTTTTAATATTTAAAAATAAAACACAAAGGCAATTGGCAATAAGCATGGGTAGGAATACCCTCGTACGAATTGTGTTGGTTTTTTTCCTGCTAACTGCTATCGGCACCAAATTGAAATTTATTGCGATTCAGCCCTTAAAAACTTAAAACCTTTCTTAAAATCCCGATTAGCCGGACACTCAACATCAGTTTTGAAACCACCAAAATGACAAATCGCTTGTAAACTTTCAATTACATTCCGCTTGTAGACATTCAATACCGAAGATGAAGGGAAAAATTCGACTTCCGTAATGGGGCCCCGCTGCTGACGGCGTTTCTTTTATCTGCTACAATTTTGTTCTTCATAAAATTATCGCTAAAATGCTTAGTTTTTGAGGTATTGGCGAAAAACCGTTGAAAAAAGTGGGAAAATTCGGAGTTTTCAATCGCTAATAACTTGAAAAGTATTGCTTTTACGAAAAAACTTCATACTACATTTTTTTCTTTAAATGAGTCAATTAATCGATTTCTGGTGTTATTTTGGCCGAAAAAATTTCCACCCCCGAGATGGGGTGCCACCCCCTCCCCCCAGGATAAAAGCACCCCTCGGGTCAATGTCACCCTTCAAGTTAAGGTTAAGCTAAGCCTAATTCCAAATTTTCAAGTCATTCCATCGATAGGCAAGCAAATCGGAGGCATTATGCTCCATTGACTGCACTAATATTCCAAAAACCTTTATTTTCGGAAAACTAAAAAAAACTGTTTTATATGAAAAGTAATTTTTTCACAGCAAACTTTTCTATAGGAAAAGTGTTCACCTAGGTTAGTAGCCCATGTTTAGCCATGAAAATGAAATAAATGTTTTAAAGTATATAAACTATTTACATAAAAATTCCGTGGAATATGTTCCTTTTTCAAGTCAATATTTACAAGTTGAATAATTACTATAACTAAACGCAAAGTTTCTGAGCGATCAAAGTCCACTTTACAGTACTTCGTTAAATAAATGAAAGTAAGGGTCTACACCATTAAAAAAATCGTATTTATAAATACCTAAATGAAATGTATTCAATTTTATTGAACTACCTGATGCAATCATAAAATCTACTTTTGTAATGTTGTTATTATTATGAATTTCTTAATATTACTTATTTAATATAAAATTACTTATTTAAGTAGGTATATCATTGTATGACTTTATAAATAAGCAAACTATTTCAAGATCTATTACTTTTTTTTACAACGTAGTGTATTTTTATACATTGTATATGTATACAGTGTAATATTACCTGAGTGAGAGATATAAAAACTAATAGCGAGAGTTTAGATATAATTACTCTATATCCATCTTTATTGCAAAAGTATTTTATCTTCTTAATGTAACAAAATATGTATATCTCTTATTAAAAATATATCTTTCATTTTTGTTGGACTTTGATCCCTCAAGAATTCTGCGTTTAGTTATACTTTTTAATGTTTTTACAAGATTTGACATATTTTAATAGAATTATTTTACTTTTTTGCTATTTCAAAAAGGATATTAAGGCTATGTAAGGTCTAAATAGGTTATATCGTTTACCAAACAGTCTAATTTGGACTATTAGTCCTTTATGTGAATAGAATATGGTCTTTTTTTACACCCACCAGATGGAGGCTAGTCTAAAATACAGAATGGCTATCTCAACTCATTTTGTCATTTTTATGGAATATGTACCTTTTTCAACTAACCAATTCAATTACCTCCAACATACCCAAAATTCAGCTTCCTGGGGTGATTTGGAGGGAGTAGAGGGGGAAAAAGTGTTTTGGCTAGATCTAACATGCCCACAGCGCCCCCTCTCCCCAGAATTAACGTAAGGGGTTGAAATTTCATGTTGATAGAGTCCGTACCTAGGGTGTGCTTTTTGGACGTTTTAATATCCCCCCCACTATTTTTAAGCTACAATTTCAAATGTCGGTTTATGTAATTCAGAAAAATTACGACACTTTTTTAAAAGCATTATTGAAATGTTTAAAAACAATTCTTTAATTTTAAATAGAATTCTTGTAGCCTGGAATCATATTGACAACTAGTTGAAATAGCATTAGGTCGTGTAATATCAAATGTCGTTTTCCGACCACTTGGTCGACCATGTAATTTAGAAAAATATCGACACCTTTTTAAGCATTAGAGAAATGTTTAAAAGCAATTCTTTAAATTTTAAATAGAATTCTTGTAGCCTGAAATCATTTTGACCACTAGTTGACCATATGTTCCCTCCAAGTTAACCCCGCCATTTTCTTTTTTCAAACAAAATGGTTGTGCGATATTGCGCTAGTCAAGCTATTTACAAGTGCCGTAAATAATAGAAGCTAAATCCTGAAATTTTATATTCAAAAACTATTTTTTGGGCATAAAATTAGCTCCGCCGTTTTCTTTTTTTAAAACAAAAAATGTTGTTCCCTATTGTGCTAGACGTGTGGCATCATGTGCCGTAAGTAAAAAAATTTAATTTCAAACATGTGATTTTTGTCGCCAAAAAGGATTCATGTAAACATTTTTGTAATTTGTTGTAATTTACACATTTTCTGCGGACCAGAGAGGTACCTTCGTGGCCCGGGACCGATCCGCGTTTGAGAAACATTGAACTTGTGCATTATTTCTGTAAATATTATCTTATCTGTTATCTAAAATTTTATCTAGATAACGGTTAAATCATCTGTTATCTTTATCTAGATATTTTAAATTATGTTATCTATTATTTATTATCTAGATAATAAAATTCTATATCTTGCCCAACACTGGCTATTGTTTATTTTCTAAATTCTAGATAATAAAATTTGGTATTCTGCCCTACGCTGATTACCATGCACACGGATCCGTGTATGACAGCAGTGAAAATGGTTAAAAATATAAATTTTTTTCTGTTTATTTGGAAATAATGGTTTTAAATACTTGTAAAATTTTTAGATTGTTTATCATTCCGTTATCAAAATATAAGGCCTTTATCTCTTTTTATTTTATTATTTACACCCTGATTATTAGGTTTAAAGGTACTCTTTTTTAAAAGAAAGAAGAGTGTTACTAAAATTTTAAATTAAAAATAAATATTAAAGTTTCGATTAAACTCAAAGAAGCAGTTTTAAATTGTAATTTCAGTGGAAAAAACAATTAAATTAATTAAAGATCTTTTAAAATTATTATTAAGCTGCCAAATCATTAAAAAATTAGTTTCACAATTTGGAATACTGACTGATGTGAAAATAAATACGATTTCATTAAATGCGTATTATCAAATTTTAAAATAAAATAATCATGAAGAATGAAAGTAATTTTAAAAACAATTTTCCATTTAACCATTATAATCTAATGAATAACTGACGTACGTGGACACGTAGTCATAATGAGTTATCATAGAGATACTGAGTTATTAAGAAATCACATAGATTGTTTAATACAATACTTTAATTAGAGAATTTTTTTTAAATTTTATGAAATAAATAATACTAAATTATTTTTAATACTGTTACCATTATTAAAATTTTTTTGTCTCAAAATGCCGGACTTTTTACTGCCAAGTGATAAGCACAACAGATAAGGCTACAAAAAAAGAAAAAGAAAAAAATCAAAGATCCCAACATTAAAAAAGTGAACCCTAGGAATTTACAAAAAATAAATTATAGTAAACTACACACACCGGCAAAATTAGCAGAACATAAAAAAATATAAAAACCTATTTATTAAACAAAGTTGACTGTTTTTAGTCGAATTTTCTCCGAAAAATTAGACTTATACAGTCTATACGATAAGAGCTGCGAGAGGCGAGAGTAGGGGCGCTATCCGTTTTCGGACCCGTAGAACACGAATATGTAGAAAAAAAAATGTCTGATATATATATATATATATATATATATATATATATATATATATATATATATATATATTTTCCCGCCACCTTTTAATTTGTGTAGGGCCCCCCTATAGAAGTTAAGAGATGAAATTTGGTAAATGGGGCTCATTTTCGAGGCACCTCATACTATCAAAGTGGGGTCAAATTTTGGGCAAATTTTTTTTCTGACCCGACCTTTAAGAGGGTGGTGGGGGGCGGAAAAGCAATAAAACTTTTCCAAACCGGTTTTAAATAATGTTTCGGTCAATTATCTACAACATATCCAAAGTTCAGCTTCCTAGGATGATATGGTGGGAGTAGAGGGGGGAAAAACGATTTTCGCTGGATCTAACAGGCCCCCAGCCCCCCAGAATTCACGTAGAGGGTTGAAATTTGGTGTGTTGATAAAGTTCATACCTAGGTTGTGCTTTTTGGAGGTTTTAATATTTTACCCCCACCCCCCTCATTTTTAAGCTACAATTTCATGCATTTTCGACGTTTTCGAAGTTTGTACCACTCGCACAGGTCACCCGAATAAACCTAGAGGGCTGAAATTTTGTATTCGGATTGAGTTAGTATCAAGGGGGTGCCTTTTGGGGGTCTCGACTTTTAACCCCTACCCCCACCATTTTTATACCCAAAAGAACATGATTTTTCTTGTTTTTTAACAGTTTCGTTCGGGTCAAAATCTCCCCAAATAAACCTAGAGGGCTGAAATTTGGTGTACAGGTTAAGCTAATAGCCAGACACTGTTTTTTGGAGGTTCCAACTTTTAACCCTTACCCCCACGATTTTTACGCCAATATTTCCTTAATTTTTTTGCTTGTTTTCTAACACGTCTAGAGACTCCATAAGGAAACCTAGAGGGCTGAAATTTTGTACGTGTATTCAGTTAGTATCCAGCTAGTACCTTGTAGGGAGTCCGCATCACTTTTCCCCCCACTTCTCCCATTTTTACATCGGAATTGAATGCTATTGTTAAATGTGTTTTAAAAGCATTATGTTTATTCTAAATACAAGTAGGCGAATAGTAATTTTAAAAAATTTAAAAAAAAGTGAACTTACTTTTATGACAAATGAAATACGTACATATTAAGTAATTTAAAAATGTTATTAAAGTCACTGTTTATTTATAAATTAGGAATTTTGGATTTTTAGTATTTATAAAATAGAAATTTTGGATTTTTTTGGAAAGAAAAAATATCTTTATAAAGGCCTTCCAGTTTACTATTTAAGGTCCTTTTTTAATTTTTAAAACTAAAACATAAAGGCAATTAGCGGATAAACATGGGCAGGAATGTCCTCGTACGAATTGTGTTGGCTTTTTTTCTGCTACCTGTTTTCGGCACAAAATTGAAATTTACTGAGATACAGCCCTTAAATACTTAAAACCTTTTTTTAAAGCCTCGATCAGCCGAACACTCATCACCAGTTTTGAAACCAACAAAATGACAATTCGGTTGTAGACTTTCAATCACATTTCGCTTGTAGACATTCAATACCGAAGATGAAGGGGAAAATTCGACTACCGTGATGGGGCCCCGCTGCTCACGGCGTTTTTTTTTTCATTTTCACTTAAAATAATATTGAAGTAATGAATCAGTTGACTTTTCATAGAATTGTTCTTATTTATTATTGATGCAAATCTTTTTAAGAGGTCTGTCACTTTCGAACTCAAATGTCGCTTCTTCTCAATGTGGTCGAGCTTCAGACTACCGTAATTAAAGAAGGGCAAAGATTGCCTCAGGAGACTATAGATAACATTATTCTAAGTATAGCAAGACGAATGGAAGCTTTGACAAGAGCATGGGAGGAAGCACGCGGTATTAAAACGCTGGGTTTCATTTTCTGTTTGTTAAATAATCTTTAACTTAACTAATTCTTAGACGACATAAGATTCCAAAAATTTGGCATTTCATATGGTTAATTGCTTTTGCTAACGAAAGTAAAGGTATATCGACTTGTAAACATGTAATTTTAAGTGAATAATTAAATAAGACTAATAGTTTCTTAAAATTACGTGGTTTGTTTGATTTTTAGAGATATTTTGTATGTTCCGCTAATTATGCCGGTGTGTGTTCTTGATAAAATTGAACATTATTTAGAATTATACCGTATTGTCACAGATAGCGGCACCTGTACCAGTGAATATATACATATGACAGCATTTTGAGCCGCCATATTGCAGTACGAGTTAACTCGTCTTAATCATTTAAAGAGTTAATTAATTTAAAACTTCCCGCTAAATCATGTACATTGTTCTAGTATTAGGTCACATCTAAGTATTGCTAAAAAAATAAACAAGAGATTCTTAGTACATAATATCGTAAAACGTTCCTAAAATTCACAATTCTTTGCAATTTGTACGCGCACAATAAGTGTGCGCACGAAAAATTTGTAAAAATTTCTAGTTTCGTATATTAAACATGACTTAAACTTAACTTTTCAATATCGAACTTAATTTGAAATACAAACAATATTTTTTTTTGGGATATATAAATTTCACGAAGAATTTTTTCAACCTTCTCCCAAATTGCGTGGACTAGCTTTATAGAACGATGGACATAATGAAACCAATATCTTCTATTTCATAGCTTTTCTTTATTAAAATTGCCAAAATATTTTCGATATGTTTAATATCATCTTCAGTGGCTAAACATCAAAAAAAAAAATTTTTACAACGTAATAATAAACAATAACATCATTTTTATATATTTACAATTCTTCGTTAACTTATACTATTATTTTTTAGGTTATAAGCTACATATTGGTTAGGAGGATTATTTATTTATTTTTGTAAAAACAAAAATAAATAAATAATCCTCCTATCCAATATGTAGCTTATAACCTAAAAAATAATAGTATAAGTTAACGAAGAATTGTAAATATATAAAAATGATGTTATTGTTTATTATTACGTTGTAAAAATTTTTTTTTTTTGATGTTTAGCCACTGAAGATGATATTAAACATATCGAAAATATTTTGGCAATTTTAATAAAGAAAAGCTATGAAATAGAAGATATTGGTTTCATTATGTCCATCCTTCTATAAAGCTAGTCCACGCAATTTGGGAGAAGGTTGAAAAAATTCTTCGTGAAATTTATATATCCCAAAAAAAAATATTGTTTGTATTTCAAATTAAGTTCGATATTGAAAAGTTAAATTTTTTAATCCTAAACCCGTTTAACAGTTTACTATATATAAACTGTCACCTTAAATACTTAATAATAAAAAATAAATAATATTGTAAAAAGAAAACAAACGAGAAAGAGTAGCTGCTTTTTTGGAGGTAATAATACACACGCTTTAGTAAAGTTGAACTAGCTAATAATTTGCAAATTACCTAACAAAATCATTTAAACTCATAAAAATGACCTTTTATGGATACGTTTTAATGAATTACTTTTCTTTTCGAAGTCCGTTTTAAAATCTTCACGTGTTACTTCAAACGGTGTAATAACTTTTTCGTGATTTTCTAAATCATCTCCCGACGGAAAATCTTCGAAGCTCATATTACTAAAACCAGATTGGATATGATGTACGGATTTATCAAGTTTTTTCGGTTTAAACGTACTTTTTTTACTTTTCTGTAAATTTTTCTTAGTGAGTTTCAACGAACCGTTTGAATTTTGTACTTTGTCGTTACATTTTAAATGATAATATTTTGATGAATTTTTTCCATCATATTTTGATGGGAAAAAACTCTCTTTTTTGTCGTCGGCTTTTGTGAAAGGAATGTCATCATCATCATCATCTTCGATTGATGAATATGAAAATTTTGGTTTTTCTTTTGCGAAAAATATAAAATTGGTTTTATTTGAATTTTCTTGTTCAAATAACGAATGTGGCGCGTTTGAATAATTATTTTCAATTTTCATGGACGGTTTTGTTACATCAAATGATTCAAACAATGACTGTGTCTTACTAATATCATTATTAAATAAATAAATATCACTAGCTGCTGGAAAATCACAGTTTTCGTTATCAAATAAAGGCTGTTCATTGAAACAATTAAAATTTGAAATGATCGGACTGTTTTCAATATCGATCAATTTCGATATTTTTGTTTCTTGATGTTCCTCTAAATCCACTAAGTCGGCCGTACCCGTTGGAGATATAAGTACAATCGGACTATTTTCATTTTGAAAAAATTGATTTATATCAGACGTTATAAACTCATTTGTGTTTTGAACTTCGGGTGTTGTGGAGTTGTCAATAACTGTCGTAGGAGTTATATTATCCAAATTATTGACAGATATTCGATTTCGACGTTTCTTGTTTTTAGGTTGTATCGGAAATGGTGCCATTGCAAACACATCATCTTTTTCTTTTAGAATATTCACCGGGGGGTCAGAAACTTCGAAATTTTGTACTTCTATTTCGGAATCTAATTCATCATCTAGTAAAAGTGGTTTTTCGGCATATTGTTGACCTTCAGGGGGATCTTCTTCAATTAGGACTACAGTTGGTTTCTTTTTAGTGAAAATGCGACTCATATTGTCTTCATTGGTGGTTACACTTTCACATTCGGCGTGATAAGCAGATGAACTACAGGTGTTGATACTTTCACTAATAGTTTCACTTTTTTCATCTAACTTATCAGTTAATTTCTGATCTTGAACCTTCTCATCAGTATCTTCGTTAACACGCAAGTCACTGCAAGATCCAATTGAGTCATCTGACTCATACTCAATAACTTTTGATGATGTTTTTACATCATCATTCGCTTGTGATGAAGTTGCATCTTTCTGCTTCTGCTGTTTATCACTGAACAAATTTTTCGGTTTTTCTACTTTATTATAAATTTGTTGAAATTTTTCTGGAATATTTTTGATACGACGTCTTTTTTTAACGCGTTCAATTTTACTGTGATCGGATGATGTCTCATTTTTTAAGCTTTCGTCGGATGAAATGTCGCAAGGCATTGTTAATTTTTCATATTTTGAACGATCTTCAAATGGGATTCGAACATATGGTGGGGATGTTTCTGTATCAGTTTTTTTAGGGGACGAACTTATTAACGGGATCTCCCCTTCGCAATTACCTGATGGAATTGGATACACAGATGACTCTTCATCATTTTTTACTTCAGAGAGCACCCATTCGTTTTGTATTAGTTTTAATAATTTTGCCTTTTGTATCACTGAAAAAAACATTTTTATTTTTTCAACCCATTATGATTGAGTGTATTATTAATCGTACATACGTTTAATGATATACTGCATCAGACCTATACCTAATGTCAAATCTGAAGTGACTGAGCAGACATCATCTAACTCTAACAACGGTGAAAATTAAATCGGTAGTTACTTTTTTATTCCCAAAATGTACACAGAACTTGTAGTTGTTTGTAGTCAGTATATTACTAAACGTACGATATGTCTAGGTGATAATAAGTTAAATTACATAAATAATATCACTAATTTCTACAAGGACCATTTCAAAATTATGTACAAGGTGGTAAAATAATTGCATATACATCAAAAATACAACGTGAAAAGAAAAATAAACCAATATACAAGCAAACTATTAAATTAGTAGAAAGGATATTTTTTTTAAAAACTACCACCAACAATTCTGGAACAGCCCTTATTAGAAAATAGTGCTTAAGAAAAGAAAAAAGTGCAAGCAGGTTAAATAAAACACAAGCCAGTAAAATAGGTAAGGAAATTTATTGCCAGCAAATACATAAAAATATACAACATTTAATGTTATTTATTATTTCCTGAAATTCAAGTCTTTAATTATCAACCATAAATTGATGAATTTAACTGATAAAAATGATTATTAAAATCATCAGTTTTAAATTATTGACAATACAAGATGACCAAATATCTATTTGAAAGGTCGAAGTAATATATCATTATTACTCAACAATTAAGTTTATGGGATAGCTATTCGCACGAAGTTTTCGTTCCTCACGTACAAATTTTAGATTTGTATATATGAATTAGGAAGGCTCTACGCAAGTTTTTTTTTTTTTAATTTTTATTATTAATTATTCGTACTTGTTGTATTTGTACCCATATTTACATGGGAGCATGCGAATAGTCACAGCCTCAAAATATTAAATAATCAAAATGTAATGGAAATATTATTCAATAAAAATTAATAAAAATATTGGGACGTTTACAGTAAAATTTTTAATGTGTTAGCACATATAGGGTTACTAAAAATACATCTTTATTTTTTTTTACTTTGGTATAATAAATTTAATTTTTTAGTTAGCTAAATTATTTCACTTTTTTGAAATAACTTTTTGTTTATATACTAGTTTATCCAAAAAAAAAGAAAATATTGTATATATTATATATTTAATTCCATTAATTAGGCACATAAAAAATTTGTTTTGACTCAAATTGTCCCATTTTTCATAACATGTTAGGATACATAATCTTTGGTTATAAATCACTAGTACTGGTGACAGACTAATAACCTCTATTATTACCCACATAACTTACTTTATACCCTTTATACAAATATAACATATAATTTCTTGTAAATAGAAAAAATCGACGAGAATTTTTTTCGATAAATTTCTTGTAAATATAAAAAATCGATGAGAATTTTTTTCGATAAAAAAAATCAATTATCGCGGTTACATTTTACCGAAAATTAAAAAAAAAAACTAACTATCAGCCTATCAGTCATCAACCTATTTGTTGAACGAATTAACTTGTCTTAATCATCAAAGGAATTAAAGATTCATTAATTCAAATTTTCAGATTATATAAATTAAGGTTGAAAACACGGAAACAGTAACAAGAATTTTCTATATCAAAATATTATATAAGAAAAAGTATGAGTCCTAAGAAAACTATAATTTTACCCTCTCAGCTAACTATTTAACTTATTTACAGTTGTGTCTACTCTGACGGAAACGCCATTTTAATTAAATAATTAACATTCGAAAGGTTTATAGTTAAACAAATCATTTTAAATACTTAAGATGGCCCTTTAGTTAATTAATTTTTTTAGTATCAAAAAAACTCATTCAAAATAAATAAATTGAAAATAGTTAGCTTTAAGGGATACTATATAGTACAACAGATTTTTTCCAAGGCAGTGAATAAGTCTGATTCGTCACACTCTGAGATGAAACGCTCATTCGAGTAAACTTGAAGAGACGAGTTTAGCCGAATGAAAGATAAGCACTCTGCTTTGCCCAGCTGTGATCAGTTTTGTTTTTAAATAACATATATTTAACTAAGTTATTGTATGTATAGTAACTAGATTTTAGTTAGAATGACTTGTAGTCAGAACTATTACGATAATTGAATATTTTACAGAATCATAAGAACTCGTAGATTTATGCTCCAAATATAACTTTCTAATCAAAAAAGATGATATTTAAAAACTTGAATTTCAGTTTGACCCAAAAAAGGAATAAAAGAACTAAAATATATTTATTAAAGGGATGAATCAAAATTTATATTTACTATAAACTAAAGGGCTGTTCCATTTGATATTGTAATTTCTATTGTAATTATATTTTTAATACAAATAATATTATAGAACTATTATTCAAAATTTTACATAAATAATATAATCTATATTCATATACAAATAACTGAAACGTTCTTGTTTTTATGTTTTATAACATTATTGCTAGATGTCGGTACAAGCTACAAGTGATAAACTGGCATCCCTGTTGATAAATATTAAAAATTTAAATTTATAAAAAATGAATTAATAAAGTGTGTATCAACCACAAATCTACACAATATTAATTAATATCTTGAACAATTTGATAGATTTATGATATTTTACTATTATGTAAAATTTTTGCATTTTATATCAAAAATTAAAATTAAAACGTTCCAGTAATTCAAAATCAAATTTCTGTTGTTAATATGTAAAGATTTCTATTAAAATTTTTGAATAAAGGAGCAAACTTATTGTAATTTTTTATTATAGACGGGGCTTTTTGAAACATAACTGACATAACTATAAATAACAAATTTTTTTTTAGTCCTAAATACACAAAAAATTATTATACAAAAAGGGATGTGATAGGAAAAAATTATAATATCTTCGAGTTAGGAATTGTACGAATGTAATATGAAAAAGAGCATGATAACTTCGAGTTAGGATGCAATTGGATATGATACGACCATGTTTTTTTACCCTTTGCCCGAAAATTTATCAATATATTGGAATGTGAAAAAAGTCTTAGAGAAACGTAAGAAATGTATTTTTTATTTTTTCAAGTAACGCCATAAACATATCATTTAATACACAGCGTATAATAATTGTAATAATCATATCGCTACCTTTCTGCCTCAACCTCGTATGTGATTTTTTAGCTGTTTTGAGTTAGAAAGTGACACATGTACATAATTCACTCTCCCATAAATGATGTACTAAGAAATATTGCAAAATAGTTAATGGAAAAATAATTATTCAATTAAATGTAATCTCGTATGAGATTAACTAAATTTAGTTTTTTGACAAAATACAATACGAGTTTCTGTGTAATGAAATGATAACGTTTTTATCGGCATGCCTCGCATTTAATGGCAATTTCCCAAATTACGTGCCAACAAAATTTTGTAGTTTTTTTCTGTTTTTATTTTTTCTTTTTTTTTTTTTTTTTTTCTTTTTGATTGATTTCCAAGTAAAACAAGTAAAAAAGTAGATAAAAATTGTCGGACACGTTTAATTTTCCTTAAAAAATATTAAAATTGAATATATTAAACATTGCGTTTAGTAAGTAAATAACCCATTTACGTTTCTTTTTTTTTTTTAAATTTGGGCAAAGGGAAATACTAGAAAGAAAAACAAACAATTTAATTTAATTATCATATTTATTTATTACTAAATAATATAATTTCTAAGAGAAACAGTAAAATCATATTAACATAACCTAAATTTCCTATAAATAAAAAATTAAGTTTTTAATATTTTTTAATGAAAATTAAATATGTGCATAAACTTTTATTGTCATTTTTATTTATTTGTTTTAATACCAAATCAATCAAAAAAATAAATAAATAAATAAATAAATAAATAAAAAATTTGACAACTTTATTTTTTCGTTGGCACGTAATTTGGGAATTAGCCTATTTAACTATCGACATTAAGGTTCGCTAACGCTGTATGTTCAAATTCAGCATTTCATTATCGGCTGTATGTACATAAATCTTAGTTGATCAAGATCATCAAGATTACTAAAAACAACGGAAGCTTTTAGATTTAAAATATTTAAATGTTTGCTTCATGTCCACATAGCAAACATCAAAAAGTGTAACATACATAAATCTTAAATTTGTAAATTTGTAGTTTTTGAGATACGAGACTGAGACAGAAAGGTAGCGATATGCACTATTTTTATTACGGAATAATAAACAGAAAAAATATTTTCAGTTTTCTAATTAATAAATATTTTACATTATCATGTATTGCAAACAGACATTATCCGTATTACACATAGAATTCAAAAGTGAAGTTATCACCCCGTATATTTAAAAATTTTTAGTTAAAAGGAGAAAGAAATATAATTTCATTTCGAATTATTCAAAGTGAATAAGCAAATGAATAGTTCTTGTATGTTTCTAAACTACACATGATTCAAGTGTCAGCATTTTTTGAATACTGTCTGTCAAACTGACTGTTAATGGTTTCCAGTACAGTGACTTTATAATATATTTGAAAACAGTATGGTCATTGGTAGGTTTAATTTTTGAAAGACCGAGCCTGAACTATAGACGGCAACACTGGCCTTAATAATGGCGCCTTATGTGACATAAATGAGATATGAAAAACGGAGAATTTTGATATGCTATCTGGTGGCCCGAAAGTAAACTACTGCGGAAAGGCTATTTGTACATTTCATATGAATCACTGAGTAGTGAATCGAACATATTAACATATGTTTCCTAGAGATACCACAGGCATTAAATTTTGAAGCATGACTCCATTTTAGTAAGACCAACTTGTAACCAGGGAGACTTGTTTATAAATATTAGATAAACCATTAAATTAATGGTTTGACCGTCATTAAAGTAATCCCATCAGTCAATTTTTTTGCTTCAATTTCTTAATGTATTTGTAATACACAGCATTCTCTATAGTCGATTATCTCCTCAATGATATGAATCGAGTGACAATATTAGTTCTTTCTCTCTCTATGGACAAATTTGGTTCGTCTTGCGCAAATGCGACTTTTTTGGTGGAAATATCAGTTAGGGCGTATTCGCTTTGTGGTTTTCATCGCTTCCGTGGGCATCACTTCGGATCGACATAGCATTCATGTTCGCGTTGCATAAGCATTGCTCGCATGGATACGCGCTTTAGTTGTTCACGTAGCATACAAATGTCATTCAAAAATTTTTTTTGACAATCTCTTAAAATGGTTGCAATTTTTAATGTAATGAAGAAAAATTTTGTTTGAATTATTAAAATTAACATGGCATAATACAAAAATTATTAAAACAAAGAGTTTGAAAAATTTAAATTTTTTTTTAAGTTATGTGCACGGTTATGTGTCAACGGGAGCCATATTGCGTCAGTCATTTCAAAATATTTTTAAACATAGCTCTAATGACCACCGGAATCAATGGTTGCGAGTACACGATCACAAAGTAGCGTCGCTCCTCGCTACGGTAGCTCCAACGCGAAAACGCCCTTAAACGTATATCCCGCATACGCTGCTTGGCATATATGTAGTACACCTATATTGCTAGCAATTTGCATTTTTGGTCGCAAACATTAGGGTGCAGACGCTATCACTCTCTCTTTCTATTTAGTGTACCTATTTTCATTGTTCGCATGCGCTGGCAATTTCAAAAATGCCTCCATTTTAGCCACTTAGGTTTTCATTATCAAGTAGGAGTATAAATTACAAAGTAAATTTTAATAAGCGATAAATGTGTTTATTTATTATTTAAGTAAATAAAATTGTCATTCGTGAGTTAAAAATTCAAACAATAAAATATTAAAAATATGAATGAGTTTATTTATTATTTTTCATGTCAACCGCTAGACATGCGCAGAACAAAAATGGTACACTATTTTTGTATTGTCTATCTCTCTTTGTTGGCGACCAATTCCTCTCATAGGCTAGATACGTTGCTAGCAATATATGTATACTACATATATGCTGCTTGCGCTGCTATTGTTTGTAAAAAAACCTATGGAGGGTAGAGTTAAAGGAGAAGTATCTGATATGGGACTTGAAGGAGGGTTCGATCTGAACTTAGCGATTATAAGTGAAGTGAAGTATGCCAAAGGGAAATACTAACTGTTAAAAACAATAAAAATTGAATTAAATATAAAAACAATAAAAATTGAATTAAATATAACAATTAAAACTGTTAAAAACAATAAAAACTGTTGTTCCAGTTTTAAAAGTTTGAGCGCTTAATTTTAAATTTAAGAATTTTAGTACACTAATGCCATCTTAATTTCATCCACTTTTGGGGCCACTTTTTATATATGGAGATACTTCTCCTGATACTCTACCCTTCATAAAAAAAACCATAAACGGTTAAAGTTTTATTTCATTATTATTAATTATTAATAATACATATTTTATTTTATTATTTTAAATTTCTTTGAATTTTGACGTTTAAATTTATTACTATATTTTTGTAATATAATTAGATTTTGTTAAAATATGAACAATACCTAAACATTAAGAAAATGAAGAAATTATATTTAGGTACAAAAGAAAATTAAAAAATTTTGAATAAATAAAGAGATAATTTTTAAGTATATAAAAGATACTTATATTTTATATTTATTTACAATGTTTGACATACAGATTTTCACACTTTAAAATTTTATTTAAAAAAAAATTTTGCTAATCAATTTTTTTAATCCTTTTAAATAAACCATAGGGAAAATTTTTTTTTCTACTCCTACTATTAAAAGTAACATTTTGCGCACGGCTAACTATATTTAAAAATTAACAATTTGGAAATAGCCGTGGGAAATTATTTCCCACGGCTTAATATAATAAAAAAGTAGGCTCTGTCTTCGATTTAACATATTATCTATATAATTAATACTAAAAATATACATATGTAAGTTGATTATTTATTATTGTTTCCATAGTTTCAAAGTATGCTTTTGCAAAAATTTGAATATCTTATCATTGACATTATAAATTTAAAAAATTTTTACTACTTATTTAAATTTTATTTTAATTATTTATGTTAAATTTTACGAGAGAAAATATGCTCGTAGAAAAAGTGTAGTGTAAAATACGTGGGAAAAGCTTATTTCTCACTCATATGAATTGTTGCACTCGCCCTGCGGGCTCCCGCAACAAACTCATATTCGTGAGAAATAAGCCTCTTTTCCCAGTTATTGTACAATATACTATTGTCTCAAAATGCCGGACTTTTTACTGCCAGTGATAAGTACAATAGATAAGGTTACAAAAAAAAGAAAAAGAAAAAAATCAAAGATCCCAACATCAAAAAAGTGGACCCTAGGAATTTACTAAATATAAATTATACTGAACTATGCTGATAAAATTGAACATTATTTAGAATTATACTGTATTTCTGAAAACATGTCACAGATGGCGGCACTTGTACCAGTGAATTAGTGAATATATACATATCACAGCATTTTGAGCCGCCATATTGCAGGACGAGTTAACTCATCGTAATCATTTAAAGAGTTCAACTTATATCAGTTTAAAATACTCGCAAAATTGATGTCTTGAAGCACCTGCGCAAAACAACTTAAGTGGCTCTACCCGATGTCTATCCGTTTCACTTCATCGGAACCACTGCCTCTTATAGAGACTGACCATATATTCTTATACTAAATATATGCAAGATACCTAAATATAAAAAATATCGTAAATATCTATGGCATTCACACAAAATGTTTCTTTAAATCTGACACCAGGGCCCTATTTCATAAAAGTACAATTTACAATTTACAGGTATTTTTTTTACAAATATGTAAATATTTAAGTTACAGGTGTTGTATAAAAAATTATTACAAATTTGTAAGTACCGATCAATTCTACAATTTTACAGACATTTCTTTGACAATTTTACAGGCAATTCAGTTGATGTTTTACAAAGTACAGATTAAAATCTTACATAGCTTGTAAAATTGTTATTACAATCTTATACATACGTACCTTTTAAGTTCTGTAATTTTTGAACAAGTCTTAATTTTTGACTGTTTTGTGAGCATTCGTTCTTGAAAACTATTTCAAATAATAGTTTCGTATTTTCTAAATATTTTAAACATATTTCTACTTTGCGCTCTAATTTTTCTTTCATATATAATCATCCTTTGCATTTTCTATATTCATATAATGGAGGGAACCTATCCTAATTTTTGATAAAAATGAGTATAGGTACCGCATTTCGCAGAAATATATGCAAATTTGTTTTGCAGTAATTGTTTCACCGATACGACCGATACGGGTTACCATTCTAAACAGAATTAACTATATTATGGTAAATTTACCAAATCAACTACAACTTAGCTACAGTTTAATGCCTATATTTTGCTTATAATCGCTGTGGTGACTTAATTATTGTCTCTAACCGAACACTTTAGTTTACCAAGGCTTAGCTCGGTACAAAAGAACAAATAAAGCGTATGGTCAAATTAATTATCTTTTACGTGGGCACAGAAAAGACAGAAAAATTGCCTTTTGTCTCTTGGGGAAAGGTTTGGTCCATCTCTTCGGTCAAACCTTTAAGAGAAATTGGGAACACAATAAACATCTATAAACCTAAAAAAATGTCCGCTTCAACTCTCTTCCATCAAAGATCGGACCCCGCATCTCTGCGGACAAAATTCAGCTTGTTAACATTAATATATTCGTTTTCAACATAATTATGAAATTTAAAATATAATATTAATGATTTCGTTTTAACCAATTACCCAATGATTTTACAATTTTACAATTAGAGGTGTTTGTAATGTACTACTGACAATTTTAGGTGTTGCATAAATAGTCCGGTCAAGAATTTTTGAGAATGGAAAGTGGTCCGCAGTGAATGAAATTTTGCATGTATGTATGTTTCAATATTAGAAAACATCCCTCCAAAATTCAATCACGGACTAACCCGGGAAATGTTGGAAAATGAGAAAAATTTTTCGTTTTTCTTAAATAACTCGAGAAATAATGGAAATATCGAAAAAAGTTTCAAATAGAAATTGTATAGAATAAAATTCTTTATAAAAAAAAGTTATGATTTTTCTCGTATTTGCAATGGAAGAGAAGTTACAACCGATTAAAAATTCCTTAACCACCAAACCCACCAAATATAACTGAATTAAATTTATGGGCGCAAGCTCAAAAGACCTCCAGAAACTGGAGTGAGGGGAACACAAATTGTATTACTTCCATAGTTACCAACCAAACCAAGTAATTAAGTTTTTATATGAGTGAGTGAGTAAACTCCTATATATTAATATGATAGACAAAGATAAATGCAGATGTAGATAAAAAAGTTCTTTTTAGCTTGCGCCCATAATTTGTACTTAATATTATATTTTACCTAGTATGGTCCATTTCATTTAAATTTAACCATGCTTCATCACTTTGAATTTAAAAAATTTCCGTTTTCTTGGCTTTATCTCTTTCGTTATTGCATTTACGTAAATTTTAAATTTGCAGTTTGTTTTTAGAAAAGAATAGAAGACTGATTTGTTTCGAATATAATAATTATTTAATTTTTTAACGATAACTCATGATCAATTGTATTTGAAATGTGGTATACAAATTTAATCTGACAAGAATGTAGTTTTAAGTTAAAACAACTGATAATATATCTATGTATCTATGGATATGCTCACAAAATTTGTAAAAATTATTGAAAATAAAAAGAGAAAATTAAAATTAAAAGTGATCAAATGGATAAAAAGCTAAAGTAGCAAAAAACTAAAGTGGTAAGTGCTCTTTTACTGGTAACTTTAACAAACAGAAAAAAAATAAAAATAAAAAAATAAAAGTAAAAACAAAACAAAAGAGATCGGTGTGGATAAGGGAAACTCTTTTAAATAGAGTTATAATGATGTTCCATATAATAATGAAAGTAAATACGAATATGATGCAGTGTAATTAAGTAGGCTGCATTAAGCTATTACATTATGTTTTTTTTCATCTGGTGATACCTTTAGTCACTGAAATTTTTGACAAATGTATCAAAATCATCTATATCAATATTTGTACCTGAAGCTACGAAAGCAGTATATGAAAATTTTAAAATGGAACTTCTAAAGGTATTTTTTAAAAATATTAGATATATTTCACAACATAATTTTCATGATTTTTATCTTTTTCCCATGAGCATGCTTGGCTTGTTATTGCTGATGTATTTAAAAAAAAAAAAAACTCTCTGTTAACCGGATGTGTACACAATATTTTTTGACGAAGACATATTGTTTAGTACATTATTACCTCCATTAACTGGACGCGAGTACCTTTAGTGCGTGTGTATACCTTATACGGGTTAGGTGTAATTGTTCATGTTTTAAATTGTTAATAATGATTATAATGTGACGATGCATTTGTAAGCGTTGTATTTTTTTATAAGTACAAATTCGTTCATAAAATTAATTTGAATTAAAAAATTAACAAAATGTTGATAATTAAAAAATTAATTATGAATACTACATTATTTAATGACATTATTTTGGACACTGCTGTCCAATTAATAGAAGTTCTACTGTATTAATTGAAATATACCCGAAGTAATATATTTAGACAATTACGTCACAAATTAGTTCAACCCTTCAAAATGACGTCATATAGATTTTAAACCAATAACTGAATACAAAATTTTTAATACTCCTTAAAAATACTCCTTCTCGATTTAACATTACGAGTTAGAAAAAGATAATATAATAATATAATCCAACCTAATTAAACAAAAGCAACTGAAATATTAATGATAATAATATAAAGAGGCGACTTACGTCGTTACCTATTTGTAACCACACTCCAGAGGAAGACGTAATTATAATGAGTTGTCTGTCAAATGTTACTCTTAATAAGATTTTCAAATTTGTTTAATTTTGTACAGTAAGGCTCAACGTAATGGTAAACTAGTAATTAGATTTTACCGTGCAAATGGTTTAAATAGTTATAAATTATAGCTATTTAATGACAAACAAATCAACCAAACTTTTCAATCTTATACCTAAACTTTTTCTATCAATATTTTATTTTAAAAATGCCTATTTTTTTAGCTTATGGTACTTTTTAACTTGACCTAGTAGTGTACTTTTAAATAGTTTTAGAAATCAGTTTACTTATTGCAATTCAAATGTTTGATAAATTTCTGCAAGGAAAATTCAGCTACTACACCATATCTCACCAGGTCACCATAAACAGAAAATAATGCCGATTCGTCGATATACCTATATATTTAAATTGTTCTCGAAACGTTAAAAAAATACTTTATATTTTTAATCAAAAAAGTTTTTCAAACGTTACAGAACGTTTATTGTCCACAGAAAAAAACGCTTTTATATCACTGTTGTGTGAGGACAATTTTGCCACGCATATTTGAAAAATAGAGTCCATAACCTTTAATTTGAGATATTGCAGATCTGTTTTAAGCAACACCAATTTTTGACAGCAGGGTGTCCCGTTCAGAAGAAAGAATGTTATATATATATATATATATATATATATATATATATATATATATATATATATATATATATATATATATATATATATATATATATATATATAAATTTTGGGGAATCGGCATCATTTTCGGATTGAGGCAACCTCCAAATAAAATTCTATCATAGTCCCAAGCTCAAGTCTTACCATGACAGTGACAGTAGTAGCTGAATTTTCTTTTCAGTCGGAAATTCATTCAAACAATTGAAGATAGGAAGTAATGAAATAAAAATTTGAAATATATTTAGAAATACACTACCAGCCCAAGTGAGAAAGTACAATAAGCTAAAAAAATAAATATTTTTAAAATCAATCAAAGGGTCTCGCCGGGTAAGCATTATGTGATTTCGGCCCAGCGGCTTTTTCGGCTATTCTTTTTCACGAATGTTGCTTATCGTGAGTAATGTTCGAAAATATAGGTATTAAACCTCTACCCCCTATATTGTCAGAGATAGGGAGGTAACAAATTTAAAATTGTTTTTCCTCAAAACTATTGAATATAATTAGATGAAATTAATAAAGAATGTTGACATAAAGTAGCTTTATATTATATAATTTTTTTACATTCGTATGACGTTATTTACTAGATTAAAATAATAATTGCATTTTTGAGGATGCATGTTTTAGATCAACCCCTTGAGTGACACCTACAAAAAAAAAAAATATATGTTATTTGGCTCTATCATTGTTATCGTGTGTAGAAATTTCAGCAAGGTCAGATTGGTCGAAGGTGTATTAAAAAAATATAAATTTAGGTTAAGTAACAATAAGACACCCCCTCGAAAAAATCAGGGTTGTGATTTGGGTGAGTGACTATGGTATTTCTTTGCATTTTTCGACTCTGAGTGCGAATCTGGGATCAAGAAAATTCTTATACTAGTTCTAAAATTTTAGTAGAAAATTCTAAAATTTTTGTAGAGAGCCACAAATATCCCTTAAGTAGGTGTAAAGTTATGAATATCAATATCATTATTACAGAAAGGAATATAAATAGGCATTTTACAATCCTCGTGCCCTTATATTATTGCCAAGGGCTCCACCAAGGTGATTTTAATGGATAGTATCATCATTCTAGAATTTGGATTGAGCCATGTCTTTAAACTTTAAATAATAATTTATTTAGCTATCGTCTAGTAAAAATACCCATTCTAAAAATTCATCATTAAAAAGCATTACTAAAGTTAAAGGCACTATATTGATTGGTGAGCCGGATTAAAAACAACAGGTGGGTCAGGTCTGGCCCAGCGACCGTAGTTTTCTGACGTCTGGTTTAGAAGATTAATGGAAAAATTAATTTATTTTGTTATTAGACCTTGTACTAACGAAAACTGAAAGCGATTCAAAAAA
This sequence comes from Brachynemurus nebulosus, assembly GCA_035578155.1. Taxonomy (NCBI): domain Eukaryota; kingdom Metazoa; phylum Arthropoda; class Insecta; order Neuroptera; family Myrmeleontidae; genus Brachynemurus; species Brachynemurus nebulosus. The sequence goes on from JAPWDM010000002.1 coordinate 1,895,944, forward strand.
ATCATTTCATAAATAAAAGTTAATTGACCTTAATTTTTGAGGTATACAAAGTTTAATTACCATATTTGATAAAAATAATATTGTTAGTAACCCTTCCTTCATCACTGGAAAGCTTTGATATTAAAAGTCCACAAAATCAAATACGGTAGTTCATATTACTTATTGTAATAGACCGTGGTTTTGGAAAATAGACATCAACGCCGATTTACATATTAATTTTATAATACGGGAAAGGTTAAACTTATCATTAAACGGATGCGTATGAAATAATAAGGCCCTTAAAACCCCCAGAAAATTAAATTTATTTCCAAAACCTTTTAAAAAACAATCAATAAATTCCAAGTACATGTCTTTGTTTCTTACAAACTGCAGTGCATTACAAATCTATAAATACATATAATATAAAACTGTAAATGGACCCAGGGCCGTGGAGAAAAATAGTGGGCCCCGGGAATAAACTACATTCTTTTAAAAAATTCCTCCCAAGAAAATAAGTTATGAACAAAAAACCTTTTTTCCTTGGCCCTCTATCGACAGTTACAGGCCTCCTCCTTAAGCCCGGGCCCCGGGGCTAGAACCCCAGTTACCCCACCCTCTCGTCGGGCCTGAATGGACCGTGTCTGTATGTACATGGTATATTTTTGGAAAATTGTACTGATATTATAGACAGTTATTAATTTAGATACCAAAACAGCGATATTTAAATTTTGACGTGTCCCTCTGTCTGTGCACGCATCATGCAAAAGCTACTAGGACGATTTTGATGAAATTTGATTGATTTTAAAAATATTTTTTTAGCTTATTGTACTTTCTCACTTGAGCTGGTAGTGTATTTCTAAATATATTTCAAATTTTTATTTCATTACTTCCTATCTTCAATTGTTTGAATGAATTTCCGACTGAAAAGAAAATTCAGCTACTACTGTCACTGTCATGGTAAGACTTGAGGTTGGGACTATGATAGAATTTTATTTGGCGGTTGCCACAATCCGAAAATGATGCCGATTCGCCAAAATTTATGTATATATATATATATATATATATATATATATATATATATATATATATATATATATATATATATATATATATATATATATATATATATATATATTAGGGTGGCGCAAAAAAACCACATATTTTTCTTTTTTTTGTCTCATAGGAAAATAAGTTAATTTAGCTCGATTTAAGAATGCTCACCAAAAATTAGCTCGATAAAAAATTTTTTAAGGGTCGCTCAAAACTTTTTAGAATTTGAAAATTGGTCCAAAATCGATTTTTGTTTTTTATCAAACTTTTTTCTCATCCCTGCATATGTTTGTATATTGAATAATAAAAAATTCCTCCAAAATTTTAACTCAAAAGATTGATAATAAAAGTTCGTTCAGGATTTTAAAGTCAAAATATTTAATATTTTTTAGGGTCGCTAAAAAATATTAAATATTTTGACTTGAAAAATTTTCAGAACTCTTGAGCGACCTTTTATTATGAATTTTTTGAGTTAAAATTTGGAGGAATTTTTTATTATTCAATGTGTAAACATATGCAGGGATGAGAAAAAAAATTTGATGAAAAACAAAAATCGATTTTTGGGCCATTTTCAAATTTTAAAAAGGTTTGAGCGACCCTTAAAAAATTTTTTATCGAGCTAATTTTTGGTGAGCATTCTTAAAACGAACTAAATTAACTTTTTTTCCTATGAGACAAAAAAAAGAAAAATATATGGTTTTTTTGCGCCACCCTAATATATATATATATATATATATATATATATATATATATATATATATATATATATATATATATATATATATATATATATATATATATATATATATATGTATATATATATATATATATATATGTTATTTGGCTCTAACATAGTTGTATATATAATACATAGTTGTATAATACATATATATATATATATATATATATATATATATATATATATATATATATATATATATATATATATATATATACACATATATATATATACATATATATATATATATATATATATATATATATATATATATATATATATATATATATATATGTACTATACAACTATGTATTATATATACAACTATGTTAGAGCCAAATAACATATATATATATATATATATATATATATATATATATATATATATATAAATTTTGGCGAATCGGCATCATTTTCGGATTGTGGCAACCGCCAAATAAAATTAATTCTATCATAGTCCCAACCTCAAGTCTTACCATGACAGTGACAGTAGTAGCTGAATTTTCTTTTCAGTCGGAAATCAAACCCCCCGGTTTTTGCGTCTCAATATATATATATATATATATATATATATATATATATATATATATATATATATATATATATATATATATATATATATATATATATATATATATATATATATATATAGGACATTCTTTCTGAACGGGACACCCTGCTGTCAAAAATTGCTTAAAATAGATCTGCAATATGTCAAATTAAAGGTTATCGACTCTATTTTTCAAATATGCGTGGCAAAATTGTCCTCACACAACAGTGATTTCAATATGGCGGCTGGAGAATATAAAAGCGTTTTTTTCTGCGGACAATAAACGTTCTGTAACGTTTAAAAAACTTTTTTGGTTAAAAATATAAAGTTTTTTTTTTAACGTTTCGAAAACAATTTAAATATATAGGTATATCGACGAATCGGCATTATTTTCTGTTTATGGTGACCTGGTGAGATATGGTGTAGTAGCTGAATTTTCCTTGCAGAAATTCCTCAAACATTTGAATTGCAATAACTAAACTGATTTCTAAAACTATTTAAAAGTACACTACTAGGTCAAGTTAAAAAGTAAGATAAGCTAAAAAAATAGGCATTTTTAAAATAAAATATGAGTGAGTTGTTATTGATAGAAAAAGTTTAGGTATAAGATTGAAAAGTTTGGTTGATTTGTTTGTCATTAAATAGCTATAATTTATAACTATTTAAACCATTTGCACGGTAAAATCTAATTACTAGTTTACCATTACGTTGAGCCTTACTGTACAAAATTAAACAAATTTGAAAATCTTATTAAGAGTAACATTTGACAGACAACTCATTATAATTACGTCTTCCTCTGGAGTGTGGTTACAAATAGGTAACGACGTAAGTCGCCTCTTTATATTATTATCATTAATATTTCAGTTGTTTTTGTTTAATTAGGTTGGATTATATTATTATATTATCTTTTTCTAACTCGTAATGTTAAATCGAGAAGGAGTATTTTTAAGGAGTATTAAAAATTTTGTATTCAGTTATTGGTTTAAAATCTATATGACGTCATTTTGAAGGGTTGAACTAATTTGTGACGTAATTGTCTAAATATAAAATTTCAGGTATACCTATTAAATTTTATTATTTTCAAAATTCGAAAATCATTTGATTTTTGAAATACTTATGTTAACGCTGGCTAGATGCATGGAACCAACAAACATATTATATAGACTAATTATATAAATGTACAATTGAGGCAGACAGATACGACTAAGTTCCGACCTAATAGTATTCTGTAATATATGATAATCAATGCAATAACCGATTGTATCCGTAGTAACGTTTTCAAATAATTAATTATTGTCAAAATATAATACTGATAATAAAATTTTACTTTTTCGAGAAGAAACTGCAAAATTTTTAAAGAAAGAAAGTGGTATTCGTTTTATTTTCAAAATACGTACGTATAAAAATTATCTCCTGCAATGATTATACTCGCATTTGCTCAAAAATTGACATTATATTACATTCCTTAAATCTCACCCGCCACACCCTGTTACCTGCTTCAAGAATAGTATATTATTCAACAAGCTGGTAATGATAGCTATTACTCACGAAGATGAAATTGCGACATGAGCCGAGTTTACGAGGCGAGTGTCGTAATGCATCTGAGTGAGTAATAGCCATTGCAAGCGAGTTGAACACGATATTTTTTCTACGACTTTTTTCCTTTTTGATTTAAATAAAATTGAATATAAATTTTAAATTAAAAGAATACAATTTTTAGTCTATCTCTAATTTCATTAAATGTTTATATAATTATGTACAAATAATGAAAACAAAATACAAACTACTTTGTTTACTTTGAGTTACTACGCAACATATATGAAGTTAAAATTTGATACATATATTATATACATAAAACAAATGCCGGCCCATTGAATAATGGATAAAACGGTGATTTCATTGGACGATAGCTATTGAGTAATGGTCATTCTTCCATACCTTAATGCCTAACTTTCTCAACAATTTACGGATATGTAATGAGTGTGTTCTTCAACAGGCGTAGCAAAAAAATGCCTACAAACTGGCTTTACGCTTTGCCTAGTAGTATGTGTAAATTTTGTGTGCGGACAGGATTCTGAATTGGCTCGGCTAAGTTCGTTAGCCAGACACGTCAGATGCCCAGAAGTAGGTTTTCTGGCCATTTTTTATCATTCGGTCCTATCATAAAACAGTTCGATTTTTACATCGTTGAAAAGGAAAAAAAAATTATGAAGAAAATGTTCTTATAATTTTCTTTCTATGTTAAGTAGTTTTCGAGAAAATCGTAATTTTCACTTTTGCCTTATTTTGCTCTCTTTGTCATTGAATTAAGTAATTTATATTTCTGTCTCAGTTGCTTATAACATATACAAAAACTTCATTTTTTTTACGTAAAACAAACGGTAGTTATTCAAAATCTATGTATTATAAATACCATATCTCTGTCTCATTTTTTTAAATTAAAATTAACCAGATATTTTAAGCATGTGTAATGAAGATTTTTTAAATTTTGTTATTGAATTTTAAATGAACAAGATAATGAAGGTAATGTCATGATATAATATTATTAACCCTTTGCGCTTATCAGACATGTAGACATGTACAGCATGACAAGGTAGTTTGTCCATTAACTCTACCATATTTAAAGGTGTTTTGTCTGTTGGATCATAAGACATGTACGTGTACCACATGACACACTGAATGTTGAACTGTAATGACTGCCCATACTTCACATTACATGAATATTTTATTTAATAACTGCAAACACATTCATTTATTAGAAAAATTGTAAATAAAATAATATAAAATCACGTTAAATTATCTTTTTAAAATTAAAAACTAATAAAAACAGCATTGAGGACGTATTTAGCGCATTTAGTATTCAACTTTGGGGAAACAAGGTTAGAACGTCAAAAGAATCCGTCAAAAAAAGAACGTCGGTCGTTGTCATATGCTACATGTCTTACCAGCCTATTTACAACTCACTTTTTTTTTTGTTTGAGTGCAAAGAGTTAAATATTATAGAAAGATAACATAATAATAATGTTTATATGCCAGGAAAAAATTTTAAAGAACTAGATCGATTTTGAAAATTTTTTCACTGTCAAAGATCTAAGCTATTTTAGATATTTTAGACAGATATAGATTAGGTAATGTAAGGTCCGCCAGGGTCCATGGGACCCAAAAGTGTGAAAAATAAACTAACCGACCGATTTTGAAAATTTTTTCACTGTTAGAGAGCTAAACTATTTTAGAAAGATATAGATTACCTTATGCAAGGTCCGCTAAGGTCCATTCGATCTAGAAGTGTCAAAAATAAAATAAGCGACCGATTTTGAAAATTTTTTCATTGTCAAAGAGCTAAGCTATTTTAGATAGATATAGAATACGTAATGTAAGGTCCGCCAAGGTCCATGGGACCCAAAAATGTCAACAATAAACTAACCGACCGATTTTGAAAATTTTTTCACTGTTAGAGAGCTAAACTATTTTAGATAGATATAGATAACCTTATGTAAGGTCCGCTAGGGTCCATTGGATCTAAAAGTGTCAAAAATACAATAACCGACTGATTTTGAAAATTTTTTCACTATTACAGAGGTAAACTATTTTAGATGGATTTAGCTTATATGTTGTATGAGGTCAGTCAGAGTCCTGGGATCTTTTAAGCGCCAAGAATAAACTAACCGACCGATTTTGAAAATTTTTTCGCTGTTAGAGAGCTAAATAAACTATTTTAGATAGTTATAGATTACGTTATGTAAGGTCCGTCAAAGTCCATGGGACCCAGAAGTGTCAAAAATAAAATAACTGACCGATTTTGAAAATTTTTTCACTATTGCAGAGGTAAACTATTTTAGATAAGTACAGTATGTTATCTGAGATCCACAACTGTCCTGCGGATGCAAATGCGGCATAGAAAACTACACAACGGGTTTTAAAAATAGTTTTACTGTTAGAAAGATAAAATATCCTATATTATATAGGACAGAAATAAGCTACCGAACCGATTCTCAATATTTTCTCATTGCTAGAGAATTAACTTATTTTAGGTGGATAGCACTATGCTGTACAAAGTCCGTTCGGGGTCTTGGGTCCCAAATATACCAAAAATAAATTACCTAGCCGATTTTGAAAATTCTTTTACTCTTAGAAAGCTAAACTAGTTTAGATGGGTATATGCGCCAAGCACCTTATGCGAAAAAGCGCCAAAAATTATCTACTCAACTGATTTTGAAAATCTTTTCACTCTTAGAAAGTTGAATTATTCAGGTCTTAGATGAGATCCGCTAGCGCCCAATATTTCGAAATTCGCTATGTTATGCAGATGCTGCGACAGGGGTATTGAATTTACTATTTCTTAATAATCTCCCCATCAACTCCTCCAAAATACAATTTTTTCAATCTTCCGATATAAATGTTTGATACACTGTGTTTGTTAAGTATCTTAAAACCAGTGTTGACAGGTGTACGATAATTTGATGGTGACGTACGATAAAATTTTTATTATCTCACGCGAAAATACCATAATTTTTCGTTAAATTATAAAGAAAAATTCACTAAATTACATTGTGTACGATAATTTACCTCAAAAATACGAAAAATATAATTTCGAACATTTGGTACGATCGAAGTCCTGTTTTTGGCTGCCAACACTGCTTAAAAATAACACTTTGAAGCCTGAGCTCGAGTATAGGTCAGGTCGGGTCCGCGGTCCGAGACCGACGCCCGAGTATACCTTAGGCCTCGCTATTTAATTCTATTGCTTAGCTTTATCGGCATATACTCGAGTTCATTGTTGTCATATTTATTAATTATTTAAATTCATATACGTAGTAAGGTCCAAAAGTTTTCGGCCTATCCACTTTAGATTAATCGGCGATACATTTTTTAGTGTCATTATATTAGGAACCTATTGTACATCTACCCACAAAAAAAATACATATTGGTCAAATCTTTTCGTTGTCAAGATACTGGTTAATAAAATAAAATTGTCGACTCAAAATTTTAAAATGCACAAAATCGAGTACAGGGCTGTGATACGTAAAGTTTTTAACAAAGAAGAGAAGACGCCGTCAAAAATCAAGCAACGTTTGGATGTTGTGTACGGGCACTCATCACCTTCATTTCTCATTGTGAAAAAATTTGGGAGGAAACAAATTTAATACATGACGAGATGAAATCAACGATTTTGGGGAATTTTGAGGATAAAAATCCAGACTATTTTTTTAAGGGTATAGAAATGTATGTGAGACGTTGTGAACAGTGTATTGAAATCAGAGGAGAGTATATTGAAAAACAAAAACAGTTATTCAAAATTTACTCTTATTTTTATTGTCCAGGCCGGAAATTTTTTGACCTTACTACGTATCTGATTTTTGGGATTCTAGTTGCAATCGCTGTCAGTATGTTTGGTGGTGTAACGAAACGTTTGCTGTCGATATAGTTTTAAAAAAAGTTTTATTTTGTAAATTTTGCTCAGAAAAAGTTAAAGAAGAAATTGGCAAGGCTGGAATGAAGGAAACCTCCTAGTGGTATACAGATTACATTGTATCAGTTTGTTTCAAAATTTAGCAAACTAAAGCAACTACTTGGATTAAAGGACCATGTAGTTATTTTTTTTTTTTTTATTTTCAACATTTTTATATAATTTTCAAGTATATGTAATAGTTTTATTTGGTAAATAAACAATTCAAGTATATGCATTTTGTTATTTTTTTGCTTTAAAATGATATATAATATGTTATACGTAATAATTTGGTGAAATAAATGATCCCTCTTTTCAGAAGAAAAAGTACGCAATAGCCTAATTTTATATATATATATATATATATATATATATATATATATATATATATATATATATATATATATATATATATATATATATATATATATATATATATATATATATATATATATATATATATATATATTAAAATTAGGCTATTGCCTACTTTTTCTTCTGAAAAGAGGGATCATTTATTTCACCAATATACATATATATATATATATATATATATATATATATATCTATATATCTATATCTATATATATATATATATATATATATATATATATATATATATATATATATATATATATATAACTATTCGTCGTGTAGTAAATGTTTTCATGTATCCTTAAAATTAGAAAATTTTAGTAAAATCTATTAAAAAATATCTTCTTGTTATTTTTAAAGCTCCTGTAAGTACGTAAACTTTTATTTTTAATTGGTTAAGGAAAAGAAAGCCTTTTGTTACAGTTGTTAAAAAACACTGCACAAAAATCAAAATGAAAATTTATTTAAATTTACCTACATATATTTACATAAATTAGTACCATATTTTGTAAAAAAAATATTCAATTATTACGATTATTACTATTACAAGAATTATGATTGCAATAATAATATTAATATAAATAATAATTTTTACAAATTTTATATATTTGTGGGACATTAGGTTATTTTTTCTTATTTTCTCAAAAATTTTTCTTATTTTCCACCATTTCCCAGGTTGATCCGTGATTGAATTTTTGAGGAATGTTTTCTAATATCGAAACATACCTACATACAAAATTTCGTTCACTGCGGACCACTTTCTATTCTCAAAAATTCTTGACCGGACGAATTCTTACAATTAACTATGGTCCATTTCACTTAAATTTAACCATGCTTCATCACTTTGAATTTAAATAATTTCCGTTTTCTTGGCTTTATCTCTTTCATTATTGCATTTACGTAAATCTTAAATTTGTAGTTTGTTTTTAGAAAAGAATAGAAGATTGATTTGTTTCGAATATTGCAAAACTTATGCATGAGTTAAGCAAAACTCATGATCAATTGTATCTGAAATGAGGTATCCTTAACTTTTTTTACAATAGGGTACTTGACTGCAATTGAAAAATGATTCTAAATGCTTTGTTCTTACGTACAAATTAGTTAATTTTTGTTAAATTTTTTAAACATCTTGAAAAAACCACCGTTCAATTTTAAATGAACAAATTGGCGCGAAAAACGACTCGTCGTAGTGACGTATGCAATGACGTCACAATTTGACTCAAACAAATGTCGCTTTCATACATGTTAACACGGTACATGGTGTCATGTCAAATTTTTATACAATATTCAGCATTCACTATGCTCAGTTTTAGTGGTATTTACAACTTTTTACTTTTTTATCTTCTTCATTTACAGCTAATGTACCAGAATATGTTCCGGATTTTTATTTTATCTTCAAGCAAATATTTTACACTTAACAGTACAGATGATCCCCTCTGGTTTCACTTGGATGTAACCAATAGCATCATCACCGTAACATTTTCATAAAGCCCTACAAGTATTAAATGCACTTTAAGAAAACAGTTTTACGTAACTTTAAAATAGTAGCAAAAATAAAAGCATTTTTAACATAATATTTAGAACAAGTTGATAAAGATATTTTACATATTAAGTGACAGTGTATTTCTTCCATCAATATAATTTGAGTGCAAAATTAATTACAAACCAAAAAATTCAAAATAAATTACAAAGAAAAACAACTTCACTTGGTCAATTAGAATTGTGAAAATGTCAATGTGAAAATGCAAATTGTAACTACGGTAATAATATTTGATAAAAAAAAAATGACGTCATTGTCAAATACCACCGCGTTTTTAGTCATTTAAATGAAGGCTAAAAATTTGTAATTTTCAAAATAGAATTTTTAAATAACTAAAGAATATTTTTAGTCGAATTTTCTCCGAAAAATTAGACTTATACAGTCTATACGATAAGAGCTGCGAGAGGCGAGACCAGGGGCGCTATCCGTTTTCGGACCCGTAGAACACGATTATGTAAAAAAAAAGATGTCTGATATATATATATATATATATATATATATATATATATATATATATATATATATATATATATATATATTTTCCCGCAACCTTTTAATATGTGTAGGGCCCCCCTATGGAAGTTAAGAGATGAAATTTGGTAAGTGGGGCTTATTCCGATGCACAACAATACTATCAAAGTGGGGTCAAATTTTGGGCAAATTTTTTTTCGGACCCGACCTTTAAGGGGGTGGTGGGGGGCGAAAAAGCAATAAAACTTTTCCAAACCGGTTTTAAATAATGTTTCGGTCAATTATCTACAACATATCCAAAATTCAGCTTCCTAGGATGATATGGTGGGAGTAGAGGGGGGAAAAACGATTTTCGCTGGATCTAACAGGCCCCCAGCCCCCCAGAATTAACGAAGAGGGTTGAAATTTGGTGTGTTGATAAAGTTCGTACCTAGGTTGTGCTTTTTGGAGGTTTTAATATTTTACCCCCACCCCCCTCATTTTTAAGCTACAATTTCATGCATTTTCGACGTTTTCGAAGTTTGTACCACTCGCACAGGTCACCCGAATAAACCTAGAGGGCTGAAATTTTGTATTCGGATTGAGTTAGTATCAAGGGGGTGCCTTTTGGGGGTCTCGACTTTTAACCCCTACCCCCACCATTTTTATACCCAAAAGAACATGATTTTTCTTGTTTTTTAACAGTTTCGTTCGGGTCAAAATCTCCCCAAATAAACCTAGAGGGCTGAAATTTGGTGTACAGGTTAAGCTAATAGCCAGACACTGTTTTTTGGAGGTTTCAACTTTTAACCCTTACCCCCACGATTTTTACGCCAATATTTCCTTAATTTTTTTGCTTGTTTTCTAACACGTCTAGAGACTCCATAAGGAAACCTAGAGGGCTGAAATTTTGTACGTGTATTCAGTTAGTATCCAGCTAGTACCTTGTAGGGAGTCCGCATCACTTTTCCCCCCACTTCTCCCATTTTTACATCGGAATTGAATGCTATTGTTAAATGTGTTTTAAAAGCATTATGTTTATTCTAAATACAAGTAGGCGAACAGTAATTTTAAAAAATTTAAAAAAAAGTGAATACAATTTTTTAACAAATGAAATACATACATATTAAGTAATTTGCAAATGTTATTAAAGTCACTGTTTATTTATTTATTTAATTATTATTTAGGAATTTTGGATTTTTATTATTTATAAAATAGAAATTTTGGATTTTTTTGGAAAGAAAAAATATCTTCATAAAAGCCTTCCAGTTTACTATTTAAGTTCCTTTTTTAATATTTAAAAGTAAAACACAAAGGCAATTGGCGGATAAGCATGGATAGAAATGCCCTCGTACGAATTGTGTTGGCTTTTTCCCTGTTAACTTCTGTCGGCACAAAATTGAAATTTACTGAGATTCAGCCCTTAAAAACTTAAAATCTTTTTATAAAGACCCGATCAACCGGACACTCATTATCAGTTTTGTGTCCACAATATCAGTTGTGGACTTTCAATTATATTTCGCTTGTAGACACTCAATACCGAAGAAATAATTTTTTATTTTTTATTTTTTTTATTTTTTATTTTTTTGAAAGAAAAAATATCTTTATAAAGGCCTTCCAGTTTACTATTTAAGGTCCTTTTTTAATATTTAAAACTAAAACATAAAGGCAATTAGCGGATAAACATGGGCAGGAATGCCCTCGTACGAATTGTGTTGGTTTTTGTTCTGCTACCTGTTTTCGGCACAAAATTGAAATTTACTGAGATACAGCCCTTAAATACTTAAAACCTTTTTTTAAAGCCTCGATCAGCCGAACACTCATGACCAGTTTTGAAACCAACAAAATGACAATTCGGTTGTAGACTTTCAATCACATTTCGCTTGTAAACATTCAATACCGAAGATGAAGGGGAAAATTCGACTACCGTGATGGGGCCCCGCTGCTCACGGCGTTTTTTATTTGTCACTGCTAAAATTGAATATATTTAAGGATAATACATAAAATTATTTCACATTTAAAACAAATTTTGAATACAGTCAAGTACCGTATTATAAATGATATCCATAGAAACGTATCAATAAAATTAATACCTTTTTTTTGTCAGTTATTATATTTTAAAGGGTATAGCCGGATAAGTACAGGTGAATCGGCCCCGGAAGCCAATTATTTTAATAACTATATTGGCGGTATGGACAGGCTGTAAGTAATTGATATCTACAATTTTGGCGGCCAAAACTGAGTAGTTATGGAGATAATTAAAAAAAATTAAAAAATTACAAAAATTTTTTTCTTGATAACTACTCAACATAGGAAAAGAATTCCAAATCCACATGAAGGCAAACACCCTCAAGAATATTAGACATATTTATTATCGTATCAGTCCTCGTTATTAAGGATAATAACAAGGATAATATTCAATTCAATGTTGTTTTTATAGGGTTCCAATTGAGCGACCACTTTAAAAAAAATTCAGTAACTGTGCCCTAATGCACTTAATTACTGCACGAAGTTTCATCAAAATTCAAAGGGTACAACATGGTAAAAAAAAATATTTTTCATTTCTAATCTGCTGAACCGCCCCTCCAGTGGATCCGACCCTGGAATTATATACATCAATCGAAAGTACTTTAAAAATAAAGTGTTGTGTCTCATAAAGTGTTTTTTCCTATCTCCTATAGTTTTCGAGATAATCAAGAATAATCGAAAGAGGTATACTAAGATATAGGCTATCTGCCCCTGATAGAAAGTCCCAGTAGTAACTGTATTATCGTTTATGTGACACTGCAGGTACTTCATATGTATAACTTTCCTAGATCAAAACAAAACCATTGTAGAAATATAATAGAAAATTTTCAAAAAATGTGGTGTAGTAGGCATTTTTAACATGTAGAATACAATGCTCATTGAACTTTAATATTATAACAGAGAATGGAAAACTACTTTGGGGGAGTTTGACACGCCTATAGCCTCTCAGAATTAACCTAGGGAGTTGAAATTTTGTATTTTGATAAATTTGGTACCTAGAGTGTGCTTTCGGTCGGTTACAATGTTTAACCCTCATCTCCACCATTTTTACGCCACAATTTCATGTTTTTTCAACGTTTTCGTTGTTCGTGTCACGCTTACAGGCCCCCAAATAAACCTATAATGCTGAAATTTTGCATATGTATTGAGTTAGTACCCGGAGTGTGCTTTTTAGGTACGTCGTATTTTCATGTACGTTGAAAATAATTTATTTTCATAATAATACCCAATTTGAGGGCCCAGTTGTAATAACTATCAGTGAAATATTATTTAATCAGTTAATTTTAAGTATTTTTTCATTTCTCTTAAGTAATATATATGGATGATATGGACCTTTAAACAAGTAACGTGAGTGACCAAAGTGGTGTAACATGAGTGACTTTTCTTTGAATTTTTAAAATTTTTTATTAACATAGATGCTTACTCTGTTAATGTGAACTAAATAAAGAGAATCCATTTTATCTTTGTATATTTTTTAAATCATCTACAGTAGTTAGATAGAACAGAGTTTCAACCCCAACCTAAATGATTGCGTTCACCATGTCTCCATGGGTAACATAAGTTACCAGAAAAATAAGACACTTTTTTAAATATATTCATATGCCTGCCTATTTTATTTTTTATTAAATAAAATTGCTTAGTTAATAAAGAAAGGTTTTACTGAGAGATATACTGTAATTTTGTAATTCTTATTGTATAAAATTAGGGGTTTTGTCTCAGTTCTGGAGTAAAATGTAACGTGAGTGACCGTGGAATAACCCTGAAAAGAATGTTCTGGAATCTTTTTCAATGAATCAATGATCAATCTTATGATAAATTTCTAATGGTAAATATAAACTAATAACGATAACATGCTTTTGTAAAGAAACAATATGAACCCACTCATAAATAAATTTGTGAATAATAAATGTGTTAAAATTTCTGAAAACATGTATAAAAAAATTCAGACAAAAAATTCTGTAAACCGCCTGTGGAATATCTATCACACAAATACACATATCCATATACATAAACTTTGTTTATGTTTTGTTTTGATTTATGATACAACTTGCCGCTAATCTGTAACTACATATTGATAGAGTCCTTATAATAAAAGTCTATAGACACCGGCCATTTATAGTGAAAATAATCGCGCACTCTTTGTGTTTTGTATGGAAAATACAATTGGCGGCGCAAAGATTCTCACTCGCGCCTCTGGTGGTAAAATTAGAACTAGCATCAAGTAAAAATATACGTATACGATTACTGGGCGATATAAAATCTAGTAATCTGCGCATAATTTGTATAGTACCTTTTTCTATCGACAATTAAACGTATACAAAAATTTTTACTTGATACAGCTTCTAATTTAAAAAACCAGGAGCGCTCGCGTAATCTTTGCGTCGCCAATTGCCAATTCACACGCAGACACAGTTATTAAATAACTGACAGGAGAACATCAGTGCTACCGCTACTAGTTTGACTTGCGATGTGTCATTATTTTGAAAAAAATTTTCCCTATAAATGGCCGGTATCTAGACTCTTATTATGCTTATTATAGGGACTCTAATCCACTACCACCAGAGATGTACAAGATACCTCTTAAAAAGTATCTGAAATACAAAATACAAGATACTTTTAAAAATGGTATTTGAGATACCAGATGCAAGATACTTGTGGAAATGGTATTTGAAATACTAGATACAAAATACGTATTTTCTAAATACTTTTTTAAGATAAAATTCTTTTTTTTTTAAATAATATTAAAAATAATCAATTATTTTTTGTAGTAATGAAGTTTTTTATATTGGCCACTCTGTTTAATTGCGCTGAATCTGCCCTCTAGTGTAAGAAAAAATAACTATTTTGTAAATGACAGCAGTATACAGAATTTTTTTTATTATTTTTTTAAAAAATACGCTGTCACAAATGTTTTTAATGGTATATTTGAAATTCACAAACGATTTTCGATCGATTAAGTGCCAGGAAGTCAATATTGCAATAAATTTTAAAAAAATGTTGGCTATTCACACACTCTCAATTAACAATTAAATAATTAATTAACTAATTAGTCACAAACGAAAATAATAGCGTCACAAACATTCACAAACGCTTGATCAAAGCAAAAATAAAAAAATCTCATTTTTTTAAATTTATGTTGGCTATTCGGACGAGGGTGATGGGATTAATTGGTAAAAATGGATAAAAGTATTTTAGCAAACTTAAGTATTTACAAAATACTAAGATACCAAAAGAAAGTAACTAAATACAAGATACAAAATAGCTGAATTTTCATTCTGAAAATTCGCTAATACATTTTTAAAAAAGTATTTCAGATACAAGACGAAAATACGTATTCTGTATCTTGTATCTGTATTTCAAATACTTGTATCTTAAATAAGTCACATCTCTGACTACCACTGATAACGACATCTCTTCTTGTTATGAGGAATTAGTTTTGACCACCACGTGCAATGAATCGTTCTCATCACATTAACCGCCAATTTCAAATAAATAATTTTCGTTTAAAAAAAAAATATTTATATATTTTTTTAAATTAATTTAAATGGTTAATCATTATTATCGAATTATACTCTATGTTATTCACAATATTTCATTACCAATAACTACATCAGTCAAATACCCAATTCGCAGAATATACATGGGATATCTATGTAAGGTAAAATATAGTAGTAAAGTGAAATTTACAATAATCAAATGATTTTAAAAGATCGAATATTGCCACAAAAATTTAAGTATTTACTTATTTTGTTAAAACTGATGTAAATAATTAGCTTTTGTAGAAAAGAATCCTTCTGAAATATCAAACTGAAGAAATTCATTTGTAAATTAAAATAATATAAACTTAAAAAGAGTGTTTTTAGTAAAATAATCATCCTGAAATTATTCATTTTAATTGTCACTGAAGATTTATTATTTTTTCGCCATTAAATTCATTTTGATAAACATTTTAAATTAGTTGTTTTCAAATGTCAAACGCCAGTTTTGACAAAAAATGTCACTAGAGGGCACTACTTGAGCTACGCAGCTTGTCTATATCGGTGTTCATAAGACGAATTTTGTCCGCAGTGGTGCGGGGTCCGGTCTTCGATTGAACAAAGATAGTTGAAGCCGACATTTTTTTAGGTTTACAGATGTTTATGGTATTCTCAATTTCTCCTAAATGTTTTGTCACCGAAGAGATAGACCAAACCCTTCCCTAAGAGGCGAAAGACAATTTTTCTATCTTTTTCACCGCCACGTCACGTTTACGTTACGTTCCGTCAATTTTAATGTGCATTCATACTTTCAGTTCAGTTTCCGTCCCGTTTCGGTTAAGTATGTACGTAGTACATGAATATAATGTGGTCAATTAAAAAGTTTGCTATTATCGCAATAATATTTGATGATGAAGAACAAAAAAATGCGCATCAAAAAAGTTCGGGTTTTTTAAAAAAAATGAAATATCTAGATTAATTTCACACTTTGTTTGATTTCTTAAGAATGATCAAATTAAATTCTATAAATAATTTAGAATGTCAGTTTTACAATTTATTTAATAAAATAAAACATAATATTACAAAAAATTTAGAAAAGAAATTTTAGAAAAGTCGTAGTTTGATTAATGGTTTGTTTAAGGTAATTTTTATTAAATGTAAAATTTTTTCGAAATAATAAAATTACAAATCTGTATCTGAAATCATCAAAAATATAGTACAAATATGCCTACAAAATATAAATTAATTGTTATAATGAATACAAACAAACTTCGACGTACTAATGTGTTGTAATTTCATTCACATTGTACATTCCAGAGATGTACAAGATATCCCTTAAAAAGTATCTGAAATACAAAATACAAGATACTTTTAAAAATGGTATTTGAGATACCAGATACAAGATACTTGTGGAAATGGTATTTGAAATACTAGATGCAAAATATGTATTTTCTAAATACCTTTTTAAGATAAAATACTTTTTTTTTTTTAAAAAAAAAAAAAGTTTTTATTAATTTTGAGATTAACTTAAAGTTTATTTCATTACACATTAATTGGGTATTTATTATTTATTTTTTTTACCTAATATTTAAAAAATTATATCAAATTAAAAATAAATTTTTAAACTTTATAGTTAGAACCAGTAACACGCCGACAGTTTCCAAGCGCATATGTGACGTCATAATGTTTACTTAACTGAAAACATTAATATACTTTTATTTTGAATTATTCATGCTATGCAGTTATTGCTTGTTATAAATCTTTTTATATTAAATATCTTAATGACGTCACAAACATCTTAATCTTTTGTAGTGCTGTTTATAACCAAATGATATTTTTTAAAATATAATTTAATAAGTTTTGATTAATTTATTATTATTTTTTTATATATCAACGCCAGCAATAATAATAGGGCGCAGGTGCGGCGAGAGTGGCGACGCGACGGCGGTAGACAAAAATAAATTGATCATAGAGTCTTTTGATAGACAGAGAAGTTAAAATTTTAAGGGCTCAGTTTTAATTTAACCTTATGATGGGATTAATTGGTAAAAATGGGTAAAAGTATTTTAGCAAACTTAAGTATTTACAAAATACTAAGAAAGTATCTAAATACAAGATACAAAATACATTTTAAAAATAACCCTGTCGCAGCATCCTGCATAACATAGCGAATTTCCGT
Source organism: Brachynemurus nebulosus (assembly GCA_035578155.1). Taxonomy (NCBI): domain Eukaryota; kingdom Metazoa; phylum Arthropoda; class Insecta; order Neuroptera; family Myrmeleontidae; genus Brachynemurus; species Brachynemurus nebulosus. Next base: position 1,913,756 of record JAPWDM010000002.1, read on the forward strand.
TTATAAAAATTAGTTTTTCTCGGAAACTAGTTGACATAGAACAATAGTTTAAAGACCTTTTTTATGTAATTTTTTCTCCCCTTTTAAATGGTGTAAAAAAATTTCGCAAAAATTGTTGATTAAGTGGAAATTTTGGCAAAAAACTAATTTTTTTCAATAACAAAAAGCATGTTCCTGGCATCCGACGTGTCTGGCTAATGAACTTGTCCAACGGTTTCGCATTTCCAACATTTTCACCAAATTTCATAAACCTAGGACATTTCGTTCGAGAGTTATCGTGCGGACACATATACAGGGTGTAAAACAAATAACTCTCGTCCTTTTGTGGGGTGACTCATAGCACCCTATAGACACTAAAACCGCAGGAATTTTTTCGGAATTAACAGTCGCGTCACCCCTCAAAAGGATAAGAGTTATTTCCCTTACACCCTATATATATATATATATATATATATATATATATATATATATATATATATATATATATATATATATATATATATATATATTAGGGTGTGCCAAAAAAAAATCACTCTCCGCTCAAAATATCGTAGGATACGTCTAAAAAAACATCCTCGCCAAAGCCCAGTTCGAAATTCCAATTTTTAGAGGTGCATCATCGAATCTAAAGTTTTCCCATTTAAATAACACAGGAAAAACGATTTTTTATGTTATTTACTCCTGCAAACTATGAAGAAATTATTTTTCCATAAAATGAATCAAAGCACCTTATTAAGTATTAAATTTTGGACAAAAAATTTCATTGAGTCAAATTTCTATCACCAATATTTCACTTTCTACAGAGCCTTAAAATTTAAATTTCTTGAAATTTTACTTTTTTTACATTTTTAAGCTAAACTATTAAAGATAGGACAAAAAGTTAAATGACAATTTTGTAGTCCAACTGACGTTTTACAAAAAAGTTCCTTACAAATTTTTCGTATTACAAACAATTACAAAGTTACAGACCCTCAAATTTATTTTACTTTTTTTTTCTCCAAATTGGAAATTCAGTTGAACGTTACAGCTGGTGTCATGAAAAAATCTGAACCTAAGATTATGACAGAAATTTGTTTTGAGACCTCAGGAAACCAAAAATTAACTTCATTAAAATTTGCATATACAGTGGAGCTTCACTAAAGTTAAGAAAAATTTGGTAAACTTTAGTGAAACTTAACTTTAGTGAAGCAGATTGAGGTCAGTGGCGGTCATTTAATACATGATCGGGGCTAAATAATAATTTAAGTCATAGGTGACGTACAAGAGCAAACTATTTAATGATTTGGATTCCAGTGAATTAATTGGATTTTATACTAATGTATAAATTTCATTAAAAATATTTCTGTCAGAAAGTTCTTCATTATATAGATATATCTGCTATAGAAATTGTTTTATATGTTCCTTGAATGAACAATTGACAAGTAGCGTATCTATTTTTCAATCTATATAAGCAGCTACGGTTTACTTTGATTTCACCAAATTTTCCGAATTAGTTATTAAGTATCTGGTATTAAAATATTTTGGTAAATTAATTTACTATATTAAGTCAATAACTGAATTGAGTAAGTAGCCTTCAATCAGATCACTCGCTTTGTATATATAGCCTGGATTACACTTGGCGAGTTTACTCGCTAGTGAATAGCGAGTAAATTCGCTAGCGAGTGCAAACGTATCGACTCGCTCAATGAATACCGATTAGACAAGCTAGTAAATTTGCTAACATGTGTTGTTGTTATTAATATTTAACTGAGGAAATATTTCATGTTTTGTTTTTTTTCCATCTCTTACTTGTTATTATTACTACAAACTTATTTTTATTAAAAAATGTTCATTACTGTAGTATTTATACGTTATATAATTTACTATGTTTTTATTTCCTTTAACTTATATTAAAAATTTGAAGTGGAAATAAAACGCACATTTTAATTTTTTTTAATTTATGAACTTTTTTTACGCAAATACTACGCTGTGGAACATAAAACACCAAATTTTTCCTGTCTTATCACCCAATTTTTTATCTACTTATTGCATTTTTTTGCTTTTTCTGCAAATTTTTACGTAAAAATAATAATAATAACGATGGAATTACAAATCCTGCACAAATAGTCTCTGTTGACATTTTGAAAGAATTCAAATACAGCGATTTTACTTGTTAAATATATTACACAAAGCGATTTCACTAGCCAGCGGGTAAAAATACGAAGCGAGTAGCGAGTAAAGTAGACTGGTCTTCAACTTTACTCGCTTTAGAAAAACGAGTAGCGAGTATCTAGCGAGTAATTAGTCAAGAATATTACACTAAGCGAGTTTACTAGCAGCGAGCAAATTCGCCAGCGAATAGCGAGCAACAAACTCGCCAAGTGTAATACAGGCTTATCTGAAAAAAGTTTTAAAAATTCTAGAATTCACCATTCTAGAAGTCTTTTTGCATAGAGAAATATTTTTATTAAAAAACACCACTGATTTGTTTACGTTTTTATGTTTTAAGGTTTTATAATTTATGACTTTATAGTTCAGCTCATAACCAATCTTAGTTATGTCATGAAAAGTATATAACTAATATTATTTCCCTTTGTTTTTCTAATATTGTTCGATTTTTTACTTTCAATAAACATAATTAGTAACATTTATGAACTTTAAGTTACAAACGAAGTTCTAAAATTCGACAGAGAAAAGCTTAAATTTGAATACTCTTGTGACATCCAAACCAATTTCTTTAAATCATACTATATGTACTCGTTTTTCTTAATACGCATACACCTTTTATGGAAATTATAACGTCTTTTTCTTAAAAATGTATTATGTAATAATATTGTTTCTTTCTATTTCTATAAAATCCTCTTAACTTTAGTGAGAAAAAAGTGACGTCACTTAACAAAACTGATGTAAACTTTACTGAAGCTCTACTGTATATGTCCGATTTTTGGAAGCCCAAATTTTGGCCATTTCTCGCCAATTTTAGTGCTTTTTTGCAAAAATTGGCCAAATTTCAAAAATTTTTTAATTTTTTTTACACCATCGAAAAGAAATTTTAATGAACGTCATTTTTGGTTTCTCGAGGTCTCAAAACAAATTTCTGTCATAATCTTAGGTTCAGATTTTTTCATGACATCAACTGTAACAGCCGAGTTTCCATTTTGGAAAAAAAAAAGTAAAATAAATTTTGAGGGTCTGTAACTTTGTAACTGTTTGTAATACGAAAAATTTGTAAGGAATTTTTTTGTAAAGCGTCAATTGGACTATAAAATTGTCATTTAACTTTTTGTCCTATCTTTAATAGTTTAGCTTAAAAATGTAAAAAAGTAAAATTTCAAGAAATTTAAATTTTAAGGCTTTGTAGAAAGTGAAATATTGGTGATAGAAATTTGACTCAATGAAATTTTTTGTCGAAAATTTAATGTTTAATAAGGTGCTTTGATTCATTTTATGGGAAAATAATTTCTTCATAGTTTGCAGGAGTAAATAACATAAAAAAATCGATTTTCCTGTGTTATTTAAACGGGAAAACTTTAGATTCGATGATGCACCTCTAAAAATTGGAATTTTGAGCTGCGCTTTGGTGAGGATGTTTGTCTAGACCTACAAATACCTAAATATGTTATTATTACTATGTAAGGGTATTTTTCATAAAAAATTTTTCCTGTTAGTATTTAATATTTTAAAATTGGTAGCGTTAAGTCGTTTTGAAACATTAAATTTATTATCACAGGTATTTCTAGTTTTAATTATATTACATATTTCTTGTAGTTTAGAAACGTTTAATTTTTAATATTTTATACTTATCTGAACAATTTACTAAATATTGCAAATAATAAAACGGTCTACACTTTTCTCTTCTAAAGTCTGTACTTTTCAGTGGTTAATTAAATTAAATGTATTCAATTTTATTGAACTACCTGATACAGTCATAAAACCTGCATAAAACCTACCTTTGTAAATGTTGCTATTATTATGAATTTTTCAATAGAATCTGTTTATTAATTTTACAAAATTTGTATGTTTACAAATAAATTTGTAATTTTTAGAATCAGTACTTTTACTTAGCTTTGGCTAGTCAAGTGCTTTACCTGCGAGATACAATTTTCGATATTTTAACAATTTTTTTTTAATTTATCGTATTCTTGATTGTTATTATACTTTTTTATACCCTCTATTTTAATCGGGTTTTTATCTATTGATATTTAATTAATTTAAATATGGAAATGAATACGAGTATTAAAAATAAAATGTTAAGTCCACAAGCAAAACTTATCATTTCAAATGTGTTAGTGTTTATGAAAAGTGAAAGTGATGGTGTGAAAAGCCCATTAACTCAAGTTAAAAATTGTATTACTGCAGCTAAGGGTATATCGCTGGCAACTTTAACTAGAATAGCTAGTGAAGCAAAAAAAAAATGATGGATCAGAAGCTATTTTTGTTGAAAAAGAAAGAAAAAAACATGTAAAACATAAAACAGATCTGGACAGCTTCGATAAGGGAGTACTTAATAACATTATACAAAATATTTTTACGACGGAAAAAATTGTTCCCATATTGAAAAACATTCATAGGAAATTTGTTCAAGCAGCTAATTATACTGGAAGCAAAGACAGTTTACGAAGAATTGGGTCCGCCCCTAGGCATCTTGAAAAATGCCGCCTTGGCGTTTATAATTCTACTTGATTTTTTTACTTCGAAGTATTCATAGTTAGTAAAGGTAATTTCTTAATATTATTTATTTAATTTAAAATTACTTATTTAAGTAGGTATATCATTGCATTACTATACAAATAAGCAAACTATTTCAAAATCGATTACTTTTTTTACAACGTAGTGTATTTTTATACATTGTATGTATCGTCCAATATTACCTGAGTGAGAGATATAACAACTAATAGGGAGAGTTTAGACATAATTACTCTATATCCATTTTTATTGCAAAAGTATTTTATCTTCTTAATATAATAAAATATGTATATCTCTTACTAAAAATACATCTTTCCTTTTTGTTGGACTTTGATACCTCAAAAACTCTGCATCTAGTTTCAGAGCCCGGGACTATGGCAGAAATTTGTTTTGAGGTCCTTAGAAACCGAAAATAATATTCACTAAAATTTATATATATATATATATATATATATATATATATATATATATATATATATATATATATATATATATATATATATATATATATATATATATATATATATATATTTTAGTGAATATTATTTTCGGTTTCTAAGGACCTCAAAACAAATTTCTGCCATAGTCCCGGGCTCAAGTCGCGTCATGACAGTGGCTGTAATAGCTGAATTCCATTCTGGAAATTCGCTAAAAGTATTTCAAATACAAGATGAAAATACGTATTTTGTATCTTGTATCTGTATTTCAAATACTTGTATCTTAAATAAGTCACATCTCCGGTACATTGAAACACGTCACGTCACGTCAAAACATTCTCTACAAGAATATTTGACCGGACGGAACGTGGACGTTCCTGAACGGTGACTGATAATGTTAACTACTGCATTAGTTTCCATATAACAATATTTTGACGTAACGTAACGTAACCATGACGGGACGTATAGTGTGAATCGAACTTTAACCCATCACAACGATTATAAGCGAAATATGGGCAATTTAAAATTGTAGCTAAGTTTTAGTTAATTTGGTAAAATATACCATAATATAGTTAATTATGTTTAGAATGGTAAACCGTATCAGTCGTATCAGTGCAACAATTGCTGCAAAATAAATTTGCATGTTCTTGCAAAATGCGGTACTTATATTCATTTTTATCAAAACTTAGAATATTAGAATTACAACGATTAATATATATGAAAGAAAAATTAGAGCGTAAAGTAGAAATATTTTTAAAATATTTAAAAAATACAAAAATTCAAGAGACTTAACGAATGCTCATAAAACAGTCAAAAATTGAAACTTGTTCAAAAATTACAGACCTTAAAAGGTACGTAAAATTGTAACAACAATTGTAAGATTGGCAATTATGTATGTAAGATTTTAATTTGTACTTTGTAAAGCATCAACTGAATTGCCCGTAAAATTGTCAAAAAAAATGTCTGTAAAATTGTAGAATTGATCGGTACTTACACATTTGTAATAATTTTTTATACAACACCTGTAACTTAAATCTACTTAATAAATCTCTAACACTAACCTGACTGACTGACTGACTGACAGACAACGCACAGCCTAAACCGTTGGGTTTAGAAGAATGAAATTTTGCACAGGAGTTCCGCATGTAACGTCAGTGAGCACTAAGAAAGGATTTTTGTAAATTCGTCCCGTAAGTGGGTTAAATAAGAAATGAAAATTTGTATGGAAATTCGTCATTTTTGAAATTAGAGATACTGTATAAAAATATGTTACTATGGCTATTAAAATTAATATCTTATTTAATAAATCTTTAACACTAACTGACATCCTGAAATGTTGCCGATGGTAAATCCATCGGGTGGATATACGGCTAGTATTTACATATATTTGTAAAAAAAAATACCTGTAAATTGTAAACTGTACTATTATGCAATAGGCCTTAGGTGGCGGTAATGTTATCAAGCTCGGTTCCTAGACGGTGTTTATTAAGTGATCATGGTTGCACGTTTAAAATTTGGCCTGAATATGGTCAATTTGCTGCCAATGGCCACACTGTTACTGAGTATATTATAAAGTCTTCAGTTTCCAGTGATATACATTTGACACAAAAAAGTACGCTCAAAAAACATAACACTTTTATCATGCGCGCAAAAAGAATTATAAAATGAAGAAATATATTAGTCAACTACCAGTGACCCCAGCGGCGTTATGAACAAAATGCCAGTCATCGATAATTCCATGGTATTCAAAGGATTTTGAAGTTATTGATTATCCTATATGTATTCATTGATGAGTGTCAAACTGACACATTCAGGCTAGAGTTAAAAAAATTACTACTACTAAGTTTCAAAAAATTTGCGGTTGACTTTTTAGACTTCAAAGAAACCAACCCTGATTTTGCGTAAATATCAGTAAAAATATATTGAAAAAATAAAAAAATTTTAATAGAAATCCTCAGAAATTAACAAAAAAATTTTATCATCTTTGGCAATAATATTATTTCAAAAAAATAAAAATAAGAAAATAAAATAAAATAAATAAAATTAAAAAAATAAAATAACTGAAAAACACCATTAATCAAGGAAGACAGTAGTATTAAAGCATCAACTAAAGTTATAATTTTGTTACTTCCAACAAGTAACTTGATATCCGTTTTGCGATTATCGCTATTACTGTACAGTAGATGATACATTAAATATTATTATTGAATGGTTTGAAATAGGCTTGTTAACATAAAAATCACCTTTGTTAAATTATTTATCAGCCTTTGGTGTTTTGTGATTGCATGTAATAATTTTTATTAACATTTAATATCAGTATTATAATAGCTACATTCATTTATAACATTTAGTATGTTGTAAAAGCACTTTTACCAAATATATTAAATAAATCATACAATTTATCTTTCTTTTCATTATTTACGTATATACAATAAATTTTTATACTAATAGTAGAGACTAGTTCCGTATTCATTTAAAGAACGATAGAGAGAACATTTAAAAAGAATCAACTATTTAAAAAAAAAAAAAAAATTATACATATTTTAAAATACTAGGAATGTTTTTTTTTTTTTTTTTTAAGTTTCAACAGCTTTTTATGAAAACAGTACACGGATCATAGAATAACCAGAAGTAATATTTCTATCTCTACCTACTGTGCCCGCTGTCGCCGGCGAATGACGTGGGCACCGTTACCCCTTCCAAGCGATCATGATATATACAACTAAAACACATCATGTATCAATGCAAACGTGCGAATGTATTAATGTAATATGGTGCGCAGTTTGCATATATATTGTATATATTGTCATGGCCGGTACTATGTAACTAACAACCAATAAATTTAGTTATTTTAAGAAATATATCCCTTTATTTTGAGAATTTTTTTGTTCAGTAGAATTTGTACACTTAAATACGACACAGTTTATATTTTTTCCTGTTTAAATTTCACGAATTGATTAAAAAAACAATGATATTCGTTACGACGTGAACCACATGACGGACAGTAACAGACTAAATCAGTAGCGATGTAAATTTCAACTTATTGCAACTTACGAACGACAGATTTGTATATGTATACTGATTCTAGTTATTCTGTGACACGGATAATTACACGAGAAGGATACAGCATCAATAAAATACTTCTTTACAAGTGATCTAAACAATAAACTTCAATTTTAAAGCAAAAATACTTTTGTCACTGCGTAACAACGAATTTCCTAGTTTTTTCTCAAAAATATAATTTTTTCCGCTCTTTGCGATGATGTAATAAATATTTTAAAAAATCTTTTAAAACAAAATTTCGTTTTAATTTTTTTCGAAAACGACTTTATTTAGAACAATGACTCAAAAATTCATCTTATATAATTTTTTCCGTTCTTTCCACTAGTGTAAAAAAAAATTGGAAAACCTTTGGAAAAACTAGCTAGCGAACCCATCTAAAATATTTGACTTCCTACATTTTCATCTAATTTCGTAAAAATAGGATACTTTGTTCGAGAGCATGTATATGACTTTTTTGATTACAGCTAAACTACTGACTTAATCAAAAAATTGTTCAGATAACAATAGGGAATATGCATGTATTTTAGAAAATTGTGAAACATACATTTTTTAGAATATTCTATACATGTCACAAATTCTTATGACAGTTCTTTTTGTTTGATTAATTTTAGTTTTCATAACGAAATTAATGTAAATTATCTACCTTAAATAAAAATTCCGCCAAAACGGTACATTTGAGAAATGAGCGATCCTATTGTTTGTGACGTTTAATGTATAAGTTTCACCAAATATGCCAGATATATATTATACTGAATGAAATATGCACTAAAGGTATAACATAGAATACCATAAATAATAGGATACACTCTATAAACTTTGTCACTGATACGAAAACATATATCAAATAGAATAAAACATTGAGGAGAGAATCGACTAGAGAGAATGCTGTGTATTACAAATACATTAGGAAATTGAAGAAAAAAAATTGACTGATGTGAGCAAAAAAAATTGACTGATGGGATTACTTTAATGGCGGTCAAACCATTAATTTAATGGTTTAATTGGTTTATCTAATATTTATAAACAAGTCTCCGTGGTTACAATTTGAGCTTACTAAGATGGAGTCATGCTTCAAAATTTAATGCCTGTGTTATCTCTAGGAAACATATGTTAATATGTTTGATTCAGTGCTCTGTGGAATAAAAATTAATTTTTGAATATTTAAAAATATTTTATAACTTGTCACAATCAATACTTATTATTGTTAAAATAAATTGATTATAGGTAACTAGGAAAATATTAAATATTGGTTATTATTTTTTTAAAAAGGAGTTGCTATGAAAAAAAAATATTCATTGATTTTAATTTTTGAAAAAATTCGTAAGAGGAAACATTCTTAAAAATTAAATTGAAAATTAATTATTTAATTCATTAACTATTTAATATATTTACTAAATTTTATTCGTCAAAAAAATTAAAATATTGGCAGATATGGAAAGCAGTGGAGAATAAACGATTAGATTTTTGATATTATCAGAAGCAGTGCCATCTACAGAACGAATTATATAACAATGCTGCTGGCCTGGGTGGTAATAACTTTCTTATTTTAATATCTTCAAGTGACGTCAGCGCGCCAAATTGTGATGTTTAAATAATGATAATGTAAAATGAAAAATCATTTTTTTATTTTTCTGAAATAAAGGCGCAAATTGTACTCATAATATATTTTTGTGATTTTTTGACATCAACTTAAACTATTTTTGAAATAAATGAAAAACATGCATATTCCCTATTGTAGATACCGTTGAGAGCAATCGACTGCTATAGCCAGACGGTTCATAACTCCTTTAGTTTTCGAGCTATGATGCAAAATTATATCTTATTAAATGAGAATCTATGTGTTTTTTAAACATAGATACTACTCAAATTTCCACTATTATCTCATGTTCTTGAGTAATTGCGTTTTAAAAATCAGTTTTCAAAAGTATGCGCTGCGACTGAGTTCAGATGACATAAAAATATACAGTTTCTGACTAACGATAGTATAATGTCGATAAAAGTATAGCGTATACACCTAACTTTCATTTAACTATAGTGACGTTAAGACGTTTAACATTTACTGAAGCAAGAACTTAAAAACCTGAATAATTTTCAATAAATTAATAAATATAGGTCAAATGATTAAATTAACAATTAACTTAAATGCTACTCCAACAGCTCGATATAAAGAACACTTCAGAATGTGAGACAGAATTATACTTCTTACTCTTTTTAACCAATGAAATACCAATGTACTTATATACCGGGTGGTTAACATAATTAATGTCGTGTGACAAAAAAACGTAAAATATAACCTTTGCTTTAAACTTAATAATAAAAAATAACTATAATAATTCTTTTTCAGAATGTACCAATTTTATTTTTACAAAAAATTTATTAATCTATGTATGCTTATATTTCCATTGTATTTTGTCGTAAGTCACAGTGAGCAATCTGTATATTGTTGATTTAAAGTTATTATTGTTGATTAAAAAGAGTAAGAAGTATAATTTCAAATTTCACATTTCAAAGTGTTCTCTATAGCGAGCTGTTGCTGTAATTTTTCAAATTTATTTATTTTTCTACATCTGCCCAAGTGTAACCTGGCCTGTGGAGGTCATATGCCCAGTAGATAAATCTCCTTGTTGGTACACATTTTTTGTATATAGCTGGTGGATGACGATAATGAGCGAAATTGTGGCTTATTTTGTACAATAATAATATTTTTGTACTCCTTTCCCACAAAAATATTATTGTATATACCTAGCTGGTAACAGTTTATTTCTTTTTAATAGCCTGTTCACATTATTCCAGTCCAGTAATCCAGTGAGTTAATCCAGTCCAGTGCTGGACTGGATTATATCTAAAGATAGTAAATGCTTTATAGCCCGTTCACATTATTCCAGTAGCGTTCCATTCCAGTGATCGAAACCAGTGCACCATCAATCCAGTCACCGGACTGAATTGCTTACTGGAATGGGTACATTTCAGTGCCTGTCTACATTATTCCAGTGACATTCCAACACTGGTTTCGATCACTAGACTGGAATGCTACTGGAATAATGTGAACGGGCTATAAAGCATTTACTATCTTTTTTTTCGCGCTTGTCATCAGTCAAGTTAAATTTGATTTAAAGTACAAAAAAAAAAATTAAAACCATTAAATGTAGATGGATGACATCTATATTTTAAAAGATAAACTACCTATTTTGGTATGTGTCAACGGCTGATTCGTTTCTTGGATAAAGAAAATAAAACTAACACGTCTGAATGTAGCCTATACAGATACGTATTTATTTACCGTAAAATTAATAAATTTAAAAAAATCAGTTTTATCAACAAATTAATATATATTTTCATTTTAAAAAAGTATAATTTTGCATCATAACTCGAAAACGAAAGAAATTATAAAACTTCTAATTATAACAATCCATTACCCCCAGTTCAGTCAATAGTTTAACCGTAATAAAAATAACAAGTCCCTGTTCAATCATATACCTACATATGAATCTGTATCAAACTGATACATATTCAGTATTTATTTTTTTAACCCGGCATGTGTACACTAAATTTTCGAGAACACGGGGTATACACTGGGTCTTTTAAGGAACGGTTGTGTTTTCAAAGTTTTCTAGGCTTCCAAAAAATCTCAAGAAATTCTGGGTTATTTTTTGAAGTGTCTACTACATGGCTCAGCAGTTGCCAGAGTCAAAAGTTTAAAACCGTTGTTAATAAAAATTGAACATAATTCGAAAAGTATGAAAAACGAAATTTTATTAAAAAATTCCTAACTCTACAACGAACGACTATTAAAAAAAACGGTTTTAGGCCTTTGTAGCTTATACTATGAGTTTTCAAAAGAATATAGTCTTTTTGGGATCGGCTCCAAAAAACTGAATTATTTAAGCACCTGAAAATGGGGAATGTTTACAGACAATTCATAATAAACGGAACAGTAATTATTTAGCACAAAATGAGTTTTTATTATTACAAATACAAAAGAAATTAAATATTAATAGAAATAAATCGAAAAGGCAAGAAAGTAAAGAAAACGAAAAAAAAATGGAGCAAAACTTTGTTTCTATAAAAAAAAAAAAAGAAAAACAAAAAAAAAAAAAAAAAAAACAAAAACAAAAATGAAAAAATAAAGCCGCGATTCCACTGATGTGCACGTTATCCACGTCATCTAACGTGAATCCATCAATGAATCATAACGATACAATATTTCAGCCTTAAGAAAACTGAAAAACTACGAGAAAGATAAAAATTACACCATTCACTTACCTTCGAAAATGCTGACGCCGTGTGTACACTGACCCTTTTAGGGAACGGATGCAACTTTCACTTGCTCGCGTCTGCAAGTCAACCGCCAGACCCGGGCATCCATTGGACTTTGAGTCCCCACTACTAACTAGATTTTTTGGGGACGGTAGCCAAAACCCGCGCTTCATTCATCAGAGAGAAATTTGAGTTTTAAATTTCGACTGTTCCTTTAAAGACCCAGTATACACACGCCAGGTTAACATTGTTTTAGTGATCTGTAATTACTATTAACCCCTGGGTCTCGATTAAATCATTTATAGCAGCAGTTCTCAACCTTTTTCGTCTCACGTACCACTTGACTAGGCACTTCATTTATGAGTATACTCTAACTCCCAAAATTGAATTTTCAAATTCTTATAACCACTATTCTTGCCTATTACAAAGGGGGTGGGTAAAGATCAGCCATTTTTCGCCTATCAGCTGATTTTTTTTGATATTGCTTCTTCTTAAATATTTATACCTTAGTAAATTCAAACGTCGACGCAAGTTTACACACAACTGAACTTATATGAGATGTTTCAGTTTTTGACTCTCATGCACAAATTATTTCATTTTATACAATTTTAATGCACTCATTGAATCAAAATAAATAAACGTTCGTTGACAAATATATTAACTCTATTATTAAACAAAAAAAAGAAAAAAGAAATGTCATGGTTTATACGGGGTTTCATTATAACAGTCACCGAAAGTTCAAAAATCTGTTAAAAATGGCAAAATGTCAACAAACATGCTCTGTTTGGAGTGGTTGTTTATATAATTTGCTGTCTTTTTCCTAATGTTTTACCTAATTTTAAAATAAAAACTATGCACATATTAAGGTTGCTAAGAAAGTGGAGGGGGGAAAGTTAGGTTGGCTATACTGTCCTATGTTAAATACATAGGATACCGTATTTGTTGCCAACGTTAAATAAATAAAACTTATGCCGTTAAAACTTATGAAATTATGTTTTTTTGCTAAAAGAAATACACTTATTAATAATTATATTTCAAATTTGATTGTTTCCAATACTTTTTATAATATAAAATATTTTTTAATGTATTTAAAACAATTCACAATGTGATGTGTAAAGTACGGCAACACTGTCAAATTTTAGTAGTTTTTCCCCTCTGACACATGAATGTTAACACTTGAAGTATAACCAAAAAGTTACATATTACTATTGTTTGTTAATGTGTCGTTACTGAAATTTAAATCGTTTACTATTTAAACTTTTTTATATTCAGCATTATAAAAATAGAAAGTAATGAATCTTCAGTAAAAAAAAAATTTCGATGGAAAAATAGGTGGGTAACAGAATCAGTTTATCGTCAACGACTCAAGCAAACTCTTAATACACAAAAGTGTATGTAAGTAAGTGAATACTAAATGTGTTATAGCTCGTCCACACTACACAAACTTTTGTTTGTACAAACTTTTGCACAAACAAAAGTTTGTACAAATAGCACGTCCACATTACACAAACTTTTGTTTGACTGAATTTTTGCACAAACTTTTTATAGATAATATATGTACCATACATAGATGAAGTACACATTTTTTTTTTTTTTTTTTTTTGAAGCAAATCGGCATATTTGTTAACACCTTTTACAACCTACAAAGTGTCGGTGGTAATAAATATTTTGTAATTTATTGCTAATAAATATTTATTGTATGCTACATTGGTACATACGTATTCAGTATCAATATTTTTCAGAGACCATTACTCTAGACTGGAATGAATCGAGAAAGGCGGGTGAATAGGGACACAAGGAAAAATGTTACTCATGAGTTTGGTTTAAAAACACTAAACATGAATCGGAATAGATATCTTTCTTAAAATATAGTAGAATAATTATTTTTTCGGGTAACAACAATAACTAAGGTTGAAGTTGAATAAAAAATATTAGAACATATTCGACGTCTTCAAACAGTGTTACTTTTTGTTTTTAAAACTTCTTCTAAAAACGATTTATTTTGGTGCTCTAATGAAAGAATTCTTGTTTAATCCAAATTTTAGTTATTTTGAATATCTGAAAAAGGAAGACTACAAACTTTTAATTTTTTTAATTTTTTTAAAAACCAGAGACATTTTCCAAAATTTTTGATTACTGTAATAAAGTGACCATTCACGCGTAAATTTTTAATATATTAATGTTCTTTAATATATTAATTAATATAATATTAAAGAATACGTACTCATAAAAGAAATATAAAAAATACGGTGCAAAGCCTGAATTGGTGCCTACTCAGTCATTTTTACGGTAGCTGTCAAACTCACACGTCCATACCAACTTTTTGATGCGAGATACAAAAATCCACAAACACTGGTACAAACTTTGAACATCATGTTCACACGTATCGTTTGCCCAAACTTATGTTTGTGCAAACAATTTATTCAAACAAAAGTTTGTGTGATTTTACAAAATGTTTGCGCAAACAAAAGTTTGTATAGTCTGGACCGGCTATTAGTGAATAGTGAATAGTGAAAAGTAAGTGAATACTAAATGTGTTAGAAATTTTTTTTTTTTTTTTCAGATATTTTACATGAATAAAATTTATTTGTTGTATAAATTTGTTAATTTTATACATATCTTAAATTTTTAAAGAATAACAATAATTTTAACTTAAAAGAAAAATATTAAGATTAATAATTTTATAAAAATCTATAATAATATAATACAAATAATACTCTGTTCAAATTGTGCGCGCCTACCTCGCTTCTTTCTCATCCAGCAATGTTGCCAAATTTACTGTGGGTGATTACAATTTTCCATAACTTTAATATTATTATTCGATATAAATATTTACCTCAGAAACAAAGAACAAGACTGTTTTGAAACTTGGTACAGGTATTCATAAACCTGTGATAATTGCTATGCATTTTTTTTGTAAAACGAACATTTCTGACTGTCAAGATATAGCTTTTTATATAAATGTGTGTTAACCTAGGTGAAAGTGTAACTTCCAAAATTTTTTACTCGCTAACTAAGAACAAGATCGACTTCAAAATTCGACAGGACATTCTTTATTATTTCAATAATAAATTGTCAAATGTTCAAGAAGCTGTCATTAAAATTTTTTTGCTTCTTAGCAACCTTAACACTTGACGATCCGCATTCACAGCATTTGTAAATAGCCAGAACAACCACAGAGGCCGATCGCGATCAGTGATCACACATGTGTGCAATCTTACCGCAATTAGGTATGGACTTACAACAAACACACTCTCTGTACATTGGTTTTTGTAAAAATTTATAGAAGAATAACATAACACTTAAAAATATAATTTTATAATTATATATACAATTGTACATACATACATGTAATTGCATGTAATTATACATACATGTAATTGTAACAAAAATATTTAATTTTTTTAATATTTTTTATCATTATCAATGACCGCGTTCAGCAGAACGCAACAGTTGCAAAACGGCTTATAATTTTCTGCTGAATGGTATTTTTTCCCGTTGAGTTTCAACATGTTTACCATGTCGCCATGTTTTCCAACATATTTAAAGTACGCTGTAAAGACGCGGAATGTGTTATCGGAAATAGTCAACACTGATTGGTTGATTGCTTGTCAAACGTTAACTGTCATCGTCCTTGTATAAAAAACGTTCACCAGAATAAAAAACTGTTGCAATTAATCACTAATTGCTTATTGAGCGTTGAAATCTGTTGAACGTAACCAATGTGTTTGTATGTTAATGATTTTATTAAAAACTAGCTGTATAGAGAGGTATATAAGTGTAATAATTATACAGAACTTGCATAGAACAATAATTTTTGCGTAATGTGTGCACATACTCAAAATGGTTTTTCTATTTTACCGTGGGAATGAGACATTTTCCCGGAGTAAAAAGTATCTTAAATGTTGACCCAAGTAATAAGTTACCACCACACCAAATTTCATCAAAATTCGTTTAATCGTTTTTGCGTGATGTGTGCATATACTCAGAATGGTTTTTCCATTTTCCCGGAGTAAAATATATCTTAGATGTTGACCCAGTTAATAAGTTATCATCATACCAAATTTCATTAAAATGTGTCCAATAGTTTTTGCGTGATGCGTGAACAGACAGGCAGACAGACAGACAGACAAAAATTTTAAAAACCGCTGTTTTTATATCTACTTCGATAACTATTTACAGTACCAGTACAATTTTTAAAAAATATTCCATGTATAGAAATGGTCTCGTTACAGTTTTGTTATATGTATTCGTTCCGAGCCGAAAGTATAGCCACCTACATCAACTGATTATTTAACAATTTATCAGGACATTTTACTACTACAATGAATGGAAAATATATTAAAAAACTGAAATTTGTTTAATAAAAGCCATACATCTGCTCACTTTACATCAAGAATGTCTGAAAATAGAATATTTTTCAATAATTAACCAAGAAAAAGCATAGGAGGTAATTTTTACGATATTTTTTTGAAAATTTCAAAATAAAATAACGTTTGATAGTAGGGTTATAAATAATTTTTTTTTATTTTATAGAATCTAATAAATAGACATCGTAATAAGTACTCGCTTTGAAAAAATCAAACAAGTATTTTTAAAAAGAAAACTTTTTCTTAAAGAAAATAGTAAAATTATGTACAAATGCCGTCCTGATAAACAGATATATTTGTCCACCATGAGCGCTGTAGTCGATTTTTGTATCCCCTCCAAGTAAAAGCTCATAGCGAATAGATGTGTATGTTTACACATGCATGTTAAATCATTTCGTGAATTTATTTATATAGTTTTCTTTTTTTAAATTCTTTAAAAATATTGCCGGCGTCTGCCGAAGTTTACTGTGAAAGTGTGCGGCCCGTCTAGTGTTAATATAAGTACTTCAACTGGATAAGTAGAACTTCAACTAGATCCAGAATAATTGTTTGAATAAAACTTTTAATTTTTATGATTATCTTAGGAGAAAAATGGCTGATCTACTTCCTTTTTTTTTCATAATCATTTTTTAAAGTAATTCTTAAATAACAAGAGCCAGTAATTGTAAATATTAAG
The DNA here is from genome assembly GCA_035578155.1 of Brachynemurus nebulosus. Lineage (NCBI taxonomy): Eukaryota > Metazoa > Arthropoda > Insecta > Neuroptera > Myrmeleontidae > Brachynemurus > Brachynemurus nebulosus. Next base: position 1,931,224 of record JAPWDM010000002.1, read on the forward strand.
GAAAAATAAATCCTTTCATAGTAAGTAATTTTACAGGAGAAATTTTAAGTCGAGCGTCCTGAAATAAAATAATAAAAAATAGAGAAATTGTTTTTCTTATGGTTCAATTATTATTTTATTTTGAGGATTATCAAACATGTACCTAATATGCATACTTTAACCTGTAATTATTATGAAAATTTTCTTTCTTTTTACATTAGTTAGTTTTAATATAAAATTAAATACTTATAATCAAGTGGCGCCCAATCGGACACTAAAATGATGGTCAAAGATTTATAAAATTTAAAACTTCAGTTATTTTTTTACTTTCATTTCTCTTTACTGTAACTTGTGTTTTGATTGAGACATCTCATGATTTTGTGCCATCCGTCATTTCCAATGATATTTTTTCGTATTTCTACCAGGTCCGCCGCGTATCCTTAGAGGTACGTGTACCACAGGTTGAGAACCGTTGATTTATAGTTTGCTAAGGACAATGCAGATAGACAAGTTACTTTTCGTAACGCTCACTTTTCATACATACAGGTCTACTATGCGGAATAGACGTTGTAACGCTAAAAACAGTGCGTATTGTTAGATCACTTGTAAAAAAAAAAATTATATACACTTTTCACTCGTTGTAAGCAACATAAAAAGATTGAAATAGAATTGTATGTATACCTTACTCCTTTTAGATAATAAAATTCGCATATACGTAAAAAGAGTAAGGCATATGATTCTATTTCAATTTTTTATGTTGCTTACAACTAATCAAAAGTGTATATGTTAATACCGAAACACCGTATTTGATCAAATGCGTACTTTCCGTTATTTAAATCCCCTAAATGTACTCTTATATTATAAAAACATTGTATCAGATGTTACATAGAGTCCAATTTGCGATTTATACATCAGTACTAATCTACTGATTTGCTATCAACTGTTTACTAACATACTTATATAAAATTCTACTGCTTTAAAATGAGCATTTCATTAAAAAAAAGTTCTATCTCTTTAATACCTAAATAATGTTGGTTATATTTATGTCAATGTACATGCATTAAATACACTAAATATTACCAAAAAATTGTTTTCAATATTGTTAATTTAAATTTTGCTAACTGTTAATATATTTTGTTTTAATTTTCTTTCTGGCTTTTGTATCGTAATACATATATTAAAATATCCGTTTCAATAATTGAATAGGATTGCCCATTCTGGTTTTTTCAAAAGATATGTCGTTTAAAGTATGTTGAAAAATTTACATTACAGGAACTCTAATGTGGCGTAGAGTTCCTATAATAAGAGTTAGGACATCAGTCATTTACAGCAGAACTTCTGAGAGTGTGAACTTTCCAGAGTGTGACTTCGCACATACATACTCACGAGATAACAAGTACAATACGTAGTTATTTGCATATGTGTATGTAAGTTTGATGTAAACAACAAAAAACAGTGGCGACTTTAATAATTAAAATTAAAAATATTTTAAAACAAAATAAAATTTTTTCAAACTTGATTTACAGTGGATATGTAATGGTACGTATTCCGACTTAGTAGTGACGTCAGCGACTTAGTGGGGTTCTCCTGTTACAGATATGTTATCGTTTATCTGTTTTGGTGAAAATTTATGTACCAAGCCAAAGTCACGGCCATAGGTACTATTGTCATAAAATTTTATTGCATACATATATGCACATATTCTGCATACGTAAGATGCAAAATGCAAATGCAAAATGAGTAACGTAAAATTCTAGAATATTCTAATCGTCAACTAGCAGAAATATCAAAAAACAGACTTCACTATTGAATTAATCACTAAAAATTCGATTAAGCAGCACAGTTTGACAAAAATTCTAGAATGTTCTATTTGTCAACTAGCAAAGATATCGAAAAATCAATTACAGCATTTAATTGGTCATTGAAAAAGAGGCCAAATAGCATAACTTGACAAATGTTCTGGAATATTCTATTGGTCAGCTAGCAAAGGTATCCAAAACAGTCGTCGCCATTGAATTAGTTACCTAAAAAGAGACAGCTTATTGGGAAATGTTCTAGAATATTCTATTTGTTAACTAACAAAGATATTGAAAAATCGATTGCACCATTTAATTGTCCAACCAAAATTAAACTAATACAAACTAAGTGTCCCATTTTGGCAAACATTCTAGAATGATCTGTTTAGCCACAGTAGAATATTCTAGAACATTTATCAAAATGTGATATTTCGTCTTTTTCTCGATGACCAATTAAATGGTGCAACCGGTTTTTCGATATCTTTGTTAGTTGACGAATAGAACATTCTAGATTTTTTGTCAAATTGCGCTGCTTAATCTAATTTTTAGTAACTAATTCAATAGTGAAGTCTGTTATTTGATATCTCTGCTAGTTGACGAGTAGAATATTCTAGAATTTTTGCCAGCTTTCACTATTTGGCGTCTCCTACGCTGACGAATTCGATGATGAAGTTGGTTTTTCGACATCTTTGCTAGTTTTCTTCAAAAATTTCGTTATTTTTTCGCTGCAACGCACCGATTACGAGATATTTACGATTGAAAGTTTGCAGTTACGAAAAGTAGCGAAAACTAATTTTTTGAAAAATTTTTTATTGCTGACTAACTCAATGACACTAATGCAGCCTAAAGTAACCAACTATAATTAATTTATGGTACGTAACTCGGTATCGATAATTTTCAATAACGAAAAGTAGGTTTTGAGAGTTGAAATGTGTTTGGAATACCCACAACTTGTTTCGCTTAAGCCTTCAAAAATTTCGTTATTTTTTCGCTACGACGCTCCGTTTACGAGATATTTACGATCAAAGTTTTCGATAATGACAAGTATTTATCATTTAAAAGCAAACATAATAAAGTCATTTACATTAATCATTTAGGTAATCCAAATTCGGAAGTACTTTTATTGTGGTAATATTCAAATATTGACATATTAGTAGCTTTTTTAAAAAGCAACATAGTATACTTGTGCTTTATTTTATGTTTCTCACCGTTTTTGAGATACATATTTGAAAAATTCAATTTTTACCGTAATTTTTAAAGAGCGATTTCACTCTTTCCAACCGTTTTTCCGCAGGTATAAAAAATACGTGTCGCTTATTTCTTACTGTTCTACAACATATTCGTTTCAATAGCAAGTAAATCAATCGACTACAAAGTTAAGTTAACTGATAGTAAACTAAAGTAATGCAAACACAGATTCTAATTAAATGACATTTTTATAATATAGTCCAATGCAATTAGGTTTATACCTCGGAATACAGTTATTGTATAATGAATGGATTTGAATGATTTTGGATTTTTTGAATTTCTTATACTCAAAAGTAAAAAGTTTACCTCTTTAAATCTTCCGCTTTTTTTTCTTTTTTTTTTAAGGGTAGTTTAATGAAAATGACGTTACTTTTAGTATAAATATATTCTTTCTGCAGCTATATTTTTCTTTTCTTTTGAGAATTATTTAAATTCTATATAAAGTATACAAAGGGGTAGTAAACGTCCTTGAAAGGTAGGTATTTCATGTACAGTAAGACCTTGATAATTCGGCTTAAATGGGCGGCCGGTAGGCCGGATTTACGAAAAAGCCGGATCATCGAGAAACCGTTTAAAATGTAATGAATTCGAGACTCCTTATAGCTACTCTAAGAAGTTAACAGCAAGCACTGCTGTTTAGGTACTAGGTTTGTAGGCAGTTCTGCGTATCGCATAATTAATTACTCCACAATACAATTCTGTTTTGTACTGTACTAAGTGACTGTAAATATAGAATGTAAATGTGTCTAAAATTGTATCTACTATTTGTTAAATCGGGCAATTTTACTGAAGGGTCCGGATTTTCGAAGGCTGAATTATCGAAGTACTACTGTATAAGAAGAATGGGAATATAGTGAGAAAGTATTGATAGGGAAGAGTTCGAGGGACAGCTGATACTCTACTAGGAATACAGTCAGGGTTGCCAGATTGGGCGTATTTCCGCAATTTGGGCGGATTTCAAACATGTCTTGCGCTCATAATTTGTATTGCGCGATTTTCTACAATTTGGGCTATTTTGAAAGTAGTCCATATGATAACTAAACAATATCTTCACTAATGAAAATGCTGTCGTCTCCGATATTTTGCAATCGGGTATTTTATGCATTTTAGCATTATATGATGCTCCTAAAAATGAATGTAACATAAATAATTATCGATACCCATCCTTTCTTAAAGCTACTAGTAAAAATACTTGTGTCAATTTGGCTTCATTGATACCTACCCACGATGCTAGAACATATAAAAAGAGTATATTTGTAAGTACAGTTGTGGATGGGACATGAAAAGTTGCCAGAAGAATGGCGATGGCAAAAAAAGATATTTTTTTAGTACCAGTCACAATGAACCAACCACCGGTATCTGAAAATTTATTAAAAATGATTTTTTGTTCTTGTAAAACTGGTTGTAGCTCTGCTTGTGGATGTAGAAAGAGTGGCTTACATTGTTCAGTAGCGTGTTTACAATGTAAAGGAGTTAGCTGCTTGAATGCTCCACCAATAATATTAATGGATGACATCAAAAGTGGCAACGTCGAAGAAAATTAGTTTAAACTAACTGTACGCGCGACGTCGTTCGCGCGACACAGTGTTATCAACTCAGTATATAAATGTAATAATTATACAGAACTTGCATAGAACAATAATTTTTGCGTAATGCATGCACATGCTCAAAATGGTTTTTTTTTATTTTCCCGTGGGAATGAGACATTTTCCCGGACTAAAAAGTATCTTAGATGTTGACCCAGGTAATAAGTTATCACCAAGCCAAATTTCATCAAAATCCGTTCAGTAATTTTCCGTAGTGTGTGAATGAATGTTGAAAATGATTTTTCTATTTTCCCGTGAGAATGAGACATTTTCCCGGAGTAAAATGTATCTTAGATGTTGACCCAGGTAATAAGTTATCATCATACAAAATTTCATCAAAATCCGTTCAGTAATTTCTGCGTGATGCGTGAACAAACAGACTGACCGACAGACAAACAGACAGACAGACAAACAGACAGACAAACAGACAGACAGACATAAAGACAGACAGACAGAAAGACAGACAGACAGACAAAAATTTTAAAAATCGATGTTTTGATATCTACATCGATTACTATTTACAGTACCAGTACAATTTTCAAAAAATATCCCATATACAGAAACGGTCTCGTTACAGTTTTATTATACGAGTATGTATAGATAACTGCCCTTTTAACGAAATATAACAATCATTATTTTCCTGTAAAAAAAGTATTCAAAAAATGTCCATAATTGCATTTTTTATTGATATCTCTAATTTTTTTTTGTTTTTTCCGAAAATTTACGAATTTACAAAATTGCGGTAATTTTAAATGGGTAAACTTTTTACTTTATGCCATTAGAAAACCACCCAAAAAAAATTATTGAAATCCATTCATTATAAATGGATTCCCTCATTTTCCCTTAATAATGACTAATTGCACTACACTAATATAGATTTTTGCGAGCCGCCAATGTGTGTCTCGATAAGTGTGACTTTCATGTGTGTGCCCGGACTATGTCACACTTTAAGAAGTTCTGGTGTATAGGGAAATTAGAGGTTTTCACAAAATAAATGCCGTATAACGTAAGACGCAAAACGTAAGGAGTTGTTACCGTTTAGTGACTCTGGATGATATTTTGTGTAGTTTTTTTGAATTAATTATGTAATTATGTTAATAAAATTCTTCGCAATGTTGCCTGATATTTATCAAAAAATATATTATTTTACTAATTAATAATTGTATCTTAATAAGTTATGTTCCATTATTTCCTCTCTTTTTCCTTATTACATACGGCGGATCAAACAACTAATCAAAAATCGACTACGCGGTGTCTTAAGTCTTATTATAGGAACTCTAATGTGGCGACGATTGCTGCGCCATCTTGTGATTAAAACTGAAATCAATTATAACTGATCAGTTGTCACATAAAGTTTGTATGGTCACTTGCATATTTATTTCTCTAAATAGTGGCCCATCTGATAATTTTAAGTGATCCATTTGAATTCCGTAAATAAAGTTTTTTCTAAAAAAATTTTTCATATTTGAGGCCCCATAACTCAGGAACTAAATTTCAAAATTCGGGCTCTGTTAGGCCACCCCTAGGTTCATCGTCTATTGAGACAATTCACTTGTCGAAACCCGTTAAGTGATTTTGGCTGTGTGATTTTCATAAAGGCAAGATGTTCTCAAAATAAAAAGGAAAATTTAATTGACAGCTGACAATTAACAGAACCTACGTTGATTATTTTCAGTCAGTCAGTCAGTTAAGTCAGAAAGAAAATTTAGAAAAATAATATTAACAACTACCCATATTATTACCCTAGTAATATTTGAATCTGTCAAAAACATAAATTACTTTTATATTAGGTTAGGTTCGTGTCTTATTATACTTGATACATATTTGGTCGCATACTGCTGCTTTCATGTTACTTTTGAAACGTACCTTGCTATTACTTTTTTTAAGAATTACACTATTCATAATTCTCGGTAAAGAAAAATAACAATAAAATAACATATTTAATGTACAGAAAATATTGTGTAATATACAATTTAATATTTTATTTAAAAACTATCTCACTTTTTTAATGTGTACTCAGTAAATTGTGATTAAAAGTATTTTTAAGGCTTTCATATCATTTTTTGTTGAGATTCTTTTTTAACACATTCTCTGAGTCAATTACCTCAATAAATAGAGCAACAAGTAATCATACTAGTGAAAAATTCTCAAAATCACAAATAAGAAAATACTTATAATTATTACATGGACCGAAATTATCATTACCTACATCAAGCATGCGCCCAAAGATTTTTACTGTACATAAAATGTGTAAGAAAAATTATTTTTAACGTGTCTGTTTTCTAAATTATCAATAAGAAAGTGATTTCAAGGTTACGATCACTTGCAGAAAACGTGTTAAACTGCTTGGTTATAGGATTAATGCTGACTTAAATTTTCTACCTAAAACTTTTATTAGGTAACACTACATAATAGAAATACCCTGAATTAATCTACCTTTTTAATCACGAATACGCAAAACGAGGTCTTTTTCTGATATTTTCATAATTTGATCGATAATTTCTAATAAGGAATGTAAAACAATTGTCTGAAAAAACATATTATTATCGCCTTTTAATTAGTACTAGTATTTAAATTTTTAAAAGTAATAATACGTATTAGGTAATTTTTTAATCGCATAACATAAAAAAGGGTAATCCAAGTTTCAGTATTAATAAAATAATATGTCAGGTAGCGAATGTGCCTGTAAACAATAAAAAAAATCTGCTTGTATAGCAAGCAACGGTATCTAAACATTTCTTAACTAACCATCAGAAATCAACAACTGTTTACAGTAGTGATTTTAATAATGGCTTCTTAACTATTATATAACGGTAATCATTTACAGACATAAGACACGGCAAATAAAAGAAAAACTTAATTTTTATAGTCTGTGATGTATTAAAAGTGTTTTATATCTTCCTGACGCATTATTTCTAACATTGTTGACTAGTAACAACGAATATACAGGATATGAACAAAAAGTTTCGAGATGAATTTTTTGATAAAAAATTGCAAATGAAAAAAATAAGACAAAAAATATGTTAAGTAACATATTTTTGTGAAATCTCTCTGTCCTGTGAAATAAGAGACCTATTTTGTTTACACCCTGTATATGAACAAATACGAACAAATTTAATACTTGACTTATAAATCGCAATTTAAAGTGACTATAATTTTGTTAAGAATATTAATGTCAAATCTCTATTTTTTTTTAAAAGCTACACCTTAATTTTTTTTTTTTTTAATATTAAGAAAAATATAATTTCTTTTCTAAACTACCACCTACAATTTAGCACCTAGTACCAATAATATTTGAAATGGCCTTGTGATTGATTTCATTTTGAAATAGTGATTTACACATGAAATAGTCTTTCGAAGTATATAAGACTTAGGAAATATTAGAACAAAAATAACATTACTACTTAGTCACTGTACTCGTTGGTTTTAATTTACAAGAACTAAGTAGGTAATGTAATTATTTACCAAAACTAAATTTTCTAAATATTTATAATTTTTTTTAAAAAATAAGTTATTTGCAATTTACAATTTTCTAACTAAATTACAAATAATAATCCCATATTTAACCCAAGCCATCAAAATGATATTCGTGAATAAATTAGCGTATTTTCTTTTTAGCTTTTAAATGAATTATTTACTTAAGGCGTGTTACCTCTTTTTTCACGATTTGCTCCTTTGCCACTACGAGATTTCGGTAAACTAAACGGTGCAGAACCAAACGGATCTTCGGATACGGACATAACTAAACTTTCTCGAGACTTCACACCTTGAATACCTATTTAAAAAAATAAATAAAAATAAAGAAGTAAATAAATAAAAATAAATATGTTAGTAAGTTAGAAACCACTAATATTAGAATATGTATGTACCATACGACAGATGGAGTACATATTATTTTTTTTAAGGCATCATCACAGTGTGATTGGCCGAAAAATAGTCAATTTTCACAATTTTTTTCGGATCGATAAGATGGGGAATGGGGATGAATTTTTTTTTACGATTAATACCACTATTTAACAATACCAAATAATATTTTTTTTATTTATTTTCTATTATAATTTTTTGAAAAGTGTCTTTAAAATAAAAAATGCTGAAATTCGATGCCCACGATTGCGGCCGCAGTTTTTATCTGAAAAAAAAAAAAACAAAAAAGCAAATGGATTATCAATCTGCAGGTAAACCGCTATGTTGCTATGGGAGCTTTTTTTGAAATCTTCCCATTTTTTCACACGGAAAACTATAAAAAATTTTGTACTTTTTATTAAATCCACCGCCATTTTTTCAAATTTCAAAAAAAATAAATAAATAAATAAAAGCTCCCATAGGAATATAACGGCTTACCTACAGATTAATAACCCATTTGATTTTTTTTTTTTTTTTCAGATAAAAACTACGATCGCAATCGTAGGCACCGAATTTCGGCCTTTTTTAAAGACACTTTTTTCAAAAAATTATAATGATTATAAAAAATAAATAAAAATAAATAAGAAAAATATTTTTGTATTGTTAAATAGTGGTATTAATCGTAAAAAAAATTCATCCCTATTCCCCCATCTTATCCATCCGAAAAAAAATTGTGAAAATTGACTATTTTTCGGCCAATCACACTGTGATGGTACCTTAAGCAAAACCGTCATATTGGCTAACACCTTTTATAACCTACAAAGTGTTGGTGGTAATGAATATTTTTTAATTTGTATGTGATTTTTGTTGTTATTCGAGACTATTTATTAATAAATATTCTAACAATATTTATAACAACAAATATAACATCAATAAATATAAAAAAATATATATTAAATCCAACCTTGTCTAACCGCCATACTTGTCAACGCTTTAGTCACTTCATATAATACTATGGAGGGTAGATATAATGAGGACTATCTTGTACGGAAAACAATAGAAAAATAGTTCAAAAAGTGTTCCATTTAAGTACTAAGTAACAATTCAAAAACTCGCCAGAATAGCGCTAGAGTAGCAAAAGAGTATGAAATGAACTTTGACGGAGTGAAGTGTGGTGTTTAATAACCTACAAAAAAATCGCTGTGAAACATGTTGAAAGTGATTCATAATTACGTGAACTTTTAATGTTTGTTAGTGATTTTATTGTGTTGAGTTTTATAAAAAATTTTTAAAATAATAAAACAATTATATGTAACAATTATAATGAAAAAACAATAATTACGTAAAAACGCGGATATTTTTCTTTCCTTGTTTACATCTCTAAATTTACCCTTTTGCTACAGTAGCGCCGCCACTATTTACGCCATTCTATGGACACTTTTGATACAGAGATGGTCCTCCTTATATCTACCCTTCAGACATAATACATAATCCAACTACGTATCTCTATACTAGCAAGATCCCTGTGGCAGAAAAGTGATGTAAAATTTTTCTCCCACTCCAAACGCACAATATGTTACTACATAAATCTCGTATCTATGTATACGTGATATACGCTTGTGTGTGTCATACGTCACACTATCTATGGGGAGTGGGTTGTGTCTGGTGTAATATGTATGTATTCTAGGTGTACGTATGCATGTATTACATTGTTGCAAGTGGTTGATAAACAATGACCAACAATCAATGTCCGCGATGTCTGCACCGCTACAACTGGTGCGCAGGACTGAATCACCTAAGGTGTGACAAACCAACAAATGACTCCAAGCGATCTACACTTTTTTTATTTTAGTTTGCTTCTAGTGTTCTATGAGTCACTTTTTTACTCCATTTTCATATACATTGAATATATGCTATCCTTCCCTCTACCCTACTTCCACTATCTATTCAATACTCAGAGTTAGACACTAACAAGTCAGAAAGTCAATATTCATTTGCAAGGATTTCCTAGTTTGGCCCAGACTTGAATTTTTGAGGGATCTCATACTAACACTGACTGACTGACTGACAGACAACACACAGCCTCAGCTATTGGGTTTAGAAGAATAAAATTTTGCACAGGAGTTCCCTGTGTAATATTGTAATGTAGGTGAGCACTAAGAAAGGATTTTTGAAAATTCGTCCCCTAAGTGGGTTAGAGAATGAAAATTTGTATGGAAATTCGTCATTTTTGAAGTTGATATTTAAAAATATCGTCATTGTAATTAGCAAACCTCGTAACTCCAATTCATTAAATACTTGACTTGCTTTACAAATTTATAAAAGAAAATTTTTTTTCTATTGTTTTCAAACAATAGCTTAAACGATCAAACCAAAGCTCAAACAAATTTGACAAGCTTGCCCGTAGTTTGTCACACTAGTGGTCCCCATAAAATAATTTTATTATATAAAACTTGGCCAAATATGGAATAAATAATGAAAATTACGGAAAAAAGGTTGCTCGTACAGAGATTCGCAAAAATTCTGTCAAATTTACTATTCATTTCGGGGCAATTTAAAGCTAAAGGCTTCGATGTTAGATATAATAGAGCTTGTTTGACAAACACAACAAATACCGCCGCTCACCTTCAAACTTGTTGGTCAAACACGTCAAACAAGTTGATCAATCAAGATTTTCATCAAACACGTCAAACACGTAGATTGTTTGACAAACGCGTCAAACAAAGCTGCATACTATCAAATAATTTGACAAACACGTAAAATTTGACAAACAATTTGATCGTTTACAGGGCACTTTACAGGGCACTTTAATGTTTTTTAATGGGAGGTTACCCTCTAAGCGTCATATTTTATGATTTGTTTATGAAAATTTCTTGTCTAGCTTCTATAAATAATTTTGTTAATTATTCTTCATTAATATTGTAAGTTTAAGCATTTGATTGATATATACTTGTTTTGGGAAATTAAATAAGGACATGGACGAATGGGAAAAATTACTACAAGTCGGCTAAAGTTGACAGGTAAAGAAATGGTGGCAGTTTGGAATTGTCCATTTTTATTTAGAAACAATAAGCTATAGTGAAAAAATAATAACGACATCCAAAAAGTTATCCTAATTTGATTTTTTCGATCACTATTACTTCGCGTATCTAAGTTTTACGATTCCTAATTTAATTTATTTGAATGTAAGTTATCTTATTGTATGGTATACTTTTTCACTGGCGGAGCAAGCAAACGACAAATTTTCAGATTCAACGCTGTTATGAGCGCTTCCTGTTTTAATATTTGTTTTGATACGTACTACTTTGACTCCCTCGTCGAATTTTATCAAATTCAGCACCAAACAAATTATCTTCCGTTAATTGATCAAAAGGCGTTTCTTCAAATGGATTCCAGTCAGCAATGTCAGCTGACATGGAACGGATATCGGGAGCAGGTACTCGACATAATTCGGCATTCGATGCTGAACCGATGTGAGCAATTCCAGATGATAAAATATGCGATGTGGTTGACGACGAATCATCTCGAGGTTTGATCGATGATTCATACGGAGCTAAAAATTGTGTTGTTTCTACTGCATATACTCTGAAAGTAATGGTATTCTTAATATTTTTTTTTCTTTTCTTTAAATTACTTTTGTACGGTCTGGTCTAGAATTTCCGAAAACTGAATTTAACTTGTTATATCTCGTACCTTTTCTTCTTTCCGTACTTTCTAGGCACTACTTTTATAAAATTTTATGTAAAAATCCAGGATGAGATTATTATCCTTCTAAGGTGAATAATAGTCTATATTATATACATATATATTATTTTAGGGTCTTTATACATATAATTTTTCTTTTTTGGCTACAAAAGATTACGCACGCGCACATCTCTACTAGTGAAATTAGAAGCTGTATCAGCTAGAACATGTATGTATACGTCTACGACGAGAAGATTGCAAGCACAGTCTAGGGGTGGCGGTTTTTCAAAAATAATCAGTTTTCAGTAATTTCAGTTTATTTTATGTTCGGTCTAACCTGACAGTTATAACCGCTCAAAATAACCGGTTTTCGGTTTTTTCTAGGAAAAACAACACATATAGGCCAAAATTTTTATTTTACAATACGGTACTTGACTGTATTCAAAATTTGTTTTAAATGTTGAATAATTTTATATATTATCCTTAAATATATTCAATTTTAACAGTAACAAATAAAGTATTCTTTAGTTATTTAAAAATTCTATTTTGAAAATTATAAATTTTTAAACTTTATTTAAATAACTAAAAACGAAGTGATATTTGAAAATGACGTCATTTTTTATAGCAAATATTATTACCGTAGTTACGTTTTGTCTGTGACAAATTGCATTTTCTTTCTGACTTTTACAATTCTAATTGACCAAGAGAAGTTGTTTTTCTTTGTAATTTATTTTGAACTTTTTGGTTTGCAATTAATTTTGCACTCAAATCAGATTGATGGAAGGAATACACCGTCATTTAATACGTAAAGGTACTTGTACACCGAAAAATTAGCAAAAACATGTTGGAAACAAAAATGTTAATAACAAAAATGTTATCGACATTTGTTTAAATATCTTTTGAAAATGTTAACATTCATATGCTAATAACAATGTTTCTGATATAAAATGAGTAACATTTTAAATCACTTGAATGAGTATAGTTGTGGCATTGTTAACAACATTGTTATTCACAAAGTTAATAACAGTGTTACTAACATCCTTACCAACGGTGTTAATTAGAAACAAAACATACTACTAACATACTTGTCTTTGAACTTTCTATACTTTTAGTAGAACTGTCAGTACTTGAGTTCTTTTAGTTTAAAAATGATTTCGTAGGAAGAACTAGCTTGCTATTGTAGTAGCTCCTGTGGTGATTATTAGAGTAAAAAGAAAAAATACCCCTGTCGCAGCATCTGCATAACATAGCGAATTTCGAAATATTGGGCACTGGCGGATCTCATCTAAGACCTGTATCCATTTAAAATAATTCAACTTTCTAAGAGTGAAAAGATTTTCAAAATCAGTTGAGTAGATAATTTTTGGCGCTTTTTCGCATAAGGTGCTTGGCGCATATACCCATCTAAACTAGTTTAGCTTTCTAAGAGTAAAAGAATTTTCAAAATCGGCTAGGTAATTTATTTTTGGTATATTTGGGACCCAAGACCCCGAACGGACTTTGTACAGCATAGTGCTATCCACCTAAAATAAGTTAATTCTCTAGCAATGAGAAAATATTGAGAATCAGTTTGGTAGCTTATTTCTGTCCTATATAATATAGGATATTTTATCTTTCTAACAGTAAAACTATTTTTAAAACCCGTTGTGTAGTTTTCTATGCCGCATTTGCATCCGCAGGACAGTTGTGGATCTCAGATAACATACTGTACTTATCTAAAATAGTTTACCTCTGCAATAGTGAAAAAATTTTTAAAATCGGTCAGTTATTTTATTTTTGACACTTCTGGGTCCCATGAACTTTGACGGACCTTACATAACGTAATCTATAACTATCTAAAATAGTTTAGCTCTCTAACAGCGAAAAAATTTTCAAAATCGGTCGGTTAGTTTATTCTTGGCGCTTAAAAGATCCCAGGACTCTGACTGACCTCATACAACATACATATAACCTAAATCCATCTAAAATAGTTTACCTCTGTAATAGTGAAAACATTTTCAAAATCAGTCGGTTATTGTATTTTTGACACTTTTAGATCCAGTGGACCCTAGCGGACCTTACATAAGGTAATCTATATCTATCTAAAATAGTTTAGCTCTCTAACAGTGAAAAAATTTTCAAAATCGGTCGGTTAGTTTATTGTTGACATTTTTGGGTCCTATGGACCTTGGCGGACCTTACATTACGTATTCTATATCTATCTAAAATAGCTTAGCTCTTTGACAGTGAAAAAATTTTCAAAATCGGTCGCTTATTTTATTTTTGACACTTCTAGATCGAATGGACCTTAGCGGACCTTGCATAAGGTAATCTATATCTTTCTAAAATAGTTTAGCTCTCTAACAGTGAAAAAATTTTCAAAATCGGTCGGTTAGTTTATTTTTCACACTTTTGGGTCCCATGGACCCTGGCGGACCTTACATTACCTAATCTATATCTGTCTAAAATATCTAAAATAGCTTAGATCTTTGACAGTGAAAAAATTTTCAAAATCGATCTAGTTCTTTAAAATTTTTTCCTGGCATATAAACATTATTATTATGTTATCTTTCTATAATATTTAATAATATTATATCATGACATTACCTTCATTATCTTGTTCATTTAAAATTCAATAAAAAAAATTAAAAAAATCTTCATTACACATGCTTAAAATATCTGGTTAATTTTAATTTAAAAAAATGAGACAGAGATATGGTGTTTATAATACATAGATTTTGAATAACAACTGTTTGTTTTACGTGAAAAAAATGAAGTTTTTGTATATGTTATAAGCAACTGTGACAGAAATATAAATTACTTATTACAATGACAAAAAGAGCAGAATAAGGCAAAAGTGAAAATTACGATTTTCTCGAAAACTACTTAACATAGAAAGAAAATTATGAGAACATTTTCTTCATAATTTTTTTTTCCTTTTCAACGATGTAAAAATCGAACTGTTTTATGATAGGACCGAATGATAAAAAATGGCCAGAAAACCTACTTCTGGGCATCCGACGTGTCTGGCTAACGAACTTAGCCGAGCCAATTCAGAATCCAGTCCGCACACAAAATTTCATAAGCATTAGACGTTTCGTTCGAGAGTTATCGTGGGAACACATAAATAAATAAATAAATAAATATATATATATATATATATATATATATATATATATATATATATATATATATATATATATATATATATATATTTTAGTGGATATCATTTTCGTATTCTAGGGACCTCGAAACATATTTCTGCCATAGTCCCGGACTCAGATTGCGTCATGAGACCTACTGTAATAGCTGCATTTCGAGTTTTCGAAATTCGCTAAAATTAAAGGTTAGTCTATATCTTCAAAAAAGAAACACACATAATGGACGAATTATATTAAATAATTTAAAAAAAGAAAAGAAAGAATGATAAATGAAACTAGGAGACAGTATTAGAAGACTTGTCAATAAATTGAGAGTTTCCATTTTTTTTAGAATGTCAAGCATTGCATTATTAATAATCGTAAACATCATATAATTTATTTTTACAAGAACTAACGAAAAAATATTTCAGTAAATTTTAACATGTTAATTGCAAATGTTATTAACAAATGTTCATAGCAAATGTTATTAACATTAATTTAACTAATATTAAACACGTGTTTTTAGCAATGTTACCTTCGGTGTACAGCCACCTTAAAATATCCTTATCAACTTACGAAATAAACGATCATATAGTACAGTAGGACAGTACAGGGTAAGATTCACCTATACCGGCATTATGCAAGGTATTAGGCTCTGTGAAAGGCCAATGCGCCAAACCAATCCGTTAAAGTACCCTAGTATGTATATTCACAGACGGGTTTGTCACAAACTCCTTATATTATTGTTATTGTTGCTTGAAAACGAGATATTATGCGTCTATTTTGGTGTACACTGGGTCGTACGACGAGACTTTAGTAGGAGCGCAGATGTTGGCTCAATGACAGACGGCTGTGATAGCCTAGTTCGTTTTCGTGTCCTCAGAGGATAGGTAGGAGTAGGGATAGAGGGAAGGGAAATGATTGTGTTTGTGTGTGTGTTGTGGATGTGTCGTTCTATTTAACGTTGCTTGGTGTATTATTATTATAGACTTTTACGCCAACCTGGCGCTCACTACTCAGTAGGACAGTACTGGGTAACATTCACCTATACCGGCATTATGCAAGGTATTAGGCTCTGTGGAAGGGTAATGTGCCAAACCAATCCGTAAAAGTACCGTAGTACATTCACGGACGGGTTTGTCACATCACTCCCTGTATTATTATTATTATTATTTAACGTAAATATCGCGACTGCACTTCAAAAACCCCCAGGCGGAGGAAAAAGTGTCCGTGCAGCGTACCAGGTCAGGTACTTCTAGGTCAGGTACGTAATGTCCGTCATACAGCATCCCCTTCCTGGTCTTCCCTACCTAATAAATCCCCGAACCTCGCTGCAAAACCATGGCAGTGGGAGATTCGAGGGCAGGTCCAATGGATGTTCGAGGACCCGCTCTAAACGGGGCATGGGGTTCAAAGGTGTTCATGAACTCCCGGAAAAAGTCGTTTCGTGCGACCGAAGCGTGCGGAGCGTCCCGATAATAACTGCTTTTTGCATTGACGCCGCTAACATGTTGGCGTGAGATCTACAAGCCGGAATGATGTTAAGATTGCGCACAAAGGAGTTATGCATACCCCCCAGACATCCGATTATAAGTACGACCAAGTGGACCGTATAGCCCGGGTACAGTTGTCGCAGCTCGTGTATTAGATCTTGATATTTAATCCTTTTTTGCTCCTCCTTTTCGACTATGTTAGTTTCCGCTGGAGCAGAGAACTCGATAACATACATAGTCTGAGATGTTAAATCTTGAAGCACAACATCAGGCTTATTGGCGTTCAATTGCCTGGTAGTTGCAACCGGCATATTCCAAAAGATCTTGCACTTTTGGTTGGCAACAAAGGATTCTACTAGGATCGTAGGGCAAGACTGGTGTTTTGTCAACTTCGTAATGATGACGAAGATAAAAGTAGAGCACACGCAACGCTGCATTATGGCGATGGATATAGGTGGATTTAGCATAATAAGAACAACCTGAAGTCAGGTGCATTAAGGTTTCCGGGTATGCTTTGCATGCCCGACACGAGGTACTCGAAACCCCTTTATTACCCATCACATATTTTTGGTGTGTTAAGGTGTTCCACACTCCATCTTGAGCTGCCATGATAAAGCCCTCCGTTTCCGATTTAAGTCCATTAGCTCTCAAGAAAGCCCAAGTGAGTTCGCTCGAAAGGCCAAGGTTGTCAAGATGACGGTAGAACATACCCTGGTGAACTTTGTCGCGATGTTTATTGAGCAGATGTTGTTGCTCGGCTCTCTTGATTGCCGACTTTTGGCGCGACTGTGATAGTGAAAGAATGTTATCATCACCGTCGCGATTACGCGGATCGAAGGCTAAGCCCAAGATATTGGCAGCACGTTGCGCTGCTGTGAATAAAAATGCGCCTACGCCAGCAAGCTCGTGATCCCTGACGAGTTGCAATAGCGGGTCTGAACTGTTAAGTACACGACAAGCTGTACCTAAGACTATACGGTCATGCAAACGTTCGACTGACAGGAGCCCCCTACTCCCTAGGTCTCGTGGGAGGTAAAGTCGTTGTGTCGATGCGCGTGGGTGCAAACTACGATTGATGTTCATTATTTTTCGCGTGTCTCGGTCTAGTTCCTCCAATTCATTCACATTCCACTTAATTGAGCCAAAAGTATATAAAAGGATGGGTATGGCTAACATATTTGTAGCGCTGGTCTTATTCTTCGCCGACAATTCAGAACTCCAAATTTGTCGGAGAAGGCGCTTATATCTACTACTTAAGGCGGCCTTCATGTTCTTCACGTCCTGGATGTGACTTTCGCCAACACCAAGGTACGTATAGGTCGCTCCTTCATCAAGATGTTCTATGATGCTTCCATCCACTAATTGGGCGTGTGAATCAAAATTCGGAACTACACCATGCTTACAGTGCACCACCGCGCATTTGTCCAGTCCGAACTCCATACCGATCGCGTGCGTGTATTTGTGTGTTAATTTTAGAGCGCAGTTGAGATCACTCTCCGACGAGGCATACAGTTTTAAGTCATCCATATAAAATAAATGTGTGACTTTATGCTCGCGATTTCCTACCGGGCCACACAAGTAGCCGGGTTCCTCTCTCAGACTGATTGACAGGGGCAACAACGAGATGCAAAACAAAAGTGGACTGAGGCTGTCTCCTTGGTACACGCCTCGTTTGTATGTCACCAACTCCGTCGACACAACGTGTTCACCGGATGTTATTGTGAACCTTGTTTTCCAGAGCGGCAACAGGTGTTCAATACATTTAATAATGTCGGGGTGGACTCGCAGACAATGGAGCAAATAGATAATGAGCTGATGCGACGTTGTGTCAAATGCTTTTCGATAGTCCACCCAGGCCATGCTCAGGTTGCGTTTGTGCTGTCTAGCGTCCTGACAGATACATCTGTCGACCAGCAAGTTGTCTTTGCAACCCGACATTCCTCTTTTTGAACCTCGTTGTTCATAGATCGAACTCCACACTGGTTCAATCGCCTTCAAGATGCGTTCGTATAGAATGGAAGTGAACGCTTTATACACAGTGTTCAGGCACGTTATCGGTCTGTAGTTCTGTGGTTGTGATAGGTCTCCTTTTTTCGGTATTAGGACCGTTCTTCCCTCAGCGAGCCACGATGGTATTGGCTTACAGTTAAATAACCAATTTGAAAATATACGGGCAAGGTGGCGGTGGGTACTAGCGAGCTTCTTCCACCAAAAATTCGTTATTCCATCAATGCCCGGAGCCGAATAGTTCTTCTTGCCTTTGAAAGCAAGTTCGACTTCCTCTTTATCAACAGATGTTATATTGGTGTGAGATGGCACTTTGCCAAGCTGTTGTTTGCAGTACCATCTAAACTGGCTGATGGGAATACAGTCCAAGTCAGTCTCTTTAGTCGTCTCATATATCCCCCGCCAATAATCCTCTATTGCGTCGACCGTCGGTGGTTGCTCCACGACAGGGCTTTTAGATGCGAACAGGCGTGAAGGATTCGAGTTAAAGATCTTATTTTCCCGAATACACCGTTCACGCCGGCCTACTTTCTTCTTGGCCAGGGCCAATGCGCGTATCTTATCCAAATGTGTCTGTTTGATGGTCAACAGATTGCCCAAATTTATCGTGTGATAGCGGTACCTTAGTTCTCTGGCAAAAGCCCGTACCTTTCGCGTAAAGCGCCTATTGGTCTGAATATATTCTATCACACATTGGATACGCGATACCAGCTGTCGTAGTGTCCTCACCTTGGTGTCAATTTGTTTAATACGAATACGTGCCTTCTCCTCTGCAGTCTTTTGCTGCTTAGTACATGGGGTCAGGACACGCATCGCTGCATATACTGCGTTGTCGACCTCGGTGAGATCACTGGATGGGGATAGATGATCGTCCAAAATTTCGTTTAGTAGGGTCAGTTGTTCGCCCTTTATATACGTCCGTCGGTATTTGGGACGTGGTCGTTTGTCAAAGTCTAAATCGGTATCGAGAAGATCGCGAAATTGTTTTCTTAAATTGTCTGAGACAGAAAGGGATTTATTTAGATCGGCATCATTCTGTGTGGAAGCTGAACTTGTTCTGGTGTTAGACTCTAGCACAGTATCTGTGTTGGCTTGATTTAACAGGTCCGTCTGTGCCTCAGTAACTACGCTGCCACCGCAAGTTACCGGTTGATCCCGCTCTATGATGTTATTGGTCGAGCTCTCACCGTTGACCGCAGAATCCTGTTCAGCTTCCACCACTGCAGTTTCTGCGACCCTAGCTTCTTCGCGAGCTTCTCGATTATCGTCATGTCCGGTAGGTATGTTTAATTTTATAATTCGGGCTACATGGTCACGCAGATTTTGTGGCGTTAAATTAGAGTGTTCGGGATGCATCTGGCACCATATGGCGTGCATCCTTGCCATGTACCCTCTCTTATTTGGCTCACTTTGTACGCGGCACGTGAGCAAATCTCTCCTCAAGCTGTCCGTCCACTCCAGGCGCACGAGACGAGAAAATTTTGACTGGTTCCGCCTTTTTGTGCGGGCCCATCCGAGAGACCCGCGGCACGACCAGCCTTCCTAGTTCTATTACCGTTGGGAACTAGTTAAAACCTTTATTATTATTATTATTATTATTATTATTATTAATCACCGGTCATTGAATGACTTAAATTTTTAAATTTATTTTATTTCTAAAAATAATTTGTCCGGCGGCTTTTTCTTCGGTTATTGATTAAAAAAAAAAAACACCGGTAATAACCGAGTCAAAAAAATAACCGAAATAAACCGGTTAATCGAAACAGAAAAACCGGTTTTAGGTTATAACTAGAGTGAGGACATTGGTCCGCACAAACGGAATGACCAATTTTTTATAGTGGGTTCTAGCACACACTACCTCGTCAAAAGTATGGAGACACCTTAACCCAGGGGATGCCCACACTTTTGGCACGGTACTGTACTTAATGTTGTGGTACACTGCCGTATCAAAAGTGTGGGCACCCTCTTGGGCCAAGGGGTCTCCATACTTTTGACGACGTAGTGTGTGCTAGAACCCGCTATAAAAAATTGGTCACCCCTTGAAAACGCGTTTGTGCGGACCAATTTCATCACTCTAGTTATAACCGATAACCTCCCAACCTAGAGCACACTTCTGGTGATGAAATTAAAAGTTATATTAATTAAAACATGTACGTATACATCTAACTGTCAATTAAAATCCGTATTATATAAATTATGTGCGGGTCATTAGATTTCCATAGCCAATCAGACGTATAACCCGATACAGTTTCTAATTTCAACACTAGAGGCGCGAGTAAGAATCTTTGCGTTGTCAGGAGTAATTATCTTCACACGAAATCTTTTTTCTAAATATTTTAATATTTTTTTCCGTATTCGGATTTAGTTTACTAAAATTTATATTAATAAACTCGTAGTCCGACCCAATTCACTCAAAAATAGTTCATTATTTTTTGTCTAGCTAATGACATACATCTAATCATTTTTCTCTCTTATCCATCAACTTTAAATACGTGGAGTGAACACCAGAGATTAAAAAAAAAGTGTTCAACATGCATTAAATCAGAATTTTGTAGGCAGTAGCTAACATACTTTGGTCGGTAATGTGTTAACAATTCTAGAACCAGACCGTACCCTTAATGAGGTAACATACTTGTTAAAAGCTGTCGTATCACTCATATTACGTCTATGACCTTTAGGAACATTAAGAGTAGGTGAACTTGGTGGACTATCCATAGAAATATATTCACTTGTTGACTGTGTAACATTCTGACCAGCTGGTGAAAATTTCAAAGAGTGCGACGTAATAACATTTGACTCGTCGGCTAAAGAAGTAGAAGGTGTTACATGCAAACTAGCTGGAGGTTGGGTAGTGGTAGTAGTTGGCGTTACAGGATTATCGTCTCGAAAGGGATCAGGATAAACTGATGATTGGAAAAGGGTATCGAAATTTTTATCTTCACTTTGCACATTATTCTGTGATGGAAAGTTTGTTGGGAACGCCTGTTCAGGAGAAAATACATTACTCTGTGGGGAAAATTGATTTTGGAACGTGGCTACTGATTGGGTTATTGTGCTCTCTGGTAAAGTAACAGGACTTTGGGATTTTTTTGGAATGTTCGTGGGACTTGAACCTAAAACAATAGATAAATTGTTTGGTAAATTCAAAGGTGGATTAACATTGGCTTTTGGTCGTTGTCTTGGTGCGACACTAGTCCCTTCAATCACAGGCCCCGAGACAACTTTGGTTACTTTGTTAACGTTCGATGCACGTTTCACGTCAGCTTCAAACTGGGGCTGTGGCAGCTGCTCTAATGTTGGCGTTGGGACTTTCTGTAATATTTTTAAAAGCCGTCAGATAATTCCAAACAGAAAAAATTGTTTCTTTTTACCACTTTAAAAAAAGTTTCTTTTATTAAAGGGGAAACCTACAAAAATGCGTGTGTAATGGTATTCACATTAAGTCAGGGCTCCGTAGTCAATAGCTAGAGTTTTTCACAACTTTCGGGATAAAATATAGAAAATTTAAATGTTTTTACACTTTGTCATAAAAACAGATAACTATAATGACAACTAAATGAATATGTTATGTGACATCATTTTTTTTTTTTAAATCATATTTTGTAAAATTTAGAAATATTCTATGCTTAAGTATCATGCATTAAAATTTGGTTTTATTACGCCCGTAGTTCCACTAAAATTCAATAATAAACATGTACTACTGCACAGGAAGTATAATGGATTCTGTTTAATTTGGAATTTTAATTAACTCGAATTTTCGATTTGAAGCTTCTAAAATTCTTATTGAAGCGAAGTTAAAAAATCTAATTCCATTCGAATATTTTCCTTTTTTAGATAATTCAGGTAAAAGTAAAAATTTTATACATTTTTTAGCAATTCACTTACTGATTAGGACTTACGTTTTCTAATACCGAAATATATCTCTATGTAAAATTTCATTTACTATAAACCAGTTTCTCTATTTCATTTTTTTCTAAATTATTTAAACCGATAAAACCGGAAGTGCAACCGAATCACCAAAAACGTGACGCTCAATGGCATTAAAAATCTTAAAGTAAATTTTTTTTATTAGGTCTGTTTGGCAGAGCGTACGCAGAGCTTTTTTCAATTTTCAATAATTTTTCCAAAATAAGAACCAGAGGGGCCACTTGTTTTAAGACTGAATTCCCCTGACTTGCTGGTTTTCCAGACAATATTTGAATTCTTCCCTGATTTTTATAAAAATTTTTCTCAAATCAAAATTCAAATTTTTAAAAAACTGAAAACAAATTTACTTAATAAAGGTCCCACAGCCGGATCTATCAATTTTGATGAAATTTGGATATGTTGTAGAACACTAAAATATAAGCGAAACGTATTTTTTTATGAACCGAAAACAGTGTTTAAATTACATCAACAGGAGTGGTTGAGGGTTAAAATATGGGGGTTAATTTTTCAAAAAGAGGATGAAAAATAAAAAATATAAAAATTTTTTTACAGATTTCAATTCTACGTAAAAAAATCGAATCGACCCATTTTTGCTCAATTTTCTAATATTCAATCTAGGGGTAGTTAACTAGGGAGTGATCGTGTCGAAATAATCGTACTATTTGAGTAATTCAAGAAGTTCTTCTTCATGTCAAATAGTATAGACTATTAGAATAATGTAAAAATGAAACTCTCAAATTCAAAATTCAGTTTGAGCAACACTGCAGAGGGGGGTGAATCAACCTCTTCAAGTACATACTAGTGTTAGTGTATTCATTATTACTACTAATACTTTGGTGATGGGTAATAATATCACAAAAGTGCTTCTGAAATAGGGCTGTCATAATATATGAGATTTTTATTTTTTTAACCCTTTCCTGCGCAACAGTTTTTAGACCATTACTGCCCAAAGGTATTTACCAGTACTACAAGTTTTAAATTAAACTCTTAACAAATCATTAACAATTCGTCTAAAATAATTGTTGGTACTTCCGAGGACTATTTGGTCAACCAATCGGAATGGTTTTAATTGTTGATAATGTTGTTTTTGGAGTCAATGTCAGTTTAATTAAATCCTTGCATCTTTCAGAATTTCTGATGATATTTCGATATTTAAATAGGTGCTAAATTGGTGGGTGAGTTTACTAGTATTCAAAAGTACCGCCAGGCAGGAAAGCGTTAAATGGTACTTTTCGTTATCGTAAACATTTGATAGTAAATATTTCGTAAATATAGCGTTGTAGCAAAAAAAAAAAAAAAAAAAAAAAAACGAAATCTCTTACTATTTTAAACTATTTTACATGAAGAAAAACTTATCTAATTACTTAAATAGTACGATTACGTCAACACAGTCACCCTCTAGTTAACTACTCCCAGACTTAATATTAGAAAGTTGGGGAAAAAACAGGTTAGTTTTTTTTTAAACGTAGATTTGAAATCTACAAATAATATTTTAATATTTCGTATTTTTCACCCTTTTTTGCAAAATTAACTCCCAAACACCAAATAAATAAAAAAATATTTAGGTCTGTTTTTATAAATTGGTGGTAAATATTCTACTTCCCATAATAAAACATTTTATTTAAATAAAATGGGGATTTTGACTAATTTTTTAAAATAGTTTAGAAAAAATTATTTTAATATTTTAGACCGGAAGATAATAACAGAAAACCTTCTCCCATTTTCGCACTTATGCCTCGGGGAGTGTTGAAAGATATGAAAATTTTAAGAAATTTAAGGATAAATTTGAGATCCGCTCGCGTGGCTTTTATATCGAAAATTAAGTTGCTTGCGTAAACTTGCATAGAAAAAGGGAATTTGATACGATTTTCGCACTTATGCCAACTGACAGTTAGAAAGTTATCATAATGAAATGTTTATTAAAAGAACTGGCGTAAGTCGTCGGCATGGCTAAGTGTGGTTACACGATGGAAAAAATGATTTTTTCTATCGCGTAACCACACTTAGCCATGCCGGCGACTATAATAATTATAAAAAAAAAAATTTGAAATTTGAAAAAATTAGAAATTAGAAAAAATTAGATAATTAGAAAAAAACATTTTTAAATTAATTTAATTTAGATTAATTTCTATAGTTATGTTTGCTAACCGAATTTAAAGTAGCGATCCTAGTGGTGATAGTGTTGAAATATAAGAGAATGTAACGTCACAGCCCGTTTCTGATCGCGTGGATTTTAGCTAAAAAATAACTTTTTAATTTTTTAAATTAAATAATTATAGTTAATAGCACAGAGGGACTTTATAAACATCGTGCACTTTGTGCCAAGTTTTTGAAATTTGGTATAATCTTAGGTATGTTCTTAAGGTTTTAGGAAACCATCGTAAGCAATTTGTGCGCGAGCTATGGTGGCTTATTTTCTATAAATCAAATATGACTGCCATCTGTATTGGTATACTTACTTACTACTTCTATTAGGTATATGATTCAGTAATAAATACCCAGTATTAGACACGTATACAAGGGGTCATGACACCCCCTTCCCGGAAATTAAAAAAAATACGCTAGATATTATTTATTTTTGAGTACCACATTTCGGATTATTAAGACAGTTGACTTTTTTTCTCATCAAATGAATTTTAAGGAGACATCGATAATTCCTGGTGTGTGTAACCCCCCATAAAAAAATTTTCTTTTCTTTTTTTTTTTTTTTTGTTCGTTAATTTTATTTTGATGGGAAAACTCGTAACAAAAATTATTTTAGCTTTCTCATTCTTGTGGTTGTTTGGTCTCCTGCACAGGTAGATATAAATGTTATCGAGCCGAGATTAGTTGTAACCCATTGTGCAAGTGTTAAGAAGATTACACAAACAATTCATATAACGCATGAAGTAACAAGTATTATGTTGCAAAGCTATAATTTACGTCAAATACTATCGTATTTGCGTCATGGCGTATCCAACCTTCAACTCGGGGGGGGGGGGGGATCAATTTTTGACTTAACACCTTAGTCGTTATTGTAAATTTAACAAAGAGTGCTGGAATTTGTATGGAATTTTTTTTTATGTGAAACCTATAGACAAATTCTATACTACAAATAAAATACCGTCCCTTAGCAAACAACACCGCTCAAGTCGGAAATTGGCGGTTTTTTACTTTTAATGTCATTGGATAGAACTACTTTAATATTAACCAAAATGTTAAAATAAGTATATTATAGTATATTGTGCAATAAGTGCGGGAAATTGTCGATTGCCCACGAAAGCGAAGTTGAGCGCACTCACTACGTTCGTGCGCTCATTCGCTTGAATGAGGCAATCGAAAATCCCGCACGAGTTGCACATACTATTTTTTTTATTACGAATTTCACATATTTTTTTCTATTATTATCACTATTTTTGACATTTTTATTACTTTTTAAAATAATATTTTTAAGTGTTCGTCTTTTATTCTGAATTAAATCTTGTTTTAATTACTTTGTTGGTGGTTTCTATAGAAATAATTATGAAATATTTATTAAATGAAAAATTAAGAGGCGGCTTTGCGTGTTTTGATTAAATTTTGCGTGTTTTATTGTCAATTTGCGTGTGGAAAGTTACTTTCCGCAGGCAAATAAATTATGCGGGAAGAGTACAGTGGGCAAACAGCTATTTTGCGTACAGAAATGTGTGCGCCAAGTTAGTACTTCTCCCGCATGAGTAATAAAAAGTTACTTTCCACACGCAAAAAAGTATGTGGGAAGAGTACAATGGGCAAACAGCTATTTTGCGTACAGAAATGTGTGCGCCAAGTTAGTACTTCTCCCGCATGAGTAGTAAAAAATTATTTTTTATCCTAAAATAAAGTATACTTATTACTAACTAAAACATAAAAACTACTAAATTTTAATAAATAAACTGTTTTTTTACTCTCTTGTAAAATTGATCAAAATGACATGCGCGGTGTTGTTTGCTAAGGGACGATACCGATTTACCATTTTGGAAAAGCTGTAATTACGAATGTTTGTACTAAAGAAATGGAATTAATCGTATAGTTTAAAAATGATTCGTTTTATTAAATAACAAAATTTAGATTCCTTTTTTTTAGACAATCCGGAATCGATCATTCAATCATTCAATGTCGATCATTCAATCATTCAATGTTCCGATATATATTCAGTAGAGCTAGTCCAGTAAGAATCTTTTAAAAAAAATATATATTATTATGTCCTTTAAATTTTAAGGATTACTTCATGTATAATATTTTCTACGTATATAATACATTAACTAGAAAACACAAACTCAAGTCGTATTTAAATTTTAAAATATTAATCACTAAATTTGTTTACTTTAATTTGCTTTAATTTTGTATTAATGTAATTATAAAAATATATAACAAAAACATCAAACACTCAGTTCAGGGGGGGGGGGTCATGACCCTCGAGACTCCCTCTCTGAATCCGCCACTAACTTGTGTCAACCATTCATGTTTCAAATATTGAAAATATTTAAAGTTTTAATTACTTTGTCAATTTGACGAAAATACTAATCTTTTTACTTAACGCGTTTTCAGCCCTTTCGGCCATCATCAGAGTAATTTACTCTAGTGATGGCCGAAAGGGCTGAAAACGCGTTAAGTAAAAAGATTAGTATTTTCGTGAAATTGACAAAGTAATTAAAACTTTAAATATTTTCAATATTTAAAATGAAATTTCACAAAGTAAATCTCGCAACAGTGAATCATTCATGTTTCTTTATATTTTGTAATTATTAAATACGGTACTTGACTTTATTTAACATTTGTGTCAAATGTTAAATAATTCTATGCATTATCATTACATATGTTCAATTTTAATGATGAAACATAAAAAGATTTGATAACTATTTAGAAATTTTATTTTGAAAATCGCCATTTTTCAACAAATATTCAAATTAGTGAAAACGCGCTATTTCTTGAAAATGACGTAACATTTTGTAGCTAGATATGTCGATTTTGATAATTTTCATCGGTGAGATGAAATTGTGTTTTCTTTTGAATATTTCTATTACCTTATATGTAAAGTAATAATAATCGACCAGAATTCAAATAAATACTTGCTTTTACTTTGACATTTTATGAATATAATCAAAGTTTTGAGGTTATAAATATTGACATTGACATTTAGTTGCTTCAAACTGTGACGTCATTATAGTGAGGTGTTTTTCCGGCCTTTTTCTCACTTAAAATTGTAGGGTTATTTTTTTTTTTTTTTTTTTTTGATGATTTTTACAGAATCTGTCGAAAATAAAAAAATCATTTAATTGATATGGAAAAACAATGCTTTTAGAATATTTTTGTAACTTCAGTCAAGAACCCTATTACACTGAGTTAATGAAAAAAAATGTTTCTTTATCTTGCACTATATTGTCTAATCGGTCATATCAAAATACGAAATGGCCTAGAAATTAATTTTGAAACACAAATTAGATCTGAGAAATGGATTCCTCGCATCCTAGAACCTATGAAAAGTGGTATTACTCAACATTTTGTGTCTAATAGAAGCCCATATGTAGCAAATAGACCACCAGATAGCACAAGTTACTTGCGATGGTTTCCTAGAACCTTAAGACCATACCTAAGACTCTATCAAATTTCAAAAACTTGGCATAAAGTGCATGATTCTTATGAATTTTCAATAATTACTGCCCCGTTATAAGATGAATTAGTATAATAAATTACTGTCTTTTATTATTGATTTTCATTAGAATTTATTTTGACTGCTTTTTTTGATACTGTCAAATACCCCATTTTTGGAAGAATTTAAAAGAAATAAGAGTGTTTCGAAATTTTTTCAACGACAACCTTAATGATATTGAGATAATTACAAAATTTAATCAAAAATATATCAAAATTCAAATTTTTTATTTTCTTTGTGAAAAAATCTTGAATCACTGATCTTGAAACATTGAATCACTAGTACCGAGACTATCAATGGCACCCAAAATACTAAAGAAATAAAATAAATTTTAGATTCTCTTTATATAGCCGTTTTACCAGCGCATATGCTAGAACTTTTTTCACTTCTTAATAATTTTTCTAAAATATTAGAATTGGGTTTTTGAATAAAAAATAGTTATCATTTTTTTTTGTTTTATTTCAGTACTATATCATAAATAATATTGACAATCGATGCGAAAAAAAAATTAGAAATAATGTAAATAATAAATAAGAAATTAATTAAAACTTAGAAAATTTCAAAAAATTTCATTTGGTTATAAACAGCACTACAAAAGATCGCGATGTCTGTGACGTCATAATGGTAATACATATATATTATATTCACTTAATTACACGAGAGGTTTGTATTTTTTCGAATAAATTTGTGTTTATATATAACGAAAATTTGTTGCCTAGCAATTTAATGAGAAGAACTGTCAACTAACAAAAACGTGACAGCGAAGCTGAAGCGTTTTGGGTTGACAATTCTTTGAGTTAAATTGTTTCTAGACAAGAAATTTGAGTTGTCGAAAACACAAATTTATTAAAAAAAATATAAAACTCAAGTGTAATACGGTAAGACAATTTAATGAATAAAATAAATTATTATAATTCATATTATTATTTAATACATTGTTACCATGGTTCTGAATTCAATTACATTTACCAATACGAATTCTTGTTTCGTTTTTTTTTTTTTTTTTTTTTTTTTTTTATCGTGTTTACTACAATGAAATGACCAATGAAATGTTTTGTACCATTTTTTTCCCTGTAAAAATCTGTCCTAACTTTTTTCCCATGGTAAAAGTGAAAAAAAGTACAATATTCTAATGGCACTTGATACACATGAGTTAAATTGTCAATACAAAATTACTTTTAACAAGGAAAAATTGCATAGGAACAATAATTCAAAATAAAAATACATTGAATTTTTAGGTAAGTTGCCATTATGACGTCACATATATGCTCGGGAATTGTCGGCACGTTATCGATTCTAAGTTTAAAATTTTATTTTTTAATTTGATATAACTTTTTAAATATTACGTTTAAAAAAAAAACTATAAACAGTTTTCTTATAAAACTTAATTATATTTCCATTTACGAAAAAAAATTTTTTATTTAAAACCTAATTATCGAATATAATAAAAATTAGAACAGTTCTGAATTCCTTTTGACGTCAACTTTGAAAATAAAAGACAAGGAATTTATTCGATAAAAGAGCAATTTTTTTTCATTTTCAGTACAACCAAAAATTCAATCAAACTGTTATAGAACCGAGGCTATCAATAGCACCTAAATAGGCTCAAATTTGTAGATTTTTTTTATTCCGGGTGCTACATTTTTACAGAAAATATAATGAAAACTTCACTGTGTTTAGCATAGAATTTTCATTAGTAAATAATTTAAATATTATAGATTAAAAAAATTTTCTGATTTCAATGAGAATTCCCTGATGTTTCCCAGATTTTTTCCTGACTACTTAAATTCCCTGAGTCTTCTCAGTTTTCCAGAAAGTGGCGACCCTGAATACTGACAAAGTTAAGTGAATTTAAAAATAAAGTGGTGCCCAGGTTTAACTTTTTAAATACAATAATTCTAACCCAAATTCGTTTGATTTTTCACACAGAAAAAAAAATCGGCGTGCCGAAACACATTTGGAAATTTTCTATAATAAGTATCTTAAAAATCGAGACTTAATTAAACCTATGGCACGCACATGCAAAATTTCATCTTCATTTAATGAAATTATAAGAGTTTCGAGATTTTGGCTACGGAACCCTAAAAAGGTTGCCCCCTTAATTACAAAATAATTTCAGACATCTTACATGAAGATTTTGCACTGGATTTTCCTTCCCAAAAAGTGGAAAAGCGATTGAACACACTTGATAGATATCAGGCCGTTTATCTTGATCTGGTTCTAGCATATATCCTGCATAAAAAATAGAAAATATTACTTGATCTTATAAAATTTTATTTTATCGGGCATTGAGCAACATACGAATTAACTGATGAACTCCTTTTGAATATCGTGAATTGTCCGGTATATGAAAATTTCCACTCTGTATTGCCAAAATACTTTCTCCAAACGGCAACGAAAAAAAACACAATTTATAAAGTAAACATCCTAACGCCTGTAAGAAAATACGTAAATTTTGAGTTTCTTTAAAATATTAAAAGTATGGATATAATTCAAATAAATACCCAAATATCCGCCTTTGTTGTTATTGGCTTACCACAATACATATCAACCATTTCCGGGGCTCGATAAGACAATGTAGTATATCTTTTAATTTCATCCTCTACTGCAGACACTCCTAACACATCAGGTTTCAGTACTTTCGCTGTGGCCGAACCAAAATCACACAAAACATAATTACCACTTTCGCTTAATAAAATATTTTCAACCTAAATTTAACAGAATTCATTGTAGAAATTAAATTTATTATCTACATCTAAAATCGGCACAATAAACCACTTAAGTCCATTTTTGCTTCTGAGACAACTACCACTTTTGAAATATGAAAATTTTTCTCCCTCCAAAATAAAAATTTTCACGCATATTTTACGTTTTAGAGCTTCTGGAATAATTTTGGTTTCGTGTCAGTTTGTCGGTCCGTCTGTGTGTCCCCAAATCCCACAAAGTGGCATAACTTCGGAACTATTCGATTGCTTTTGATGAAATTTTCAAGAATTATGACTATGAGGTTTGCTCACCAATAATGAAATTGATGAAGCATTTAATATTGGTTGCAAATTTATTCCAGTAAAATGAAAGAAAGATTACGAAAGCACACAGAAAATTTAAATGATTGAACAACATTTTGAAATGTCAATAAAATATGAAGACAAATTATGACAATAATTAATAATGTACAAACTAGTGAAAATTCTAATATTAATTACTTAATTTTTTTAACTGTTCAAATTGTACTTTTAATTTCATTACAAATATAGTATGGGTAAGTTCAAAAATGTAAACTTTACCGCATCGATGCAGCATCAGGACGTTTCTGATGCGTCTAATACTGCATGATGCGATGTTGATGCTCTCTTGAAATTTGATGCACATTAGATATTTTTGAATGGGATATTGGCATCATGATGCATGTAGCATAATAGACACACAATGTAGCCAATGTAGCATGATGGACTATAGATAATATAGTAATACAGTCCTTGTATAGGTATATTATCTTTGAATTTCAACTTGAACTTACTTGAAATTGAAAATATTGAAATTATTTGAATAAAAAATATTACATACCTATTTTGAGTGCAAGATGTATTCAAATAGTTTCTTTTTCTTAATCCTTATCTTAATACAGTTTCTTAATCTTAATCTTAATACAGTTTCTTAATCTTAATCTTAATACAGTTTCTTTTTCGGAATTATTCCTGTTGGTGTTAATACCTACATAATATGGCAAGTAGTTATAATTCTACACATGACAAGCATCTTGGACACGCATCACCAAATTTCTTGATGCATTGTTTTGACGCATCAGATGCAAAAATGAACTTTTGATTTTTCGTTGTGATGCGTCTGATGCGTTTTTGAACTTTTGACTCTGCCTCATGCAAGCAGTGATGCATTTTTGAACTTAGCCTATATTGTACAATAAGTGCGGAAAATTGTCGATTGTCCACGAAAGCGAAGTTGAGCGCACGAACGTAGTGAGTGCGTTGATTCGCTTGAGTGGGTAAACGACAATCACGCACGAGTTGCACATACTATTTTTTATTACGAATTTCACATACTTTTTTCTATTAGGCTTAGTTCACATGGCGCGCGGAAACCGCGCAGAACGTCGGAGTAGCGGTACTATATACACAGAATTATCATTTACTGTTCATATGGTACCGCGCGGTAGTCGCGCGTTGGCAGCGATACGCGCGGCTACCGCGCGGTACAAGATGGTTTCTTGTACCGCACGTTTACCGCGAATTGACTGGCGGCATGAGATCTTAACAAACAAGTTGATCTGTTCAGATGAATTGGGCGTTTCACTGCGGTTACAGTATATACATAAATACTTTTATGTAGAAAAAAACTTTTATATTTGTTAGATGCATATTAAATAAATGTACATAATAAATTTTTTTACGTATAAAAGACTATTTTATCATTTAAAAATTAAAAAATTTTAAAAAATAAAATTTAACTAATTAAAAAATTTTAAATGTACAAAAAAAAAATTTTATTAACGAAATTAAAAAAGAAGTCTGGGAAAAATAGTTTATTTATTTTTCAGAAAAATAGGTAATTTAAATTTACGTTTATGCTTTTTTTGACTTGGATATAATGTCACAAATAGACTTAAAGAAAATATGTATGTTTCTAAAAAAAAAATGAATGAACCCAATATTTCCGTTCCCTTGATCTACAACGTCTCTATTCTTCGATACGTAACTTATGAAAAATAGTTTTTCCACATGTTTTTTAAATGAATGTATCTATTTGATTAAATATATGCAAACGAAAGCACACATACCACATTACTAAGTATGCTTTACAACTAACAAAACTTATGTGACAACAACAACGCGGATTTGACGCCGAATAATCGCAAACCATGTGAACAGTTACAAAAACAAAACGCGTGTAAACGGCGCGGTTTCCGCGCGCCATCTGAACTAAGCCTTATTATTACTATTTTTGACATTTTTATTACTTTTTAAAATCATATTTTTAAGTGTTCGTCTTTTTTTCTGAATTACAGTCTGTTCAACAAAAAAAAATACGCATTTTTATGTCTACGTTTTGGCTTATTCAAATTAAACATGTCTTAAGATGATTGTATGTGTTACACGCTATTACGCAATAATCATTTTGTCTTAGTTTGACGTCAGCTATGCACGTCAGAGGCCGAATGCACGTCCAAAACATCGTAGTCGTCTGTGTAGAGAGTGAAAAGTCAAAAATGGTATAGAGACAATGTAGTGGTCTTCACAGTCTCCAGATATTAATCCAATAGAACATGTTTGAATTTATATGAAGAGGAGGCTCGCTGAAACTCGCGTTTTCACTCTCGTCCAGCTGTCGCGTCGCATTAAGAAGATTTGACGTTCTTTGTCAGTTCATTACGCTGAAGCACCGGTCGAGAGTATGCCGAGATGTCAAGCTATTCTTGATAATAACGGGGACTGGACGCCTTATTAGTTAATTCCGCCATAGAGCTGAGAGCTTACTTTCATGTTAAATAAAAATTGGTTAAGTATATAAAAACTTCAAAAGAAGTGTATTTTTTTTTTTTTTTTTTTTTTTTGTTGAACAGACTGTAATTATTTTTTATTACTCATGCAGGAGAAGTACTAACTTGGCGTACACATTTCTGTACGCAAAATAGCTGTTTGCCCACTGTACTCTTCCCGCATACTTTTTTGCGTGTGGAAAGTAACTTTCCACACGCAAATTGACAATAAAACACGCTAAATTTAATCAAAACACGCAAAACCGCCTCTTAATTTTTCATTTAATAAATATTTCATAATTATTTCTATAGAAACCACCAACAAAGTAATTTAAACGATAATTAATTCAGAAAAAAAAAAGACGAACATATATATTATTATTTTAAAAAGTAATAAAAATGTCAAAAATAGTGATAATAATAGAAAAAAGTATGTGAAATTCGTAATAAAAAATAGTATGTGCAACTCGTGCTGGATTGTCGATTGCCCCACTCAAGCAAATGAGCGCACTCACTACGTTCGTACGCTTAACTTCGCTTTCGTGGGCAATCGACAATTTCCCGCACTTACTGCACAATATACTATTTCCCCGTTATAAGCAACTTCAAAAGATTGAAATAGAATCATTTGTATATCTTATTCTTTTTACATAATAAAATTCCCATATATGTAAAAAGAGTAAGGCATATATTCTATTTCAATCTTTTGTAATTGCTTATAACGGGGAGAAAGTTTATATTAAAAAGCTGAAATTTTTTTAATAAAACCCATACACATCTGGGTCTTTCCATAACAAAAGGTCCATAACATAAAAAAATAAAAAATATGATAAAATTATAATATTACTGGTATTGTGTTGCGTATTAGATGTAGGAAGTGGGCACCACTGTGTTTTTGCAGGGAACTTGTGTTTTGTTTGTTTTTTTGCCAGTTGTTTGGAGGCTATGTTGATTGTTAATGGTGTGTTGATTTTTTTGTATCCTTTTTAAGAATAATGTTACAGTTATAGCTGAAAGTTGAGAAGTTTTGATAAAAGAAGAATAATCTACAGGATCTAAGGTAACTATAACCCTAAAGCTTTTAATTTAAACTAATTTCATAAAATTATGAAATGGATGAAAGATTAGCAACCCAGTAACTGTAACGTGAGTTACCAAAACATTAATTTGTTTCTGTAACTTTTAGGAAATTGGACTCAGACATATGATTTTTTGTATTCTCTTCACAAATAACTCATTGATTGCAGAACTAATTTTTTTATATTTTTACAGAAAACAAAAATTTAAATTTAACGTACCTAAAAAATGTAACGTGAGTTACCATTCTGGTAACTCACGTTACGGAGTTTCTTAAATAGGAGTTGTTTCTTTATTCGAGAAATGATGTGTGCCAGAGTAATGAGGATGCCATCCCTGAAGTAAAAGTTATGTGTTTGAAGAGTGTTTCTGGACAAAATAACAAACTTTTCAAAATAGATGAAAATGACGTTACTTTTGTTAGTGTTAACAGGTTTTAAATGTACTTCCTTACAGTTTGAAATGAAAGGTCGTAGGATGTACTACAAGTTCAAAAAATCAGTTGATATTAAAGAGAAGTAAAAAACAGTAAGGGTTTCCCATTATGAATTTAGAAATGTTTTAACCAGTATTTTAGACAGCCTACTATAAATTGTAGGATTAAAATAAATAGGCTACTTTTTCACCTTCTGTTTAAAACTTCTATTATTTAAGACTAGTATTTTATAGTTTATATAGGCTATTGACTATGTACAAAAAAACAGGGGGAAAAGGAACTAATTTGTAACAGGTGTTTTATTGTTTCATATGTTCAGTTGTACCCCAAAGATGATAAATTCACAAAGTGCTATTAAATTTAGGCGTGCGTTTTTACGAACGGCGTAAACTTATCGACGCTTACGTTTTTTAACTATAACTCAAAAACTATGCATTTTTCGTAAATACGCATAATATGAGTTTTTGTAGAGAATTAAATTTCCTATCGAAATGGCACTTTATGAACTCAAAAAGCTTTTTTCTCAACAAAATAAGTCAAAACAATTATTTAAAAAAAAAGCTCAAATTTTTCGATTTTTTTTTTTTTAAATTTTTGAGTAGTACTTTTTTCTGAGTGAATTTAGGTATAGGGATTGGTTCACAAAAAAGAAAGCTGATGTAATTCCCGTCAGAATGGTGACCGATCAAAATATTTTCGATAAAAACCGACTGAGATACAGTCGTTCAAATTTACCTGCTTTTTTACAATTTTATTTCTTTTGACTTTTATACCATATTATTTGTAATTTTTACATAAAAAAATTATTTTTATTGAGTACAAAAATTATTTCTGCTTTACCAGAGGTAACGATAAAAGTGGTAACATTGTACTAATTTATAGTTCTAATTTTTTTTCATAGTTACATGTACCTATTATATTTCTCTCATAATGTTTTCAAATGCAATATCAATATCTTCATCAACATCGTTTTGGACATCCTCTTCTGTCATTTCTGGAACATCCGCATTTTCACAATTTAGGCCCATACATTCTTTGCAGAACATGGAGCAGCTAATTCCTATAATTTTCTACAGCCGCAATTTACGTAATAGAATTAAATCGTAATTTCTCTTTATGGCATTAAGGCCAACAGTTTAGGTAGTTCTCGGTTACAACTTTTTCAAAAATTATCAAAAAGCACAAAATTTTCTCTAGCCAATTTCCCACTAACTTCTGATGCCACTAAATATCACGGTTTAAGGACGTACCACCAAATTCAATAGTGGGAAGGAAATATTTTAAATCCATTTGAGTGGAGTTGGGAAAAATCTAAAAATGGATTAGTGCCAATTAAAACAACAAAACCTGCTGCACTGCAGAATTTACTGGAACAAATAGCTTGCGGTTGTATAAAAGGTTGTCACGGAAATTGCAGCTGTAGAAAATTAGGAACTAGCTGCAAAGAATTTATTTGCGAAAATGCGGATGTTCCAGAAAATTGTGAAAATGCGGATGTTCCAGAAATTACAAAAGGAGATGTCCAAAACGATGTTGATGAAGATATTGATATTGAATTTGAAAACATTATGGGAGAAATATAATAGGTACATTTAATTTTTTTAAGAAAATAGAACTGTAATTTAGTACAATATTAAAGTTTCTTTTTATACCTAAGATCATATGAATATCAAAATTTTTAGCAAATAATTTTATCGTTACCTCTGATAAAGCAGAAATAATTTTTGTACTCAATAAAAATAATTTTTGCCTGCAAAAATTACAAATAACATGGTATAAAATTCAAAAGTAATAAAATTGTAAAAAAGTAGGTAACTTTGAACGACTGTATCTCAGCCGGTTGTTATCGAAAATAGTTTTATCGGTCACCATTCTGACGGGAATTACATCAGCTTTCTTTTTTGTGAACCAATCCCTATACCTAAATTCACTCAGAAAAAAGTACTACTCAAAAATTTAAAAAAAAAGAAAAATTGAAAAATTTGAGCTTTTCTTTAAATAGTTTTTTTGACTTATTTTGTTGAGAAAAGTTTTTTGAGTTCATAAAGTGCCGTTTCGATAGGAAATTTAATTCTCTACAAAAAATCATATCATGTGTATTTACGACAAATGCATAGTTTTTGAGTTATAGTTAAAAAACGTAAGCGTCGATAAGTTTACGCCGTTCGTAAAAACGCACGCCTAAATTTAATAGCACTTTGTGAATTTATCATCTTTGGGGTACAACTGAACATATGAAACAATAAAACACCTGTTACGAATTAGTTCCTTATTCAACTACATAGTCAATAGCCTATATAGCAGGTATTGTAAAATTGTTCTGTTATTCTGATATTTAGTAATAATAATAAAACTTTCCTAGTATTTCATATGTGTCGCTTAATTTGTTTGCCCAAACACTTCTTTTCTAAAATTACTTCTAAATAAAAACGGGCTTCAATATTGTAAAATATTCTTTTAAAAACTGTATACATTGATTTGAGTAATATATACAAATAATAATTATTTTATATAACTGTTTTCAGACCATTTTCCAATGAAGACAAAATGTAACGTGAGTTACCGTAACATGAGTTACCGACATTGATATGGGATTTTAATAATAAAGTCTTCTACAGGCATAGGAAAATTTTGACAAACTTATCATCTTCTATATAACACACACAGGTTGAATATAAAAAAAAATTATTCTTGTAACTTTTAATCGGGAGCAGAAAAAGCAATTGACTCCAAAGTAAATTTTGTACTGTCCCTTTTTTGTAACGTGAGTTACCAAAATGTTTAAATTATTATTTCAGTTGTGGACAACCCAAAAGCTTTAAAAAAAATGATGGTAAAAGCAGATCATCATGCTAATACTAGGAAAAATTCCAATTAAAAAAATGTTTTAACTTAGTGTTGTTATAATACAAAAGCTCTTAAATTTTGATTCACTTAGTAACGTGAGTTACCATGGACACACCCATCTGCTTATTTTACCTTAAAAATGTCTTAAAATGACATAGTTTTCAATAATTAACAAAAAAAAAAAAAGCATAAGAGGTAATTTTTATATGTATTTTTTTTTTAAATTTCAAAATAAAATGATGTTTGATAGTAGGGTTACAAATAATTTTTTTTTTTATTATTATTTTGTAAAATCTGTCAAATAAACATCGTAATAAGTACTCGGTTTAAAAAAATCAAACAGTAAAATTATGTACAAACCAAGGTTTATATATATGTTTATATAGAATAACCTTGGTACAAACAACGTCCTGATAAACTGACATACATATTTGTCCACTTTGAGCGCTGTAATCGAATTTCGTATTCCCTCCAGGCAAAAACTCGTAGCGAATATATTGTATATTCTACAGAAATTGATCTCATTATCAGTGATACTTTTTTTGTCAGATTCGAAGACGGGGAAATTGAATTTTAATTCTGTACAAAAAACAAATTACAACATACAAATTTAACTGTTTGTGAACTAATTTTTATAATCGAATAAGAAATAGTTCAACTGATAGTACATGTACGTTCACTGACCAAGAGCTCCTAATAAGTTCATAGACGTTCTGAATAATGAAATTTATTCTTGTTCTCTTGGACTTTCAGTTCGACTTATTTTTTTATGTTTTACTTTGTTAGGTGCTATAAAAGTAATTGAACCAAAAAAAATAAATAAATAAATAAATAAATAAACAAAATTTCCTTTCAGTATGAAAATAATTCAAATAAACTGATGCTGGATACTTTTAGTTTTCACTGTCTACTGTAAAGTTGTTATTTTGGACTTAAATAGTTTATTTCGCCGACTCTTAAATATATCAATTATTACTTTTAAATCTCTATGAATAATTGGCGTTTGACAATGATGCAAACGGGAAACAGCTTCACACACATCACAAAATATTTGTAATACTTCTTTTTCGGTGAAACCAGTTTGAATTCGGGTGTTCATTAAACCTAATACATGAGTGCGACAGTAGGGCATCAATAGAAGTACTTCATACACACCATTCCCAGTACATGTTATACTTGAGTCTATGTAACCGATTATATTTTTGTGCCCATTTAGATTGCTCTAAAATAAATATTTCAGTATTAAAATCAGTATTACAGTATCAGACACTGCTAATCAAAATGGCAAGTAAAAAAATTTCCAATAAAAAGTATTTACTGGGCCTCAATGTAGTAGTTCGGTAGCATCCGAACTAGTGATGTCGAACCTAGGAACAGTTAGTCGATTAATCGACTATAATTGTTTTTCAGACAAAATTAGTCATTAGTCGAAATTATCGAACCTAGAATAGTCGACTAATCGACTAAATTTTTAGTTGAATTCATGAACAGGGTAACCTAATAACTTTTCAAAAAAAAAAGTTTTCTTTTGAATTTATTATCGATTTTTAACATGTTTCCTTTAAGAAAAAGAAAGATATCGGATATCATAAAGTATTAATCACATAAAGTGAAAAATCATACAATCATGTCATATATTTTTTTCTAAGCTGACAAATTTTCTAAGATATACTATAGAAGTATAGACATAGAGGTATCTGAAACATATAAAAACTTCAGCCAAATCCAACAAGCCATTTACAATATTTAAGGGCTTTAAAAAAAGGGTTAAGTTTTTTAAGGGCTGAATCTCAGTAAATTTCAACTTTATGTCGACAGCAGTTACCAGGAAAAAACCAACACAGTTCGTACAAGGGCATTCCTACTCATGTTTTTTTATATATTTTTATATAAGTAACATTTTTTTATTTACTTAATATTTATTACATTTGTTATAAGAGTAAGTTAATTTTTTTTTTTAAATTTACTATGCCTACTTGTATTAGTATGAAAATAAATCATTTTAAACACATATGACAATACCATTGAATTTCGATGTAAAAATGGAAAAAGTGAGGGGTAAAGTAATGTGGAATACCTAAAAGGCACTAGCTGGATACTAACTCAATATATGTAAAAAATTTTAGCACTCTAGGTTTACTCGTAGAGTCTCTAGACGTGTTATAAAAAAGGAAAAAAAAATCATAGAAATATTGGTACAAAAACCGTAGAGGTAAGGGTTAAAAGTTGAAACCTCCAGAAAGCAGTGCCTGAGTATTAACTTAATCTATACACAAAATTTCAGCCCTCTAGGTTTATTTGGGAAGATTTTGACCTTGACAAAACTGCTAAAAAACAAGAAAAAACTTTTTTGTATAAAAATGGTGGGGGTAAGATTGATACTAACTCAATCCGAATACAAGTAGGCTTCCAAAAAAAATGACTTTTATTTCAAAGTCCGCCATTTTGTTATTTTTCGATAAAATTCCATAATTCTAGTTCCGACCAGAATGTTGTAAATAACCTAACGAATAGCGTGATATATATTTCTCCCTCATATTTTGTATTGGTAACCCTGAAAAAAGCTTGGCAATTCCCGCTCTTAATGCACTTTTGTGAGAAACAACTTTTTGTTGTAAGCTCAGACATGGCATCTAGTGATGAGATTTTACTATCACCTGGTGATGAAAAACGTCTTAATAGTGGGAGAAAAAGGAAGATAAATATGTCTAAATGGACTGACAAGAACAGGAAAACGTTATAGACCGAGCGTTGACCGTCAAAAGTCTTACGTCATAAAACACAAGAAAATTTTTGTTAGAAAATTAAAGATTAGCAAAAAAGTAACACAATGCACTAGGGTTGCCTAATCCAAACTGGGCAATAAGGTCAAAAATTTAACAGTTTTATCAAGCTTTGACAGTTTTCTTAATTTATGAAATACAAAGGAAAAATAATCAAAAATGTAGTAGATTACAATTAGCAATTATTCAATTTAATTGATTTAAACAAAAAAAAAAAAAAAACGCCGTGAGCAGCGGGGCCCCATCACGGTAGTCGAATTTTCCCCTTCATCTTCGGTATTGAATGTCTACAAGCGAAATGTGATTGAAAGTCTACAACCGAATTGTCATTTTGTTAGTTTCAAAACTGGTGATGAGTGTTCGGCTGATCGAGGCTTTAAAAAAAGGTTTTAAGTATTTAAGGGCTGTATCTCAGTAAATTTCAATTCTGTGCCGAAAACAGGTAGCAGAAAAAAAACCAACACAATTCGTACGAGGGCATTCCTGCCCATGTTTATCCGCTAATTGCCTTTATGTTTTAGTTTTAAATATTAAAAAAGGACCTTAAATAGTAAACTGGAAGGCCTTTATAAAGATATTTTTTCTTTCCAAAAAAATCCAAAATTTCTATTTTATAAATACTAAAAATCCAAAATTCCTAATTTATAAATAAACAGTGACTTTAATAACATTTTTAAATTACTTAATATGTATGTATTTCATTTGTCATAAAAGTAAGTTCACTTTTTTTTAAATTTTTTAAAATTACTATTCGCCTACTTGTATTTAGAATAAACATAATGCTTTTAAAACACATTTAACAATAGCATTCAATTCCGATGTAAAAATGGGAGAAGTGGGGGGAAAAGTGATGCGGACTCCCTAAAAGGTACTAGCTGGATACTAACTGAATACACGTACAAAATTTCAGCCCTCTAGGTTTCCTTATGGAGTCTCTAGACGTGTTAGAAAACAAGCAAAAAAATTAAGGAAATATTGGCGTAAAAATCGTGGGGGTAAGGGTTAAAAGTTGAAACCTCCAAAAAACAGTGTCTGGCTATTAGTTTAACTTGTACACCAAATTTCAGCCCTCTAGGTTTATTTGGGGAGATTTTGACCCGAACGAAACTGTTAAAAAACAAGAAAAATCATGTTCTTTTGGGTATAAAAATGGTGGGGGTAGGGGTTAAAAGTCGAGACCCCCAAAAGGCACCCCCTTGATACTAACTCAATCCGAATACAAAATTTCAGCCCTCTA
Source organism: Brachynemurus nebulosus (assembly GCA_035578155.1). Taxonomy (NCBI): domain Eukaryota; kingdom Metazoa; phylum Arthropoda; class Insecta; order Neuroptera; family Myrmeleontidae; genus Brachynemurus; species Brachynemurus nebulosus. The sequence goes on from JAPWDM010000002.1 coordinate 1,973,430, forward strand.
GGTTTATTCGGGTGACCTGTGCGAGTGGTACAAACTTCGAAAACGTCGAAAATGCATGAAATTGTAGCTTAAAAATGAGGTGGGTGGAGGTAAAATATTAAAACCTCCAAAAAGCACAACCTAGGTACGAACTTTATCAACACACCAAATTTCAACCCTCTACGTTAATTCTGGGGGGCTGGGGGCCTGTTAGATCCAGCGAAAATCGTTTTTCCCCCCTCTACTCCCACCATATCATCCTAGGAAGCTGAATTTTTGATATGTTGTAGATAATTGACCGAAACATTATTTAAAACCGGTTTGGAAAAGTTTTATTGCTTTTCCGCCCCCCACCACCCCCTTAAAGGTCGGGTCAGAAAAAAAATTTGCCCAAAATTTGACCCCACTTTGATAGTATGAGGTGCCTCGAAAATGAGCCCCATTTACCAAATTTCATCTCTTAACTTCCATAGGGGGGCCCTACACAAATTAAAAGGTGGCGGGAAAATATATATATATATATATATATATATATATATATATATATATATATATATATATATATATATATATATATATATATATATCAGACATTTTTTTTTCTACATATTCGTGTTCTACGGGTCCGAAAACGGATAGCGCCCCTACTCTCGCCTCTCGCAGCTCTTATCGTATAGACTGTATAAGTCTAATTTTTCGGAGAAAATTCGACTAAAAACAATTCAGTAATTTATTTTTTTACCTATAACTACATACAGATAAATATTTTTACATCTTTGATTTCCTTATGATTTTATAGTCACAATAGGTTTGTATATAGGAATGTAAATATATATACAAAATGATTCACACCAACAGTTGATTAAAATTTTACAGTAGGGATGTATAAAATATATCGATATATCAAAATATCGATATTTTTTTTCAAATATATCGATATTTTCTGGCGATACTTTTAGTAGCGATATATCGATATATCGATATTTTTTTTCAATATTTTTTTCCTGAAGTTTTTTCCAAGCTAACATGTACAAGATGTGCCACATGTACCACATGTGGCACATGTACAAATGTACAACTGACAACAACTGACATACCTAAAAATATATTCAACAAAAATACCTACAGTAGTACACATATATGGTGTATGCTTGCGCGCCAAATTTATTCTGATTTCAAATATTGAAATTAGATGTCAGATATTAAATGCAGTTTATTTGAGTCTGGAAACTTTTCGATGATGTTAAAAAACTGGTTTTTTAATACCATCACATCATGAATTCATGACGGTCATAATCTATAATGAGGAAACACTCAACTGGTACACTATTTTGACAGCTAAAATCGCTAATATCGCTAATACTCTTATACTTTATGTGGAATTGTTGACGTCGTACGACGTGGTGTGTGAGTTAGTAAGGTTTAACTTGACACCTTATGACGTCAATGGCCGTCAAGGTGTTAAAACAAAACTATCTAAAAAGTCACTAATATCAAGATTATTTAGTAAATTATATTGGTTAAAAAATTTCTCTACCTCAGTAACCTAAAAAAAAAAAAAAAACGATATATCGATATATCGATATTTTTTTTCGATGTATCATTGTACGATATTGATATTTTTAAAAACTATCGATACTATAAATATCGATACTTTTAAAAATATCAACATCCGTATTTTACAGTATATACGAATAATTATAGCACATTTTTCAAATTTTATTTCTACGGGTTTTCGGCTGTGAATATTTTAAATTAAATATTTATGATTTTTATCGTTTCCTATCACACCAAAAGTAATAAAAAAATTTCAAATTCGCTAAAAAAAAAGATAATTGAATTTTGTTATTTACTTAACCTCCTCGTTCCAACCGTCGACCGTAGTCGACATAAAACAACATTTCGTAGGGAATTCTTATTATCGCTTTAGAGTGGGTTAACAGCACTGACAGGAGTACCACTGTCTTCCTCATAGATAGCAGCACATTACAGAATTTTTTTCAGTTGGGTCCACGTTCATTGTTGATATTCACTACAGCAGTTTGAAAATAGGGCATCGCTACAAAGGGTAGTTCCCAGCGTCTTCGTGAATGTAAATAATTTTTTAGTACATTAAATAAATTATTTTTTAATATGTGGGGGTTAATATGTTATTATGAATGTCCAGAGAAGGAACTAAGATATTTGTGTAGAATGTTTCATGAGTTTGGTTGTCATAGTAACGCCAGAAACTTTTATGTCTACTATAGTCGACATTTGGAAACCGGCTACGTAATAATTAAAAAAATATGTTTATGTAGTAAGTACATTTCTGAAGATATTTTCAATCTGGTTACAGAAAAAACCAATCGTAGCTATCCTGAAAAAAGGGCGCCCGCTAATTTCAAATAATGAGCAAACAAAAAGGCTTTTTGGTGCCTCCATTAAAATGTCCGTAATGGGATTTCCAAGAACAATAATGTACTATCAATACAAAACAATGGTTTCTTCCATTGCAATCTTGCCCAGAGACCAATTTTTTGCTATCATGAGAAATTTAAAAGTTGTTTATGACAATGAAGTGGCTCCAGCGAAAAAGGCTGCTTCCAAATTTTGGAAAGTGAACCCTCTTATAAATGTGTAAACCCTCATGTGTTCATTATCACTATAATAATTATTTTGTAGTTATTACACATGTTTTCCATTCATCTATTGTATTTTCTTAGCCAACTATTTCCATAAATTCTTAAGAAATTAACATTGTTTTAGATGTCAATTGAGTAAGCGTTATTCCAAATGTCTACTATAGTCGACATCAAGTTTTTTCAGTAAAAAAAAAAAGAAAAAATTTAAAAGTGGTTTTTTGATTTCTTTTAATAGTAATAAACACAAATTTTACAAAAAATCAAAAATTTGAAAAAAAAATTTTATTTGGAATGAGGAGGTTAAATAAATTATTTTTAAATTATACTAGTAATTCCAGTTTTTTAGTACTAATTACATTCATAATTGCAGCTTTTCCAAAATGGTAAATCTCTATGTTATATTTGTACTATTTGTACTGTAGAATTTACCTAAATACCTAAAAAAAATTCCATGCAGATTTGGGCATTCTTTGTTATTTGTTCCGATTTCGATCTTTGAGCGTAACATATATATTTACATTCCTATATACAAACCTATTGTGACTATAAAATCATAAGGAAATCAAAGATTTTTTTTTTAAATCAATTAAATTGAATATAAGTAATCTACTACATTTTTGATTATTTTTCCTTTGTATTTCATAAATTAAGAAAACTGTCAAAGCTTGATAAAACTGTTAAATTTTTTACCTTATTGCCCAGTTTGGATTAGGCAACCCTAGTGCATTGTGTTACTTTTTTGCTAATCTTTAATTTTCTAACAGAAATTTTCTTGTGTTTTATGACATAAGACTTTTGACGGTCAACGCTCGGTTTATTAAGGGGCTTGGGAAATCCCTAATTTCGAAAAGGAAAAAAGCCATTCATGCAAAATTGCCTCTAACTGAGGTAAGCCTTAATAACGTTGTAATCTCAAAATAGTAGGTATCTGGTACTTTATTTTTACCAGATATTTCATTGACCCGATAGAGGCTCCGGGGAGCCTCTATCGTACTACGTTGTAAACGTCAGTCACTTGTAACGTTGTTACGCTGAAAAATGCACAAGTTTCTTTGATTTTTTCATAATAAAGCTATCAATGTAAATAAAATTTAGAAAAAATTGTTTTCTAGACCCATTGGATAAATGTTCAATATTGATAAGATTTTAAATTCTATTAAAAATATATTAATACGTTTTTTTCTTTTGTGAAAAATTTGCATTTCGGTGCTTACAACGTTGTTCGGTGAAGCCCTTCATTTATTAACATAGATATTTAAAAAAAAAATGTTTGTTATTTTTCAATATTTCAAAAAAAAAAAAAATAAATAAATGATTATTTTACTTTAAACAGTTTAATTAATTTTTTTGGTTATTTTAATTTGTTTGGTAATGCTTTTTATACTAAATAGCGTCATATTGTTAATTTAAAATTTTTATGGTACAATTTCAAGTGCTTTCCTACATTTCAAAAAATCAGATTTTCAATACTAAATTTTAGGAAAAGAATTTCTAAAGGAATTTTGGGATTCACCTATAATTTTAGGAATATAAAGGTGAATCCCAATTTTTATACTAATTTTCATTCCTTTTGGGTCATGTTTAATATACGAAACTATAAATTTTTACAATTTTTCGTTCGCATACAAAATTGTCAAATCAAATTTCCAGAAACACTACAAAAATTCGTTTACACTAAAACTGACATTACTAAAACTATAAATAAAATAAAACAGTTATAAAATTACTTAAAAAAATAAAATGTAAAAAGAAGTTAATCAATAATAGTTATGACAAATTCTCTTACAGCAATTTGTATTTCACGCTTGCACACGTTGAGGTCTTGTTCGTTGTTAACATACATTCGTTTTAATGCAAAACGTGTTCCATTTGTTCCTTTGACTAAAAAAACTAAAGAAAATCCCCCTGGAAAAATTAATTTGATTAAAACACTCAACTTTTTCTAAAAACAAATAAAAAATACCTTCTGCTAATACATCTTCTACAGTAACAGTAACTCGACCCACTACGAAAACTTTTCCAACAAAATTATTCGTTTCTTTAGAAGTGTTCTCAATTTTTGAAAATAGCTTTTTCATATTGACGTTTCGCACAAAATCAGTCAAAACACAATAATAAATTAAGATTTTTACATATTATTTCAATAAAATTGCAAAAAAATTATTTAATATTCGAATAGATAAATCACTGCTATTGAAAAACATACTTTAAAATATAGTTTTTTACTTTAATATTAACAGCAATGAGTTTTCGCCATTGACATTTCATCTTATGATCACATAAATGACGTATTGGGCTGCTTCACAAGCATGCAATTATTAACTTATAATAACTAGAATATTATAAAATAACAGAATCAGTCAGCAGTTAAAACTAAAATTTTTTTTATAACTAATGTAAAATATTTTAAAATGTTGTAAATAATAAACAAATATTTTACTTCGCAAAAATACCACTTTTACTTTGAAACTGTGACAATATTGTCACAGTTATAAACAAATAAATAAACAAATATTTTACTTCGAAAAAAATACCACTTTTATTTTTTGTGACAATACTGTCACAGTTTCAAAATAAAAGTGGTATTTTTACGAAGTAAAATATTAGTTTATTATTTACAAGTATGGAATACCATAAAGTAACGCTCAAATCAATTACACTTTCAGTCCCATGGCTTCGGCATCCGAAATCAAACAAAACATCCTCAGAAGCCGACCGCGATCAATATTTAGAATAATAAACAAAACACTTAAAAATATAAAAAAAATTTTATATTATTCTAATAAAAATAATTTATTATGTACTACGTATCGGACACTTTTCATTTTTTGTACATATAAATATACACAATGTTTTATTATCAAAATATCTAGGCTTCATCTTTTATTTACAATAATATTTTTATCCGCATATTTATGTATGGGTGTGTTGTATACTTGTATGATTATATATATATATATATATATATATATATATATATATATATATATATATATATATATATATATATATATATATATGGTTCATTTCAGTTAAATTTAACCATGCTTCGTCACTTTGAATTTAAATAATTTCCGTTTTCTTGGCTTGATCTCTTTTATTATTGCATTTATGTAAATTTTAAATTTGCAGTTTATTTTTAGAAAAGAATAGAAGATTGATTTGTTTCGAATATAAGAATTATTTAATTTTTTAACGAAAACTCATGATCAATTGTATCTGAAAAGAGGTATATATATATATATATATATATATATATATATATATATATATATATATATATATATATATATGTGTGTGTGTGTGTGTGTGTGTTACTTATCTTTTGACCTGCATAACATATACATGTTGAATCATTTAGTGTTTTGTGGAATCATTTTATGTACCTGTTTACATAAAATTTGGTTAAAAATATTGTCGGCTTCCGGGGAAGTTTACTGTGAAAGTGCTCGGGCCTCATAATGTTAATAATATTAATATTTAACTCTTTAAATGTTTAAGACGAGTTAACTCGTTCTGCAATATGGCGGCTCAAAGTGCTGTGATATCTATATATTCACTGGTACATGTTCCGCCATCTGTGAAAGATTTTCCGAAATGCCGTGTAATTCTAAATAATGTTCAATTTTATCAACATAGTTTAGTATAATTTATATTTTGTAAATTCCTAGGGTTCACTTTTTTGATTTTGGGATCTTTGATTTTTTTCTTTTTCTTTTTTTGTAACCTTATCTATTGTACTTATTACTGGCAGTAAAAAGTCCGGCATTTTGAAACAAAGAAATTTTTCTATTGTTTAAAAGATTAAAATGTTGCGTGCATCAACGTGTAAACAAAGTAATTTTAAAACCATTTGTCTCTTTTGGAGTTTTGAATGTTATGACTTTTTATGACTGACATTTATGGGTAGAAGTAAAATACAAACTTTAAAGCAAACATAGTTATCTATAATAAATTAGAAAATTATTTCTAAAAAATCCTTTATTTTTAAATAAATCTTGTATGTACTAAATTGCGATATTTGTCGCCACGTCAATGACAGTCATGACAGTTGTTATTATACGGAGTTTACAATTGCAACGATTTGCTGGCGCCAATACGAAGTGGCGCGCCAGTAAAAACAAAATGCACGTGTAAATCAACTAAAGCGTACAAGGTCTACAATGAATGCATGGATGAAAAAAGTTAACAACCTTCTAATTTTTTTGATTCCAGTAATAATTCCTGCGCCACTAAAATTAAAACTTGCAAATGTAAACTTGTATTGGCGCCAGTATTATTTAAAAAAAAAGTTAATGTTATTTTTACGGGTTTATTCAAGTTTGAAAGTCTTTTCTGAGTCTTATTATGATTTTTTTGCTCTTCTAATTCATCGTTTACTTTACATTTATGTAGATATAAATGACCATTCTGAAAGTTATATATGACAGTTATTTATTCAATTCAACCATTAGTGACCTGCGCAGTACTTACCAAATTATATACCACACTGATACCATGCAAATCATGTGTAAACGAATATGTAAGTAGTGTAAACTTTATTGGGGATGATAAGATTCCCTAGCGACAAGTTGCGGAACTAATATATGACAGATAATTTTCATACAGTTGAATCTTCTAATAGCAATTTAATAAAGTTTTCACGTAAATTGTGCGTATAATTACGTGATTTAAAGTTTTAAGATGAACACTAGTAAACACAAAATAAAAGGGAGTACTTACTGCTGTGTTCCACAGTGCAGGAACTAAAAAAGGGAAGGACTAAGTTTTCATCGTTTTCCTACCAGTGTCAAACTTAAAAAACATTGGGAAACTATTCTTAAAATGAAAACTTCATCAGTGTTTATGCGTGTTTGCTCAGAACATTTTGAGGTGTCAACATTACATTCCACTTCATGTGGATAACTTAGTACTCCAGAAGTCTGTGGAGCTAAACCCAGATATTTTATGTTACTGAAATTTCGTTCTTTAACACCAACACACATTAACATTTCACTTTTAAAATATTGTTTACACTCGCGAAGAGGTCTCGTAGTATTTTTTACTCTTTCATAAATGTCCAACAAAGAAATCATCAAAAAATTTTTATAAAGCAATGAAATAATCACATGTCATATACTAGTTCCATAAACGCTCACCAGGGAAATTTTATCATCGCCAATAGACCAACTACATTCTCGCGAAGTTACCGTTCGACGTTGGTTGTTAGTACGAGAGTGTAGAAAGTCAATTCGTTGTTCCTCGTGGTTGGTGTTATAATGCTATTCATATGCCTCGGCCTTCCTCAGCTAACCTCGCCTCGGTCAACTTCGCGAGAATTAGTTGCTCATTTACAGACATGCAATCTTAAAAATGGCGCCAGCAAATTATTGCAAATGTAAACCCGATATTATATTCTCACTATTATTAAAACTTCCTCAAAGGCCAAAAAGAACTTCTGTTATAATTTACATAATTATGTATTATTAGTTTATTACTATTAGCATAAATTTCTTGGCTAAATTGTAGTATTGTCGGACGCTGGCATTTAAACTATTGCATTTAAAAACGAACATAAATGGGTGAAAACTTTGTATCTAAAAAGTTAAGCCTGGGAAACATATTATTTTGATTGATCAAATAGTAGATGATATAAAAACTAGGTGGTGAAGTTAGTTAAGGTTAGGTTAGTTTTTTTTTTTTAAACAATATACTTCGACTTTGATATAAAAACTAGTCAAGTTAAGGTTATAGGGCTTTTTTTCGAATTTTTACACTCAATTCAGTTGTTTTTGTTATATTCCATCAATAAATAATACCATTACCTATTTTTAAAAATGTCGATATACAGTGTCATTCAGTATCAACGTATATTGTGAATATTGACAAAGTGATTTTAAAAAAAAAAGTGTTTCCCAGATTTAACTTTCCAAATACAATAATTTCCACCCACATTTGTTCGTTTTTTCGTACAAATTTCGAAGATCTCGTTTCTGGCACATACTACAAATTTGCTAATTTCTTTTTCTAAAAATCAATTTTCATATATAAATTTTTGTTTTAATAATTAAATATAAATTAGATAATGAACACATAAATTTCAAATGTTTTGTAATAATACTGTAGCCACTGCATTTAAAACGGAAAAATTAGGCACAATAGAATTATGGGATTGATACAATTTTTAAAAATTTAAGTAACTATAATTTGATTGTTGTGTAAGGAAAAGAAAATTTAATGATATTATGTGTAATTTGCAACGTGCTTGTATACAAACTGTGTTAGATATGATAGAAACAGTTACATATTTTCATAATATTATTAATTCTTCAAATGATTTCGTTGATAAATCGGATTTACAAGTGATTTACTTTAAAGAAATGAGAAGTGATTTTGGAAAAAGTATAAAATTTAACAAGTTATTAAAAAAATGGCAGCAGTCACTTAATGACGAGCAAATCCCAAAATGTATTTTTGAAATCATATTTGATACTTCACCCGATTCGCATTACAACATTTTAATGAAAAACTGTATTGAAACTACACTGAAGTATCTGAGACAAAATATTTACTCAAATGTGTACAAAAAACAATACTTTTTCAATTTTTCTAATACGGAAGCTCAGATAAATATTTTAAATAATTTTTTAAATATTAACCATGAATCACGGAAATCATATTCAGATGTGATATTTAACTTTATAAAAGATATTATTGATAATATTATAAATGAAAAGGAAACTCTAAATATGGTAACTTATTCATTAAACTTTCTGTATAAAATGTTCATAGACCGTTTTCGTTTAAAAAGAAAACCAATCCATGGCCTCTATCTAAATCTATCCTTTTCTAATACGTTCGTATCAATTTATACCGTATTGCAGTGGTTCTCAAACTTTTTAGTGTACGGCCCCCCTTTGCATTTAAAAATTCTCAAAAGATTGCCGAAATATGTAGAAAATGGGTATGTAATCTGTAATCAATTGTTTCTGCGACTCCTTCAAATAGTTTTCGCGACCCCCACTTTGAGAATCACTCCCGTATTGTATATATTATCTGTAACCGATTATCCATATGGTATTGTATCAAGATTGTATTGTATATGTACTCCCCTTACTTCATCCGCCACCCAAAATGATATTTTTAAACGAAAATGAATTATACTTTTGACTCGTTGTAAGCAACATCAAATATTGAAATAAAATCATATGCCTTACTCTTTTTACGTATATGCGAATAAAGAGTATAAAAATAATATGATTCTATTTCAGTTTTTTTATTGTTGCTTACGAGTCAAAAGTGTATACATAAACAAAAATAGTTCTTTCGCTCTCTAGATATTACTATGCTGGATGCCGCGACTAATGAACCGCCGACCGTTCAACCGCGACAGATCAATCTAACGACAGATTAACGTAATGACAGATCAACCGACGACAATTCAACCTAACGACAATTTTACTGAAGATATTTACTATGGGGATTAGACAAGGATACGAAACTTATATGAGAGGAATTGACAAAATTGGTCAGGAAAATGGTAAATATAAGGCTTTCTTTTTCACCACTCGCGGCGTTAATAATGCTCGAATACTGATGTGAATATAGCGAATATAGTAACATAAAATGGATAATACAGAATGTAAATACAGTACTTATTCTCAAATGGAAACACGTCGGGACTGGGGAAGTGAGTGTTTCCATTTGAGAATCACCAATGTCGGTTGATGATATTTTATAATAAGGAAATACATAGAAATTACATATCTATGAAATAAACTCTTATAGTTTAAATCAAAGAGTATGGGATAGAGGAGAAACTGAAATATAAGTTTTTAGTGACATCTTGAGCCTGTGGCAACCAACTATAAAGTTTGTCGGCCTTTACGGGGGCGACAAGGTAGTTGAATTACAAAATTTATAACAAAAAAGATTAATATATATTAATATATATTTTGTTATAAATTCCACAGTCATTTATAGAAAATATCCTGGTTTCGGATTTTCGTGAAAGCCTTACTCGGTAGAGGCGCTGAAACTCGTATACTACGATTTTACATTAGTTCTTATGGACAGTTTCCGCTCTATCCTATACTCTTTGGTTTAAATTACTTTATACGGCAGGTATACAATGGTACTGACTCCGATTTTACATTGTGACGTCAGCGAATTATATAATATACAATATAAATGACGCGACGCAAAATAAAAATTAAGTTTATTTTAAAAACGATCGAAAAACCCACTTTATAACTGAGTTGAACATTGAAAGAGATTCCAGAAGATTCTATTCAAAAGCTAACAAAGATAATATAGAAGCTCGCGTTTCCATTTGAGAGTGTTCCATTTGAGAATAAGTACTGTACCGCTTTCGTATCCGACGAACACGAGTGCCATCTTTGATTTGGACACTTTTTTGAATACATTGAGTTTCGTCTCCTTGTCTAATCTCCATAATAATCATCATAATTATTTTAACCCTTGTACAATCTAGAACAAAATTATTTGAATTTTATCTAATGAAATTTGCCTGCTTTGAGACTTGAGACTAAATAAGTATTTATGTAGTTTCAAGTCTCAAGGGCGACTCTTTACGCAATTAAGGGTATACTATTTGGTTAGGTTATGTTGGATTTGGTTACCTTTCGTTGAATTCGATTAGTTTAGAATTAGGTGGTTTAGGTGTTGTTTGGTTAGGTTAGGTTGTATTTGGTTACGTTAGGTTGGGTTTGGATTTATAATTTGTTGATTTCGGTTAGTTCACGTTGGGTTTGGTTAGGTTTGTTTATAATTTATTGAGTTCAGTTAGTTTAGGTTAAGTTTGGTTAGTTAAGTTTTATTTGGTTAAATTGTGTTTGGTTAGGTTAGGTTGGGTTTGCTTATAATTTGTTGAGTTCGGTTAGTTAAGGCTGATTTTGTAGGGGTTAGGTTGGATTTATTTATAATTTATTGAGTTCGATTAATTCAGGTTGGATTTTGTTATGTTAGATTGTTTTATGTTAGGTTGGGATGAGTTTGTTTATAATTTGTTGAATTCGGTTAGCCTGGTTTTGGTTAGGTTAGGTTGGGTTTGTTTATAATTTATTGAGTTGGGTTAGTTCAGGTTGGGTTTGGTTACGTTAGGTTGTTTTAGGTTAGGTTATGATGGGTTTGTTTATAATTTATTAAATTCGATTAGTTTAGGTTGGGTTTGGTTAAGTTAGGTTTTATTTGGTTAAATTGTGTTTGGTTAGATTAGGTTGGGTTTGTTTATAATTTGCTGAGTTTCATTAATTTAGGCTGGTTTTGGTTAGGTTAGGTTGGGTTTGTTTATAATTTATAATCTTGATAATTTATTGAGTTGGGTTAGTTCAGGTTGGGTTTGGTTAGGTTAGGTCGGATTTGGTTAATTTATGTATTAATGTTAAGCAGTTAAATGTTCTGTGGTTTAACTGTTCTACAGTTTAATTGCCATTTGGTTGAACTGTCGTTATGTTGAATTGTCATCGGCTAATCTGTCGTTAGATTGAATTGTCGTCGGTTGATCCGTCGTTAGGTTGAATTATCGTTGGTCGAACTGTTCCGGTTTAACTGTCGCGGTTGAACTGTCCGCAGTCTACATGTTACAGAACCCTATGCTGTAATAGTACATATGTGTACATTACTTAGTGAAGACTGCAAGTGTTATTTTTACGGCCTTGAAGATAGTTTGATATCCAAGACTGAACGCCAGGGGCCACGTATACAGTATACGATGTATACCGAACGTTAATACTTGACCCTTCTCTCTAGAACATGGAAGGTGAGACAGGAATATACAAATATCTCAAAAACAAGCCAAGTGCGCTTCAAAACAAGTGTAATGTGATTAAAAATAAGATCAAGCGACTTTGGCTTACACCGATACGAATTGGCCGATGTATCTGTAATGGGTTTGTACTGTATGTACAAATCGTACAGACTGTACAAACTCATTGGTGCGGTTTGCGTAAACCTCGCGCTGCTCAAGATTTTACTTATTCAACTGAGTTTGCAGTTTTACTTGTGCGCGTGGACAGTGTTCAAGCTCAAGCCGCGCTTTAGTTGTAGTCTATACAAATTGTAGTGTAAATTGCGTAAGTACTTTGAGCAGTACTGTAAACAAACCGAGGTTTGCACAGATATGCTACTATTGCGTGGTCATCGTACCGTATTCCGTATTATTGCATTGTCATGTAGACAGACCATACGAATGTAATGGAGCTTCGACTCCGACTCGCTAAGGTCGTAACTACTAAAGTCTAATTGCACCTCCAAATCTGACTTCGGTTACGATACAGACTTTTAAACTAACGGAGGTTTGTCGAAGTTTATAGATTAAGGCAAGGCTTAATTTCTAAAATTCTAGGTGCCGAAACGCCGACGTAACTTTTCCCAAAGTTTCCCCAAAAAACAGAAGTGATGAGCACAAAAAAATAAAAATAAAAAAAGGTCGTCCTGGCTTAGGCTTTCCGTTTTCCATAAATAAAAAAAAACGTCGTGTTGACTTAAGACTGATCAAGTCCTGGGAGGTGCCGGAGCGTCGTTCCGCCGCGTTCCGGTCGAAATTAAGCTCTAGATTAAGGACTGTTGAAATTTTTCAGTTACATATACACTTATTAAAATCTTTTTGTTATATACTGAGTTGATTCTTTTATCTAATTTCTTTATATATAATGACACATAATATACAAAAATTTGCAAAAACTGTAAAAACCGTTGATTGCATTTTCAAAAAGGATGCAACGTAGTAAATTTGTTTGGAAAATCCAAAAGTCGGTAAAAATGAAACTTCTTACGCGACGCTTTAATTGAAGAGTAAAATGCTGGAATAACTACTTCTCACATTTAAGAGAACAAAATATGTATGTATGTGTAATTAAAGTGGAATAACACTTTATAAGACGATCGATGACCTAACTGGTAACACGTAAGACTCGTTATCAAAAAATCCTGCATTTTAATTAAAATAATTTTATTATGTGTAGTAAAGGAATCTCGGTAACATCAAATGTGCCATTACAGAGATTTAAAAAAAGTATTTCTTAACTAAATTAATTATCGTTAAAATTTTTAATTTGTTACCGAAAACTGATGAAATTTATGGTACATATAGATTATTTTCTCTTTTAGAAAAATTTGGTATGGCAAATACTTTCGTGTCGAAAGTGTCTGTCATACCTACTGGAAGGGGTGAGATTTGAAACCTAAATTATTCCTAAAGCTATCAGTTATCTACGGAAAAATCACAAATGGCGAGCGGAATGAATCACTCAGAATTTCAGTACGTTGAAGTTTCACTTCAATTGTGTTTTCCGCGACACACATTTTTTTTTCGAGTGTATAGTCAGTAATTTATTCTTTGGATTTTATTCTGCCACTTTCGTCTCACTCCGATTCACCTCCGACTCCATGGTAGTTAGTAACAGACTTCCGATTCCGGTAAAACACGGGCGGAGGGGGGGGGCTAGAACTGAGGGTAAGAAGTATTTTTAATATTTTGGATGACGAATGGCGATTTGTAAGTAGTCATAAAAAGTTCAAATTTCGACCATGTAAAACTTTATCCTATTGCCAAAATACTAGACAATGTTAAAGAAAAAAGCACTTGACTACCACTACACTCATATACATATTTTAACTTTTCCCTAGCAGCTAGCCCCCCCCCTTCCCCCGAACATGGGTGTCCTTATCGTTAAAGAAGAGAGAATGAATAATTTTTGTTTGTGTTGAATGCTTAGTGTAATTAACTCTATAATTTTTTTAATTATTTTTTAAATTTATTAATAATAAACAAATATGGAATACCATAAAGTAATGCTCAAATCTATTAATATTTTTTATTTATTTATTTTTTTTTTTAGCTTAAACGAAATGAATATTTTGGAAAGATTTTAACAAAATTGTGTTCAAATCAACTACTATGCAAGAAACTAATCAATTATTTAATGAATAACATTTTAAATTTCTATTCAAATTTAAAAGCAGGACTAACCAGCGCAATAGTTTTTAAGAATATTAATGATTTTGAAACACTCTGGTTCTTGTTTCATCAACTAACAACAATTTTCGACAAAATTTTCTATTTGAAAAAATGTGAAGATCCTCTGTCTAATATAGTTTTTTCGGATTTGAAAAATTGGCTGGAAAATTTAAATGAAGCGGAAAATAGTATAATAAAAAATAATCATTTACAATTTTTCAATTTTTTATTAAAACAATTAAAAATTAAAATAAACACTTTGTTATAATATTAATAACAATATTGTAAGTATTTAACAAAATGAAATACATTTTTTTTTTAAATATACATATAACCGAATAAAATCGCAAAAAAATGTACCCATATACAAAAATATGTATAGTTAATGTATATTAAAAATAAAGTAAAAAAAAAACAAACTAATAAATAAATTTTTAAGAATAAAGTTTATTGTACCAAAACCTATTTGTACTATTTGAATGGGGTATTTGACAATATCAAAGAAAAACAATAAAAACAAATTTTAATGAAAATTGATAATAAAAGACAGTAATTTATTATGTTAATTCATCGTAACTGTCATTATTTAATTTTTAAAAAAATAATATTTTTCAGCTATAAATTACGTCAACAGAAATGGGCTGTGACGTTGCTTTCTCTTATATTTCAACACTGTTGCCACTAGGGTCGCTACTTAAATTCCGGTTAGCAAACATAACTATGGAAATTAATCTGAATTTGATTAATTTTTTTTTTTAAAATCAACAATTTCTTTTCCTAGTTTAAGAAAAATAAACAGTTTTTTTCGTAGTTACATGACACCTGTTGCTATCTAGAGAATGTGACGTAATTGAAGCTAATGAACGTTTTCGGACAAATTTTGAGAACAAATATTAAATTTTTTTCGTCTAACGATTTTCGGCATTTTTAAAAATTAAAATTATATACATGCATAATACATAAACATGTGTATTTTAAAATGGTTTCCCAAAATTAGTCAAATTCCCCATTGTATTTTTTTGATATCTTATACTAATCAGGGGCGCAACAACTACAAATCGGCAGAAGGGGGGGGGGCGATCCAACAAAAATTTAGATAAACCAATTTTCTTTTTTGATAACCTAATTCTCCGATAACATTACGAAAATTCGATTTTCAAATAAAAAATATCAATAAACCGTTAAAAAAAATTACTTTTTAATACAAATAAGATAAATTGATAGAAAATTTAAAAAGTGTAGTATTTATTTTTTCTTAAATACATCAAATGTTGTTTTTCTTTGTTTATTGGCATTACAAAATTTTATACATAACAAGGTAATATCTAAAATATCCAGAATATCTTTAGGAATATGACATACTGAAAAACAGTTCAATCTTTCCTGACCCACTGCGCTCATATTAAACTTTCTTTGAAATAGTCTATTATAAAGAGTCAATAGTGGCATAATTGACTATTTCAAAGAAAGTTTAATTTATGATATAATCAATAAATATATACAGGGTATAAAGTATATAAAATTCGTTACGAAAACAATGGGTAGATCTCATCCATGTATTGGGTCATCCGGAAAGTTCGTGCCGTTTTTTTGTGTAAATGACCATCCCGATTTTCTTCAAATGACCGAAAATTGTGGATTTTGAATGCTCAAAAGTTTCCGCTAATTCTTAACAGTTTGCCTCAGGTTTCGCTTTATTTCTTGACGGATAAATTCATCGTCAATTCACACAGGTCGATCGGAGGGAGCTTCATCTTTCAAAGAAAAATTATTCTTTTGAAATCTAGCAAACCACTTTCTATAACTTCTGTCAGAAAGCACATCATCACCACACTACAAATATTTCTCGTTGAGTCAGCTGCATTAGTACCTTTTTTAAACTCGTATAATGTCTACTCTACTTTTAACTCCTTGATGTCTACGATTGCTTATTATTACTAACAAAGAATAGTATATTGTGCAATAAGTGAGGGAAATTGTCGATTGCTCACTACGTTCGTGCGCTCATTCGCTTGAGTGGGCAATCGACAATCCCGCACGAGTTGTACATACTATTTTTTATTACGAATTTCACATACTTTTTTCTATTATTATTACTATTTTTGACATTTTTTATACTTTTTAAAATACTATATTTTTGAGTGTTCGTCTTTTTTCTGAATTAAATATTGTTTAAATTACTTTGTTGGTGGTTTCTATAGAAATAATTATGAAATATTTATTAAATAAAAAATCAAGAGCCGGCTTTGCGTGTTTTGATTAAATTTTGTGTGTTTTATTGTCAATTTGCGTGTGGAAAGTTTACTTTCCGCACGCAAAAAAGTATGTCGGAAGAGTACAGTGGGCAAACAGCTATTCTGCGTACAGAAATGTGTGCGCCAAGTTAGTACTTCTCCCGCATGAGTAATAAAAAATTATTTAAACACTGTTTAAAGATGTATGATACATATTAAAAGCAACACTATCGGCCTAACACTAACATGTTGTTGCATGTTTCGCTTGCGGTTGCTACTTGAAGAAATATGAATTCATCCGAACGGCTCCGAAAATGGCACGAACTTTCTGGATCACCTAATAATTAATATTTGCCAATAAAGTTGAACCAAAACTGTTTTTTAACAGAAAAAATTTGATGAGTAAAAAAAGGGCCCCTTAAAAAATTTTTTAATCCGACTCTAGCTATCTCATATTTGTAAGATAAATTTTCTGTTTTTAAAAAAACATCTGGGAAACACCTTTACGACCTAAACATGTATACAAAATTTTATTGAATTTTAATCAATAAAATTATTTTCTACCTTTAACATTAAGAAGGTATTTTTGTATAATTTAGACAGGGCCGCACTTGGAAAAATTTTGAAACATCATGTAGCCAGTTTGCGATTTTTTCAAACTATTAATTCCGAAAAAATTCCTGTGATTTTAGTGCCTACAGAGTACAATGAATCACCCCTCAAAAGGACGCGAGTTATTTTTTTATACCCTGTATATATTTATTGATTTTTTCTTCATCTAATTTATTTTTAAATAGTCAATTATACCACTTTCAATACACATATATATATATATATATATATATATATATATATATATATATATATATATATATATATATATATATATATATATATATATACAGGGCCGGACCTAGAGTTATGAGGGGGGGGGGGCAAATTTTCCTGTTGGCGCCCCTCGCAGCAGAAAATTTTTACCTGGATGATGACAAAAAAAAAGTCACCTGGACCCTACCATAAATCGGCACCATTGACTTTTTTTCTTTTTTTTGGTCATCACTTACAAATTCACTTTAACCCTATCATAAATTGTTACTATTCACTTTTTTTTTTACTCATCACTTGCTCCAGGACCATTGACCCTATCATAAATTATAACTGTCGACCTTTTTTTTTTACTCCTCACTTCAAAAATTTTTTAAATTTTGCTCCACCCAAAAAAATTCACCATTTTCGCGCCCCTCAAATTACGTTTTTGGCGCCCCTAAAATCATCCAGGGGGGGGGGGCACGTACCCCCGCTGCCCCCCTAGATCCGGCCCTATATATATATATATATATATAGGGTGTCAGAGAAATAAGTGAGGTCCTTTTGAGGGGTGACTCATAGCACCCTGTAGACACTAAAACCGCAGGAATTTTTTCGGAATTAACAGTCGCGTGACTCCTCAAAAGGATAAGAGTTATTTCCTTTACACCCTGTATTCCGAAAAAATTCCTGCGGTTTTAGTGTCTACAGGGTGCTATGAGTCACCCCTCAAAAGGACCTCACTTATTTCTCTGACACCCTGTATATATATATATATATATATATATATATATATATATATATATATATATATATATATATATATATATATATATATATATATATATATATATACGTATATATATATATATATATATATATATATATGATTGCCATAAGTAACGTGAGGTGTGTAAACTGTACTGCTCTATGACCAGTGTAAATGTACATGTAATGCGTACTTTAGTTTAGTTAGAGTGTGCGCGGATTGAGAGATGAGCAGTGTAAAAGAGAATGTCAGAGAGTGAACTGTGTGTTTAGGAGTAGCGTGTGTCGCAACCATTTTTTTGAAGTTATTTTATGTTTTAATTTTGTTTTATTTGATTAAATAATTATTAAATTTAGCGAGTTGTGTGTTAATAAAAACCCCTAGATAATTGAACCATCCCACACACACATATATATATATATATATATATATATAGCAAGTAAAAATTATACATATGTGTCCAGAAACTACACTCCCATCTTATGAGATCTATTATTTCTTTCTTACAAAGTTCCAGAGCACTCCAGAGAGGACCGTTTTTTTCTGTTTGAGCATGGCTGTGGCTGGTTAGGTACTTATCGATGGTCAACAATCATGGGAACCACGGGTTCCGACGTTTCGAAACCATTCAAAAGAGAAAAATTAAACAAAAAAAAAAAAATAAAACCGACTTAAAAATACTATCAAGTATAAAAAAATAATTACCCCATAAATATAAAATGTTTTCATTAATACGAAACAAATATCTTTGTACCTAAATAATTCAATTTGGCAGTTTTTGTAGTTGATGCCAAGCCAACTGAACTGCATTTAATCTTATCATTAAGATTAAAACTACTAATGCGGTGTTTCCACCGGTAATTAAAACTAAACAGGGGCGATCAAATAACATTAATAAATGTAGTTCAGTTAATTAACTTAACAAGACTGTTAAATCTAATTATCGCTTTCATTACATTTTTTAAAATTTTTTATTAAAATATACAGCTAAACCATTTTTTATGCGGTCTTTTTTTGTGTGATTTTTTTATGCGGTTTTAAAAAAAAAAATGGCCATTAAAATGCGTAATATGAATCAAAATCAAGAGACAGTAAGAAACTTAAACATTTACTAAAATAACTTTCTTTGATAAAAATACTTTTTAACGGCTTTTAAGCATTTAATCAATAGGTGCATTGCATAAGAACATAAGTTATTGCATCATTTAATTTTTTTACAGATGAATTTTTCAAAATTTTCATAATATTATAAAAGTGAACAAAAAGGTTTCTACGTGTAAATTAGGGCTTTATCTTGTTTATAAAAGCAACTTCTATTGAAATTGTGAGGTTGTGAGCGTTTTGAGTTATGTATTTTCGATGAAACTTTTTTTATGCGGTCCCGATCCACCGCATAAAAAAGTTTTTTTACAATCTGGACCGAACTAATCTTTTTATAGCTATTTATGATATTTTTGAATATATATTTTTTTGTGCGATTTTTTTTATTCGGTCGCTATCCACCGTATAAAAAAAGGTTCAGCTGTATTTGGTTTATGGCATTCTCGGAAGGTAGTAATTTCCGCACCAATGAACAAAAGATTGCAGGTAAATTCCGCACTCATCTTTTGAAATTATCATAATCCTCTGTGTATTTTCCGCACTAAACAATTGTAAATAAAACTAATTATTTTTTGATAAAATTATATGTATGTAATTGGTGTGTATAATACATATATAGAGTGTCAATTTAAAAACAAGACAGGCCTTGTATCTTTGGAACCGTAGTAGGTAATTAAAACCTGTCAAACCGTTTCTAGAACATGAACAGGGAACCATTATGACTCATATAGGAAACTTTTGCAACCAATCCTTTAGGCTCCAGCCACCCCAACCTTATTTTTTTTAAATTGTAAGACCCCAATTATGGTACATCATTGAAAAGTTCTTTAAAAACGTTGTTGATTAGTACTAAACACAATATTAAATTATCGAATATTTTTTGAAAATAGGTTCGGTGAGTTTAATTAGTTTTGATATTTTTTGACTTTGATATAAAGCTAGGTGGTGAGGTTAGTTAAGGTTAGGTTAGTTTAATTTAATTTTGACAATATACTCGACTTTGATATAAAACTATGCGATGAGGTTATTTAATGTTTGGTTAGTTTAGTTTAGTTTTGACAATATACTTCGACTTTGATATAAAAACTAGGTGGTGAGGTTAGCTAAGGTTAGGTTAATTTAGTTAGTTTTAACAATATACTTTGACGTTATATGTATATATTCTGGTAAAATTGGCCAAAATAAATATTTTTAGTTATCCACTTGATTTGCGTTTATAGTACAGTAGACTCTCGTTAATTCAAACCTGCGATAATTCGGAACTCTCTATGATTCAAAGGTATCACGAGTTCCCTACAAAATATCTTTATATTTCGAACTTAAACAATACATTTTTATGTACTTAGTAATTCGAACAAAAAAATCATTGCTACGTAACAAAACAACGCGTTAATTCGAACTCATCGGCGTCAAACACTCGACAATTCCCAGTTGCAGAGAAAAAGAGACAGAAAAATTGTAAGTACATTTTGAGACAAGTTTAAGTTCATTCATCGCAAATGCTTAAAAATTAAAATTGTTACCTGCGATAATTCGAACCTCTCTATAATTCGCAATATTTTAAGAGTCCCTCGAGTTTCGAATAACGAGAGTCGACTGTATTTCCTTTTGCCCGAATTCTTATGAAATAAAAGCAGTTAATTGAAAATGAGTCACCTGTCTGATTAGCATTTTTAGCATTTTCCTTTGCTTAAAGTTTCATGATAATAAGGAACTAGCTGAATAATAGTGGTTTCGTTTTTGTTGTGAATATTTTAGGAATAAATCGAATGGTAATTATCAAAAAATTCACCTGGTAGGGACAGTGGGGGATCAATGGAACGCGGGGCACAATGGAACAGCGGTGATTAAAATTCAAATTCCAAGTAAAGGGCATAGCCGGGTAAGATAGGGAAAACGACCCTTGACGCAAAATTGATTGTTTTCATAGGAAATAATACTCCTTAGCCTCAGATACATTCCTGCCAAATTTCAACCCTCTGAGGCTAATAGTTTATGAATACACAAACAGACAAAAATTTTCAAAAAATTTTTTTTTTTACGAGATTAGTGAGCCGATTTATTTGAGTTTAATATATATTGTGTACCCACCTTAGGCAAAGTAATAAAAAAAAATTAACGTTATATCCCTTTATTATACTAATTTTTTTAAATTTTTAAATTTATGTAAATTTTTTTTTGGCATTTACGCGTTAGGGACACCCACCATTACATACTCTATAACATATATTTTTACGGAAAAATTTTAGTTGGTAGAACATAGTAATATTTCAATACAAATGCACGTCATGTTCGGTACTACATATATTACTTATGTATAAAAAGGACCATAAAGTGAAGCATCTGCCTGATTTTTAAAACACAGTAGAACTCTGAGGAGTGCAATAAAATGTTCCCTTCCCCTCTGAGTTGCAGTTTTTTAGAGTTCCTGTGACGGTCTAAAAAATTTATATTTTGACTTGTTATAAAAAATATGTTTTAACTTGTTAAAAAATAATTTTCGAGGTTAATTTTACCATGAATCTGAATATTTGAATGAAATCAATAAAATTATCTCAGCATACTTACTAATTAAAATTATATCTAACTCAACAAAAATTATAAGTTTTAGAAACTTTATTCAAATAAAGATACTAATAATAACAATAATACGTCTTAAATGTTGTATTGCTTTAATAATAATAAACATTAACTTAATAAAATGGAACAAAAAACTTCAACAATGTATAGTAATAACAACAATCCGGCTAAAACCTGTTGTAGTCATTACATGTACATATAACTAACTTGAAGAAAGTAGTGTACAATTGTACGCAATATGTAGCTCGTCCCTCTCACTTGATGTTTTTGTTGCACTTCTTAAGGAGGTGCAGAAAGTGGATTTTTTCTGTAATAAAATTACCTACGTTCATAACAACGACAAACAAGCTTAGACAATCGTCTAGCTTTATCTGCTGATTGTCTTCTTTTGTTAACACGATGACGGGTCATGGAGAATTATAACGAAATGACAAACTGGTATACTACTATTTTGACAGCTAATAAACTTTGTATGAAATTGTTGACGTCGTAATACGTGGTGTATGAGCTAATAAAGTTTCACTTGACGTCGTACAAAGAAAACAACTCTAACAAAAGAGAAATCAATATCTATTTTGTTTTATTAATAAAAAGAGACAAACGGCAGATAATGTTGGACTTGAGTAAATTTAAACTAGTTTATCGTAGTTATGAACGTATGTAATTGTATTATTTTAGAAATAGGGTAGATATTTTACTTTATAGCCCTTTTTATACATAAGTAATATATGTAGTACCTAACATGGTATGCATTTGTATTGAAATATTACTATGTTCTACCAACTAAAATTTTTCCATAAAAATATATGTTATAGAGTACTAAGAGACATATTATTGAACAAAAAATGGTGGGTGTCGCTAACGCGTAAGTGCCAAAAAAAATTTTCTTAAATTTAAAAATTTAAAAAAAATTAGTATAATAAAGGGATATAACGTTAATTTTTTTTTTATTACTTTGCCTAAGGTGGATACACAATATATATTATAAACTCAGATAAATCGGCTCAGTAATTTCGTAAAAAAAAAAATTTTTTGAAAATTTTTGTCTGTTTGTGTATTCATAAACTATTAGCCTCAGAGGGTTGAAATTTGGCAAGAATGTATCTGGGGCTAAGAAGTATCATTTCCTATAAGAACAATCAATTTTGCGTCAAGGGCCGTTTTCCCTATCTTACCCGGCTATGCCCTTTGCGCGCTTTCTGTTCAATCAATTAGAGTGTTTAATTTGGCATACGCGAACGTAGTAAAATCTGACAGTTGTGCAGCAACTGAGTTGTGAAAAATTAAAATTAGTTTTTAGTTGTAAAATTATAGTTGAAAAAATATTCCCAGACACTTTTGTAGGTTTCCTTCTTTTTTGTCCTTGTCGTACACTTTTCAACACTACACCAGTGTCCTCAATCAGTGGTTTTTATTTAGTTTTTTAAATATTTGACATAATAATATTTCATCTTCACAAAGTTAAAAAAATGATGCAATACTATAAAGAAAAGTGAAATATGTTATTTTCAATTAGAATAAACTATTTTCGTTTGATTTTAACTGATTTGAAAATTCTAAGCAGTACATATTGACATCCACTGATTTTTGTTTTTATCATTAATGTCATTTGTTTTCGGTTTCTTTAAGAAATATTCTTCTGTAATCAAATTATTATTGAATAAACAGAATTTACATAAAAATATAAAATAGTATTACTAACTTATTATTTATTATTATTTCGTAACCTAATGTTCAATTAGTACACTATGCACTATTTATTTGTTTGACTGGAGTTAGAAAAAGACAATTATCCGTTGACAAAGAAACTATCAAAAGTGTCTGGGAATATTTTTTCAACTATAGTTTTCTATATCAAAGAAATTTTGTTTTCAGTGAAAAAGTATAAATAGCAAGTATGTGATATTTTTTTATATGAATTTTGATTATTTGAACTACTTAATACAGCTAAATTAAATTAATTAACTTAACCTAACTTTTGTGTGGTTCGTGTTTGAAATTTTAAAAACTCTATGGGGCACTTTGGAACGGGGTTCAATGGGACACTGTTCCATAGAACCCTATTTCAATTTCACGGTTTTTGTTACAGATTTTCAAGTCACAATGGTTAGAAACCGAGTGCGAAAAACTGATAGGGGTCTCCATAGTGAGACTAACATGCGAGCGGCTGTAGAACTCGTAGAAGGGGGAATGAGTATACGAACAGCTGCTGCAATGAAAGATGTCAAATGCACTACATTGCATCGATATGTTCAAAAGAAAAAAAGTGTAAGAGGAAGTGAAATAGAAGTACGCATGACACCTAATTATGCATCCCAAAAGATATTTTCAGATAAACTCGAAGACGCATTGCAAGAATATCTAGTAACTTGTTCAAAAATGTGCTACGGTCTTGACACATTAGAGACGAGACGTTTAGCTTATGAGATGGCGAAGTATTATAATCTTAAAATTCCTCAAGCTTGGGAAAATCGGAAAATGGCTGGCATTGATTGGCTATACGGCTTTAGAAAACGTCATCCCGATATAAGACTTCGTAAGCCCGAAGCTTGTAGCCTCTCCAGAGCAACGTCTTTTAATAAACATAACGTTCAAATGTTTTTTGACAATCTGTTTACTATCCTACAAAGGTATCCATGTCTTGCAGATGGCACGAGAATTTTTAGTTTGGATGAGACTGGAACAACTACGGTGCAAAAGCCTAAAAAAGTTTTCACTTCTAAATCATCCAGGCAGTTAAATAAAGTGACCAGCGCGGAGAGAGGAACATTAGTGACTCCATGTTGCATGGTTTCTGCTACTGGAGCTGCTTTGCCACCAGTAATGGTATTTCCGCGTAAGATTTTCAAACCGCATATGTTAATGGGTGCACCCCCAGGAACGCTAGGACTTGCTCAAACTACTGGATGGATGACCGGCGAATTGTTTCAGGATGTTATTAGCCATTTTGTAAAAATGACTTCATCTACCAAAGAAAATCCAACTCTTGTCATTATGGATAATCATGAAAGTCATTTAGCTCCAGGTGTTTTGAACATTGCAAAAGAGAACGGGGTAATTATTCTGACAATTCCTCCGCATACAAGTCATAAACTTCAAGTACTT
This sequence comes from Brachynemurus nebulosus, assembly GCA_035578155.1. Lineage (NCBI taxonomy): Eukaryota > Metazoa > Arthropoda > Insecta > Neuroptera > Myrmeleontidae > Brachynemurus > Brachynemurus nebulosus. The sequence continues at coordinate 1,998,588 of JAPWDM010000002.1, forward strand.
GACGTGTCTGTATTTGGTCCGTTTCAAAAGGATTACAACTCTGCGGCAGATTCTTGGATGATTCGGCACCCAGGGCAGACTCTGACTATCTACAATGTGGCTGAGCTTGTAGGACTAGCATTCGAGAAGGCTATGACTCCAACTAACATAAAATTAGGGTTTAGGAAAACTGTAATTTTTCCGTTTGATCAAGAAATATTTACAGATGATGAATTTCTTACAAGCGAAGTAACAAATCGACCATTGAGTAAAAAAGACCTGCCACTGCAATCACATCCTGTTGACAACCAGCAACCTTCCACCTCAAGAGCTACTCTTCAAGAATCTGAAAATAACATAAATAGCCCACTGGAATGCAGGGAGTATCCTAGAGCAGGACCTAGGAAGGGAACCAACAAGAGAAAGAAAGGAAAAAGTTTGATACTTACTGATTCGCCAGTGAAAACTGAAATAGAGGAACGTGCACGTGTAAGAGGAGAAAAGAAAAGTAAGAAAAGGACTGGAAAGCTCTTTACTACGAAAAGAATAAAAACTGAGAAAGCGACCAAAACACAAAAGTTTTCTACTCGTAAACAAGAGGCTCTTTTAGATGATAATGGGTCTATGAATAAGTTAACTAAATTAAATGAAAACGAGATGAATCTACCGCTATGCACCTATAAAACCCCAAAACGTAACGACTTCGTCTTTGTTAAATTTTCTCAGAAGCAAATAAAATATTTTGTTGGCCAAGTAATGACTGATACGGATGAGAACAATGAGTTTGAAATTAACTATTTACGTCAAAGTGCAAAAATTGACAACAGCTTCTATTTTCCTCTAGAACCTGACAGGGCAATGGTATCAATTTTAGATATAGAACTGGTGTTGCCAAGTCCAAGTTTAACAAGCAAGACAAAACGTCAATCTAATATATATTCTTTTCCAACAAAATTGTTAAGCAAGTACACTCTTGGCTAATTTAAACTGCACTGATTACATTTATTGTTTAAGTTCCAGTGCACCCCAGACCTGGTTCCATTGTACCCCAGATCTGGGGCGCATTGGAACAAAGGAAGTGTCTTACAAAAACAAGAATATTTTACGTTTAAGTTTTTTTTTAATCTCTTTTTTGCCTTCATTTATTAGTTTAAAGAATGTTTCTGCTTATGAGAAGAAAAAATAACAAAAATAAAAAACACTGATTATGAAAACTATAACTAATAACTTTTTCGTTCCATTGTACCCCAACTGTCCCTATATAGGTTTGTCGTGTACATACTTATGTTAATTTTCTGATCAGTGCGGAATTTACCACATAAATTAACAAACAGTCGATGCATTTAAAAAAAAAGTGCGAAAATTACATGCGCCCACCAAATTAAATTACTTGATAAATATGTAAATTCACACGCATCCATATTTAAGATTGTAAATTCTAATATTTAAGTGAATAATAATCATTCACTTATACTTTATTTAACTGTGCTATCTTGAAATAAACAGTAGCAGATACAATCATCAAAATAAATGTTAACCAAGCCATATTAATAGCTATATTTAAAGTAATTGCGGTATTAATAAACGTGCTTCGGTTATAAATATCGTAATTCGGGAAAAGATAATCCATAAAATCATAAATTGCTGTACAAGATAATCGACCATAAATAACAGCTTGCTGATTACCAAATGCCTTAAAATCTTTTGATACTTCGATTCTGTATTCACTGCAGGTTGTAAAATAACCACTGGTTAGCACAATGGCATACCCTAAAATGTATGCTGCAGCAACGGTGGCTATTCCACATAAAATTAACCACAATCGTCTACTTCCATTTCCTTCACGAACAGCGGGCGTCGTTGTAACAACTACTTCTCCAAATCTACAATAAATAAGAATCTTTCAGTTAAATTTAAATAAAATTATTTGTATGTCCTTAATATAGTTTGAAGCATCCTGTATGTACATTGATATTATAATAGAAGATGCATGTAAAATCAAATTTATATATAAAAAAAATGACTCATTTCAAAAATAAAGTTTTGTCACATATAAAAGATATTATAATTTCTACTATCCTTTTTCAATATATTAGATAATAGATCTTGTAAGAGATAGCTATATTACGAGTGTGTCTAAAAGATAAATTTATGATAATGAGTAATTTGCAGTTGTCGTTGCTTTCTCTTATACCATACAATTATGTAATAGATAGAGTACACATAATTTTTTTGAAACAGAATCGCCATATTGGTTTACGGTGGTAATGAATATTTTTTAATTTGTAGTTATGTGATTTTTGTTGTATTTTGAGAGTATTTATTATTAACACTTTACGTCCCACGTTTTCAGCATCCGAAAATAATTACAACAACCGCAGAAGCCGATCGCGATCAATATTTAGAATAAACAAAACACTTAAAATATTTATAAAAAATATTTTATATTATTCTAATAATTTATTACTACGCACCGGATATTTTTCATTTTTGTTGTATAGGTATGTTTTATCAAAATATATATTCATCTTTTATTTACAATAATATTTTTATACACATATATGTATGTGTGTGACAATATCTACACTTTTGTTTTCCACAACATAAGTAACTTTGACACACTGTTCTCTCATTGTGAGATAAAATTCAATTAAATTCAACGCTACACCTCTTAATACCGTAGAATTCCAATTTATGTATGCGTAAAATTATGTCTATAGGTACTCTATACAATCAAAAGCTTTACTAAGATCCAAAAATACAGCTATCGTCGTTTCATCATTATTCAATGCCTTAAATATTGCTTTGTCTATGGACCTTCCTTTTACAAAACCGTATTGTTCAGGAATAATTACATTATGCTTTTCAAAAAATTGTATCAATCTATTGTACCTAAATAACATTTTCAAAAACTTTTGAAAATGTTGATAAAATAGATATTGGCCTGTAATTGTTCAAATCTAAGGAGTCTCCCTTTTTAACTAACGGTGTTACAACAGTCTTTTTTAGGACGTTAGGAAATGATCCTTGACATAACATCTTGTCGATTATATTTAATAATGATAAAATAATTATATTTACACATTTTTTAATAATAAAACAGCGAATTCCATCCCAACCTGCGGATTTTGTATTCTTTAAATTTAAAATAATATTATATAGTTAAGGTTAAGGTTCGAAAAATATTGAATCTTTAAAAATTCATATCTCTAAAAATATTAACTTGATCGTGAAAAGTCATAGGACCTTTTTTGTTTGTATTTCAATAAAGAATATAAAAAAATTTGTCCGGTTGAAAAAATACTTAAAGGTATTTTAAAGGTAGGGGACGCATACTTGTGAGGGCGCGAAATTAACAATTAAAAAAACAGGTATAAACAATGAAATTTTTTTAAATCTCTATTAAGGATATTATTAACTATTGTATAAAGAATTTAAAAAAAATATTATTTATATTTTATTATTTTTTTTTAATATATTTTTCATGGGTCAAAAGTACCCAAATTTGAGATTTTTCGAACTTTTAAAAATTCATATCTCGAAAACTATTAACTTTATCGTAAAAAGTCATAGGACCTTTTTTTATTTGTATTTCAATAAAGAATATAAAAAAAATTTGTCCGGTTAAAAAATGACAATTCCTTGCAATTGTTTAAACAATATGGCCCCGGGTTGCCCCCTGGCAACATGCATTTATATCATCAGTAGGGCAATGTCAACAGGATCGCATAAAAAAATTGAGGTGGAATAGTTTTCGGTACTCATGCGCCAGTACCTCCCGTACTAAAACACTTTTTCCTAGAAACTACATTTTTTTGACTGGTGGGCAGTGGAGACGAAATTCTAATAAACCGATCAGATTATAATTTTAGCACGTTGTTCTACACACTAGTGGTTATCTAGAATTACTTATTTCTAATTTTTTAACTAGATTAACTAGAATTATTTATTTCTAATAATAATTTCTTATTTTTTTTTTCTCGATTTTCAATGAAAAAAATCACAATTTTTGAAATTTTTTTTATTAGTCCGCCATTTTGATATTTATTAATATAAATGTTTAATCCTAGTTCGGACGATAGAGACAAATCTATAAAACAATAATATGGTTGATTTTTTTTATTTTAGGTCATTAAAAATGGCGATACACTGCCCACCATCCACTCACGTTTTTTTTGAGGAGTCCACTTTGACCCTAAAAAAAACATAAACAAAACATTGTAAAATTGAGTAAGAAAAAAATTTCTTCGTACAGTCTAGGATGCAAATAGAGACATACCAAAAAACTGAAAAGATTGTACTTTATTTTAATATAGAAAAAAAATCTTGAAATAGGCTTAAAATTCTACGCCTCACATAGGAATACCGCCTTAAGCTTAAAGTGATGACTAATATAGCGGTTAAAGGTTGGATTTAAAATTTTTCTATATTTACTAATGTTATATTATATTTGTTGTTATAAATATTATTATAGAATATTTATTAACACAATAAAGCCCGAGCACTTTCATAGAAACTTCCCCAGGGGCCGGCAATAACATTTTTAAAAAAAAAAACTTTATATAAACAAATACATAAAATTTTCGGATCAAACAACATCGTGTTTTGTATGTATATTATGTAATAAATGAATACATAGTTATTAATTATTATCACATATTTTGATAAAACAAACATATACATAGAAGTACACAACACACACAAACATATGTGTATAAAAATATTATTGTAAATAAAAGATGAAGAGATATTTTGATGATAAAACATACATATGTGGTGCCAAGCAACATTCCACAATACCAATAACTCATTAGGACAATCGTCTTCAACTTTCACCAGTTAATAGTAAAATAGAAAGTCCTTCATGGCGATGAAAACATGTTACCAAGCGACAAAATTAATTCATTAGGACAAATTACCTTCAATCCTCATCAGCTAAATCCAGTTAACAGATAAGAAAAATGGAAAGTTCTTCATGACGATAACAAATGTCTTTGTTTCAACGATTTCACCAAAAATTCCTCCGTGACAACAAATTCCTTTGACCCAATTTTATATATAAATTGATACATTTTTCAAATAAAGTTAGTTCATAAGTAAATCTAAAAAATGTTATTGTAACAATATCATACATTATTAAATAAATTTAATTGTTAAAATTTAAAACAGTCTTTAATTTCATTGCGACTTGAATCATTTTTAGTGAAGTGTCTAATTTCGGTTTTGTTATTTTTACGTACAAAAATAACTGGCGATCCTGTTAATCATCGGGTACATTCCCAATATTCGTAATTGGTATCACAAATAAGCAAACGAACCACCATAAATTGTGCGAGCTGGAAGAATAAGCGGTGAGCGAAGTCAACAAGAAGTTTTTGGCAATTCCGTCATCTACGGCACGACACATATACAGGGTGTTAGTGAATAAGTGCGAAAGATTTTAACAGCTGGTGATTGCCGAGATTCTTTTATGTAAAAAAGTTCATATAAACCCAGGTCCAAAAACGCTTAGTTTTCAAGATACAGGGTGTTCAGTTTCTCGTCTTTTTTACTATTTTCTTAAATATTTCAAAAAGGTTTTGAGTTATTGACACAAAATTTGGGACACGCTATGACAGCATAAATACTCATATTCTGAAGCAGACAGAATATTTCCACTCAAACTAGTGGCATCCGTACGGCCATGTGATTACATATTTTTAGAGAAAAAAAGGCACGTCAATGATTTTTTCCAATTTGAAAATGTTTTTCAAATGTCTCATAAATTGTTGACAAAAATGACCTCTTAGTATTTTGTCGCTCATGTTGCCCTTTTCAAGGTAAAAAATAATTTCCAGTTAGTGTTCCTACTACGAAACCGGTATGGGCTATCTAATAACCCATATACTCTGTATCTTGGAAACTAAGCGTTTTCGGAACTGGGTTTATATGAATTTTTTTACATAAAAAAAAACTCAGCAATTACCTGTTAAAATCTTTCGCACTTATTCACTAACACCCTGTATATTATATGTACAACAAAAGTGAAAAGTGCCCGGTACCTAGTCTAGGGATGTTATGGATATGAAATTTCGGATACGGATACGGATACGGATATTTAAAAACATTTTTTTCGGTTTCGGTTACGGATATGTAATAATATCGGATATGTTTCGGATACGGTAACGGTTACGGATAATTGCTTTTAGTGAATATTTTTTTTAAAAAAAAAGGGGGAAAATTTTACCTCAAAAAGCGAACGTCAAACACAAATCACCGGAAATCTATCAAAAGAAATATATGCAGCAAAAATATGCTTCGATTTAATCTCAGTTTTCCAAAGGCAGTCTGTTATTATCCGAAACAAATCCGAAACTTTTATTTTCGGATACGGTTTCGGTTTCGGATATGTAATTATTTCGGATATCCGGTAGTTTCGGTTACGATTACGGATATCCATAACATCCCTAGACTACCTACATTATGTAGTAGTGATGTCGGATTTTTAATTGATTAATCGGTTTAATCGAGTAATTTTGTTTACATTTAGTCATTTTTTAGTCGATTGTTTTGTCCTCGACTCAGGGCCGGATCTAGGGGACAGTGAGGATACGTCCCCCCCTGCAAGCTTTCAAAGGCGCCAAAAACGCAAGTTAAAGGGCGCCAAAACGGTTAAAATGCTAAATTAAGAATTTAGGCGCATTGATATTTTTTAAATTTTTCCCTGCAAAAAGCAAGTGATGAGCAAAAAAAAAGATCAACACTTTGCATTTTTGTGCGCTCTTGTGTTAAAATACAAAGTGTTGACCTTTTTTTTTTGCTTATCACTTGCTTTTTGCAGGGAAAAATTTAAAAAAATATTGATGCGCCTGAATTTTTAATTTAGCATTTTAACCTTTTGGCGCCCCTCAACTTGCGTTTTTGGCGGCCTTGCGCGCTTGCAGGGGGGGACGTGCCCCCGCTGCCCTTCTAGATCCGACCCTGAGTCAAGGATAAAACAGTCAACTAAAAAATGACTAAATGTAAACAAAATTAGTCGACTAAACCGATTAATCGATTAATCATCCGACATGACTACTACAAATTTTTCGATTAAATCAACGGTTTGGCTGTAATAAAAATGGTAACTCTCGAAAAACTCACACAGTATATCGAAACAAGAATTTTTACAAAGGACTGACACTTTTAATTAACACAATTAAAAAAATGAAAATGACAACCGCTGAAAACTTATGGGAGGGGAGAATTTAAAGCAGGTAGCTGCCGTCTTTCTGACGTAAGTCTGTCGACCGAGTTGTTATCAAAATTATTTGTCAGACTTACGTATCTGTGCCGTCTTTTCCTGATGTTAGATTCTGTCGACAGTCTGCCGTCTGTATATTCGTCAGAAACGGTGCAGATGGACGTCAATCTGATCCAAATTTCTGACGATAGCACTGGTTACTAGGGTACATACTGTATAGTAATAAATTATTATTTTTATTAGATTCTGTGATTAGAATAAATACAAAATTTTTTTATAAATATTTTAAGTGTTTTGTTTATTCCATTGATATAGAAGAATATGGATGGAGACTATTTCTTAAGAGAGGGACAAGATATAGTTTAATATGATATGTTAGAATGAATACGTAGATTCTTTTGAATGTACCACAAAAAATAAAAAACAAAAGAGTAAATATACACTATAACACGTGCAAATAAGCACTAAACATCCAGTCCTACAAAAAATTAAATTTAAAATAAAATTAGTAAACGTAATACACCGTAAATATAATATTTGGGTAAGTAAATATTGTACTGATCAATAAATGCAACCATTTCTAGAGAAAATTTGTTAATTTTTCTACATTCTTCATTTAAAAAAACAGGTTTATAATAAGCGGAAAAATACCAATTTTGACATTACACAAAGTAAAGGAAATATCGAAAAAGGAATCATTCTACGTAAATAAGGAATTCGTTTTTTAGTTAAAATATGTGATAATAACGACAAAAATTTTAAAAATATTGTAAGAAATAAAATTATGTAAAAATTAAAATATAGGTTAGATTGACCCTTCATTTCAGTAGCGTCTTATATGTAAAATTAATGAGCATATAAAAATTTAACTTCAGGATTATGTATTTTGTTTGTATTTATTTATTTATTAATAAAATGATAATTTAATAACTGTATAGTTTTATTTATGTTTGTGTCTACTTTTATCAAAAAGATATGTCTTATTAGTGATGGAAAATTATAAACCAAAACGTAATCTTTTTACAAAAATTGTTATAAATTGTCAATAATCGATTAATTTGAGCAATTTTTGTTTTCATTTTATGGTAATTTATAATATTCTTTGAGCACCGTTAAAAAATACAATAATTTAGTAGACAATTAAGAATTCGAAAAATTAACTGATAAAATAGTCGAACAGCATTTTTAAGGAGTTGATTATTGAATTAAATAGAACAGATATTAAAAATAATTAATTAATTGTTTATGTTTTTATATAGAAATCACAATTATAAGAAAAATATACTAAATATATTGTTTTAAAAGCAATGACAATGTTTTAATTAAATTAAAACCGTTACTGTATATTTACAAAATGACGTCATTCATAATACGCACGTTTAATATTCATAATATGTTGATCAGTATTTTGGGAAATGCTCCTTCCTTTACAATATTATATACCTCTCCTTCTTCCATGGTTTATTCTAAATATTGATCGCGACCGGCCTCTGCGGTTGTTGGTTGTTAGTGTTAATAAATAGTCTCGAATTACAAAAAAATCACATACAAATTAAAAAATATTTATTACCACCTACACATTGTAGACTATAAAAGGTATTAATCAATATGGCGATTTGCTTCGAAAAAGATAATGTGTACTTCATCTATTGCATGGTACATACATATTCTGATATCAATGATCTCCTCATACTACATGTAGCATCCCTATTAATACATATACTATATTCAGGGCCGAATTTGCCCTAAGTGCCGCCCGGGGCACCGTGAAAAATGCCACCCCTGACAAAAAAAAAATTGTTATTAACTTTCCCACTATTTTACCTATCAGAAAATAAGTGACGAGCAAAAAAAGAAAAAAAAATACAGCTCAAAATACAATATTTAGAAAGTACGACCAAAAAGGCTGATTTTTTAAAAAATGGCCGATAAAATTTTTGTTGTCTGACTAAAATTTGGTGTTTGTCTGACTCCATTATAAACAATTTATTCATAAGAACATCAAAATAAACTGTTTTTAGTTTTTAAGACACAAAAAATAGCACTTTCGAAAAGTCAGTCTAAATTGATTTTTTTTTATATTTTTTTATCCAACTTAAACCTTAGTCATTATCGTTATCCGAAAGAATAATATTATTCTACTATAGATGTTTGCCTTTACGTCTAGTATTTTTAAATAAGGCGGCCAACCGTCCCTGATTCTGCGGGACAGTCTCGGAAAAGCAGTTGCTGTCTCGTATTGAAAATTTCGTTAAAATAGTCGCGAAATTAGTTTAACGCGTCCCCGAAGTGCCGCATTTCGTGAATTGTAAATAATTAAAAAATATAATTAAAGCTATTTTTTCTCATCAATTCAATTTTTTGTGAAAAAAATATTAAATTTATTTAAAATACCATACGAATAAAAATAAAATCCAAAACTGTTATATTGTTCCGCATTGACTACCCAGTGAACATTTTTCTGTAAATTTTATGTCAAAGTGACAGAACTGAAAGTCACCTGTTACATAAAATATGAGTCACATATGACTCACATGTAACTTACAATTTCCCACTTATAAACGTAACAATGTGACGTAACATTGTTATGTTCTTGTTACGTTTCAGGAAAATATAACTTTGATGTTACCTTATAGATAAAAATACGCCTTACGCCTTACGCCTTACGCCTTCTTTTGCAAAAAGCAAATTAAAAATTCCCCTTTTTTGTTTCTTATTAACATTACATCACATATTACCAACTTTGTTCATATACATACACCTAAATTATTATTGTTTTTTTTTCTTTTTTTTTTTTTGTTGACTGTTACAGGATTCGAACCGTTATCCAAGCTGAAGCATCATTTAAATTATCGACAGTCTTAACCACTAGACCAAACTGACTTATTTATTCTCATCGTTATATATTAATATATATCACAAAATAGTAAATAAAGCCTTACAAGAATTTTCATAAGAGTTTAATTTTTAAATTAATAACAAAATTAACTGTTTTAACGACGTATTAACGTTTTTTTAATGAAATGTCACAATCATGACTCTTTTGTTATGTTTTTGTGACGTGTCAATATTAATAAAACATTTCACTTGTCACTTTTGTGAAATGTTTTGTTACCATATTAATTTTAAATGTATCAATTCGCGAGGAGTTATCAATTTAAAGATTCCTGTAGTTAATACGTCACAAAAACATAACATAAGAGTACTGTTGTGACGTTTTGTTCAAAGTAACATTGTTAGGTCATCGGGACATAACAAAAGAGTTATGATTGTGACATTTCAATAAAGTAACGTTGATACGTCACAAAAACATAACATAAGAGTCAGTTCTGTGAGGTTTTATTAAAGTAACATTGTTAGGTTGCGAAGACATAACATAAAAGTCACACTGTGACGTTTTATCGAAGCAACCTTGATACATCATCTAAACGTAACATAGCAGTCACAAATGTGACATTTTATTACAGTCACAATGGCACGTAACTGTTACGTAACATACAGGTACCAATTAGGTATATAACGTAAAACTCTAATTTTATATAATTGTTATGTCACCCATAAGTCAAAAAAGTTGCGTAACTTGTTATTTCCTTGTTACATCACATTTACATTCTATGTTCACTGGGTAGTCAAAAAGTTGATCGCCTTATTTTTAAACTAACAAGGAGATGCACTATTCGCAATTTTGATGAAAATTTTCTGTTGTGTAGAAAAGGCAAAAATAAGGGAGCCATATTTTTTTATTGGCCATCTTCCATTTTTACAGGGTGAAACTAGCCCCTAAAGTTGGGGGTTCAAATCGATACATTAAACCACTCAGACTGTACAAGAAAATTTACCCCCAGCCCCTTTTGTGAACTCGACCCCAATCAATTTAAAGTTTTCCTCTATCTCTTATAGTTTTCGAGATATTTTAATAAATACGATTTGAACCCCCTACTTTAGGGGCTGGTTTCACGCCGTAAAAATGGAAGAGGGCCGATAAAAAAAATACGGGTCCCTTATTTTTGCTTTTTCTACACACCAGAAAAGTTTAATCAAAACTGCGAATTTCCCTCTGAATGCATCTCCTTCTAAGTGCATGAATAACATTTTTCATTTACGGTACACAAATGTCAAAAAATTAGGGTAGGTATGAGATATTATCGAATTAATATTTTGAATGTAATTTAGATATTGTAAACCCTAACAACTCTTCGACAATTTAAAATTTATTTCTGATACAAACCTTCGTTCAACGCTAACATCATGATTCGGTTTGCCTCTCTTATTGATAAACACCCGAATAATATGATATCCAGCAAAAAACCCACTACAAACAATCGTTACAACTGGAGCAATTGTTACATAATAACAGTTAGAAATCGCGCCACCACGAAAACCACTATCAAATTTTTTCCCGAACAAAATACATCCACAATTTTCATGAGTTCGATACCATTCAGAATATGGACATTTATCCAAAACTTCCACCCAGTGAGTCCATGCTACTGCACTACAAATACTTATTATAACAGATCCACCAAATATAATTGAAAAAATAATTGTTAAAATTTGTTCTAACTTATATTGTTCCATTGTATTTAATAGTTTTTGATTTAAAATTCGATAACTGTCTTATTATCTGTTTATCGATAAACAAATAAGATTTATTCGTATGTGTGATTGATGCATATGATACATATTATGTTAAAATTCACGTTTTACCTATTATAACACCTGTATAAAATAAACATAAAGGTGTATATCGTGTATATCGCATATATGGCGTATATCGCGTATATAGCGTGCAAATAAACAAAAAATGTAAATTTACATAAGTAAATAATAAAAACCCCACTTCCATTTAATAAATAAAAAGAAATAAAATTTGAAATTTAGCTTACATAAATTAATATGGTAAATTGCGGTAAATAAATTAGTTAAATGGGTTAAATGGACAAGTACATTAGTAGTACACCTACGTAAATTAAATTAGATTCTTTAATGCTCTTAACTGTAATTTTCATTATAATTATTAAAGTATTATTTTACATGAAATAATTATTTTAATATAAAAAACTAGAGTTACCAGGGCAAAATACAATTCGTGCGAGGGCATTCCTAGCCTACCCATGCTTATCCGCCAATTGCCTTTGTGTTTTATTTTTAAATAAAAAGGACCTTAAATAGTGAATTGGAAGCCCTTTATGAAAATATTTTTTCTTTCCAAAAAAATCCAAAATTTCTATTTTATAAATAAAATAAAAAATGACATCAATAACATTTTTTAAATTACTTACATAATATATGTATTGCATTTGTGATAAATGATAGTATTTAATTCTACTGTTTCTTTAAATATATGCCAACTATATTATTATGAAAATAAATCACATTTTTTAACCGCATATAACAACGCTATTGAATTCCGATGTAAAAATGGGAAAAGTGGGAGGGCAAGGTACCCAGTGAACATTTTTCTGTAAATTTTATGTCAAAGTGACAGAACTGAAAGTCACCTGTTACATAAAATATGAGTCACATATGACTCACATGTAACTTACAATTTCCCACTTATAAACGTAACAATGTGACGTAACATTGTTATGTTCTTGTTACGTTTCAGGAAAATATAACTTTGATGTTACCTTATAGATAAAAATACGCCTTACGCCTTCTTTTGCAATAAGCAAATTCAAAATTCCCCTTTTTTGTTTCTTATTAACATTACATCACATATTACCAACTTTGTTCATATACATACACCTAAATTATTATTGTTTTTTTTTCTTTTTTTTTGTTGACTGTTACAGGATTCGAACCGTTATCCAAGCTGAAGCATCATTTAAATTATCGACAGTCTTAACCACTAGACCAAACTGACTTATTTATTCTCATCGTTATATATTAATATATATCACAAAATAGTAAATAAAGCCTTACAAGAATTTTCATAAGAGTTTAATTTTTAAATTAATAACAAAATTAACTGTTTTAACGACGTATTAACGTTTTTTTAATGAAATGTCACAATCATGACTCTTTTGTTATGTTTTTGTGACGTGTCAATATTAATAAAACATTTCACTTGTCACTTTTGTGAAATGTTTTGTTACCATATTAATTTTAAATGTATCAATTCGCGACGAGTTATCAATTTAAAGATACCTGTAGTTAATACGTCACAAAAACATAACATAAGAGTACTGTTGTGACGTTTTGTTCAAAGTAACATTGTTAGGTCATCGGGACATAACAAAAGAGTTATGATTGTGACATTTCAATAAAGTAATGTTGATACGTCACAAAAACATAACATAAGAGTCAGTTCTGTGAGGTTTTATTAAAGTAACATTGTTAGGTTGCGAAGACATAACATAAAAGTCACACTGTGACGTTTTATCGAAGCAACCTTGATACATCATCTAAACGTAACATAGCAGTCACAAATGTGACATTTTATTACACTCACAATGGCACGTAACTGTTACGTAACATACAGGTACCAATTAGGGATATAACGTAAAACTCTAATTTTATATAATTGTTATGTCACCCATAAGTCAAAAAAGTTGCGTAACTTGTTATTTCCTTGTTACATCACATTTACATTCTATGTTCACTGGGTAATGTGTAATTCTTAAAGGAAACACCATCGATATTAACTGAATACAGATACAAAATTTCAGCCCTTTAGGTTTACTTAGAGAGTCTCTAGGTGTGTTAGAAAGAAAGCAAAAAAAATCAAGTAAATTTTGGCGTAAAAATCGTGGGGATAAGGGTTAAAAGTTGGAACCTCCAAAAAGCAGTGGCTGGGTATTAACTTAACCTATACACAAAAAATCAGCCCTCTAGGTTTATTTGGGGAGATTTTGACATGTTAAAAAACAAAAACGAATAAAACTGTGAAAAAGCAAGAAAAATCATGTTCTTTTGGCTCATGGTGGGGATAAGGGTTACAAGTTGAGACCTCCAAAAGGCACCCCCTTGATACTAACTAAATCCGAATATAAAATTTCAGCCTTTTAGGTTTATTTGGATGATCTATGCTGTGCGAGTGGTACAAACTTTGAAAACGTCGAAAAAGCATGAAATTGTAGCTTAAAAATGTTGGGGGTGGGGGTAAAATATTAAAACCTCCAAAAAGCACAACCTAGGTACGAACTTATATTACGTAATGCATTTATGCGATTTTATTTACTCAAGTTTAAAATGATACTGGTCAACCTGGGTGTGTAGGAATTCCAATATAAATGGGAACAAAAAAAAACCAATAATTTCTTCTAGTAATAAAGATATTCAGTTGCTAATGCCCTATAAAAATCTTCTAGTACAAATAAATGACTGACAAATAAATGGTAATAATTTAATAAAATATAAAATCAATGAGAACAATGAGAAGTATATAAGTATACATATACAGGCTGAGTTTTTGGAGAGTTGCCATTTTTATTACAGCCAAACCGTTGATTTAATCGAAAAATTGTTCAAATAACAGTTGTGGATATCGACGGGTGCAACCGATTGCTATAGTCGAGAGCTTTATAGCTCTTATTGTTTTCGAGCAACTCTCAAAAAACTCAACCTGCATATTGCTTATATTGTATCAAATTATTATAAAGTTTCCGTGTACTTTTTGTTCTAATCGATTTGATACTTTCCCATGGAACACACATTTCCTGCAATAAACAATACCCTAAAGGTTGACTCAGGTAATAAGTTAACATCACACCAAATTTCAGATCAACATCAGATCAAAATCCATTCAGTAATTTTTGCGTAATGCGTGCATCTCTCCAAATGGTTTTTGTATTATTTCATGGGAATAAGACATTCTCCCGCAATAATAAAATCTATTATATTTCCATCACGACCATAACTGCTTCGTTTTGGTCAACGAAAGTTATACATATATAAGGTACTTATAGTGTTACCTAAATGACGGCATAGCTACTGATAAGTTTCTATCTGGGGGAGATCCCCCTATCTGATTATACCCTTTTTCGATTTTTCTGATTATCTCGAAAACTATGGGAGATAGGAAAAAACACTTTATTAGGCACAACACTTTATTTTTAAAGAGCTTTCGATTGATATACTTAATTCTAGGGTCGGACCAACTGAAGGGGCTGTCCAACAGGTTAGGGGTGGAAAATATTTTTTTTAAATATATTGTACCCCTTGAATTTAAATAAAACTTGGTATGGAATAAAGTCGACTACCCAGTCGACTAAAGTCGGCCCAGTTACAGTATTTTTTTAGAGGTGGTAACTCAATAGGAACCCTATGAAAATAACATTGGATCGGATTTTATCCTTGTTATAATCCTTAATAACGAGGACTGGGATGTTAATAAATATGTCTGATATTCTAGAGAGTGTCTGCCTTCATGTGGATTTGGAATTATTTTTTTATGTTAACTAGTTACCAAGAAAACAATTTTTGAATAATAGCCCGATCATTTAAGGGTTTGACCTCGGAATGAGACGGAATAAGCTGGATTTTCGTATACACCTTTATTTTGGCATCCTAAATGTTCCCTCAAAAGTCTCATAAGATCACGTGTGAGCGTCTTTAAATATTGAAGGTCAAAGGTGGCGAAAATCAGTTTTTTGAAAATATCTCGCTTCCTTCGTCTCAAATCGTTTTTGCATTTATTATAAAAGTTATAGAGCATAAAATTCTCTACAGATTTTGTTTCAAGCATTTTTCGTTGCGTTTAACTGTTTTGGAGATAGAGGGCGATGAGCACGGAGCGCTCAGCCATACATTGTACGTCCGTCGTTCCCAAGATACACTTTAAAACTATCAAATTAACTTGTATAGTAGAAAGTGATCCCTCCAAGAAGAAACCGGTCTCATAGATACAATAGAACATCTACCCCAACTTTCTATAAATAGAAAAGGTCGTCCAGTAGGGGTCCATATTTCCAGGTAATATCTTAATAATAACACCCGGGTCTATGAGTTTTCACACTTAGAACAGAAATGCTGAAGTTCTTACCAACTTAAAATTCAATTATCCTCAATAAGAATAAATATTTAAAATAATTTTATAAATTACTCTATTATTCATATGAAAATGGTAAATAATATATGATAATATTAAATAACAATTTGATTTATAATTAATATATTTAAATATCTGAATGTATTAAATAATTAATGAACTAATATTTAGCAAATAATTTCGTTAAAAAACCGTACTACAGACTTAGATTCACGATTGACCTTGTACTATAGCATGTATGGCTGAGCACTCCACACTCGTCGGGCTCTGTCTTCAAAACAGCTACACGCATTGAAAAGTGTTTGGAACAAAATGTGTAGAGAATTTTATGCTCCATAACTTTTATAATAAATGCAAAAACGATTTGAGGCAAAGAAAGCGAGATATTTCCAAAAAACTAATTTTCGCCACCTTTGACCTTCAATATCTAAAGACGCTCACACGTGATCTTATGAGACTTTCGAGGGAACATTTAGGATGCCAAAATAAAGGTGCATACGAAAATCCAGCTTATTTCGTTTCATTTCGAGGTTGACCGCTTTTTTTTAACTAAAAATATTGGGGTATAAAGCATTCATTTTTTATTATTTTTTAGTTATCTCCGTAACTACTCGGTTTTAATCGGGAAGGTGGTAGATATCAATTATTTATAGCCTCACCATACCGTTAGTATAGAATAAGAATTTAAATAATTTCCGTTTTCTCGGCTTTATCTCTTTCATTATTGCAATTACGTAAATTTAAAAATTGCAGTTTGTTTGTAGAAAAGAATAGAAGATTGATTTGTTTTGAATATAAGAATTATTTAATTTTTTAACTTTGATTCATGATCAATTGTATTTGAAATAGGGTATAATTTTATTTAGTTTTTCATTAATTAATTTTAAAATTCTCTCCTCCACCGGATTCAGCTCGATCTTGCATTCTGCGCCACCGGTTTGATTTCACTATTTAAAATATGTAACCTGTGTACCATAAATTATACCTCCTCTTATTAGTAATCAATTTCGTCGATAGAGTACCCATTATCACAATAATGTATACCTACCAACTTATAAAAATATATTTCCTTTGGTTCTGTTCTCAGCTATTTCATTTCATTCCATTCCACTTCACTTCACTTCACTTTTCAAGAATCGCTGTCCTGACCTTCAAAAAACCATTTCTTGTTAATAATAGTGATTTCTAGCCGCATATATTATTATATCTTGGCCTGTCATGAAAAGTGTGGCAGTTTGAAAAAATCTTAATGTTCAGCATTAAAGGAATTAAAGGAATGAAACAAAAATAAATAGTAAAAATAATTTTTATTAAATTTCTACAATAATCTAGAAAAATAAAATTAAAAAAAAAAAATATACAATCAGAATTCAGCTAGGTACACCTACTTTAAACCAACGTAATCGTGTTTTAATAGCTTGCAGTCGCACTATTCGTTTTGGATCGTCCAAACAACTCTGCAATTCACGAACCACCTTTTGTTTATACGGCGTTAAAATATAAAACAGATTCTCACAAAAATATTCTAAACATTTAAGTGCATTGCATCGTACATCCTTCAAAACAATTAAATTAATTAATTAATAAAATTAACCGAATAAATAATACTGTGGTAATTTTACCATTGAACTATTATTTGAAGCCAAATTTAGAAGTATTGGTATAAGATCAGATATATAATGAACAAGTTGCTCGTTACTGTGTAACGCAACGTATTCAATTTTCTTTAATGCCATTAAAATTAAAAGTGTTACGTTTGAACTTAGACACTTTAACAATGTGCTAAAAATCTAAAAACATCGTGCCCATTATAGTTTTATACAAAATATTTAAAATTTTCGCATACCTCATTAAAATATATTAGAAGCAGTGGATTGGGCAGGTTTATTAACAAGTTAAGTAATGCCGTTGAATACTGAATTTCATTTTTATCCTCTTTCACTGTTTTAATTATATTTAGAGATTTTATAAATAACTTTTGTTGATATAGTAATCTGAAATTAAGAGTTGAACAAAGGTAATTTTTTATCAATAAAAAACAGGAACGTATAAGTGATGATCGTGATGATATACCGTATTTGACAATCATTTGCCGTGCATAAAACTTCTTTGTCATCATATAATAATATAACAAAATATTTTGCTAACGATTCCACTTCTTTTAAACGATCAAACATCTAAAAACAACTTAATATATTAGAATCAAAAAATTTGTATAGTAAATAAAAGAGTACAATACAATATGAGAGATAAATGACAGAGGCGACTGTGAAATATATACAATGGAACTCCAAGAAATGCAACAAAATGTTCCCCTCTCCTCCTTAGTTGCAATTTTTGGAGTTCCTATGACGGTCCTAACAAAATATATTTTGACGTAACTTTTTATAACAAAAATAATTTTACTATGAATCTGAATACATATTTGACTGAAACCAATAATTATCCCAGGCTACTTACTAAATAAAATTCCATCTAACTCAACAATAATTATAAAATAAGTTTTATAAATTTTATTTAAATAAAAATTTTAAAAAAAGTAAACAACTGTCGTTATCTCAACATAAATAATTTTTAGTTAAGCTGTTCTTGCTCTCAATGCTTCAAATATCATTGGATATTAAAACTGCTTAATTTTTTTTAATAATAGACGAGTTAACTCATTACCATACTGAGAAATCAAAAAGAAACTAAACATAAACGTGACAATCGTGAATTGTCAAATTCTAATAAGCAAATCTTGCCTATTGGCAGTATATATTTTTTTTGATCATTAATTCGCGTATCTAAATTTTCCTGGAGGCAACAAAGTACGCGGCATAGCCTTGTAGGAAATTTATTCCAGATTCCGAAACTACCCTTCAATTTTCTGTCCGATCACTGGTTGCTGAAATACCGATGGTTAAAGCATCCTTTTGCATTCAAAGTCAGATATCTACGGAACAAATCAACGTAGAGAAAAATTTACGAAAACGAAACTGAAGCTGAATAAACAGGCTGTCAAGTTAATACTATGGTTTTACTGTAAAAATTTTTTTCAAACCAGTAGACCGAGAAAAAAAAAGCAAAAAAAATGCAAAAACTTTTTTGTGTTATTCCTTAGAATTGCTCGATAACTGTCACTCCTAAAAATTTTTGGACAAAAGATCTCAAAACTAGAATCTTGTTGCTTCAAAATGCTTTTTTTATCATTTCGATACGACCATTTTTTACGTAAATACAGCCCTTCAAAAATCACTACAAATTAACTTTTTTTTTTTTTGCTCCCTTACTTCTTTGTAGTAGTACTTATATTTCAAGCGTATATGGATGATTTTTCAATCATGCTTTTCAAGTGTTCACTAGAGGCAGCATATGTTTTAGAAGAACAAACATTAGCCAAAACTTTGGCTATTTAATATATTTACAAAAACTATTGAGATCTGTCGAATAACAGTAGGACATTGGTGTTGAAAAATCAGATTATTCTTAAAGTGCTGAAATATATTTTATGAGCTGAATTTTGTAGATCTACAGTTTTGTAGATTTCATTACATGAAATTCATACGTAAATTTACAAGAAAAATTAATAAATAAATTAAAATTACAATTATA
This sequence comes from Brachynemurus nebulosus, assembly GCA_035578155.1. Classification (NCBI taxonomy): domain Eukaryota; kingdom Metazoa; phylum Arthropoda; class Insecta; order Neuroptera; family Myrmeleontidae; genus Brachynemurus; species Brachynemurus nebulosus. The sequence goes on from JAPWDM010000002.1 coordinate 2,018,375, forward strand.
ATTTATTGTGCTTTCGAGTTGAGATTTTTTCCAGTAAGCTTTCTAAGATTTAAGTGTTATTTTTATATAATTTTAATAAACAGAATTGAAGTTCACTGAAAGTAAATACGTATGAGGTATATATGAAATTAAAATTGACGATAAAAGTACGGTCACAAAGTGTGTTTATTAATAATTTTGCTAAGTTTTTTGTCAAAATTAGCGGAAGTAAGTGAGCACCTATTGTAAAGGATAATACTTCCAAATAAAAATACCTGGGGAAATTTATCCTCATCAGTACTTCAAAACAGATAATATAAACTGGAAAAGGTAATAAAAATGGTGAAATTATTCATTCCAAATGTCAGTGAAGATTTTTTATCATTCAGATCGTTTAAATGCATTTTATTAACACTTTTTACATTAGTATCTGTAACTATTAAACGCCAGTTATGGTAAAAAAAAATGCCACTAGAGTGCACTGCTCGAGCTACGCAGCTTGTTTATTAGCGACGGAAAGATTCTCACTCTGCCTCTGGTGGTAAAATTAGAACTATAATCAAGTAAAAGTATACGTATGTTTAATTGGTGATACAAAATCTAATAATCCGTAATAATTTGTATAATACATAGTAATTCTATCAGCAATTAAACGTATACAAAAATTTTTACTTGATACAGGTTCTAATTTAAAAAACCAGAGGCGTTCGTGTAATTTTTGCGTCGCCAATTCTATAGACTGTAATATTCACTAACTCATTCATACATTATTTTTACATTTTAAGTGTTTTACAGATATAAAATTCTCTATCCTTCAACAGAGTTTCTTTGCTTCAGATTTGTGTCAACTCAAGAGCAAAGAGTCTTAATATTTATCATCTTTTTCTTAATATCACACTAATTACTATTATATAAAACTACTGTCAGTACATTTTTTCTTGAGCCACATTTTTAAACCACGCCTACTTGACAGATCTCAATATTCCGATCATAAAAATGTAGTCCCGAAACCCGTGTCGCCGCCCTGGTGTCGGACCACTTCGTATATTGAGAAAATCATCCAAAATCAAATGAGCATTATGAATACTTTCTTTCGATTTAAAAATATTAGCTGTCAAAATAATATTTTACCACAGCTTAAAAAATTGACATAGGTGACCGTATATATGGCACGTAACAGCACGCATATAATGGTCATTCTTTCAAGAATAATTTGCAATGAACGGCAAACAATTTAGCAATATATACAACAGCTCTCAGAAATTGTTTTCACAAAATAAATGTAGATGTTGATACGAAGCAAAATCGTTTTTAAATAAATGAAAACAACTTATTTTGCATAAATTCCACTATATTTATTTTGATGTGTGAACGCGTTTTCAACCATTACGGTCATTGACGAACACGACGACGTAATGGTTGAATTTTTGCAAAATAAGTTCTTTTCATTTATTTAAAATGAATTTCCACAAAGTAAAGCTCACAACAATTAAAATCATTTTTGTATTATGTAAAAATGACACTAGTAATAGTAGCTCAGTCACCTTTATCATTTATATCAACTATATTTATTGTATTTTTATTTACTTTTTCAAGCCAAAAATCGGCGTATATTGAAGAACGCATGTACAATCCTTTAGCTGTCCATGTCATCAGTGCATTGATATTCTCTTTGGATTTGTCATTCTTTAGAAATGCATTGATTTTCGATTCGATTTCATTTAGATAATTTTCTAAGTAAATTTCTTCAATTTTATTAACGATATTTCCCAAAATTTTTGCTGCTAATTCGAATATAATTGATTTTGGTGTAATTAAGGCTGTGTTTAAGATTGTATCTATGATATGTTCCCGATTGGACATTTGATAATTACGTCGAACACCAATTACCAAACCATATGATAAATAAATAATAATATTTGAATCTCTTTCTGTATTTGGAGTTACTATATTTTCAAAAAATAACATTCTAAGATATTTTGAAATAATTTCATTATTAAAGTTAATAGCTTTCATTAAGTTATATAGTAACCGACCGGAAAAAAAGATTAGTTCTGAATCAAGTACAATCGAATTTTTAGAATATTCTAAGTTTGATTTTACAAAATGATCAATAAAATCATTCCAGTCTAACGGAAGATCTGAATTGTTAACGATATCATTATAACATTTTAAAAATGCTACACGTATTTGAATGTCTCCCCTAAAACAATAATTTCGAATTTTTAATAAAATCGTTTGAGTATTTTTTGATACACTGCTGAGGGCAGTTAATGTATTTAAGAAGTTGTTTAATTTTGGCAAGTCAGTCAAATCATAATAATCACTATTAATTATCAAATTATTACAATCGTCGGCAAAATCTGCGAATTTTTTCAAAAAACAGTTTAAGTTGTCCCGAACGATTTTACAATTTTCATTTAAAATACTGTCTAAAAGTAATTTAATAAATTCCTCTCTTATATCCTCGGGGATGTCTTGCGCAATAGCTGTGAATCCACGCCATGCACAACAACGCATTTTAGATTCGTTACGGCGTAGTGAATTTAAGAACATTTTTGGAATACTTTTTAAGTTGATATTTTGTAGCGTTTTAAAAGAATTCAGATACACAGAAATTAAGTCAATAATTGTATTTAAGATTTTTTCTTCATCCTTGTAATCATTTGATAAATAATATTGATTCAAAAGACAAGGCACATAGGAATTGATCACTTGATCACATAATTCTGGATTTGTTTTCGCAATAACCAATAAAATTTCAACAACATTTTGAAAATTTTCTGACGATAGTGAAATGAATGCTTTCATTTCATTATCAAATTTATTGAAAATTTCAACAACTGTGTTTTTTTCAATTTGTTCAGAACTGTTTAATATAGTATCAAATATAGCTGCCAGTGTTTCTAAACATTTTTCTTTTATTTCATTATTGTTACTTCTTAATATATGTTTCTTAATTAACCGCCAAATTTCAAAAAAATAATCTTTGTAAACTTGTTTTTGAAATACACTGCAACCACGAATCTAAAATAACCGTATTTATTTTATCAGAACATAGAATAAAGCTACTGAAGAGGATTACAAAAGCTATTGAAACTGACTATGAATTATTTGGTGAAATTAATCATGATGTTCTTTAAATACTAATCTAAAAAAACTTATTTAAGAAAATGAGAAACTAAAAACACATTAGGCTTCACAATCGGCGGCAAATTACTTTTTAATCTGATTTCTTTTAGTGGCTTGAATTTTATATTTTATTAGTAAAGGAGCGTAGATACAGGATAAATTAGAAATTATATTGTTACTTACAATATTACGATATGAGTAAGCGACACTGTAAGTAATAGTAAACTAAGGAACAAGGGAGTACACAATTTGGAAATCACACATTTCATCCATTTTTAAGTATGTAATAGCATTGCCTCTTCTGAGTAACATTACAGCGGGATTTTAGGGGGTCTCAAGTTTTAGGTTACGGTTTAAATTTATAAATACGTTAATTTTACTGCTAATAATTGTTAGTAGCGGAGTAACGATAAAGTACTCAGAAAGGTCTTGAAGTGATGATTTTGATGAAACTTTGTAGGTATGTAGAACAAACAAAAGTAACAGACACGTATTTTTTTCTTATCGACCATACACGTTATTTAAGGGGTGAAACCAACCCTCAAAGTTGGAGCAAAAATTTAATTTTGTCAAATTATTCGAAACCTATAAGAGCGAAAAGAAAAATTTAAATCGACACAACCCTTCATTTTTAAAAGTTTTTCTACTGACGTACTCAAATTCAGGGTTGAAACTATTGGAGGAGCCTTGACAATAAAATTGAGAGTAAAATTTTACATCAAAAATACTAGTTTATCTGTTTTTTCTAAAAGCCGTGCCGCTAAAACTAAAAGCTTAAATCTTAATCTAAAATCTTACATGTGAACTCTATATTTTACCTATAATACCTTTTTAAAAAAATATTTAAACCGTTCTTATTTTTTCTAGTTAAACTCTACAATTAATATTTAAACGAAAGTATTCTATAAAATTATTACAATGTGATTCACATAAAATTAAGGGACTTATTTCGATTTAGAGAGCTCTAATTAATATTGGAAATCGTTGAATTATTTTAAAAACAGTACCACTACACGCAATACGCAACTTTGAGGGCCGATTTCACCGCTTAAATTGCGTTCATGGTCAATAAAAAAATACGTGTCTGTTATTTTTGTTTGCTCTACACACCTACCAAGTTTCATCAAAATTAGGAATTATCAATTCAAGACTCTTCCTTGTTAGTATTAATCTAAATATTTTGTTTGGTAGCTTTGAAATTTTAATATGCTAGTCTTTTTAATTAGGGGGGGGGGGCATATATTATGTCATAACTAGTCGAATTATGGTCACCTAATTTTTTTGTTTCCCGTTTTTACTCTTGGAGTTTAATTTACATATTGATGAAAACTGAATCTTTTGTTCAAGTTTACTCCAATATATTTTAGAACATATCTTTATGCTATTTTTTGATCATTGACAATTAGTGAAGCGTGTACTTTATTATTCGTAAATTTTTTCATATGTACTATATATTATTAACTTCCCATTGGAAGTTATTGTAATGGGTCCGATTTTACGAATCGCTAACTTTGACATATCTTCACGTTTCAAGGTCACTAGAACCCGAATCCATAGTTTTTAGCGTGATGTCTGTGTGTGCGTTCGTTAGTTCGTTCGTTCGTTCGTGGATTTTTTTTTGTCTCGCATATCTCGAGAACAAATGATGATATCAACTCCAGACTAATTTCATTAGATGCGTAATCAAAAAATGAAGATCGGATAAAGTTTTCAGCAAATTCGCATTAGCGGTTTGTTTTTTGTGGTAAAAAAACAGAATTAACTTTATTAAGATAACATAGATTATATGGATTTTTTACCATAACATTATTATATGTATAATGGCCTAAGAACCTTTCTTGATGTTAAAAACGTCAGTATATTATTATAAAATTTAAAAAAAAAAAAAAAACAAAAAAAGAAAAAAAAAACGAAATAAGAAACTGTTTTTGAAATATATGTTGTCTCGCATATCTTGAGAACAAATGATGTTATCATTTGTTTGATAAGGGTGGAACCCCCACCCTTAGGTACAGAAGGCGAAGCCCCCGGTATGGTGCAAGGGGCAAAGCCTCTATCGGGGGCCCAGGGGAGAAGTTGCCCGAAATGGAAAAAGAATTATTTATGTACAGTAGTCTCTAGTCTTTAAGGACACCCAATGGGAAGTTGACAGTGTGGGTAGACCTGTCCCCCAAATTTTATGTTTTGCCTTTGTTTCCTTTGGTCTGATCTTCCAATCCCGAACATATTTACATATTATGTCAACATGTACCTATTATTTATATCTGTTTCGTAGCGACTTTTGCATTAAACGAAGGTGCGTAATAATTCGATGTTTTACCATTACATTGCCATCAAGGACTTTCATTTAAGCGACTTGTACACGATCAGTATTTCAAAATACTGAGAGTATTAATAATTGCGTATTCACAATATTAAAGTAACTATCTACAAAATTTATATTATAAAAATAGTGATTCACTATTTTTATCAATAAATATGACGGTATTACTGATCGCGTACAATTCGTCTTAAACAGTTGCGAGTATATAAACTACAACCTAAGCTTTAGTTTAGACTAACTTTTCCTCAATTTTTTTTTCTTTTTTTTTTTTTTTGTTAATTAGAACTGTTACATAAAATTCCGTTAACCTATTACTAACATAAGAGAAGCTAATACTATAATATATTAAAAAAAATGAACGAAATCCGTATTGTTCGACCGAAGTTTCGGTTTCAGCTACTTCCGGCGACAATTGACGATTTTTTTTTTTTTTTTTTTAAATATATTTTGATAATTGAATCCGTTATTTTTAAAAGTGGTGTAAGTCCATTTTTGATAAAAAAAATTTTAATGGTAGTTTTAGTGACACAGTGTATATCAGTAATACGGTACTTGACTGTATTTAAAATTTGTGTCAAATGTTAAATAATTCTATGCATTATCATTACATATGACCAATTTTAATGAAGAGACATAAAAAAAATTTGATAACTATTCAGAGATTTTATTTTGAAAATCGCTATTTTTCAACAAATATTCAAATTAGTGAAAACGCACCATTTCTTGAAAATGACGTAACATTTTGTAGCAGCTAGGTATGTCGATTTTGATAATTTTCATCGGTGAGGTGAAATTGTGTTTTCTTTTATATATAGTAATAATAATCGACCAAACTTCAAATAAATACCTGTTTTTACTTTGACATTTTATGAATATAATCAAAGTTTTGAGGTTATAAATTATGGAGATTAGACAAGGAGACGAAACTCAATGGGTATGTTCCAACAAACACTAGAATTTCCAATTCGAGTGAATCGAGTGTTTTAAATTCGATAATGTCATTTGAAGGTCAAATAAAATTTCATTCAGAACTTCAGTTCGGTATTTAATATGTAGGAACGTTTATATTAATTTTTAAGGATTTCAAAAGATGTCTCTACTAAAGACTTGAGTTATGTATTCTGTACCTTTCATACTATGAAGAATATTTACAAATAATTATATCCACTAAAAAATTATTATGTACTTTAATATATGTTAATTTAATTTTTAAATAAGAAGTACGAACTATTTTTTTTTACCTTACTCCATATTTTACTTCATTACTTACTAAAATAATATAAATATTTATAAAATAAATAATTAAAATATACCTGTTTGTTAATTTAAAAAAAAATATACCTATTATAGCAATTAAATTAAGTCAAAAATTTGAAATTTGTTTTTTGACAGAACAATTCAAACTTAAAATTTGTCTGTTTACTATTTACATTTTTAAATTATAAGGTTAAAAATTAAATTTTCGTTAATGCGTATGTCTAGGATTTGAAATACTTAATCAAAAGCAAAAATTTTAAAAACCAATTCGGGTGAGTTCAGAATTAGATTTAAATACTTGTTGGAACACCGAATTTCAAATTGTGTGTAAACTGGAATTACAATTCTGCCTAGTTGGAACAGTAAAGTTTACTATGCGCATGCTCACTAAAACGAGAATTAATTCGAGTGTTTGTTGGAACATACCTAATGTATTCAAAAAAGTGTCTAAATCAAAGATGGCACTCGTGTTCGTCGGATACGAAAGCGGTACAGTTCTTATTCTCAAATGAAACGCTCTCAAATGGAAACGCGAGCTTCTATATTATCTTTGTTAGCTTTTGAATAGAATCTTCTGGAATCTTTTTCAATGTTTAACTCAGTTATAAAGTGGGTTTTTCGATCGTTTTTAAAATAAACTTAACAATTTTTATTTTGCGTCGCATCATTTATATTGTATATTATATAATTCGCTGACGTCACTATGTAAAATCGGAGTCAGTACCATTGGATATCCGCGGTATAAAGTAATTTAAACTAAAAGAGTTTATTTCATACATAGGTAATTTCTATATGTATTTCCTTATTATTAAATATCATCAACCGATATTGGTGATTCTCAAATGGAAACACTCACTTCCCCAGTCCCGACGTATTTCTATTTGAGAAAAAGTACTGTATTTACATTCTGTTTTATCCGTTTTATGTTACTATATTCGCTATATTCACATCAGTATTCGTGGATTATTAACGCCACGAGTAGTAAAAAAAGAAAGCCTTATATGTACCATTTTCGTGACCAATTTTGTCAATTCCTCCCATATAAGTAAGATTTCCATCTTATAATACTCCATTTTATAAACATTGACATCGACGTTTAGTTGCTTCAAAATGTGACGTCACTATAGTGAGGTGTTTTTCCCGCCATTTTCTCATTTAAAATTGTATGGTTATTTATTTATTTTTTTTTTTTGATGATTTTTTACAGAATCTGTCGAAAATAAAAAAAATCACTTAACTGATATGGAAAAACAATGCTTTTAGAATATTTCTGTAACTTCAGTCAAGTACCCAAGTAGCAGAAACGATTGACTATAGATCATATACTCATTTTCTATATATTTCTACACATTTGGGGGATTCTTAAAAATTTTTAAGTACAAAAGGGGTCGCGAATTAAAACGTTTGAGAATCACTTGTGTATATTTAACTAAAACTGATATTAAAAATATTCCAAAAGTGGACTTTCAATTACCAATATACCATCAATACCAATTGCAAAAAAACAAAAAGCAATTCAATTTTTTTTTTAATAGCCAATTTAATTTTTAAATACGTGTTGTAAGTTCTTTAACTGAGAACAAAAATAACTAAACTTTGATTTGCGTTTGTTATTTTTACAAAATTTGTAAAAACTTTACAATCATAATACAACAATAAATTAAAAAGTGTAATAGGCGAATAGACATAACGTTATGTGATACGATACTGATATTGAAGACTGATTTGAATAATGAAGAAGTCTCCTAGTGTGGATAATGTAATATGTAGTTACATTTAACTAAAATATAGACCACAACTAATAAGCTGCTAACAAAATTTCTGAAATCCGTTAACAAATAATAGAGAAATAGAAGATCAAAATTTAAGATGGAATGACTGATTTCCAATTCGTCTGTGACGTCAAATATACGCGCAATCGGACACCGAGTCTTTTATATAATTTATTTATTTATTTTTTTTTTTTTTTTAGTTAATTGTTAAATTACCATGGATTTAATATTTTAAAAAAAATGATTTTTTTATTATATATTTAGAGAGAATCGACTAGAGAGAATGCTATGTATTACAAATACATTCAGAAATTGAAGCAAAAAAATTGACTGATGTGAGCAAAAAATTGACTGATGGGATTACTTTAATGGCGGTCAAACCATTAATTTAATGGTTTATCTAATATTTACAAACAAGTCTCCCTGGTTACAAGTTGGGCTTACTAAAATGGAGTCCTGCTTCAAAATTTAATGCCTGTGGTATCTCAAGGAAACATATGTTAATATGTTCGATTCACTGCTCAGTGATATTTATAAATATTCAAAAGTTCCAAAAATGATATTTTAAAACGTCCAAATATTGAATTTGCAAAAAATAAAAACTTCAAAATTGTCGAATCCGTAGTAGGCTAGCAACTTACCCTTAAAAATATGCTTAGAAATTGAAAAAGTGATCACGAGCGTTCTAGTCGCTGTTTTTTTTTTAATTGATGCAGAATTTAAAATAAAATATAAAATTCAAATACTATTTTTTGATTAAACCACGGCTTTAATGCTAATAAAAATTGATGAAAATAAATAATTTGACAAGTATTCTTATAAATGTTTGATTTTGGTCTAAGTATTCATTCTAAAATATCATATTTGTCAATAGTTTTTTCTCTCTCTAAAAAAATGTTATAATTTTTTTTTATATATAAAGTGTGCTTAGAGAATATTTCAAATACAAAATTTATACATGTATCTTACCTCTTACTTTCATTAATTTCAACTTTTCACAGTGACGCCGGCATTTGATAAAAAAGTAGTATTGGAATTTTTTATTCCTTTTTAAATTTTGAAAATCAGCCACTAGAACGCTCGTGGTCGCTTTTTGTTAAAAGTTAGGGTTAAGTTGCTACTCTATAGTAATTAACGTATTTATCAGCTTAAAAGTTAGGCAAGATTACGATTAGTACGGCGTCAAGCTTTGATGACAGTTCCTTGTAGAACTCGACAAAATCAAACGAAAAACAAATAAAATTTTTCGATATCTCGCTTCGGTTTCGAGATATTGAACGTAAAACTTGTCTTTAAATTCGAACATATTGTATGTATAATAGTATGTGTAATATCTTGACAATGAGCGTGTTCCATTTAGAAAACACAAACGATACTGTGTGAACTAGTTTTTATATCAAAGTTGAAGTATATTGTCAAAACTAACTAGTCGTAACTAATATTGTCGAGTGTCTGGTAAAAATTTCAAATGATTCTGAACATTCCTATTTTTGGAACTCCAGCCAAAAAAATTAGTTTTTTGTGAAAAAAGAAACAATATATCCGAATTTAAGGACAAGTTTAACGTTCAATATCTCGAAAACGAAGTGATATCGAAAAATTTTATTCTTGTTTTTCGTTTTATTTTGCAGAGTTCTACAAGGAACTGTCATCAAATCTTGGCGCCGTACTAATCGTAGTATCCCCAAAAGTTAAAGTATTTAAAAGTTTAATAAAAAAGACTTCGCTCTATTTGCAATGCCGTAGAAAAGATGACGTCACACATCTGTATCAGATAAAATAGAACTATCTGTGTAAAGTGCAACTTTAAAGTCCCATAACTTTGTTAGTAGTTGAGGTACCTTAATTTCTCTTTTACACTTTTGTTTAATTTTTATTTTTATTTTCAACCATAAAAAAAAAAATAGTAGACTTCTCCATTATATGAATGAAATCTTTGTATGAATTTTATTATATTATACCTTCCTCACATACACTATTATTTTTATTTTTTTATGCAATTAAACTAATTTTATTAATCAAATAAACGTGCGCCTGCTGAGATTAATAGAAACTAAAATAATGTAATAAGGAATTACCTTAAAATAAAGTATCAGTTTCGGTCGAACACTAGAAATTCGTGATTTTCAATTTGTATACTCTCTTTATAAGATAAATTATGCCGGGATTGCTTATTAAGCGAAATTGCAAAAAAAATTCTACAAACAGAACTACCCATGGGAAATAAACCTCAACCAATGATTTAACACGTTGGACCATTTCGCTAGTTTTGAACTAATGATATGGGGAAAGCTGATAGATATTATAAAAATATACCAAAATGTTTGCTGAATCGATAATAGCATTCTTTAAATCAGAATCAAATTTTTCTAGCACAAGCGGAAAAAGATATGGTGCGAATTCGGGAACTGCACATAAGCAAGATGCGAGTCTTTCAACCAATTGTTCCCTCTTAGTCACCTAAAATTAATATAATGGTATATTTCTAATACACTTTTGCTTCATTCTAAGCAACTTCAAATGACAATTCTATTGTCATTACATATACTATCATATTGCTACATTAACCTTTATTAACACTTTACAGTTCGCATTCATCGCATCTGTAAATAGCCACAACAAGGTAGAGGCCGATCGCGACCACTGATCACACAAATGTGCGCAAACAGGTACATATGTACTGACTTACAACACACTCTCCGTGTGAAGGTTTTTGTAAACATTTATAGAAGAATAACATAAACATAACACTTAAAAATATAATTTTATATTAATACCAATTATTTTTTTATGATTGTATTGAAATGCGTATATTTCAATACAATCACAAAATCAGTGCGTGTGTACGTATGTTATTGATATTGTTTCTATTAAAAAAAATGTATTTTTACTAGGTATCGGACATTTTTCGGATCAAACAGCATTAGTGTTTTGTGTATTCAGATATATCGCACTTGATGTGATTAATGTAAATAAAAGCGAATAGATATTTTGATAAAACATACATATATACACAACTTACACATATTATCTATCTACCTGCCTGCATATACAAAACACGATTTTGTTTGATCCGAAAAATGTCCGATACCTAATGTTTACACATGTTGAATCATTTCGTGAATTTATTTATATAATTTTTTTAAAAATATTGGCGGTGACTTGACAAGTTTACTGTGAAAATGCGCGGACTGTATAGTGTTAAGATTTAACTAGAGAAAAGAAAATTTATTTTTTTAAAAATTATCAGTTTCATTTTTTACTAAAAATTATTACATTTAATATGTACGTATATGTTTACTATATTTTGTCGAAAATTGCAGTAATCAATCTGTACAACGTTGATTTATTATTCAAAAAGAGTAAGAAATACAATTTTATTTCGTTCTTGCTTATAACGAAGCAAAAATATAAATTTATCAAAACTAAATCAGAAATAATTTACTTGTGTTTCTCGAGAATTAGTCCGAATATCAACCGGGAAGTAACAACCAACAATTTCAAAACAATCTTCAATTAAATGTCCCATATCTACAGTGCGATAAAAAAGTGGCAACCAACTAAACAAAAAAAGTAAATTGTCTGGATCTCGTTCGCTACTGGTTGCCTGTACAACCCCGTTTACAAAATGAAGTCCCATTTTTTTAATTTCTAAAAATAAAAAGGTATTTTGAGTTTAAATCCTTAAGCTGCTTAAATGAACATTTATACCGTCAGTTCTTAGTATTAAACATTTATCTAGGAGACAGTAAACTGCCATTCGTTCAGACGACTGGAAATTTTCAAACTGAAGGTGTAAAAACATTTGATTCAATAAATTTTCAGCAGCATCTTTTGGTAAATGTTTCATTTTAATTATAGTTAAGATTCCTTCAATAACTACCGGCACAACCTGTAAATTCGATAAAATATTAAGGGCAATTCCATGAAATGATGGAATTGTAGTAAAAATTAAAAAATAAAAATAATTAATCAATATCATGCCTATTTGATACTCAAAAGGCTAAAGAACTAATTACAACGTTTTTTATTTTTTATCTGTAATTATTTTTATTCTGTAAATTTAGCTTAAAAATTTCTTACTTAATAAAAAAAATACCGTAACTTGTGAATTTTTTCAAGTGAATATTAAAATACAGCTATTTTTACTTTTTTCTTTCTGCTGAAATAATTTTATTATACTCATTTTGAGTATTATTTTGATTTTTTGTCAAGCTACGAATTCGAGTAATGGAGGCTATCAAAACCGGCAGAAGTTTTTTTAATTACTAAAAATAAACTTTTATCTTTGTTATCTATCATATTTTCTAAAAAATCAAAATAATAAACTACTTACTTTTTAATAAAACTTGTTTTAAAGTGACTCTAATGTAAGTGACCAAAGGGGGTGTAATGTAAGTAACCGACTAAGTCCGGCTGCACACCTAGGAGGTAAGACATGAGAGATACGACATGAGAGACATAAGAAATGTGTCGCTTGAAGACACGCATCGCTTGAGTACATTTAAACTGCATCAATTTTGTGTTTTCAATGCAATTTAAATGTACTCAAGCGATGCGTGTCTTCAAGCGACACATTTCTTATGTCTCTAATGTCGTATCTCCTAGGTGTGCAGTCGGACTAAGTTACATTTTTATCAATAATATATAATATTTTATGAAATTTATTTTTAAAATAATTTATTGAAACATTATTTGTTTAAATTTATTTAAATGAAGCTGTTTGTTATTAAAACAGAGTAGAAAATTTTCATTGTATAAAAGATGAAAAATTGTATTCCTTTTTCGAGTATTTAAGTGACCACCTACTTTATCTTGTATAAAAAAAAATTTTATGCATTTTTTGTTGTTTGATTCCCTTTGTTTAAAAGTTCACATCTTATTCGATTTGAGTAAATTTTGGTGAATTTACTCATTAAATACGAAAGTATCAAAATATTTTAATCCCAATTTTAAATCAATTGTAATGTAAGTGACCACGGAATTACCCTTAACAATCGTATATCGATTTTTGAATATTGCGATACTTACAAGATAATTTTCATTTATTCTATCAAAATAAAATTTTACTAAGACACTTAATTCTTTTTCGGATAATAAATCTTCCGGCAAATATGAAAGAACCTTTGATAGTAACCAAGTGCCTCTTTTTCTGTAATATGCATTGTTAGACGTTAAAAGACTTTCCAAATAAATTGTAAAATCGACTAAAGTTAACTTCTGAGTTACGATATCTGGAAAGATTATACAGCGATAAAATAATACTTGCAACTTTTAAAATTTACTTTAAAACATATTACCATCTGCAAATTTTCGACATTCCGGTTCCAATAATTTTTCCTCAATTTCTAAATCGTAACACTGTTCGTTTAAGAAAGGAGAATGTGATAATTTTTCATCGGTTTTCAGATAATTCTGCATTTTATTTTCGTTATTATAAATTCATTTCAATACTTTAATCGAATCTGAAAAACATGTATTTCAATTATAACGTGATAAGTGATAAAACAATCATAACCTACAAACACTTGTTCAATAACAAATTCATTTGCATACCTAATGCTAGGGCCACACTAATGTTAACGTCTAACGTAATGTCTAATGTAGGGAGGGTAAACATATATGTAGTATACATATATAGCCAAATGGATATGAAAAAAACGTCCCAACATCACGGTGCAGATTTGGAAGTATTTTGTTCGTTTTGCGCAAACGCGACTTTTTTGGTGGTAATATGAACCAATCTGAACAGTAAACACGGTAAACACTAATTGATGCATCTGCGCAAAACAACTGAAGTGCCTCTACCCGATGTCTATCCGTCTCACTTCATCGGAACCACTGCCTTTTATAGGGATTGGCCATATAGTTATAATACATATATGAGGGTAAAGAGGAGGACTATCTTGGCCGGAAAACAATAGAAAAATAGTTCAAAACTGTCCCGTTTTAAGTACTAAGTAACAGTTCAAAAACTCGCTAGAATAGCGTTAGAGTAGCAAAAGAGTATAGTGATTTTTTTGTGTTGAGTTTTATAAAAATTTTTAAAATAATAAAACTATTATATGTAACAATTATAATAAAAAAACAATAATTACATAACAACGCGGATGTTTTTCTTACCTTGTTTATTTCTCTAAATTTACCCTTTTGCTACAGTGGCGCCGCCACTATTTACGTCGTTTACGTCTTTCTGTCGATACAGAGATGGTGCTTCTGATATCTACCCTCCATAGTCTAATGTATGGAGTGTAGAATATAAGGAGGACTATCTTGTACGGAAAACAATAAAAAAATAGTTCAAAAAGTGTCCCGTTTTAAGTACTAAGTAACAGTTCAAAAACTCGCCAAAATAGCGCTAGAGTAACAAAAGTGTATGAAATGAACTTTGCAGTTGTCGATTGAGTGAAGTGTGCTGTATGATGTTGTGTTGTACAAAATAATATAGTAAATATAACCTACAAAAAATTGCTGTGGAACAAGTTGAGAGTAATTTATAATTATCGTGAACTTTTAATATCTATTAGTGATTTTATTGTGTTGAGTTTTATAAAAATTTTGAAAATAATAAAACAATAATTATGGTGAAAATTTGTGTAGTGAAAATATTTATTCAAATAATTTTTAACTTATGTCGGGATCATTTTATTTCCCTAATATTTTATATATAATTAGACGTTTAAAAATAAAATTTTAAAAAAACTTTATTTACGTATTCTATTATTGTTTACAGATTTTATGTTTTATTTTTTAAAAGTGCGCCGTAACAACGCGGATGTTTTTTTTCCTTGTTTACTTCTCAAATTTACCCTTTTGCTACAGTAGCGCCGCCACTATTTACGTCTTTCTGTTGACACTTTTTGATGCAGAGCTGGTGCTCCTGGTATCTACACTCCATAGTCTAATGTCTATAAAGGCAATAATTATGGCGCTAATATAATAACAACTTAAACTAGGCGTAAATTGGGCGGCTACACTATAGCATTTAACGTATTATCTCGATAATTATCGTGCTAAAACAAAAAAGGATACTATTTTTATTTTTAATTAATATAAATCTTATTTTAAATACATACTCTTAATTTAAAAAGGGAAAAATTTTAAATAATAACTTTAACTTCCTTTAACTTCTATTTAAATGATGATCTCGATGATATACCGTACTACTCGTACTACATAAGTACATAATAATTATACGTACATGCAACATAAATATGATTGTTCTTGTTGCCTGGAAATACATAAATCATATATGTAGTATACATATATAGCCAAACGGATATGCAACATATAATATATGTATTATAACTATATGGCCAATCCCTATAAGAGGCAGTGGTTCCGATGAAGTGAGACGGATAGACATCGGGTAGAGGCACTTCAGTTGTTTTGCGCAGATGCATCAATTAGTGTTTACCGTGTTTACTGTTTAGATTAGTTCATATTACCACCAAAAAGGTCGCATTTGCGCAAAACGAACAAAATACTTCCAAATCTGCACCGTGATGTTGGGACGTTTTTTTCATATCCATTTGGCTATAGGTATATGTACACTACATATATGATATGAAAAAAACGTCCCAACATCACGGTGCAGATTTGGAAGTATTTTGTTCGTTTTGCGCAAATGCGACCTTTTTGGTGGTAATATGAACCAATCTGAACAGTAAACACGGTAAACACTAATTGATGCATCTGCGCAAAACAACTGAAGTGCCTCTACCCGATGTCTATCCGTCTCACTTCATCGGAACCACTGCCTCTTATAGGGATTGGCCATATAGTTATAATACATATATGACATAAATAGACATATTATGTACAAATGATACATATCGTACATATGTATGCATCCAGCGTAGAATGATGTGGTAGAATGCCCAGGCATGTGTAGCCACCATTTTTCACGCCATAAATGACGTGCTAAATCCTTTGATGTGCCAAAAAATCCGCCACCCGAGTTATTGCCTAATGCCTAACGTCATTATTAATGACGTTAATAAATTAACGCGTTAAGTTCTGGTCACACCTGCATGCAATGTCGATTTACGCGATAATTAACGGCATTAACCGTTAGTGTGGCCCTAGGGTAATAAAAAAAAATGAAAAAAAAATGAAATAAAAAAATTAACCAGTTCATGGTCATTGATACTGCAAAACAATAAGAGGAATCTGACTAGCTCAGACGCGTCAGATACCACGCTGAACGCTCCGCAACAAATGTGAGTGTTTTCCATTAAGAATTCTTTCTATTTTAAACTCATAGATCGTGTTCCATTAGCAAACACAAACGACACTGTGTAACACAGTGCATTTAGGGAAAAAGTAATGCCAACCAAATTTTCGTGATTTTTGTACTTTCATTTTTCACAAAAAAATTAATTTTTTCAATTTTATTGCGAAACTAACCTTTTATCTGCTTTTAATTAAATTATTATTTATGTAATTCGGAATCACAGAAAGTATGCTAAGCAGATTGAATCTATTTTTTTTTCTTTATAAATCTAGTAACTTTGTTTATGCTGCCCTCTGCAGAAACACAATAAAAGTTGATGTTCAATTAGTGAAAAAAGTAGACACAGTGTAACACAGTGTCATGCATTGTGTAAAATTTTTGCTAATGGAATACGGTCATAAATTCGATCCTGGTTTAACCTACACAGGTGAATAGATCTTTCAAAGAGTCATTTTATTGACTCTTAAACAAACCATATGGTAAAATTTTTTTGTCTCAAAATGCCCGGATTTTTACTGCCAAGTGATAAGTACAATAGATAAGGCTACAAAAAAAGAAAAAAAATCAAAGATTCCAACACTAAAAAAGTGAACCCTAGGAATTTACAAAAAATAAATTAAACTCATGGGAGAAGGAGAGGTATATAATATTGTAAAGGAAGGAGCATTTCCCAAAATACTGATCAACATATTATGAATATTAAACGTGCGTATTATGAATGACGTCATTTTGTAAATATACAGTAACGATTTTAATTTAATTAAAACATTGCCATTGCTTTTAAAACAATATATTTAGTATATTTTTCTTATAATTGTGATTTCTATATAAAAACATAAACAATTAATTAATTATTTTTAATATCTGTTCTAGTTAATTCAATAATTAACTCCTTAAGAATGCTGTTCGACTATTTTATCAGTTAATTTTTCGAATTCTTAATTGTCTACTAAATTATTGTATTTTTTAACGGTGCTTAAAGAATATTATAAATTACTATAAATTGAAAACAAAAATTGCTCAAATTAATCGATTATTTACAATTTATAACAATTTTTGTAAAAAGATTACGTTTTGGTTTATAATTTTCCATCACTAATAAGACATATCTTTTTGATAAAAGTAGGCACAAACATAAATAAAACTATACAGTTATTAAATTATCATTTTATTAATAAATAAATAAATACAAACAAAATACATGATCTTGAAGTTAAATTTTTATATGCTCATTAATTTTACATATAAGACGCTACTGAAATGAAGGGTCAATCTAACCTATATTTTAATTTTTACATAATTTTATTTTTTACAATATTTTTAAAATTTTTGTCGTTATTATCACATATTTTAACTAAAAAACGAATTCCTTATTTACGTAGAATGATTCCTTTTTCGATATTTCCTTTACTTTGTGTAATGTCAAAATTGGTATTTTTCCGCTTATTATAAACCTGTTTTTTTTAGATGAAAAATGTAGAAAAATTAACAAATTTTCCCTAGAAATGGTTGCATTTATTGATCAATACAATATTTACTTACCCAAATATTATATTTACGGTGTATTACGTTTACTAATTTTATTTTAAATTTAATTTTTTGTAGGACTGGATGTTTAGTGCTTATTTGCACGTGTTATAGTGTATATTTACTCTTTTGTTTTTTATTTTTTGTGGTACATTCAAAAGAATCTACGTATTCATTCTAACATATCATATTAAACTATATCTTGTCCCTCTCTTAAGAAATAGTCTCCATCCATATTCTTCTATATCAATGATTAAACTAAACTATGCTGATAAAATTGAACATTATTTAGAATTATACCGTATTGTCACAGATGGCGGCACCTGTACCAGTGAATATATACATATGACAGCATTTTGAGCCGGAGCGAAGCACTTTAAAGAACTAGTTTAAATATTGCAAGACGAGTTAACTCGTCTTAATCATTTAAAGGTTAATTTAAAGTTTTCCTCTATCTCTTATAGTTTTCGAGATATAGTCCATTTCACTTAAATTTAACCATGCTTCGTCACTTATGAAATTAAATAATTTCTGTTTTTTTGGCTTTATCTCTTTCATTATTGCATTTATGTAAATTTTGAATTTGCAGTTTGTTTTTAGAAAAGAATAGAAGATTGATTTGTTTCAAATATAAGAATTATTTAATTTTTTAACGATGAATCATGATTAATTGTATTTGAAATGGGGTATATCTTTGAAAATACGATTTTTAAACTCCCAACTTTAAACATGGACGATGGTCGATAAAAAAAATACGGGTCTCTTACTTTTGCCTATTCTACACACCAGCGAAGATTCCACCAGTCACCAGTAATTTTAATAGTTTTTGAATTAAATCGGTTCGTACAGACAGACAGACCGACAGACAAAAAATTTTTTAAAGTTATATTTGGTATTATGTCGAATTTGCCAACTGAAAAACATATTAATACCTAAAAATTCGAAAATCACAGACAGACCCTTCTATTTTATCTATAGGTATTGATGATACATAGGATAAATAGTCTCAAATTACAACAAAAATCATATACAAATTAAAAAATATTTATTACCACTGACACTTTATAGGTTATGAAAGGTACTAACCCAAGCCCTAAGAGAGTGTGTAAAAAATTGCGGACAGCAGTGTGCCTGTGTGTGCTTGATACCGCCTAAGCGGCTTAAGCTGATTAGTCACACAGCAACTGTAGCCGTGTGAAGATCGATTGTTTGTATTGTTATCAACTACTTCCCAAAAATATAAGCGAATACATATATAATATAAAAAATAAACTCGATAGAAGTTTATGTTTAAAAAAAAATTATTTTCACAAAAATTACAAGTTGAAAATAATAATTAAACAATTTCAAATTTTATACAAGTTAAAAGTATTATAATAATATTTACTTTACCACCGCGCGGTGATCGAGTTAATACGTAGTTGACTCCGGTGAGCTTGGCTTGAACGACTGTTGTTTGTCCTAATTTTGTCTTGACTTATATACAGCTAAATTTCCTGTTACTTTTTGAAATATTGGTTGTGTATCCTGTAGGTATATTTAATGGATATTAGTTCATACGTTGACTAGCTTTCTCTTGAAATTTGTATGACATTGGTTACATATCCTATGGGTGTTTTTAATGAAGTAGTTTGAAGATTAGCTGATGTTCCATTAAGGTGGTTAGTCCAGAATTCATAACTTATATGTAATATATGCAGGAACGGTACGCATATGTATTATGGCCGCAAGCTCAAAAAACCGCCAGAAACTGAGATGAGGAGAACACAAATTGTATTGTTTCCATAGTTACCAACCAAACCAAGGAATTAGGTTTTTATAGGAGTGAGTGAGTAAACTTCTATTTATTAATATGATAGACAAAGATAAATGCAGATATAGAAAAAAATGGTCTTTTTAGCTTGCGTCCATAATACATACAATCCCCTCTTTCTACGGATAGAATGTGACGCATGACCATAGATAAAGTACACCAGAATTTTACTTCTGCAAGATAGCCAACTTCAATACATTTTTTTTACCCTCTGTTACCCATGTATGTAGTATACATATATTGCTAGCAAAGAGAGGCAGACAATACAAAAATAGTGTACCATTTTTTGTTCTGCGCATGTCTAGCGGTTCACATGGAAAATAATAAATAAACTTATAAATATTTTTAATATTTTATTATTTGAATTTTTAACTCACGGATGACAATTTTATTTACTTAAATAATAAATAAACACATTTATCGCTTATTAAATAAAATTTACTTTGTAATTAGTACTCGTACTTGATAATGAAAACCTAAGTGGCTAAAATGGAGGCATTTTTGAAATTACCAGCGCATGCGGACAATGAAAATAGGTACACTAAATAGAAAGAGAGAGTGGTATCGTCTGCACTCTAATGTTTGCGACCAAAAATGCAAATTGATAGCAATATTAGTATAATACATTATACGCTATTATCTCTCTATGGCACTGAGAACGGGGGTGCCGGGTATAGATGTCACCACTGTCGTTATTATCATGCGTAATACATTTGAGAAGAACAGAGATGTCACTATAATAATTTTAAATTATTTTTAGCCTTATCCGATAAAGTAGTTTATTACTAGTAAGATAATCCACTAAAATTTTCCTAATTGTATTTTATTTTGATCAGTTTTTCAAGTTTAAAATTCATACAATAATTATAAACTCATATATTTGTTTAAAAACTCAAGTAAATTTATTTTTATCAAAATTATACATTAATCAAATATTTCGTAAATTAATATCACTAACACTGATTCTAATTTCTGACAAGTGTACTTCCATTTTTCTGCAACAGATAAAATTTATTCCAATTTTCTAATTAATTTACTGTGATAATAAAATAAGTAATTATTTTCAAATAAAAATAAAGTAATAAATGTTAATTATATATACCTCCAATAATAATTAAGTAAAATTATTATCTAATATTAAACTCAAAAAAAATAGACGAATTACTCGAAAAAAATAATTCGAAAAAAGTGAAAATTTCCTGATAGAATTTTTGTAATTGTTACTACAGAAATGTTACAAATTATAAATTTCTAAAATAAAAGAATAATTTCTATGAACAGTAAATTCGACAGATACCAGCTAGTAGCATCATCTACAATTACCATTTTTAGGATTTCGTAGAACAATCTTGCTACGAAGTACCTTATAATTTAGCGTTTTCTGTCACAGACATGCGCATTTGTATTTGAATAAAACGCCCACATTTTTTTTGAATCGAGGGACTGTTTTTTTCAATATAAATTAACAAATTTAATGAGCAACACTTAAAAAAATTGCAAATTATTCAATAACTGATCTAATTATCATCAATTTATTAAAAATTAGTTCGGTTTTTCTGTTATTTTACAGCAATTATTTTTTATTATTATTAACAAAAAAATAAAAAAATATATATGGCCCCAATGCACAACCAATGTTTACTTGTGATATGAAATTAACAACAAATTTGCAATAAAAAAACCCATTTTCTCTTTCTACTTCTATTTTATAGAAGCGTATATATATTTATCTCTTTCTTTCGCTGTTTTTTCTTAAAATTATTAATAATAGGACAGATTCTAAAAATTGTTATCTTTGTCTAATAACTTATTTTAATACACACAGAGCCATATTTACGTATTTGTGATAATTACATACTTACCGACCAGTCGACATAATTATCAACCTGCAACAAAGCATATACCAAAATGTCATTTTGTCATTTACAATTTCAAAAGTAAATAATGTTAAGTTGTGGTTAAGTGACAAAAATGATTTTCTGGTGTTTATAATTAATTTGGGTTTTAATTATTTATTAAATAATATTTTTGTCAAACAAATATAATTATTTTGAACATTCAAATATTGAACATTCAGATTAAATATTGAAAAGGCGCCAAATTATGTACTTTTAATTACTGTAAATAATTTGTGGTGTAAATTAAATTATTTTAAAAGGAAAGTGGTTTTAGTTTATTGTACTATTTAGTAATCCGAAAAAACATAAAATCCATTTAAATTTGTGAAAATTCCGGATTTTTTGAAAATTTTAGAAGATTGTGAAATCAGATTTCGAAAAGTTAATTGAAAATATAAGTTAAATAAAACGGTTTACGTCGTTTTGATCTGTGTAATAATCACCATGTAAGTATGAAAATTTAATTAAAAATATATGAACAGGTTAACACTTGTTTAAAATTTATTTTAAAATATTGATAAAACACCTTAGAACGATTTTTATTACTGAAATATGAGGGTCAATTACTAGGCTCAATTATAAAGCAATGACCCAGTTGTTGACCATAAAATTCTAACCTAAAACAGGCGAGGTTAACTGTTTAGTGACATATGCATAAAATAGTTATCTTAGGCTGCCTGTACAGGATCAGTAATACTGTCAGTATTTCAAAATACTGACACTTTTATTGATCGTGTATTGACATACTGAAATAATGATGAAAGTATTGAAGAATGGCTTATAATTCCATCAGTATTCACTTCAG
This sequence comes from Brachynemurus nebulosus, assembly GCA_035578155.1. Classification (NCBI taxonomy): domain Eukaryota; kingdom Metazoa; phylum Arthropoda; class Insecta; order Neuroptera; family Myrmeleontidae; genus Brachynemurus; species Brachynemurus nebulosus. Next base: position 2,041,117 of record JAPWDM010000002.1, read on the forward strand.
TACTAAGACGTGGAGGAGATGGTGACATTAATGACAGTTAAAACCGTTAAAACATATTTCTCATATATTATGAAAAGTAGGCTTGTACAATGCTTGTACATATAGGCCGGCCGCATACATTCTGGTTTTAACCGAGCCGGGCGCCCGGTCCGGGTACCTGAAGGTGCAAATAACATGGTAACTCCATTTACTATCGCACACTTTTCTTATTCTTACCGGTCAGAACGGCCGGTCAGAATGTAGCCGGCCACGCCCGGACCGGGCAGTCAAAAACAGAGGAAACACATTAAATAAAAGAATAAAACATGTCAGAAACATTAATACGTCGTCGTCCATTTTATTTCATGAAATCGACAATAATGCAGTCAATACAACAATATCGAACTGTCAAATAAAACTGATATATTTTTTTAAGAATTCAATCAACCGGCATGTATGCGCTAATACGACCGGTTGACCGGCCCGGGCGCCCGGCCCGGTTACAACCGGAATGTATGCGGCCGGGCATATTATTATTGATTAGTATGTACGGCATTATGTACAATATGTACGATATGAACCGTATGTACATACATGCGTATATGTATGGCTAAGCTAGAAAAAACATTACGAACATAACGGTTTTTTTTTGTTTTCTTCATGTTTTCTTGTTTTGAGTTGCAAACGCTAGTACTATAGCTAAACACGCTTCTTCCATAATAACAATTCCAAAATTTTAATTTAAAAATTCCGAAAAATTAAACTTGACAGTTTGTTTTAAAATACTGAAGTAATAAAAATAGTGATTCATTATTTTTATCAGTAAATACTGACAGTATTACTGATCGTGTACAGGCAGCCTTAGGCTAAGCGCGCACTACGTTTTTTTTTTTCGCTCGGCGTTTTTTCACAAAAGCTGAAAACGCGTCATCAGCGCGCACTACGTTTTTTTTCCAGTAGCGGAATTGGCGGGACATAGAATTATTTCGAAATGGACGTTCGTTAAGCTTGTTGCACTGGTGTTTTACGTTAGCAATATGACGTTATAAAATTAAAAATAATTTTAAAATAGTTATGTAAAATTCTGAATGTTTTAATATTAATAATTTTTTTATTTTTAAAGTATTATTAAGAAATAAAAATGATTCAATATAATTATCAAAATATGTCAAACTTATGAAGAGATTTCTATATATTCTTCCATCATTTACATATTTTAGATGATACCCACTCTTTTTAAATAATTATATGTGTGAAAATATTCTTTCATAATGCGGTCCAATTTATTAAATTAACTATTTTATCATATGCAGGACGTTCGTTAAGCTTGTACTATTATTGTACGTAATTTTCTGTATGTTTTATTGACTAAATAAATAAAAATACAAAACAGTAAAGATATTAATACTTTTTTATTTTAAAAATACAATATTATTGTGATTAAATGAAAATAATTCAAAATTAATTATCAAAATGCCAAACTTGTGAATAGTTTTTCATTTTCTCCCACCATTTACATATTTTAAACAAAGGATTTACCCAATCTTCTTTTTAAATAATTTTATATCTGTAAAAAGATTTATTTAATGAAACCTAAATTATCTTTTTTACTTGTAATGCAATCCAATTTATTACTATTTTCGAGCAAACTTCTTTCCAAAAACGTTACAATGTTCTTACCTTACAATTTTATCCCATACTGAAGCTTTTTTTCTACATCACATATAATTTTTTTTTTTTTTTTTGAAAGATTTTGGTCAAATTTACCATAAAATTCCAAATCTGGCGATATTTTGACTAAAATTTTATTTTATATACATTTCTGTTGTGTATCAGTGCATCATTAGCTTTGTTCGTGCAACAGTTTTGAAAGTACAAAACTGTACGGAGCATGCGTATTTATTAAATGAGCGTTCGAGCAAAACTAAATTTGTGATTTGATTGTAAATCTAATGTTCTAGCAGCTTAAAAATTAAATTTCGAACTAATACACGACAGCAAGAAAAGTTCACCAACTTTTAACAAATTTGTCGGATTGTACTTGCGCAGTAGATCTCAAATATATTACTGTTTAAAATTTAAATATTTTGTTGTCTGTTAAGTTAGATGTATTGTTAGGGAATTTTTATTTCAGTTATTTTTTCTTGTGAAATTTTTTTGAAATATTTTTTTACTAGGTACAGGTAAATAAATTTTAAAAAAAAATATTCATATTTAAATACAGTTTTAATATGCCCTTTTTATCGTTTAGAGAGAAGAAATTAATTCACCATAATATTTTTCATTAGTTTTTCTTTCTCTTATTGTACAAAATGAATGAAAGATTATCCAGCTCCAGTACGTTTACTTCCAGTGACATGTCTAATTCGAGCGATGATGATTTACTTGATTTTGAAATTAATAGAATTCGATCAAAAAATGAAAATTACTTTGAAACTACTATTCAATTATATAATAATAAAAAATTTATTGAGCATTTCAAAATAAATAGACGTGTAGCTGAAAGTCTAGCAGAACATTTTCAGCTTAGTGAATATTTAAAACATTAGTTGGGTGGGAATGGAAAATTAAATGTGCTTATTGGAATGGAAAATTAAATGCAATTAAATGTTTTAATATTTCTTTGGATATTTTCCAAACATTTTAATAACCAAAAGCATAATTGTTAAGTTACGTAAAATGTCAATCTTTTATAACCTTATTAGTCTATAACCACTATAAAATATGTATGACATCCATGAGGCCCGTGAGTCCAAGACATGCCGGACACGATTAGAGTGACATCTGGTGGTTCTTAATTAAACCTAAATCTCGAATTCACCGTTCGAGCGTCAAAATAATTTGAAACTAGTTTGTTGTTGAACATGCGCGGTAGTCATAGTTTGAAAAATCACTAATTAGTTTGAAATTGGTTGCACGAACAAACCTAATATGACATATAACCACACTAAGGCTAAGCGCGCACTACGTTTTTTTTTCCGCTCGGCGTTTTTCCACAAAAGCTGAAAACGCGTCATCAGCGTGCACTACGTTTTTTTTTTCAGTAGCGGAATTGGCGGGACTTAAAATTATTTCGAAAATGGACGTTCATTGAGCTTGCTGCACTGGTGCTTTACATTAGTAATGTGACGTTATAAAATTATAAATAATTTTAAAGTATGTAAAATTCTGAATGTATTAATTTTAATACTTTTTTACTTTTAAAATATTATTAAGAAATAAAAAATGATTCAATATTAATTATCAAAATATGTCAAACTTATGAACACATTTCCATTTTCTTCCACCATTTACATATTTTAGATAGTACCCACTCTTCTTTTTAAATAATTAAATTTGTAAAAATATTCATTTACCAAGATCTAAATTATCTTTTTTACCTATAATGCAGTCCAATTTATTAAATTAACTATTTTATCAAAATCAGGACGTTCGTTAAGCTTCTTTTACTGGGGCTTTACGATGGCAACATAACATTATAAAATCAAAAATACTTTTTGTACGCAAAATTCTGTCTAATTTAATGACTAAATAAATAAAAATACAAAACAATAAACATATTAAAACATTTTAATTTCAAAATACATAATTATTATAATTAAATACAAATAATTCAAAATTAATTATTAAAATGTCAAACTTATGAATGGATTCTCATTTTTTCCCGTTTTTCCCATTTACATATTTAACAAAGGATTTAACCAATCTTCTTTTCAGATAATTATATTTGTAGAAAGATTTATTTACCAAAACCTAAACTACCTTTTTTATCTGTAATGCAGTCCAATTTATTAGTTATTTTTTAACAAACTTCTCGCCAAAAACATTTACAATATTCTTAAATACCTTAATATTAGAATTTTATCCAATACTGGAGGGCTTTTGTCTATTTCATATATAATTTTCTTCGTCAAATTTTCTATTAAAATTCCAAATCTGGCGATACTTTGACTAAAATTTTATTTTACATACATTTCTGTTGTGTATTAGTGCATCCATTTTTTAATATATATTTTTAATCTGTGAAATGAGTGTTCTCATTGTCAGTGTAAATTTAAAATTAAAATTAACACGTTCATTGCCAATCACGCGATATCACGTGATACAGCTACTTTACTATATGGCGAATAACGCGATTCGCGGGACAAATATAAGGATCTACTTATTTAACTAAAATATTTGGCCATCTCACGAAGTCTCTGTTTTTAGCTTGGTAATAAACGTGTTAAAAACCGAAAATTTAAAAAAAAAAAATGACAAAATATAAAGGCAAGCAAATAAGTTTGCAAAACAAAAATTTCATAATTAATCAAAAATTTCATAAATAATCAAATTAATTTGCGACAATAATTTCATTGATAAATTTGGGATTTAATAGTTTTTGAATCCCTTTAACTGCGGCAGTCAGTTTAATTTTAAAATGCGTAGTAAATTTATTTTTAAAAATACGTGATGTTGTTTCTTTAACATAATAATATAATGTTTTTGTTAAATTTTTCTGTCCAAAATTTTGTTTAATATTTAACTGTGGATTGAAAATTATGTAGTAAAAGATTTTTAGACCAATACTTTTATAATCGAATTTTTTTTAATTTGAATGTAATTATTTTAATAATTTTTATTAAAATTAATGTAACTTTTTAAATGGTTGTAAGAAAATTTGAGAAAAATAAAAATAACTTTCTTTTTACATGTTGCATTGTATTTATAGGTATAAAACATTAAATTTACAGATTTAAAAAAAAGAGTATAATTATATAATTTGAATTTGGCGCGTTAAATTGTCTGTTTGGCCTACTGGGAAAATTACGAATAATCTATTTCAGGTGACATTTTTAATGCTCCCCCGTTCCGCCTCTTGACAGCTAGCATTTGAAAAACACGTACCCCGAAAACGTCCACAACATGTCCCTGCCACTGGTTTTCAAGGACGAACCTTTTCATGTCACAGTTTGCTACGTTTGCTACGTGGCGCTAATGGTATAGGGGGTATACTAAATAGAGTTGGGACATGTGAGCAATTTTCATCAAATAGATGTCAAAATTAATTATCATATGATTGAGTACAAAAGTATCGTCACCAAGTTATGTGTTAATGAAGAATTAAATTTTTTTAATTTAATTAATCTTTCTAGGTTAAATTAAAGTATTTTTTTAAATATTTAATTTATTTCCAATTTATTTTAGATGAAAAATAGCGAACTATTAAACCTCATGTCTCGACTCTAATTTTATCCCCTAGTAAATCAACGCCATCTGGTATATTAGTTACAGCGACGTCAAAAAACGGTCCATTTTTTTATAATAGACTAAATGGAGAGTGACAGGGACATGGTCCACAAGCTCATAATGTTAACGTATACGTACGTACATTTTTAGATCATTGAGTGAGGTATACCTGGTATATACGTATTCTGATATATAAATGGTGGCGTTCGGAACGAAAATGTTGTTATTCTAACGTTACCTAACGGAGCTTTCACCGTTACAAACCAGAGGGCACGGATTCAAACATACATTATAATACAATGTATGTTTGAATGCGTGCCCTCTGGTTTGTAACGGTGAAAGCTCCGTTAGCTAACGTTAGGACAACAAAATTTTCGTTTCAAACGCCACCGAAATTGGCTATCTTCCAGAAATGAAATTTTGGTGTGCCTTATCTATGGTACACCCCGACTCTTGAGCCGTGTTCCGATATATACTGCCAGTACTGGAAGCACGGTAAATTACGACGTCACGCCAGTACACTGGCAAGAGCGTTCCATTTTAAATTGTCATATTTCAGTGTACTGTCAATCATGAATAAAGGAACAAATCTACAGTATACTGCAGGTATACCTCACTCAATGATCTTAAAAAGTACGTATACGTTAACATTATAAGCTTGTGGACGTTTTCGGGATACGTATTTTTTAATTGTTAGCTGCCAAAGAGTGGAACGGGGGAGCATTAAAAGTGTCCCCTGAAATAGATTATTCGTAATTTTCCCAGTAGGCCAAACGGACAACCTGACGCGCCAAATTCAAATTATATAATTATACTCTTTTTTTTAAATCTGTAAATTTAATATATTTATGCTTATAAATAAAATACAACCTGTTAAAAGAAAATTATTTTTATTTTTCTCTAATTTTCTTACAATCAGTTACAAAGTTACATCAATTTTAGTAAAAATTATTAAAATAATTACATTTAAATTTAAAAAAAAAATCGATTATAAAAGTATTGGTCTAAAAATCTTTTACTACATAATTTTCAATACACAGTTAAATATTAAACAAAATTTTGGACAGAAAAATTTAACAAAAACATTATATTATTATGTTGAAGAAACAACATCACGTACTTTTAAAAATATATTTAATACGTATTTTAAATTTCAACTGACTGCCGCAGTTAAAGAGATTCAGAAACTATTAAATCACAAAATCAATGAAATTATTGTCGCAAATTAAAGTTGATTAATTATGAAATTTTTGTTTTCCAAACCTATTTGCTTTCCATTATATTTTGTCAATTTTTTTTTTAATTTTGTGTTTTCAACACATTCATTGGCAAGCTAAAAATACAGATTTTGTGAGATAGCCAAATATTTTATGTTAAATAAGTAGGTGCTTATATTTGTCCCGCCATATTACGTTATTGGCCATATAGTAAAGTAGCTGTATCACGCGATATCGCGTGATTGCCAATGAACGTGTTAAATTTACACTGACAATGAGAAAACTCATTTCACAGATTAAAAATACAGTAGAACCTCAATAATTCGGCCCCCGATAATCCGGACCCTCCAGTAATCCGGCCCGATTCTAAAAGTTGTAGTTTTAAGAGAATAACTGATAACAAATAGTAAATACAATTTTACACACATTTATATTCTATATTTACAGTCAATTAGTACAGTACAAAATAGAATTGTATTATGTTATATACTTGCATTGGGTTTACTTTGGATTTGTGCGGTGATCTGTCTTTGTGTGAGTGATCGGAGGTGGTGGTGGACGTGCTGTCGCATACATATGCCAGTTTTGAGAAGTGCCTACAAACCCAGTACATAGAACAGCAGTGCTTGCTGTTAACTTCTTAGAAGAGCTATAGGGGTCTCAAATTCGTTACATTTTAAACGGTCTCTCGATGGTCCGGCCTTTTACGTTTAAGCCGGATTATCGAGGTCTTACTATATATATATATATATATATATATATATATATATATATATATATATATATATATATATATATATTAAAATATGACGTTCATCCTGACATGAATTTTGATACATTTCTCAGTTTTTAAAATTAAATTACATACTAAAATACTAAGTTTTTGTTGATCTTATTCTTTGAATGTTCCTAAAGCTTTCTAAAATAAGTTTTTTAGAAGAAGATATTTATTTATTCTAAGCTAATTTGTAATTCTAAGTGTTGATTTCGGTTAGTTTATAATATACTGTACTGACAGAATTAATTCAAATTTTGACATTTTGTGTATTATATATTTAAAAATAACTTCCAAAAATCATTCGTTAGTCTTTAGAAGTTTAGAATGTGCTAGTGGTACAACCACGAGAAACTACACTTTGTAAAATTTTATGCAAGTTCATTGAGAGTTTAACACAAATTGACCCACAAATCTTTAGAAATAACAACAACTTGCAAATTTTTTGTCGTTATTTCTAAAAATTCCTATAATATTGCCTGCAGTTGAAACAAAATTTGTACAACAAATTAACCTATTAGGTACCTAATTGCATTTTTAATGATATTGTTAAACGTTAATACTTTAAAAAAATTCAGAACAAATATTCTAACATTTGATTTTTTTTAATACCACCGTAGTTGCTTTACAATCTTCCAAAATTTATTAAAATTAAAATTAGTCATTATTTTTATATTAATTCTAAACCTGGTTACTTCAATTTGTCAATACACGAAGAATAATACTATCAGTATTTCGAAATAATGACGGTATTACTAACCGTGTATAGACCGCCAGTGGCGATAACATTTATTATTGCACGCAAAAATACAATAATTTTTCATTAAATTATAATGAGCAAATGTCATAAAATTACATTGTGACATTGTGTACGATAATTTATTTCAAAAATACGAAAAAATTCGATAATTTTGCGCCTTTGGTATGATTGGCGTACTTTTTTATGTTGATCACTGGTCCAAATAAATTATTCTCAAAAGCAGAATCATATTGGAATCATACTGTAATGGTGTGATCAACGAAAATAGTTTGCAATGTTGAATTTTGTTTATTACAAAGTTCATAAAGGTAGATAAAATAAATAATTTATAATTTTAGATAATATAATAATAACAGACTTTAAATAAATAGATTTGTGTTAAACTTTTGCAGAACGCTACGTTGATTTATCGAAGAGCAATTACGTATGATAATCAACTAAGTTAAGCAATTCAAAAGTTTTATTTCTCCAGTGCTTCAAGTAGAAATACTGCGTAGCGATGAATTTGGAGACGGCGAAGTGAAGTAGACGAAAGAGTTGCTTTTCCGAGCAAATATGGAGCATAGATCTTCGATTTTGAATAAAGTCTAAAATACAATAATTGACTATAATATAGTATAATAACTGGCTTTATTTATTAATTATTATAGTTACCTGTCGAGACAATGTGGAAAATAGTGCAATTTTCAGCCGCCCTTTGGATTATTGTTCACACTGAGATATGAGGAGTAGTCATTTGGTTAGATGAACTGAGCTCCACCTATCAGTTTTTTAGTAGTATGTGTGTTTTTTGCATCTCGTTTTGATTATTTTGCATGTGTGCTAATGTGTGTGAATATGTGTGTAGGCTTCATTTCTGTATATTTATATCAGCTGGATGCCATCTCCACCCCACCTCCATGGTTTCTCACAATACATTTTCGGATATTCAAAATATGCATATGAAATGAAATATTCATTAGATATTAGAAACGTAATTCATAATTATATTAAATTACAATCTTCAATATAATATATATATATATATATATATATATATATATATATATATATATATATATATATATATATATATATATATATATATACTCGTAGGTATTATCAAATAACATTGCGGATTATATCTGTTTATCTATCTGTAACTGATTTCCTCACTAAATATTAGATTTTGTTCCAGCTTTAACCACTGTATCAAACGAGGATACAGTGCTTGTAAAAAAAGGAACCGCCAGTGAAGTATTTCAACGTGTACTTCGTAATATGTTAGAAATACGTATACATTAATAGAAGCAATATATAGTACAATAAAACTTGTCGGATTTACATAAGGGCATTTGGGCCTCCACAAAATCTCTCAAAAAAGGAGTAGAATAGAAAGAATAAGCGTTTTACCGTTTCTTCTGTTCACCAAGCCTAATATTGGGGAAAGTTTGACAAATTTAGAAAATCCGTTATTATTTTATCGGAAAAAAGTATTGAAGTACCTACGGAGGCACCATATGAGAAATGCCTCGGACCCTCCACAGGGGTAAATCCGGCCCTACCAAAGAATTTAGTTCAATCAGAAATTGATATGAATACAATAAAATGATATTTTGCGGTAGAGAACCAATAGCCCTCTTCGTAAAAGAATTTTTTTTAACCTTACAAACGTCCATTTTTAACAAAATGGTACCATTAAATTTAATTACAAAATACTAAAATATAATATTTACAGTACTTACAGTAAATATAACGTAAACAAAAAGAAAATTAACAACAAATTTACAAAATAATGAAATAATAGAAGTACAAAAAATAACTGCATATTAAAAACGCAAAATATTGCGTGCAAATTTGACCTTTAAATGAAGCTAGGCAAACGAAATAAAAACGCGACATTTAAATTAAATTTTTAATAATTTATATGGATTAAAATTATTTTATTCAATTCTTAACATGCATTTTTTTAAATAAAAATTATGAAAATAAAAATTATTAATTATTCTGTTAAGTAAAAAATAGAAAAACTTTTACATAACCAATAATTTTTAAACATACATATTGTGGTCCATGTGGTCACGTGTACATACCGTATTTGTTTTTTTTAAAAGCGCAAGCGCGCATAATTTGTTTAAGTTAATTTCCGAATAGATAGCGCTAAAATTACATTAAGGCCCGATTTACATTAACGCTCTGCTCTCGGTAAGATATCACTCCGCTCTCGATTCGATATAAATATACAATCTTGTTGTGTTCACAGTACAGTGCTGATATCATGCTGGTACCTATTCGTTTTCTATTCACATTATAATGCCACACTGGGTGCGCTACCAGTTCGGTCTTAATTCGATAGAAATATATTTTCATAACAGCAGAATGCAAGCGGAGTGGAGTGGAATCAAAAAAGTGTTTACACTATAGGTACAAACCATAACAAGTCTGATATCGCTCCGATAAAATATTACCTGAGTGGTATTGATATTGGAGTGGTATTGGAGCGAGAGCGAACCGAGACTGATATTGGACCGATATGAGAGCGATGATGTGAATACACTCATTGTTTATTGTGTAAGAATATTTTATCGAATCGGGAGCGTAGCGATATCGTACCGAGAGCGGAGCGTTAATGTAATTCGGGCCCTAGAATTGCGGGATTTAGCTGCCAAGGGGAAAAGGACGAAATTTAATACGCATACGTACGTACTAATTTTAGTGAGCTCCCCATGGTATACTGGTTATTCCACTACTGTGAGTGCCTTACCTCTGTGAAACCAGTGTATGGAGTGTAGAATATGAGGAGGACTATCTTGTACGGAAAACAATAGAAAAATAGTTCAAAAAGTGTCCCGTTTTAAGTACTAATAACAGTTCAAAAACTCGCCAGAATAGCGCTAGAGTAGCAAAAGAGTATAGTGATTTTTTGTGTTGAGTTTTATAAAAATTTTTAAAATAATAAAACTATTATATGTAACAATTATAATAAAAAAACAATAATTACATAACAACGCGGATGTTTTTGTTCCTTGTTTACTTCTCTAAATTTACGTTTTTGCTACAGTAGCGCCGACACTATTTACGCCTTTCTATGGACACTTTTTGATACAGAGATGGTGCTCCTGATATCTACCCTCCATAAACCAGTGCTTACAGTAAAAAAATGACATCCATCAATGACGTCATACAAACGTCCTGAATGTTTTAAGCACTGTGACAGAGCTATGGCAACACTTTATGGAACGGATGACACCTAGGGATGCAAGATGACTTCAATATCGATAAAAATATCGATATTTATGTATATCGAAACTAGGCAAATATCGATAATTCAATATATCGATTGTCATAAGTCGATAATTATGGATATTACCGATATTTTATGTTATTTTTCAATCTAACTGGAAATAAGAGGTATAAAAATTTATTAATATTGTGAGTCACCGTCAATATTTGTAACGCATCACTTGGAGTACAAATAAAACTCTTTTAAAAATTTTTTTAAAAAACACGTTGACGGTGATTGACGTCATAAGACGTAAAGTGAAACCTGGCAAACCTACACACCACGTTGTAAGACGTCAACAATTGGGTATTTGACAAATTTCGAAAGAGGAATATTAAAATATTCCAAATCACTTAAATATAATCCCAATAACTGATTTTTGTTTAAAAAAAAGCGATTTAAGGGAAAAGAAAATTTTTTTTTATTCAGTTGAATTTTGGTGCAAAAACACTTCGTCACGTGTCAGTAACGTAACATCACGAACCAGTTAGCTTTTTTTATAATGGGGAATTTGACTAATTTTGAGAAACTATTTTTAAACACACATATTTATGTATTTTATGCATGTATACGTTTTTAATTTTTAAAAATAATGCCGAAAATTGTTAGAAAAAATTATTTTAGTATTTGTTCTCAAAATTTGCGCGAAAACGTTTACTACCTGTCAGTTACGTCACATTCTCTAGATAGCAACAGGTGTTCTGTAACTAAGAAAAATAAATGTTTATTTTTCCTGTAACTAGGAAAAGAAATTGTTGATTTTTAAAAAAATTAATTAAATTTTAATTAATTTCCATAGTTATGTTTGCTAACCGGAATTTAAGCAGCGACAGTAGTGGCGATAGTGTTGAAATATAAGAGAAAGCAACGTCACAGTCCGTTTCTGCTTACGTGGATTTTAGCTAAAAAATTATTTTTTTAATTAATTTTTTTAAAATCAAATAATGATAGTTAAGATGAATTAGTATAATAAATTGCTGTTTTTTATTATAAATTTTCATTAAAATTTGTTTTAATTGCTTTTCTTTGATACTGTCAAATACCCCATTATGTAGTAAGCATGAGGAGATTATTTTCAAAAACTAATTTCTAAGAAAAAGCTGATTTGAGATTAATATAGTTATAAACTTGATTTCGAAAGTCATTATTCTAAACGGAAATTTTTTTCCAAAACTAATTACAAAATACGGAAAAAGGACATAAAATTTTAAGTTTATTTTCAAAAAAACAAAAAAAAACCTGAATAAAAACTTATTTTAGAAATTGCGTTTTGAAAACAATTTTTAAACTGAAATATCTTTAATTCCTTGAATTAATAATGATCGTTAATTTGAAATTTTTAACGGACAAAAATGTACCTCGGCAAAGAAAAAATAAAACTGGAGTTGAAAACTCAATAGAAAATATTACGTTTTAAAGCTTTTAACTTATTTTTTGTTGCACGGTCACAATAGCATCATGGATAATATGAGTAGCGTGTTACAACTACTAGTGTCTGAAAAAAAAATACCGGAAACAAAAAGTGCTGCAAGCCAAAGGGAAAAAGAAAAGCAGATAAATGTAAATTACTTAATGCTATTCCATATTTTAAATAATAAAGCAAAGATTTTATTTAGCAAAAAAATCACGTTTATTTTTTATTTGTGACAATTGTTTCAAGCTTAAAAGCCCATTTTCAAACGAAGTAAGTTAATATTAATAGATTTGAGAGTTACTTTATGGTATTCCGTATTTGTAAATAATAAACAAATAGGTACTTTACTTCGCAAAGTACGACTTTTACTTTTGAAATTGTGACAACATTGTTATTCACTAGTAAAATATCCGTAAAAATGTCGCTGATGATAGAAGATCTCATTTTACTCGAAAATTACATTTTGCTAGAAATTGTTTTTTGAAAATAAGCTCCACCTTCATTAATGTCATATCCATGGCATTTAATAATTTTATATAACTAGTTGCAGAGTTTTTGAGGTATCAAAGTCCAACAAAAAGGAAAGATATATTTTTAGTAAGAGATATACATATTTTATTATATTAAGAAGATAAAATACTTTTGCAATAAAGATGGATATAGAGTAATTATGTCTAAACTCCCCCTATTAGTTGTTATATCTCTCACTCAGGTAATATTGAACGATACATACAATGTATAAAAATACACTATGTTGTAAAAAAAGTAATCGATTTTGAAATAGTTTGCTTATTTATATAGTAATGCAATGATGTACCTACTTAAATAAGTAATTTTAAATTAAATAAATATTATTAAGAAATTACCTTTACTAACTCTGAATATTTCGAAGTAAAAAAATGAAGTAGTTGTTATTGTTATCTTATTGTTAGTCACTATCACTTGAACTTTCATCACACACAAAAATAGCTTCCGATCCATCATTTTTTTTTGCTTCACTAGCTATTCTAGTTAAAGTTGCCAGCGATATACCCGTAGCTGCAGTAACACGATTTTTAACTTGAGTTAATGGGATTTTCACACCATCACTTTCACTTTTCATAAACACTAACACATTTAAAATGATAAGTTTTGCTTGTGGACTTAACATTTTATTTTTAATACTCGTATTCATTTCCATATTTAAATTAATTAAATATCAATAGATAAAAACCCGATTAAAATAGAGGGTATAAAAAAGTATAATAATAATCAAGAATACGATAAGTTAAAAAAAAATTGTTAAAATATCGAAAATTGTATCTCGCAGGTAAAGCACTTGACTAGCCAAAGCTAAGTAAAAGTACTGATTCTAAAAATTACAAATTTATTTGTAAACATACAAATTTTGTAAAACTAATAAACAGATTTTATTGAAAAATTCATAATAATAGCAATATTTACAAAGGTAGGTTTTATGCAGGTTTTATCAGGTAGTTCAATAAAATTGAATACATTTCAATTAATTAACCACTGAAAAGTACAGACTTTAAAAGAGAAAATTGTAGACCGTTTTATTATTTGTAATATTTAGTAAATTGTTCAGAAAGTATAAAATATTAAAACTTAAACGTTTCTAAACTACAAGAAATATGTAATATAATTAAAACTAGAAATACCTATGATAAGAAATTTAATGTTTCAAAACGACTTAACGCTACCAATTTTAAAATATTAAATACTAACAGGAAAATTTTTTATGAAAAATACCCTTACATAGTAATAATAACATATTTGGTATTTATAAATACGATTTTTTTAATGGTGTAGACCCTTACTTTCATTTATTTAACGGAGTACTGTAGTAAAACTGGAAGTGGACTTTAGTCGCTCAGAAACTTTGCAACTGCCTATATATATTTTCTGTTGATTTGTCATTAATTATATATTACCTAATTTTTAATTTAATAAAAATGGAATAATAAAATGGAATAATAGATTCGTTTGTGCTAACAAACCTCTTTGCTTCGAATCGCAAATTTTGTTCAGCAAAATTTAAAAATGTAAAAATTAAAATGTGAGTATCTTTTTTATAAGTATCTTTTTGCAACATTAAATGCCTTCGTGCTGTGACGTCACATGCCCAAATAAATCTTTTTATCCATTTCGCCCGCTAATTCCAAATTCGTAATTTTTATTTAGAAAAATATTTATATTTTTTCTTAAATTAATATAAATGGTTAATCATTATCACTGAATTATGCGCTATGTTATTCACTATATTTTAGTATCAATTGCAACATCAGTCAAATACCGAATTCCATATAAAGTGTACTAGCTGCCAAAATAGTGTATCAGTTGATCATTTTGCCAGTATAGGTTATGACGATTATGGTGTTAATATCATAATATACTGGTTTTAACCAGATCTACATAACTCACGATTACACAGGTGTTGGTCCTAGTTTATAGACCTTTGCGGGGTTATATGTTTTTTAAATGTACCGCTGAACGTCAAAGATAGCATGATGAATGTTATTTTTTTATGACGTAAATGCCTTATTTAAGCCACCCAGACCAGTGGCGGTTTATAACATTTTTTTTAATAATTAGCACCTATCTTAAAACATTGCGTAACTGAAATGCAACTAAGTGGTGAATTTCGTTCACACTACTATGATAACAAGAGGTAATAAATAATAAGTACATACACTTTATATATATATATATATATATATATATATATATATATATATATATATATATATATATATATACAGGGTGTAAAGTAAATAAGTTTCATCCTTTTGAAAGATGGTTTATCTCGGTGTAAAATTGCCGAAGACATAAAAATTTTTTCGGAATTCGCTATCTGAGAAAATCGCATCCCAGCCAGCTCATCGTTTAATATGAATTTCTCTGAATACGCCTCTGACCAAACTAAAATTATTCGCACCCTGTATAATAAAAATTTTTTAAAAATAAAAATAATTTTTTTTTTTTTTATTTTACGACAATATGTAAACATTTGCCGACTTTTGAATTGATAGGTACTGTATAGTAAAAAAAAAACCGAACACTGTTTTTCATAAATTTTGGTTAAAATATGTTTGAAATATTTTTGTATGTTTTTATTTCACAGGACGTTATGAATATTGCAAGAACCGTAACTCTGGTGTTGTTGCATTTCTTTAATTACAAATATTTAGTTGCATTACTTTAATTACAAGTATTAATTTAATTAAAAATTACATTAAAAATTACACTTGAATTTTTAAACAAACCAAAATAAAAACTTTCCTTTAACTGTCATAAAACATTGTTGTTAATATTGTTGGTACACAACACAGATTAAAAAGTGAATTTTTATTCATAAGTGAGTAACTTTAGCGGAAAACTGTAACAGAGAATTCCAAACTTCGGCATTAATTATCATTATTGTAAAATTATTTTACCAAATTTGTTCTATTATACCAACAAGCTGAAACAAAACACATTTAAATAATAATTTATGTAGGGTAGATCGGGGTTAGTTGGGCAATTTTTTGGGAAAATTTGAATAGCATCAACTGAAATTAGTATAGGAAGAATAGGAAAATGATAATATTAGATAAAATTCTTATAGTAATCGCTTCAATAACATATTATAATAAGAATAATTATTTAAATTAAAAAATATCTTTACCGTTATTGTTCAACTAATACTTTTATTGAGGTATATTGAGGTAAAATGAACATGCAAAAATAACCCCATTCAATAGAAATGACCAAATTATCAGACTCAATTATTCTACACTTTTCCAACTAAACACACTACAGAGGTAAGTAGATTAAATTACTTAGTAGAAAATTACCCCACACAAAAGACATAAATAAGTCACTTTTTTCCAACTAAACACATTACAGAGGTAAATTGATCATGTAAAAATTACCCCACATAAAAGACTTAAATAAGTCACTCTTTTCCAACTAAACACATTACAGAGGTAAATTGATCATGTAAAAATTACCCCACATAAAAGACTTAAATAAGTCACTCTTTTCCAACTAAACACATTAAAGAGGTAAGTTGATCATGTAAAAATTACCCCACACAAAAGACTTAAATAAGTCACTCTTTTCCAACTAAACACACTACAGAGGTAACTTGATCATGAAAAATTACCCATGAATTTTTAGTGGTTTTGTATCTTTATGATATAGTATATATAAAAGTTTTCAATAGATAAAGTCAATTTATTTCTATACGTAAACGCAAATAAAGTTAATGTATATGTCTTTAACACATTATAAGTAATCTTCGCTTATGTAAATGATAACTTTTTCAACTATACACAAAAAATGCAATAACGTACATATATTTTTACAAAATTGAAATTTTTTCGAAAAGTATAAGTTTTACAAATAAAAAAGTGATCTATTTGTGTTTCTTTAGCATAATAAATACTTTTTTTTAAAAAAAAAATTTTTATATATATATATATATATATCTACATATATATATATATATATATATATATATATATATATATATATATATATATATATATATATATATATATATATATATATATATATATATATATATATATATATATGAATTTTTAGTGGTTTTGTAACTTATGATATTGTATGTCTACATATGAAAAGTTGATATGAAATTCTTGAATACGTAAAGGAAAATAGAGTGAATGTATATATTTTAATGTACTGTAAGTAAAAATATTGAAATCTTCGTATATGAGAATGTATTTTTTGATTTTTTATACTTTTGATAAAAGTTGTTTATAACGTACATTATAAATAACAAAATAGAAATTTTCTCCAAAACTATCAATTTTATATATAAAAAACAAATGTATATGAGAATGTATTTTTTGATTTTTTATACTTTTGATAAAAGTTGTTTATAACGTACATTATAAATAACAAAATAGAAATTTTCTCCAAAACTATCAATTTTATATATAAAAAACAAATGTATATTCGTTTGTTTTAACAAAATTCACCATGTTTTAAAAAAAAGTTTTAAAATATATGAATTTTTTGTGATTTTGATTCTTCTGATATAGTATGAATATTGTACACCTAAAATACAAATGGATATTAAATTTGTAAATACGTAAACGTAAATCAAGTTAGTGTACATATTTTAACGTAATGTAAGTAAAAATATTGAAATCTTCGTATAGGAGAATGTATTTTTTGATTTTTTATACTTTTGATAAAAGTTGTTTATAACGTACATTATAAATAACAAAATAGAAATTTTCTCCAAAATTATCAATTTTATATATAAAAAACAAATGTATATTCGTTTGTTTTAACAAAATTCATCATGTTTTAAAAAAAAGTTTTAAAATATATGAATTTTTTGTGAATTTGGTTCTTCTGATATAGTATGAATATTGTACACATAAAATACAAATGGATACTGTGACAATGTGGCCTTAAGCATTTATATTAAAGCGCGGAAATAGTGTCGACACCTGTTGTTGAAATTTTTTTAATAATAGTGATAACTGATCGCGATCATTTTTGTAGTATCATTATTTTACCTATTTTATTAATGAAAATTATAAAAAAAAATAATTTTTGTTGTGTATTTGTGTTCGATGATCGTGATCATTTGTATAATATTGATGTTTTACTGTATTTAGTAGGTAGTATTTATCTGTTTACCTGTTTGTATGCCTTTAACTGAACTAATTTTGATTTTTGGGTAACTTTCAATACTTATCAGTTTTGTTAAAACCCTTGGCCGTTATAAATTACCCCTTTTCGTTTAGTATGAAATTCTAAATAATTGTTGTTAAATCTCATTTTCAATAACAATAAATAATCATTAATCTCTTTGCGGTTTGTTCCATCTCGTCGTTGTTTCGAATTTATATTTAACTTAAATTCATGGTTGATATCAATAGGCGGAGAGGCAAATTTCCTTATCCCCTGGATGTCAACCGGCTCAGTGATATGTCCAGCAACGGAAAATCGCTTCCGCTGTTCCTGAGTCGTTAGGACCTTAAATAAAAATGTTAGTCATAAGTTGGTATTAATAATCCTCTTATGCAATCCGTTTGGCAAATTTTTCGACAACTAACAATTGTTAGCAAAATTCCCTTTGGCAAATTAACCTTTCTAAATTAAAATTTAGGCCCATGTCAATTCAATAAGGGAGAAAACCCTATAAAACACCTTTAAAAATTCCACCATTTGGGCAATGGCGGTCCCTCATCGACTTCCTGTAAGCTTGAGGTGTAAAAAATTATTTTTATTGGAATCTTATTTTATTTCTTTGATCGAAAATACTTTTCGTTCAAATTTCACTTAATTGATTTCTTTGATATGTATTTATTTTAACCCATTTGGCATAGTAAGGGTTAAATAAAATATATAGAATCATTATATTAAATAATATTAAAATTTTTTATTGATTTTTATTGAATCATACATGTATCGAGAATGTTAACTTTTATTTCTAAGTTAAACGAGATTAACGATTGTTTCCTATTTAAAGTACCTAAACTTTATTTAATAATTTATGTTCATAAAAAAAAAGGAGAGAATGAACTCTCTGATAAAATTGTATTCTACTTACTTTAAGGAATGACTTTTCCTTTGAAAATACTAGTTTGTATTATGTTCAAGTATTTGTATTTATTTTAAGCAATGAATTAATTGAGAACTGTTTTGTTTGATACTCTTCAAGTTACCTTAAAACTATCTGTAATAAAACATCAAAAAAAAAAAATTATTTGATTTTATCCAATAATTAACAATAAATAAGACACGTGCATTAGAAAAGGATACACCACTTATGTATATGTTGTGTATAAACTTTTTATGTTTAGTGTAGTTTATACACAACATATACATAAGTGGTGTATCCTTTTCTAATGCACGTGTCTTTTTTGTTGTTTATTATTTAACCGTCTTTGTATGTGAATATTAGTGTTGGATATATTCCATTGGAGCACATTTTATTTTATTGCCTCAAATGTTTTGATGTTTTGATGCTATTAAATTTACCCTCTTTTAAGTTTCCTAAAGCGAGTTCTACACGATGCTACGAACGTTCCTTCCAACGTTCGATCGAACGTTTGAGGCAATTAAGTTCGATAGTTGATGCGACGAATGTATCTGCTACACGGTGAATCGAATGTTTGATCCAATACGAATGATGATGTGTTGGTACTCAGTCGACAACGCTGTTATCTGTCTGATGTTATCTCTAATGTTATACACTGATGTTGTCTCTCTTCACATGAACGAGTCGTGCGCAACCAACGAACGCAACCAACATTGACCTTCAAACGTTCGAAGCATCCCTTTGACTCGGTGCAAGAATACCGACATCGAACGGGACACGACCAAATGCGAATGTTTGACGCTCGACATTGGACACTCGTAGGTTCGAACAACGGCTACACGATGCTATGAACCATCCAACGTCGAATGTTGGAAGGTGTTCGTAGCATCGTGTAGCAGCGGCATAACATCGCATTTTGTTTTAAATTTATAATACCCAACTATATAAAAATAAATAACTTTGCTTTCAACACAAAATTTTCTTGTTATTTATAAATCATCGACCACTAATATTCTGTTTTGTATTCCTTTTGAGTATTATATAAATATGGTTTTACGTTGTAAATCCTTGAATTTTTTCACTAATTTGTCAAATCGTATTTCATGTGGTTGTAAAGATAAAAAAGAAAAAGGAGAAAAGAAAAATTTTTTTTTCTTTTTTCTTCTTTCATCAAAAAGTATTGTTTTGTTAATTATATTTTGTTCACATTTTGTAAAGTTTTATATATTGCATTTGTCTGTAAATCGATCCTATCTTTATTGCATTCTGATATTTGTTTAGATTTAAATCTGTTTTATGATATCGTCAATTATTGATTGGCTACAACATTTGTTCTGGATTTCACATATAAAATCATTAATTCAAACAGTAAAAACTTTATCGGTTGTAAGTCTGCGTTTGGAATCCGATTCTTAATAACATTTTGTATTTCTCTTAAGCTGTTTTGTTCAGTTTGAACCCAAAATGCATTTTTAATGCATTTTGAATTCAAACTTGGGCCGGGGTTATGTGACAATGTGGCCTTAAGCATTTATATTAAAGCGCGGAAATAGTGTCGACACCTGTTGTTGAAATTTATAAGCTTTTTCGTGTATTTTAGTTTCAAACCACTAGTTGGTTGACTGGTGGCCCTTATTAGATCTAACCGCGCTACTATCGTTCTGTTCAGTGGCATATATATGGAGTATTATCATGACTTAGAGGAGCAGGTTTTGAGCCAATCAGAGAGACGAGCACTGTTTATGACCATATATAGAAATCTAATGGGTGAATCAGAGGGTACGAAAAGATGGGATCGGTAGTAAAAGTTACTCTTTGTGTGAAGTTAAAACAGCAAAGACGTCATTAATATCATTTCAACAAATAAATATGACTAATACAAATTAAAATTATATTAATAATAACAAAATTTATTGAATAATATAAAATTAAATAATATTATAAAATAATAAATCTTATACGAAATATTATAAATATATTTAAATAAAAATATTAATAAGAAAAACAAGATTAATAAATAATATAATTTATATAAAGATCTTCTATACAAAATTTATATTTCGAATTTTTATTTTAATAAATAATTTCTCTTAAATAAATTAGCTTTTTTTATATTCTTACGAACCCGTTAAACGACCTCTGGACTAGAAATCCAATAACTAATCGTATTTTACCAGGGACAAAACAACAATATACGCAATAACGTTTTAGT
This sequence comes from Brachynemurus nebulosus, assembly GCA_035578155.1. Lineage (NCBI taxonomy): Eukaryota > Metazoa > Arthropoda > Insecta > Neuroptera > Myrmeleontidae > Brachynemurus > Brachynemurus nebulosus. Next base: position 2,062,533 of record JAPWDM010000002.1, read on the forward strand.
AATTCAATATTTACGCGCGAAAAACAGATGCTTAAACGTATTGTGGTAGCCGAAACCGCTACAATACGAAATTTGTAAATACGTAAACGTAAGTCAAGTTAGTGTACATATTTTAACGTAATGTAAGTAAAAATATTGAAATCTTTGCATATGAGAATGTATTTTTTGATTTTTTATACTTTTGATAAAAGTTGTTTATAACTTACATTATAAATAACAAAATAGAAATTTTCTCCAAAACTATCAATTTTATATATAAAAAACAAATGTATATTCGTTTGTTTTAACAAAATTCATCATGTTTTAAAAAAAAGTTTTAAAATATATGAATTTTTTGTGATTTTGGTTCTTCTGATATAGTATGAATATTGTACACATAAAATACAAATGGATACGAAATTTGTAAATACGTAAACGTAAGTCAAGTTGGTGTACATATTTTAACGTAATGTAAGTAAAAATATTGAAATCTTCGCATATGAGAATGTATTTTTTGATTTTTTATACTTTTGATAAAAGTTGTTTATAACGTACATTATAAATAACAAAATAGAAATTTTCTCCAAAACTATCAATTTTATATATAAAAAACAAATGTATATTCGTTTGTTTTAACAAAATTCATCATGTTTTGAAAAAAAAAAAGTTTTAAAATAGATGAATTTTTAAAGAATTTGTTTCATTTATTATTAATGTGTAAAAATATTTCAAAGTTCAAATATACATTCATTTTGTATCTAAGCGATGTTGTTACAATCATCCTATTTTATATTAAGTACAAATAACATACGATAAGTGTTGTTACTCTACTAGGTTGTATGTAGTATTACCTATATCTATATAAAAACTCAAAAAAATTGAAAAAAAATGAAAAATATAAAAAAAATTCTTATATTTTAATATAAACTTTAAAAAACTTCATTAATAATTATATATTTTATAGTTTTTATCATTTTTATAACAAATTAAAACAAAAAAATATAAAAAAAAGTAAAATTTACCACGCTGCAAAATCCAAAACATATATATGATGGTGATTACCTTTTTAAATATCGATGTATGTATTTAACTGAAACGTTATGAATAGATCGGTCAAAGTATATATAGCTATTATGTATATGTGTGAGAGCATAACATTAATAGTTTTATTTTGACTGTTCTTTTTTTTTTTTTTTTTTTTTTTTTTTTAATTAAAATTGGGGTAGTGCTGCCGGTGGATGGCGCGGTCAGCAATACCCGGCGGCATCGCCAGCGGAGGGCATGCGCCGCCATACAAACGGTGATGAATAAAAACATACACAAAACAGACAGGAACACATAAATGCACTAGACAACGGACAAACACATACAATAAAAACAAACTAACAAGCAGACCCTGCCATCCCAGGGTCTAAGGGAAGCTCTTAATAAGGTAAGGGACGTGACCTACCAGGTCAAACAGAAGGTCCTATCCTCAGGCAGAAATAATACATAAAAAGGACATTTTCATACCGCCACTACGTGGAAAACAACGCCCTCAGCGGCATGGAGAAACTTCCACAGAAACTTAGCATGAAAGAAATTTTTTTTTTTAAACAGAAGTGTACCACTGGGGTCTGGAGCCACCCAGTGGATCTAAACAAAATCTGACTATACAAAGGCACTACCCAGTCAAACCAACTGACTGGGAGCATTTAAATATAAAAATATTAAAAGCTAAAATTAATTAAAAACAGATATAAAAGAAAGTAACACAATACTTCACGGGGGTGTAGAGGGCTCCCGAAGGCATAACAACTGATATCACAAATGAGGTAAACAGTAAATGAACTTAATTAAAAACAAAAAAAAACAACGAGTATCACAGATCAGGTGATCATCAGATGTATCACAGTCAAAGTTCTAGTAGCTCTGCGACAAGGCGCCGCTTCCCGCAACCTCGGCAATTCCGAAATGGCTTCGTCAACTCATGGGAACTCATCCGTGCAAGGAACAAGTGACGGCTGCCTACTGAGTGAGCAACTTACAACCGTTCAGTCAGCGTCGGGGTTCGACTTACACGGGAGACCGGTACTTGACTAGGCCATGTTCGTCCGAGTCGAGGGTACAGGGAGAAGAGGAATGCCACAGAGTATCACAAGCCCTCTCTTTAATCCTGACAGAGCAGCAAATATCACAGCTAAGATTACAATATCACAGATGTCACAAAGAAGATAATTTGCACTGCGACACGATGCCGCTCCCTACAGCCTCGACAATTTCGAAACGGCTTCGTCGATGCCAGCGAACTCATCCGTGCAAGGAACAGGTGACGGCTGCCTACTGAGTGAGCAACTTACAACCGTTCAGTCAGCGTCGGGGTTCGACTTACACGGGAGAACCGATACGTCGGCTAGGCCACATTCGTCCAGGTCGAGGGTACAGAGAGCGGAAAGGATGCCGCAGGCAATATCACAGATAGAAGAATTACCACCGGGGGTTCGGAAGCC